>OZ018398.1:25849689-27049689 GCA_963969525.1 Ontholestes murinus
CTTCCACCCCATGCCCCAGAAACTTGCAGCCTATAATTCCATGATCCATCGGCTGATCAACACCCCATTATCGGAGGCCAATTTCAACAAAGAACTAAATAGAATATTAACAATAGCTAGTAATAACGGATTCCCACTTGATTTAATAAATAATTTATTGAATAAAAAACAAAAACGTCAAATAAATTCATTAATTTTCCCTAACAGTAACCTAAACCAAAATAAAAAGTATTGCTCATTAACATATATTGGTCCTCCTTCAATAGCAATTAGCAAGGAATTAAAATCTTTAAACATTAAAACATCATTCAAAACAAATAATTCACTACATAAATTTATAAATAACGCAAAAGACAAAACAGCTAAAAATGAAAAGTCAGGTGTCTACTTGTTAGAGTGCGGTAATTGCCCAAAAGTATATGTAGGACAAACAGGCCGGAGCTTCGAGGACCGAATCCGTGAACATAAGAAAAGTTTCACATTAGAGAAAACAACATCTACATACGCGAACCACCTTCTAGATGAACAACATCAATTTAATCCGGATTTCAAAATTTTACACACGTGCCAGAAAGGAAGAAAATTAAACCTATTAGAACAATTAGAAATAAATAAATTTAATAAACGCCATATTTTACTAAATGAACAAACGGAGCTCAACAATTCACCATTACTTAATTTATAATTTTTGTACCTGCAATACCCCCACCATATTCATAGTGTTATGTAGTATTTAAGTCTCGATTGTAATAAATTTAAAATCATTATTCATCTGCCTGATGAAGCCACTGTGTGGTGAAACAATTGTAGCAGTATCTACAAAATAAAGCTAAACTCAAAACGATCGTGTTTTTTCATTATAAGTTCGTAAATATAAAAAGTAGATATCACAAATTAAGATACTAATAAGAAAATTGCGAGATTCAGTGTATAGTGTCAGCAAAGACACTTACTTATCTTCCACTTACCACTCCAGGGTAAATTACTAAGGTTAATAATTAAAATTAATATATAATTTATACGCGCACACGTATTTAATTTATTTCAACAACTGAAATTAAATATAACACAGTACTTATTGTTCTGTCAACAGTAATGATTTGTATAAAAGTTTAAATCTGGGGATAGTTGCATTTCTAAAATAAGATGGCAGTTTATTATACAACTTAGCAACTTGATACGAGAACGAGTATTTAAATATTTACCTTTTCTGTATTGGGATGCACAATAGCTGCTTAAATCGTTGGTGTAGAACTCCGACATAAAATTTTACTGTGAAGATACAACGGAGTTTCTGTCCTTATTATTTTAAGATATAATACCTACCTACGTAATCTTGGATTTAACATATTCAACCAACCCTTCACGCTTAGTTTTAACGTATATGATATTTTTTTTAAAATTAACAGATATCATGTATGAATCTTAAGCATAATAATCAGATTTTGTATTCTTTACAGTCGGTTTTGCTCCATCACATTTAAGCATGGTCCGATTAAAGAACTACAATAACTCTGGTTTGACAGGACCAGTGCTTCACATAACATTGCATTTGTTCCTTTACTTAGAAGATGTCTGTGAGGATAAAGGCGTTTTAAAGCGGACTAAGATAGTTTTGTAACCCTGTAACTTTAAATTCGAGTTTAAAAGAACTCCTACATTTTTAACAGATTTTTCAAAACAAAAACCTATGGTCTAACAAAAATTTATCCATTTTACTTCTAGTATTGTGAACCTGCTTAATAGGTTCGAACATTATGCCTTTAGTTTTAGTTGGATTTATGATCAAAAGTGTAATTCAGATTATTTTTTAATGTATTGAAGATCGCTGTTGAGTTTGTCACATTTTCTTATAAATTTTAGCTGGAAAAGAAATATAAATCTGGGTAGAGACATCTGTAGTAAAGAGAGTTGGTCTTCAAGTTTAACTTATTGTAGCCGATTGGTTTAATCCACGTATATACGCTATCCTTGCATCTAATATATCTTAAAACGGCTACAAGTGTTTTATGGTTCAAAGTGTCAAATGCTTTGCTATTGACCTGGAAGATTATTATTATCTCGAATTGGTCGATGACGTGTTATCGACCAATTCTAAAAGTGGAGTCTCACAACTATGTCCTTGCCAAAATTTAGACTGTTTCTCAGGTAATATGGTATTGATCGTCAAAAATTTATTAATTTGTATCGTCATAACTTTTTCCGATATCTTCGAGTAAATAGGTAGAAAATTTTTTGGTCTTAAATCATTTACAGTCAGTGTTTTATCCACTATACAATATGGTATAATACCAAGCATTCGGAAATACACATTCTGTTAGACAAGTATTAATTATATGTTTTAAGTATGGTAAGATATGTGGGGCACATAATTTAATCCTCTGACATGATATGTTGTTTCATAGTGAAGCATTAGTCTTTATAGATTTTGATAGAGTATCGAGTATTGGGAGATCCTGGCGTAAGACGTATAGTCTTCTATTCCCACTATGTTGTCAGGAGTATTTTCAGAAAACTATGTTTCTGACACCCCTATAATATCATATATTTCTTATTAGACATGCTCACGAAGCATTTCCAAATTCGAGATGATCGATCTAGCGTTTATATGACTTGTCTTTAATTTACGCATATTGTTTGAGTGGCATGTATTGTTACTATTTATTATTGCGTAACGTTCTAGATGGTTTTCTTATTGCGTCCGCTAGATTAGTTTTGGATTCGTTTCCTGCTTGTTTCAACAAGAAAGGCGCATCATTTACCAACTCGGGGTTTTCGACGGGATTTTTCGAGTTTTTACGAAATACATCATCCACATTAAGTATATCAGCGTTCGGGGTCGATGGGCACTATTAATAAGACGCACTGGTGTTTCCATTAGTTTTTTGATCGAATATGTCTCATTTTCGATTATAAGTTTGAAATTTTTTATATATTCGTTCAGATTTTTTGTTCTGGCATTGTTAATGTGCTTTCTTAAGATTGCATTTATTTTTCTATCTTTGCGAGACAAGTTGTGACTAATTGAGATTGCTGAAAATTTTAACTTTTTTGAGTTTTTCAATACTCTCTGTTTCCTAGAATTTTTAGAAAATTCAACAAATACTGGTCTTTTTCCAATTTTTTTGCCAATATGATAAGTTTGTGAAACATCTTCTGTTGTCAGATCAGTTCAAGCTTATTATTTAATATATGAATGATTGTAGCAATGGAAGCTTTACTAGACTTACTTTCCCTACTCGTACAAATCAGTAAATAAGATCTAATCTGTGCTATGAGACTGGACTGGTATTGCACAGAACATAGTTTCGGGCACTCAGAAATTCTGAACCTGATTAAACCAGGTTCGGACTGCTCTTAATAACCTTAGATCGTACAGCTTTAATTCTAAAACTTCTTGAAACTGCAAAGAAGCTCTGAACTAACTGGTCAAGGGCAAAAAGCTCACTCTATCGTAGATACTAGGCCAATGAACATACCGATGTACTTTCCAGCGACGGACCATAGCCTACATGTGGGATATCAAAAGCACATAGGAAGATCCAAAGGTGCAAAAAAGGACAATAGATACACGCACTAAAAGCGAGATCAGACTGGTGACGGGTTTTCTTACAGGACATTTTTCAGTACCAACAGTCATGTTTCGATCAATTTATCATCTCATCAACATAGCGAGTCAAAAACAGAGAAATCGAGCTTTACTAGAGAGTGTTACACTCTTCAAGTATCCAAAAAGTAAAACAATTTACGGAATCTCACCAATTTTCTTAGTGAAACTCGGGGAATGGTTCAGAAACATTTTTGATGTATTTAAATGAGAATCCAACGTTGTACTAATGAATAAATGCTTCCGTCTGTCTTACGGTGTGCTGCTTAACAAGTAACGCATTTTTGCACTTAATTTTCCCATTGTCTTTCTTTCTTTTTTACAGTTTACCCAATAGAATCTCGGGGTTACAATTATAAAAATTTTATTCCATTACAATTATTATACACCTAGAGATAAAAATCCAGATCGTTCTTTCAAGTCCTCTGAGTTTTTAACAGATCGTTTAACGCTATCTTGATTAATGCTGATTTGCTATAACGCGGGTTTTGTTGAAAATCTAGTCTACTCATCATTTGGGAATTCAATAAGAAATCTTAGATCACAAGAGACATTTTTCAAAATTGGTTTACCACACATTTTTGTTTATCTGTAACGTGACTATGAACTAAATAATTTCTTAATAATGCTTTAAATATAGCCGGATTCAAATTATTTCAGCATTTCATTGATTCGTATACATTCATATAATACGAGTATTCCCGAATATGTACGTAGCGCTGAGATTCCCCAGAATTTATGCTTGTTTGGTGCATTTCAGTTTTGTAAGCTATTAAAGAGTGTTCAATACTTTCACGTTCTGCGTAAACGTAATTAGTTTATGTTTATATTTGTTCATTTAAATTGAATCCTTATTTTTAATAGATTGTAAAAATAAGTTAAGATAATAAAATAAAAATGACACGAAAAAACATTTCCCTTGACATTAAAATGCAACTGTTGAAGCGATTGGAAAACGGTGAACATCAAATTGACATTGGAAATGATTTAAATTTACCTACTTCTACAATAAGAACCATTTAATAAACAAAGACAAAATTACGTTGTCAGAAGCTACTACCTCATCGTCTAGTGCAGCAAAGTTAACTCGATCAAGAAGCAATATTTTAGAAGAAATGGAATCACGTTTTTCCATTTGGATTGATGATAAAATCGAACGCAACATGCCGCTAAGTCAAAAAAATAACATTGAGAAGGCCATGAAAGAGAAGATACGAGTGAAAATTTTATAGCTAGCCGAGGTTGGTTCGATAATTTAAAAAAAAGAAGCAACCTCCACAACAATCGAATCACCGGAGAAGTAGCGCATGCAGATACTGCTGCCGCCTTAATTTTTCCTGCAATGTTAAAAGCCATAATTCAAAGGGGAAATTATCTACCAGAATTGGTTTTTAACAGGACTTCTTTGGAAGAGAATATCAAAGAGCACATTTATATAGCGAAAAGAAAAGCGAACAGCGGGTTTGAAAGCTGCAGAGCACCGTTTCATCCTTCTTCTGGGTGGTAACGTCAATGACGATTTAAAATTAAAACCTCTACTTGTGTATCATACCAAAACCTCAAAGGCCACGAAAGGAGTTCTAAAATCTAGTCTACTTATCATTTGGGAATTCAATAAGAAATCTTAGATCACAAGAGACATTTTTCAAAATTGGTTTACCACACATTTTTGTTTATCTGTAACGTGACTGTGAACTAAATAATTTTTAACTAAAAACTGTATTACTGCTGGATAACGTATTAACGAGAAGAGCGTATTGTATGTCAAATTGTTAATCTAGTCGAAACAGCAGGACTAGGAGATGTAGATGAGCAGAATATTGATGAGCTATTGCAAGTTTCTAGTGAAGGCCTTGCAAACGACGACCTTCAGGAACTGGCAGAACAAGGAATCGAAGAAGGCGAAAACAGTGGTTCTGAAATCGATGAACTAAAAGAAATTACTACAGATTTAAAAAAAAATTAGAAGATTCACGAAATAGTAGATTAAAAACACAAATTTTGACAGGAGTGCAAAAACAAAAAGAGGAGTTTGGAAGTGATCGTCTGCTACCGATATTTGCTTAATGAAAGAAAAAGAAAGCGACAAATGACTAGATGATTTCTTCCCCAAAAAAATTAACAATATCAGAAGAGCCAGGACCTTTATCACAAATATAACCTTATTATGTGTGTTTGTGTTATATAAATGCAATTTAAAATTAAAGTAAAATTTGTTTATTTTTGGTCGCATATTCCGGTTTTCCTATTTACGAGGAAAAAGGTCGTACGTACGTTGTTTAATGCAAGAGAATTTTACTGAACCTACCTTTAAATTTTCCTTAGCTTTCATTAGGAGTTTTAACATAAAAATCACTCTTCTTATTTTTCTAAATATTCTTTATATTACAATTATTATCTACAGTTTATCGCTGTATTAAATTCTGTTGTGATTTTACATTATATTATAGTTTTTTAATGTTCTGAGCTTAATCTTCAAACTAAGTCTTGTCATTCTAGATTTTTGAACGCATGACATCATTAAATAGATCTAAAAGATCTGCATTAACTCTCACCAGTTAGTAGAGAGTTTCTATTAAAATCTAAATGGAAGATATATTTTATTAAGAACTGATTATACTAGTTAGTTAGAGTTAATGCAGATCCTTTAGAACCGTGGAAATCCTTCACATCAACTGTAACTACACATGCTGTCCTTTTTAACCTTCGGTCTATTGGTATCATGTTATGTTAATCGAGCTATGTTGATTTCAAATTCTTGCAGATTATTTTCAGATTTTGGACACCGCAAAAAATGATAAACATAAAGATAAAATGTTCAAACTATGTTTGACTAACTTTATTTTCAGATTCTAAACTAAACAAATCATTATCTATTTCACTTTAGGATATTTCCTGCATTACACGCAGTGTCAGGGTTAATTCTGTAGCATTAAAAAAATAATGCAATGTAGGAGAAGCCTCGAATTGTCTGAATAAATTGGTTTAAGTATCATTATCTCATGATCAGTACATTTTTGTTTAATTAAAGTCTTTTAAGCTTTTATTTCCCTTCATTTCTGGCTTTATCTTTAAGAGCTTTGCACAATAATTCTTGTTTTGTTTTTAAAATTTATTTACTGAATAAAATACTTGCTAGGTTTTACTATAATTGTTTATCGTTGCTAAATTATATGAGATAAAAAGTTAGGATTTTAATCAGTACTTACATTATAGGTTACCACGTAGTAATAATCGCAATTATCATCATTATTTTCAAAAATTACTTTTCTTTATTGCGAGATCTTTTTTTTGAGATTACTATCATTTTCTAAAAATTGGCTTCATATTTAGGAATTTTTTGCAATTGGAATTTTTAGCAATTTCTCTTTTTCATTGCAAATTTTTTTTCAAGGTTTTATATTTACTAACCAATTTTGATTTGTTCTGTCACGTTTATATTATGTAACATAATTATATGTTTTCTTATTTGGAAACATTTTGACCATGTTAGGCATATTCTTACCTAGCTATGATGAAATAATTTACGCCAGTGTGACATGGAAAATGTTTTATGTTTTTAGTCATTGAGCAATTCGTTTAGGTACCGCGTAGATTTCATATACAAATAATTTATGAATTTTTATCAAGCATTAGATGTTGGGGTAAATAAATTAAGATATAAATGAAAGATAATTTTCTGACTTATGCATAGAAAGTTTTGTTTCATTTATTTCTTAAAAAAGTGTTTCTATTCTTTTCGAAAAGGTAATTATAAATTTTGAACAGGAGTACATTTCTGAATCAGGTAGAGTAGAAAATAGAATTGCTCAATGACGTAAATACGATGAGTTGGATTTCTTGTGAATTTTCAACGGTAACACTATTATAATAGAATCATTGAAGCTAAAAATATCGTAAAGAGCTTTGTCAAAACAGTAAGGTTTTTGAATATTAAACTTAGATTTGGTTAATTTTAGTTTGCAATAAATTATATAATGGCATAAAATGAAATCGATGTTTTCGTGTCGGTCATTACACTTGGCAGGTGCTTCCTGCAATTGCATTAACATAAACAAATCCGAGCGTCGTAACAACGGGAGCGAAATAAATTTGGCAATGGCATTGGCGCAAGCGTGTATTTCAAGATCTCACAAGACGCACAATTGGCACATACTTAAATATAAACACACTCGTATCTACATAGTGCAAGCATCCGCAACCACGTTTTTTCCCATGAAAAAATACATACAAAACTTACAAATAGGTGAGCTGACATTCGCATACCCTGCCTTCCAACCCCCCTCTAACGAGTCCACTCGTGTTGGTTACGTGCATGCACGTGCATGAAAGGGTCGCGCTGCCGTATGTATATTTTCGGTGTGTATGTTAATCCGTTAATAAAATTTGTATTAAAATTTCCAACGATCTAGGACAAGGTTTATTACAGGTATCCGCGCCTATTTTATTTTTAAACGGCGATGTATAATTCCGCCCGGTGTCGTGTTTTAAAAGTTTTGTAATTTACATTTGTACTTCATTAACGGTTTGTCTTTTAATTTATGGGACGTTATATGACGTTATAACGATAATTTTCCGCATAAACGTAATTGTAGAAAAATTGCTTTGATAACTCTCGACTGGTAATGACAATGCTGCTTTATATTGTTTGGCTTTAAGGGTTGATTTTTGTTTAATATAGCTTGATATTTTATGTGTTTCGAATATTTATTCAATATATAACATTTATAAATGCTTAAAATTATTTACTTATTGAAGTCTTGCTACTGAGTAAAAGAAATCGTGAATGGATTTAGAAAGAAAAATTAATTTTTTAGACGTTTTAAAATTATTTTTTTAAACCCTAAAACATATATTTAAACATAGATAAATTGTGACATAAAATATTGAAAATTGTCTCATTTTTTTTCATGAAAATGAACTAGCACGCAGGAACAGTCGCTTTAATAAATTCGATCAGTTTAATGAAATGTTTAAATAACATTAACTTTAGTATTACCCTATGTTTTAGAACACAAATCTCTTATAGTGATTAAAAAAATAATTTTGAATGAAGAAAAATCAGACAACTTTAAACATCACCTTAATCAATAGTAGACAGAAACGTTTTATAAAACCTAACATTATGAAAGACTCGGAACACATATTTCTAACATGATCTGAAAATATTAGGCCGGAACGAAAGTGACTCCAAGATCTTTAATGATTAAGCACATCTCAAGAGGAGTCTTTTGTAAGTTGTAAATTTTTTAATTTAAGATAAGAAAATTATCATGACACCAATCATAACTTCGCACAAAATCATTTTGTAAAGTAATACAATCATTTATTAATATTGTGAAAAATGTTTACATCATCGGCATTGATACATTAAATAAAATTCGGGATATGAGATCATTCATATAAATAATAAATAACAGAGGACTCAAACTTGACCCTTGTGATACATCGCTGTTAGGCGTAAACGTGTATGATTTGTGTCATATTATTTGTATTCAACATATTGTTTTCAGTCTTGCAAATACGAATTTATAAATTGAGAAGTAATCCTGGCCACTTTCCAAAGATTAGGAAAAATATTAGATATTAAAACAATGTTAATAATATGAAGTAAAGCGGAAATAAAGTATATAATGTAATTTTTAATAATAAAACTTGGGATTCCATCTAAACCAGTGGTAAAATGATGAGTTGATTTGCAGCTTCGTGTATGTTTTGTTCCTCAATCGCAAAATTAAGGTAATTCTGACCATTATCTGCGATTAAATTATTTATTCGACTAGTATAAATAGATTAATCTGCATTGATAATATAATAGTTAACGATTACATCATTAATAACACTATGTACGTTTCAAATATCGTTAATACCGGACTTTCCGACCATTGAGGACAAACTATAAAGGTTGATTTATGTAATCCCGTAAGCACAGGGAAGAATTTTACAACTCCTATAACTTAAAAGGGCCTCATAATTCTATACCAAATACTTGACACTGTAGTTTGGAATGTAGTACATAACATAAGTGATATTAACGCAAGTTTTGATAAATTTGTGTTTATACTCAAAAACGCAGTAGACATTTCATTTCCAACGTACTCCAACTCAAATGTTGGCTCCGGCAAAGTAAAATGGTTCAATGATAACTTAAAACATATGCGGGGGCATATCTTCTTTTTAATCGAATTTAATAAAACGTATCCGTCATTAAAACTAAATGAATCAATTAGAAACATTAGGAAACTATATATCTAAGTATTACGTAAAAGCTATGTGGAACATTGTAAAGGGACCGCGAAAATCAAACCCCTGTGATATAGACGTTAATAAATGTAACGAATACTTTTCTAATATCGGAAATATTGTTAACTGCTCAGAAACTACACCACCAACATCCGAAAATCAGCAAATACTTCAAACTCCGAACATCCCCTCAATAGATGTTGACTTCAAAATGTCTAAACTGTCTGAATTTGAGGTTCGCGACATTATAAATAATCTAAAAAATTCAAACAGTTTTGATATATACGGATTGAACAGTAATATTATAAAGCATGTAAAGAATATTATTACTCTGCACTTGACCAAATTAATTAATCGGGCATTAGATGCAAATATATTCCCTAAATCGCTAAAATTATCAAATCGCTAAAATTATTCCAATTTATAAAACTGGCGAAAAATCTGATCCAAGTAATTACAGACCAATATCTATACTACCAATAATTGGTAAGATATTTGAAAAGGCAATAAAGGCTAGACTATCTCAGTAGTTAGAAACAAATAATCTGTTATCAAATGCACAATTCGGTTTCCGCGAAAATAGAAGTACTGTCTAGTAAATTACATCTGTACACACATTGACAAGGGCGAATATATTAGTACTTTGCTTTGCGACATGCGTATCCCATAAAATAAAACACTGGTTCAGGGTACACGAATTAATTCTAAATGAGAAAAAAAACACAAACAATTATCCTTGGGATATATTTCGAACCATCTCTCACATGTTTTGAACATTGTAACAAACTCGCGAAAAAATTAGCTTCACTCTTATATTTATTCAGAAATGTTTACGCTTCCAAAAGCGTCTAAATCCAAGCCTACTATGCGTTATTTAACTCAAAAATGAGCTACGGATTAATAATATGGGGACACTCATTGCCTTCAAAGAAAATTTTTAAGAATAATTGATAGAGCTATTTACCACGACGACACAAAGCCAATTTTTTAAAAATTCAAAATTTTAACACTTCCTGGTCAATATATTCTCCAAACACTTATTTACATTAAGAAAAACATGGAAAAATATCAACTTGTGAGCGAAATGCATCATCACTTCACAAGAACAGTGAGCAATATGTACATTCCATATTCTAGAATTAAGCGAACTCGATGCAGTGCCAATTATTACGGTACAAAGTACTTTAACTGTCTTTCCATACAAATTAGGAGCCTAAATTTGGAAAAATTCAAAATGTACATAAAACAACTTCTTATAACAGAATGTCCCTTTATCAATGATGAATTTCTAAGCAATAATTTTAACTAACTAAATGAACAATTAATGTATAGTTTTCTTGGACGAGTGTAAACATTGTATTGAAATGTATTAACACAATAAATATTATTATTATTATTTAAAGAAAGAGACGAAGCTGTCAACTATTTTGTCTGATGAATCTAATACTGTATCCTCCAAGTCTATGGCGCCAGGTATTCTTTTTTTATCCTAGTTTAGCATTAATATAAAATCTTCTGTAGGTACTTTGCAATTATTTTTTAGAATTGGTAATGCATAATTTATAATCCTACTTCAGCAGTTTTCTAATTTAATTAATTTAATGACGTCTTGGTTAACCCAAATAAGATATTTCCTGGATGGTAATTGTATACGTTTCGGAACAAGCAAAGTAAATAATTTGCGAAGTAAAGTGTAAAATGTCTCACATGCATTAACATTATTACAAGCTAAAACAGACGATCAATCGCAACGCAAAACATATGAGTTTAGCGCAAGTGGTTTTATATTTTGGGATTAGGTCAGGATTTATGCGCAAGCAGTAAAGGGAAAGGATGTGTTGGTTGAAGGAGTTTTTGGAAAATTTTTCGCTAAGGTATTGAAGGCGTTCATTGATGGGAATAACAGGGGTAGTGTCATATAGGAGTTGGTTAGAAGGATTATGTAAAGGATTGCTAGGATGGCGGTTTTTGGTTAAAGCTCTTAAGGAGGATCGCTCGCTAACTTGGATATTATGGATAGTGGGATTGCAGGAGTTTAGGAAAAGAACATTACCATAGTCAAGAAAAAGGCGGCAAATCATTTTGTAAATTTTAACGGCTGTTTTTATGGATATTCCGTTGTTTTTGTAGGTTAGATTCCTAAATAATTTGGCCCTTTTAATGATTTTCGCCTTATTTGAAGCTGTGTGACTTTTAAAGTTTACTTTTTGATCTATGGTAATATCTAGGTACACATTTTCTATTTTGAATCAACACGTTCAGTCGTTAATATCACTAATTCAATATATTTATTTAAAAAAATAGCTAAGGTAGATTATTATAACTAATAAATATATTAAACGATACATGCAATACTTTATGATTAACGAATGCTTTCCTGAAGTCAGGTTTAAACGTACAAATTTAAAAGTAATAATTAGAATTAACTATTTTATACGTTGCACCGTAGTTTTACATTATTAAAATTTTAAAACTATAAAAACAAACTAACAGTTAAAAGAACTACTCCTCGTACTAAAGCACCGCCAGGTATTGAATTACATAACTGTTAGTTGTCGTTACATGTCTGAAATTACATTCAGCACTATGTAATAATTTTTCCACGTTATGGAATTATTATAAATAATGCAGACAATATAAACCGAACATTGTGAAAGAAATATAGGAAAATCAACAAAAAATCATCATTTAGACGCGGATGTGATTGATATTTGCCTCACAAAAAATTTCAAATAAAATTCCGAACGTGGCCTATAAAAGTAATATAATTCCCAATCAATAAATCATCTTCCTTAAATCTTTCTTTTAACATTTTAATAGTATACTACAATAATTTGTTTGATATAGTCGATATGTTGGGTCGCACCTAGTTTACCAAAACAATTGAAAGAAATCCTTTACACTGATATTAGCAACTCCGGAACCTCTCTTCTTAACAAACTCTAATCGAATCTTTTTTCAAACTCTATTTGCTTAGAAGTACGTTCATTCTCTAAATTGCGTAATGCTTTACTGTTGCGTTAAACCATTTTAACACCCTGATTAGTACACAGAATAGCTAATATAGACCGGGGGCGGGAACCATTATTTTTGCTAATTCTATATGTTATCAATTTATCAATACGTCGACATGAAAATACATCAGAATTTCGGTAACAATTTCAGAATTTGTACGCCCAGCAGTTGACTCTGGTACATTGAAAATAAAAATGTATTTTAGATTGTTTAATTTTATCATTTATTAGTTCATTCAACAGAAATAATTTCATTCAAATTAGTGTTGCTTTGATAGTACTATTCGTAACACGCAAATTAATTTTGTTTTATTCAATGTCTGTCGAGGTATTAGCCAGAGAACTAGTTGTTTCAAATTAATTTGTTTTATAGTCTTAGAAAGACTCACTGTTGTTGATTCACGAAATGTTTTCGTATTTTAAATTTATTATTTAATTTTCTACAACGAACGAAAGGATTTTAATACATTTTATTATTGTTTGTAAGTTTGTTGCGCTCACCAATTTCCTCAGAAATGTCCTTTTATTCGACTGAAGAGCTTTTATATCTTCCTTCAGTGAGGTATTTACCGTCTCAAATTTATTACTGGCCGTTTCCAAAGTGGATGTAAAAAGGGACATATTTTTTTTCTTAAACATGACAATGGATACTGCATACTGCTTGCTGACATATTACTATTTTATTAGGTCCTATTCATTTGAATTCAAGTTTTCTTCGTTACAAAATTACCTAACTACATCTACAGAAGAAAAGAGACATAATAATTATGACCACTTGGTCCTTTCCTATTCAGAAGAAATTAGAAGACCTAGCAATATTTGCAATAATCACACTATTCACACGTGTTCGAAATGTAAACAACATATCCACGTTAACTGGGCATAGGAATGCCCAAAAAGGTAGCAGACACGAAATATTATAAGTATATAATGGATTTCCAACAAATATCTAGAAATGAAAGATGCAAAGGTCATTTATTTCAGTTTTGTTTAATCTCGCGTGATATAATAGATTTTCAAAAATATTTAGAATTGGTGACATTCTATTGTTCTAATACTTATAATTTAAGTTTTCAAGTTTTATTAGATTATGATTTGATTTAAAAAATGGATAATAGATGAATATTTGAACTTAAGGATATTTGAGAATTTTTGGTAAAAAATAAAAGAGAAGATACTTATAAAAGATAGCAGATATACAAATTTACATGAAGTAACACATTTTTAATAATTAATATTTAAATAAACCCGAAGGTCTTTGGCATTATATTAAAAATCTCAGGATTGCGATTCTAGTTCCACTTTTTTGAACAAAATAATCCAACTCTGCTAAAATAAAAATAAATAATGTTATGCAGTACCATCAAAGACAAACTGGTTGTGAGTGGAAGAATATCTATAAATTAAAAATTTTGTAAACGGGATAAAATAATGCAAGTACAGATAGAAATACAATTTTCTCTTAAATTAAATTCCGCGTTATGTAATTGGTATTTAAAAATATTGGAAACAGAAAACATGGAAGGTCTATCACGTTAAATTTGTGTTTATAAAATGAAAAGATAGTTAAGAAATTACAAAACGGATTGCAAAAGACAATCTTTGAAGAAAAAAAGACAATAGAATGCAGAAAATGTAGAAAATAGAAGATCAAATCTCGGCTTGTAATGCCTAGAAAGATGAACATTTACTAATAGTGGAATTTTTAGAATTATATAATAAAAAATGTACCAAAAACTCACGATTACTAGTAAAAGCCGAAAAAGTGTTACTATTTAATAGAAAAATTAAATATACGATTAATATATTTAATAATTAAAGTACTGATTTAAGAGAATTTTTTGGTATTCATATCCTACATTCAAAAAACTTTCATTAAAATTTCAAGCATGACATATTGATATACAGTGTCCGGCAGAGAAGTATGACATTTTTGAAAATATCATAAATCAGACAATTTTCAATGAAATTAAAATTTTATTTGTTTAATAGGTATGTATAGATTTGCCATTTAGTATTCATAGCAAAGAAAAGGGTAAAAAAGCATTCATGTACGCAAAATAATGTTATCTAAGTAATATACGTTCTTTTTTTCACACTCTTGGAGTCGAGTCCTTCCAACATGTTGGCCGAAATCGCTAGAATTTCTCAGGTGATAGCATTGAACAGCTGATCAAGGGTGCGTGGTTTCTCAATAAATAAGCGTGCTTTTAAGTAGCCCCATTAGAAAGAACTTTCTTTACTTCTTTCTCCACCTCGCGGATTTAACGATCCAATATTGACTTGTGTTTAAAATCTGCGTCATGTAGCAACCACAGACGCCCAGTTCCGAAGTAAGTATCATAAGCAAATACGCGTTGTTCTAGCGGCTACGGTTCCATAACTACTAAACCAAACAAAATGGCAACGTCCTGTGGTCACATATCAACCATTCCATTTGCTGAATTATACGCGTTTCAAAAACATACTTCTTTGCCGGATCTTGTACTAAATATTGGCAAAAAATGATGTACATTTCGAAAGTGTTACATCTTCACGAAAGAAGATCAATAAGTATTTAGAACTCATGGTCTCAAAATAATTAGTACTTAAGGTTACAACTGTAACATAATGGTTTCAGAGCATTTTTTTTAGTTTATGAAGTTTTTACCATCTATACCTTAATGAATGTTTGTTAGAATAGAATATCATTTATTGGCATAGCTACATCATAGTAAATAACACATTGCTATTTACAGGGTAGATTCGAACGTCAAAGTAATTAACTTAAATAATAAAATCTTAGAATAAATTAAAATTATAAATTACATTCTTTAAAGTATTCATCTATTGAATAATAGGCAAAATTAAATAAATGAGTTTTACATTTTTTAAAAATTTGAAGAATGGCAAATTCCTGAACTGTGAACTTAACTTATTAAATAGTTTTCTCCGACATTAACGAATTAATCGCTGTAAATTGAAATTTTAAGACATTTTATGCACAAAAGTGATTTTCGGCGAGTAGCATAAGAATGATTTAACAATTTAAACTTTGTTAAATTATTTTTGACATATAATAAGGTCTTAAAGATGTAAATTGAAGGTAAAGTTAGTATACGTTTTTGAATAAAACAGTTTTTACAGGTTTCTCGGTAGGGTATATCAAATATAAGCCTCAATTTTTTTTTTGTAAAATGAAAAGCCGTTTCATTTGTGGTGCTCTACCCCACATTAAAATATTTCTTGATGATTTAAATAGACACAACCTTAATAAATTTGCATGATGGCATTTTTGCTTAAGGTGTACCTTAATTGTAATATTGAATAATAGGCTGAATTCATTTTTGTACAAACATCTATTTGTTTATGCCAATGTGATTTGCTGTCAATTACTAATCCTAGAAACTTTACAGAATCTTTCAATACTTGATCTTTCCCTTTGATATTTATTTTAGAGGAAGGTGGAAATGCTTCTTTTTGCTGAAGTGTACATAAACGGTTTTTGTAATATTTGTTATTAAAACATTCCGATCACACCATAAATTAAAATCATTTATTATAGTTTCAATGCCCTGTCTAAGTTCTGATAAGTCCAATGACACTAAAATAGTTGTATCATCTGCAAACATAATACGTTCATCAAGAGTTAGTGATTCTGGTAAATCGTTCACAAATAGTATGAATAACAAAAGGCCAAGATCAGAGCCTTGTGGTATTCCTACATTCAAGATATTTTCTTTTGATATACTATATTCAATTTTTACTTTAAACTTTCTATTTAGTAAGTACGATTTTCCCGAGTCTAATTCAGAGATATATATTGGTAGCCTGCTGTCTCTGTTGATTTTTTTGATCTAAAACCATGCTGATGTTTTGTAAGAATATTAAATTTGTTATATTTAATTAATTGCTCACTTAACCCGTGGTGAAACATATTTTAAAAATCTTGATTAGAAATTAAAAACACTTGGTTTGTTTCACAGAATATTTATTATTTTTTCTCCGACTAGTTTCGACAAAATGTCATTATCAAGGAGTAATAAATAATGTTCAAAAGGTTACACTAATATATATGGATTATAAATTCAGGTAATAAGGGCCGTCATAATCGGGGACTTCCAAATCTCTTCAATATTGTTAGTTATTTGTTTGCCGCTAATTATGGCCTTATTTATCTCTAATCCTTCTCTGTAATTAAGATGCCGACCTTTATTACCTGAGTACAATATTTTTAAATTGTTATTTTGGAAAAAATGGTTATTTTCTATGCAATGTTGCGAAAATCCAGTTGTTAGCTTTTTATTGTATATAGATTTTTTATGTTCTTGCAATCTTGCTTCAAAGGTTCGTCCTGTCTGTCCTATGTATATATGCTCGCAATCACCACACTTTAATTCGTAGACACCGCACTTCTTTAATTGGTCTATTCTTGAGTTGCTGCATAATATTTTTTTTTGATGTTCAGTGGGTTAGGCATTATAACATTAAAGTTGTACCCTTTAAGACTATTTAAAATTTTATTTGATAACTCACCAGCAAATTCTAATTTATGCCAATTATTTTTTTCCATTTTATTGTGTGCGTTATAAAAATATTTATCTAATTGTTTCATTTTTTCTTTTTAACTATTTTGTCTATTAAGGGGACACTGTAACCATTATTTGTCGCAATTGTTTTAATAATATTTAATTCTTCATTGAAGTTAATAGTATTTAGGGGGATATGGATAAGTCTATGTATTAAGGAGTGGAAGGTGCTCATTTTGATTTTGAAATGGGTGTTGGAAGAATTTGGAATGATTATATCTGTAAATGTAGGTTTTCTAAAAATTTTAAACTCTAATTTATTCTTTGATTTTTTTATTGTAAGGTCTAGGAAGTTGAGACAATCATTGATTTCTAACTCTGATGTGAATTGTATATTTTTAATTGAATTTAAAAACATTGCAAAAGAATCTAATTGTCTTAAAGTACCATCCCAAATGCAAAAAATGTCGTCAACGTAGCGTGCCCAGTAGAATATGTTTTGAGATTTATTTTTATCGGCGAAAATAATTTCTTCAAAATTTGCCATAAATAACTAACAATATTGAAGAGATTTAGAAGTCCCCGATTATGACGGCCCTTATTACCTGAATTTGTAATCCATATATATTAGTTTAACCTTTTGTACATTATTCATTACTCCTTGATAATGACATTTTGTCGAAACTAGTCGGAGAAAAAATAATATATATTCTGTGAAACAAACCAAGTGTTTTTAATTTCTAATCAAAATTAAATTTGTTAGTAAATGTCATAATTCTCTTAAATATAAGCTTCTCAAATAGTTTTGAGATGATGAAAAGTATAGAAACAGGCTTATATGTTTTGCGCGTCGCCTGATTTTAGAATTGGCTTTATAATTGATAATTTTAATATATCCGGATAAGTTTCGTTTTCTAAAGCCCAATTAAATAAAAATGTTAGGATATGAGCAATAACATCCTTAATAACTTGTATATCATTTTATTTTAAATTTTGGTACATGAATTGTTATTATTTTGAATAAATCGTATTCTGCATGTATATTTATTGTTACATGTTTGACTAATATTTTTGTATTAATATTTGTAAATGGTGATTATCATATAAATAAATAAATAAAAATCTTATTATAGAAGATTCGTGAATATATTTAGCAGACTTTCGCAACCGTTGACAAAATTACTTAAAAAATACTAAATTCTTATGGACTAGCTTACAGTAAGAAGCTTTCGAAACTTTAAAAACTGCTCTTTCGTATCATTTGTTTGCATTGAACCTCACTTAAGAATTGTAAAAAGTGGTACCAGGTGACGAAACCTGCTTTTGTTATTCCCTAATAAGAAATGGCTGAAATTAGCGATGTAGAAATGCTTAAATCGACTCTCCCATTTTCTAAACATTTAGAAAATTGCCTCTCTCCAAATGATAAAAATATCTCTTTTAAAACTTCTGATGCATAGGCATGCAATGATGAATTCAAGATCACAGCATTTGCTTACCCTATTAACACTGTTTTTTTATTTTTGGAAATGGTGATAGTAAAACACTTGAAGCATCGGAAAAATTATTGAACTATGGTCAAAATTGTTTCATCAGACTCTGAACCACCTGCAACTGAAGTAGGTATCAATCCAGATATTGACGAGCAAGAATTATAGAAAGTTTTTTTTTGAAAAAACTTGAAAAATCAATGAATGCAGCGAATAATATGCAGAAAAATGTAAGTTGCATCACATCATCGACTTACATCAAACCTATTCTCATTTCATTAGAGCTGGATAATGACTTATCTAAAGATATCCCTAGCACCTCCAACCACTTAGAGCAATTTAGATCAACGGAATTAACTGTACTTATTATTCGAAGTGAACGTCATGATATATTTAATTTATAAAGAACAGCATTGGGATCAAAGTTTATACGAAGATGTTTTTAAAACATTCATCTTATTAAGAACTTATTTATTACAAAATAAATAAATAAATGTAGAATCTAGAATCTAGATATTAGTATGACAAGAATTAATTCACTGTATGATAAACTTGAATGGCATAAAATTCGATCTATTTTACGATACTTTTTCAAATCCATAACATTACTGTTCATATATTCTTAAACCATCCATCAATCTTGAAAGAAAACACAGTTTCACCAAGTGACAAATGAGAAACAAGTACAAGATAAAAAATAGAAATTATATTTTCATATATTTATTACATAATTTTGGCGTCTTTGTAGTAATAATGAGTTTCAAAAAGTATACCTTTTGGAATAAAATGTATCGACTTATTTTCCGCATAAACGTTTATATTACTCAACTTTCCACCACTTTCAATGTTATACTTTAATTAAACAATATATTACATGTTTTAATTACATTTATTATCAATATCGTAATTAATATTCATTACCCAACGTTAATTTACATTTTATAATACTCGAATGTTTTCATCGTTAGTATGTAATAAAGGACTTTTGCCAACCTTGTGTGTATACCACTTGCAATGGACTTGACTTTGACCTCTCTCCACGGCATAATTAAAATATTCTTAACGCCGTCACGACACGTTCGCGAAAGGTGCCAAGGGTAATTTATCGCGAATAATGGACACCCCGCCTGAAATTGCAATTAGGCGGAAAGTGATGGTACGCGCGCGATTTTATTAATCCGCTTGTGCAAATATAATTACCCGGGTGCATTTATCATTTATGTTTAATGGTTTACGTTTCTATCGGTTTGATGGATAGTTTAATAGGAACGCAGGTGGCGCCCAAGATGAATTAAGTTAGGCATTTGTTTTTTTTTTCCTATGGAAATATTGATCAAATTATTCGACGTAAAATTGAAACACCTGTATATTTTTAGGTAAATTAATTATGGATATAAAATTTATTGAATAAATTAAATTTTATGTTCTTAACAGATAATTTTTAGAATCTCAGTTTTATATCACTTTTCTTAGATTATAACACTAGAATGGTTTCAAAAATTTTGTGTATGTTCTTTTTCTTCATTTTGGAAAAGTTTGTGGTTTGGGCACTGTCATACTTGGAGCAAAACTGAAATTTTTTTTTTTCAATGTTTAAGATTTTTGGAGCGGATCTTTGCTATGTTGAATTTACTAAACCTAATAAATACATTAATCTGAGTTTAAAAGGAATAATAGCATGGACAATTGCTTTCGAAGTGATAGATATTAAGATTATATTTACAATTGCTAAATCAAAACTTGATACCAACTGGCTCTCTTATTGATAAAGGTCCAAATTCACTATCTAAACTATAAAGCTGCTAAATCATTTTTCAACTAATTCTAAAGTTTTTAAACACGGAGTTGCTCAAGACTAAATCGATATTTTCTTTAGCAATTTCAGATGCTGGCCTTACAATAAGAGGGTCACCGTCGATGAAATTTCTACCGAATCATCTATACTTGTTCATTTTTTGTCAAGAAGAAGATGCTCGCACAGTGTTTTCCATGTTTATATGAATATCCTGTTGTGTGGTGCCCTATTTGTGCAGGTAGTATCAGCTCAAGGTTTTCAAATTTTTCATTTCTAAGATATTAAGGGCTTAAACTGAAAATGTGATGTCTGAACTAAAAAAATAATGATGCGCTAAAGATTTTCTGAAAGCTTTCCTTTTCTCTTTCTTAATTTGCATTAATAAACAAAAATGAGTAATAATTGAAGAATATATAAGGCTGTAAAACTTCAAAAGTAGATGACTTTAATAATAAAAGGACAAAAAGGTAAACTAAATTATTTTACTTTTCTCTTCTTCAATCTGCATTAATATAGGAAAAAAAGCAGTATTTATAGATTGTCAAAACAAATTTTCACCAAAAAAATTCCTATTAACATTAGTTTCTTATGGATTGAAGCTATATCCTATGCTTGTGAAAAAATCAATTAAAATCTAATATTAATTGGGAAGATACCCTGCAGATATTCTAGGTGATACGATCCTTCAAGAGCACTTTCTGATGTCTAATTTGGCTATCTAGAGAAGAAAAAAATAAATGATTGTTATCGTCGTTTTATTCAAACGAAAATAACAATGAATTATTTTTATAGCATAATTCAATTTTTATTTTGTTGCAACTAGTATAATCCGTGTACATGTAAATAATATTTACAATCGGCCATAAATAAGAACGCCCATCATTCCAGCCAGTTTTCAAAGAATTTTAGATAATCCTCAACTAGACCTTTCTCTCAGCTACCTAAGACAATAAACACGGTAAGCGGCTTAAAACGGTCAATCCGTAAAATTGTAGCCGAACACCTGGCCCCAAAGGCCGTACCAACATTTGGCGCGGATATTCCAAAAAGTGGATGACGTCACAACAATTAAACAAGGACGCACAAGGAATGTTCGCCCAACAATAGGTTGGGGAAATCCCCAGCATTTTTCGCGGTTTATAGAAAAACCGCGAATCAAATCAATGTTTTGAAGGCACAACTAAATAGCTGAGAGAAAGACCTTTAATGTGATATAAATCACTCATCAATAATTAGTTAAGAAATGTATATATTGATATTTTTTTTATTGGCTGGCTGCAATGATGGGAAATTAGGTTTTCAACGGTTAGATTTTTCCATGGGGAAAATCTATTATAACAAATTAACATTGTAATGTTTCAGCAGTTTTAACTGGTTGCTTTATATTTTTTTTTCCCCATATATTATTTTTATTCGCTATGCTAATATCTGCATATATATATTGTATATAAGTGTATATTGCGGCATCTTAAAGTATGCGATATATTTTAATCATGCATCCCCTGAACCCTGTATTAATTTTTATTTGTAAAAATTACTCAATTTATTAATTCGGGTTCCTCGAAGCGTCTCCAAGTGCGGACGGGCGAAAAGTGATTAGTTCGGCCAGGAAATCGAAGGGGGGGTGCGATTTTTAAGGCAACCATATATAAGCAAGGGTTGATAACTCGAAGTAGAAGAACGATTCTCAAACCGTTATCATCGAGTTATTACCGAGTTGCCGCAAATCTGTAAGTTGTTTTTATGTGCCATTACTTTGTTTATATTTTGTTTCACTTAATTTTGTTCAATTGTTTTTGTTGTGTTATCTTAAAACAATCTTTTCTATTTGTTATTAATTATTTTGTGTTTGTATATTTGTAAATAAATTGTTTGTTGGTAAATAACAAATCTTTGCATCTGATTCCTTTAATAACAAATTACTAGTGGAATAAAACAAATACTTTATATTTTTTTATTAAGTGACTGTGTTAAATTAAGAGCTAACCGGGTAATCAGGGGGATGCCGAATCAGACATCAGGCCAGGACTTTTTTGTTTAAATTTGTCTTGATCGGGAGTCTTTGGCTTCAAAAAGCCTTAGACCTTAAACTTCCCCCGTGATATGATAAAGATATTAGGCTTAATGGAAAATGATCTTCAATAATTATTTTGTATAATTATTTAAGATTAACAAATACCTTCCTGAAAACAGTCATCATCAAAAATGGCCTTTTGAAAATTATAGCTAGCTAGTAATAGGAAAGGTTATACGTAAATTTTATTTAACATACAGCATTTTTGCCCAATCTGCTTTTGTATATGAGAGTCTTACGATATTAATCATTGTGCGATTGTTGTTTGCTAGAGATTTAAAAATCAATGTCCCAAGTATTTAGATGTATCAAGCTTTAAGTATCTAAAAATGGTGGCGACCGTTACTATGTGGTAGTTAGTTTTAAAAGTACTTTCATTTACTCTTTAAGTAACTGGTTCTAATGATATTTACAGTTTAATGAGAATTAATTAATACATTAAGGTAGCGAAATAAATAAGTACTTATATCTATTTACATGAAGCCTCAATGCCTCATTAAATATGATAAAACCATCTACTATTTGTATTCTATTTCAAAATATATCTGCATCCATATAAATTTATTGTTGCAAGAACTAAAAACTCAATTTTTAATAGTGGATAACATTTTTCCTCTGATGTGTTCATGTGGTCAATAACATTTGTCACTACTGGTGTTTTAGAAAGTCTAATAAAGTAATTTCAAATAATTTTGCTTAGCTTGAGTATTCCTATTTTTGAGGATTTGAATATTGCTCTTACATTCGATTTTAGAATCAAACATTGATATATAATTTTTGCTAAGAATTTGGATCTCGTGAAGAGGAAATATTTAATGCACCTAAAGTAGAAACCTTTTTTTTATGATTCTTCCTTATGAAAATATCTGAAGAGTTCGATCTAATGAATCCAACTTGTTATCTTGATTAAACTTCATCAGAATAAATATTTACTTGTTGTATTATAGCAAACTTTAGAACCCTTTTGTATTACAAAGAAATGGTTTCCACCATCCTATTTAGAAATCTCATTTGAGTGTGCCTGGAGACAAAACATTAACACTTAATATAATTTTTAGCGAGAGTGCAGCAACGTTAGTTCGGGTGAGCAGTTGAATGGGTGACCGGTACCATTCACCATTGGGATACAATTAATGGTGCTTTAGAGTGACGGGGGCGATCCTTTAAAGTAACAAGCTCATTTACACACACAAATACACAAAATGACACATGGTGGAAGGACCACGTGGTCGATAGCCTAACACTACTACTACTATAATTTTTATCTCTGGATCGTTCATGCAAGAGTTTCCCCTTTGTTGGCGTGCTCATTTCTCTCGTTGTCATACCTGGCATTTTATTAATTCACAGAAAGCTTTATAGTTATTTATTTATTAATCAATTTTATTTTCATGTAACTCACAAAAACAAAATTCTACATACGTCCCTGTTTTCGTCAATGAAGCATTAGTGAATATATGAATGTTGTTTTATTTGCTTCCTACTTCTGAATTTGTATGGTCGCTGTTGGTATGATTTTCATGCCGCCTGTCATATGCTTTCACACACATGTTTTAGAGCACATGTATGAAGATGATTGGACACAATATAATACTTATTATAGGAAGTACTTCCATAGATCAAAAAATATGTATCAATCAATGAGAAAAGAATTTTGTTCATGTTACTAATGTACTTTGCAATTTAGGAGAATTGCTAATTAATTAATTTATTATAGTACTATGGTTTGCATATCTTCACCTGATTGTTAATCTACTTAAGTTTCTTGTCTAGGAAAATTACTAAATATTTTATTTGTTCTTGTTCCTCACTCAGAAAGCCTGGTGAATTAAAATATGTTTTTCGAAAGATCTGTCAATTCTTTTCATCACAGAATGTAGAACTTATTTGTGCTAACAATATGCGTATTAAATGACACGTACAGTATGTTTTTCTAATATATCAGTCGCAAATTCCCTCCAGTATCTTCAGGATCGACTTATTGGCCGATATGCTTTCGCTATTTTGTAATTGATTCAGGTTTTGGCCTAAAATGTACTTTAGTTTTACTAAAGTACACTGTCTTTGATTATGTAACTGATAGCAATATATATCCACGAGGGTGTCCCGAATAATACCATGACTTATGGTACGTTTTTATTGTCAAGTTTATCTCTTCCATTGTAACAATTAAGCCCGGCAAGTCACCATTCGATTTGGTTTCGATCGTTATGGATATATCTTTGGAGCTTTACTTCTAGTTATAGGTGCGGCATGAGAAATAGGTTTGCGAAAATATGCCTGTTTATGTACTGTCATTTCTTTTAAGGCTACTATATTTTGGGAAGGCGTTTTTCAAAAAATGCTTTATAAGGTAAATAAAACACCAGGTCTTTTTTAATGTCGAAACTGCCTGTTGGCCATCCGCCAGGAGTCGTTGTCTGATCTCGACAGTCCTTTACTCACCGTAAGGGGGTCACATTCTAGAGCGGTATCTGTTGCATTTAGATACGTTACATAGAACTCAAACAATTTCGGTTTGGTCTTTAATATTCAGCTTTCACTGAATCTAAAATTCTGACCAACACGCTTTCAGTTTTATTCTCTATTAGAATTACATCTCTACTAATGATTACCTTATTCCTGGTTTTGTCATACAGTCTATATCCTTTTGTGTAATCACTGTAGCCCAAAAGAATCATCTTGCTCGATTTCTTATCCCATTTGGTTCTCTGCGCTTTTGAAATGTGTACCATAGCTTGGCTTCTTAAAATTCTTATGTGTCTTACACCAAGTTTCTTGTTGTTCTACATTTCAAGTGGTGTTTATTCTTTATTCTTGAACAAATTGATCTGTTTTTTAGATATGCGGGAGTATCCACAGCTTCTGCTCAAAATCTTTTTTTAAGATTGGCATCGGAAAGCAAACATCTTGCCTTTACCAAAGTTCTTTTGATTCTCTCTGATGAGCAGGTCTGTTCCGGAGTATATAGTGCTTTTGTTTGGTGTATTATGCCATTGTCCTCTTTTCTTTCTTGCTGGTTTTCCACTTCATTCTTAAATACCTTAAAATATTTGGGATTTGTTCCTTGGATTTCAGAAAATAAACCTATACCATCCTAAAGTAATCCTGAAAAGTGACCAAATATTTCGATCCTCCAATAGACTTGTTTCCCATTGTCCTACACAAGTCTATATACATTTTATTTAGCTTCGCCACTATTTCTATTAAACATGTTGCAGGAATTCTTTGTGAAGATAAAATTTCCATTTTTAATAAGTTGACTAACAGCTAAAAGATTTATCGAAACACAATGTACATTTTTGATAAGTACAGTATGACTGACATTATTTACCACTGTTGTTAAAGCCCCTACTCTATCCTATTTTTTTGCGAATTAGAAGATGGTTAGGCAATTATGGGAGTGTTTAAAACATAGCTATAACAATCAAACAATTTATTTTAAAGTCTACAAAAAGACTTAATTGTACAGGCAAGTGCATATAAAACTTTAACTTCTCTTGTTTTTACACTTGTAAAATCAGCTATTACTTGTCTAATATCTAAACTATCCAATATTTCAGATTCTATCGAAATAATGGATAAATTACTTGTCTTGGTTGATCTTAAATAATTCTTAATCAATTTTAACTTAGAATAAGATCTTTATCCAGGTGCAGCTGTAACTGGTAGAATAAGAAATATTTTTAATGCTGTTGATGTGTTTGGAAAAGTTGATATTAAATGATTTGTGTAAAGATATTACAAAATTGTATGTGGATCGGTAGCGTTAATTTCATTGTACTAAATAATAAACTACAGAGAAAGCCAAACACGTTGTCTAAAGTATTTAACTCTTCAAGTCTATTTTTAAAGAAGTTAATGTCTGATTTAAAATTCTTAAAAAAGCTCTACTTTGTAATTGATTTTCGGGTCTAATATAATTTCATCGCATTATTCATACCGAAATTGTGTCGGCTTTATTTTTGAAGTGTATTTAATGGTGGGAATTTTGTTTCAGCATTTAGTTTTTGTTCAATTTCGGTAGCTTCTCGTAAAATAATTTCAAAGGTCCACAGTGCGATTATTTGTTAACTTATTGATCAAATTATTTAGCAAAT
This sequence comes from Ontholestes murinus, assembly GCA_963969525.1. NCBI lineage: Eukaryota > Metazoa > Arthropoda > Insecta > Coleoptera > Staphylinidae > Ontholestes > Ontholestes murinus. The sequence goes on from OZ018398.1 coordinate 25,876,521, forward strand.
GTATGCATATTAGAATATTCATTATGGGACTTTACATTATTTTACTTAAATAATTAATTTCGTTCAAAATTTCGAACCAAAGTACAACAGAGTATATAAATTTATAACTTTGAACCTTTAGAGCAACATCAAATATATTTTCTAGATAATACCGTAACGGTTTGAACGCATCCATTCTGCTGAACCATCGCGTAGTACTCAAAGCTTTTAACTTTAAATCTTGTAAGTGTTTGTAAATTATCGACCACATTTCTGTGAAAAGAAAACATAGGTTTCTTGAATTATGTCAAAAAAATGATAATTTGGTGCGTAATAATAACTGCATCATTGACCACTAATTTTAGACTATGCGCTTAGCATGGAACATAAAATACAATGATTTCCAAAATCTTTTTCTGTAACCCATTGCGTTTTTCACGCTTGTTAGAACTATTATTATAACCTTGCCCGCGCAAATTTTGAATATCAAGGTTTAATTGTGAAATTAAATTCAAAACAAAATGTAATAAACCCACGCCAGTTGAACTGGTGTCTGCACAAAAAACAATGAAGTGTTCGCATACCTTTACTTTTTGATTTGTATTGTTTAGATAAATATGTCTAAGTATTACTGTTATTTGTTCCGTATGGCTTGCATCCGGTGTACAGTCTAATATGACAGAAAAATATTTCTATTCTCTAACTTTGCCCTAAATACAATATTTTATCGCTGCGCCGAGTGATTCATAAATTCCATTTTGAATTTGATCTCCTAAATAGTGCGTCATACCCTTCCAACTCGAATCAGATTTCTATTTAATTCTGCAAATATGTTCCCGCATAACTGAATCTTATCTTGCTTAAGAAAATGTTTCGAAGATAATCGAAAAGTCAGATATTGACGGGATATAAACTTTATAACGGCAATATTTATTTCTAATACATCACACCAATGATGACAGTACTTAATTTTGACTATATTATTTAATTGTACCCATGATTTTACATTTTTATTGTGGAAATTGCTCGTCTTATGTCTTCTCAAAGTTAATGATAAACGTTGCCAATCCGAACAACCGCTCAAATCAGACTACTTGCAGTTTTACAAAACATTTTGCAACAAAAACAATAAAGGGAATCTTTGAAATAGGATAAACAAGCCAATCTCTATTAATTTCTTCGCCATCAGAAAGTTAACAGAAAACTGTGGTTACGCACCTGTACAGGACCACGCCTAACTAAAATATCAACAACATCTCTATTAAAACTTCTAGGCCACAAACCCGGGTCGTCACTACATGTCAAACTGATAGAAATCGCTGATGACGACATACCGCATATATCCCATGTATGTTGGGTGGGTGGCCCCTATCCCATCCTCCAATCAGTAAAACATAATCGAGGGTTTTAGTTAGAAGTTATAAAATGTAAACAAACACAAAATAATTGCATTTTTTAATTGATGTATTCATACATATATTTAAAATAATTTTTTATGAGGGTGGGATAGAGGTCACCCACCCACCCTAAGGGCTTTAAGTAAAAGTTATAAAATATAAATAAATGTAAAACAATTGACAATTTTTCCAGATAATTTTAGATGATGTTTTAATGATTGGTTGGTGGGATAGAGGACACCCACCCACCCTACATATACATATGAATTTCAATTACTGATCGTTTTAATTACAAAACTCTTTGAATAAAGAGAAAATTTAAAAGGTAAAATTTTTGAGTGAGTAAATAAATAAAATATTTATGCATGATGGGTGAGTGGACTTTAAATCTAAATTAGATGAGATTAGCTATAAAAGGTCATTTATATTTAAACTTAAATTTGGATTATGCTTTATTTATTAGTACCTATTATCAATAGCTAGTTAACTATTGATAATGGGTACATAGTGCCCGAATATTAGCTGTGAAAAAAAAGAAAAAAAAGAAAAATAAAAAGTGAAGATAGGAATATAACTGTGTTTTTAATTAAGTGATATTTAACCTTCACGTACTCAAGTAACTACATTAAAACTACCTTATGTTGTTAATATTATGTACTAGAACATTTAGAGCTTTGTTTGCTTTAAGGGATTTCGAAAATATGTTTAGTTTAGTTTATATGATTTTCAAGTCCAGTTGATAATGATAATGTAATAACTTAAAATAGCCTGTAAGAAGCCCTGATGCTGTCTCTAAACAAAGCTGGGTGCGGAAATTTGGTGTACTGTATATTAGCGCATCCAGCTTTGTTTAGAGACACAACAGGAGGTCTTCTTACAGACTCTATCAAATTACTATATTATATGTTATCATTATGGTTATTAAATTGATTTTATGTTCTGAATATGACTTTTGCGTTATCCGAATTGGTTGTTTTCTGCATTAAAACAGAGACTTTAGTCTACGAACGTCAAGTTTACCAAAAAGGTTATAGCTATGTAGGTTTAGTTGCGTTGTAAATGCTTTTCAACCAAAAACAACTAATCAAAAATAGCAGACTATTTGAGAAAAAATGAAGCTGACTTTAAAGTAATAATTTAGTTGACCTAACAGAAAACAGCTTGGATACAATAGTAATTAGAGACTTGCTTTAAAGGCGTAAGGTTTTACGACATGAGTATACAAATTTTTCAAAAGCATTAGCAGATAAACAACTTTATCTAGCAACCTTATTGAAAATGACATTTCAAATAAGTCAAATTCATATAATGAAGTTCAAGATTTTACACTAAATGGCATAAAGAAAAGTTTAGACGTTCTCCAGCAATTATAATTTCTAAATGAAGTTCCTTAGGCTGAAAGAAGCACAATATTTAAAGTTTCCAAATGCTCGACTCCACACAATACAATTTATAAAGTTTTTTTTTATCCAAAAGCAAATAACCTAAAATAACAGGTTTAGAAATAGAGATAGAGTTCAAAATAAATAACTAAATTATTTCTGTGAACTCTATCTCTATTTTTCTATCCAGCAGAAAATAGTATGGATACAACAATATAATTTTATAGGTTTCTAATAAGGGAAGGTTTTGACGACGAGAATGTCAAAGATATCCAAATATTACTTGTGGAAGAACAGATTGACTAAGCAACCTTTTTAACAAAATCTCAAATAAAACCAAACAAATTCATGAGATATAAATTTTAAACAAACAAGCATGAAGTAATTCATTATATTTCGCCCAAAATTTATTTTTCTAAATGAACATCTATTCACTAAGAGAAGCTCCAAATTTAAAAGAAAACTTTACAAATGCTTCGTTTTAATCAACAAATTTTTTAAAGATTTCTCATCCAAAACTAAACAACCTGACGTAACATACTTTTTGAAAAACTGGAAAACAAATAGAAGTAATAATTTAGTTGATCTTACAGAAAACTGAATGGATATAACGGTAGAAATTGATGAGTCTCTAAGATGGTAAGGTTTTGACGGCATGAATGTGAGTTACTGATTGAAGAACAGATTATTGTAGCAACCTTGTTGAAGATGACGTTTGAAATAAAGTAAATTTTTAAGTAGGATAATTTTTACAGAAAATAAAAGATAAGTGGTATAAAACAGTTAGGTGTTTTCTTTATTTAAAAAATCGATAATGTAGCATATTTTTAAATCATTGAGATTGATATTTAAATATCAACAAGCGGAGAAAAATGTTAATTCATTAAAACGCTTGATTTAAAAACAAAACACTATTTGTCTTACTTCTATAGTATGTACTAATCGTTATGTCTCGGTGGTGAGAAAAAATGTCTGTTTTGCTCGAATTTTTATCTTAAAAACTTTCTTTCTTTTGATAATTCTTTAGTGTATGTTTTCTTTTACTATCTGCGTGTTCTTAATCATCAGTAAAGTAAGTTTTCTTGCTATGGTTCTTGATGTTGGGTAAGAAGGTAAGAAGGTTGTGTATGCTTCTTCAACTATCTTTGCTAACACTTGAAAAATTATTTTTTACCATTCTTTTAAACATTTTCAAATAAAACTACACCCTTCTCTCAGGTTCATCTATATTTAATTGTACTTAACGCTCTAAATTTTCTCCTTCCGAACTTAAATAATATTGTGATATAAAGCTAGTTTTAACGTTTTTAATATATTTTAAAAATTGAGAAGAATAGAATTTAAATACTTTAAATTTTTTGAAACTTACGTCGATTAAACTTGATTTATACTTTTTTACTTGATTAATTATAAAGGAAATGCATTAAAAATGGTGGATATTCTTGCATAAACCTTTTCTATTTCCCAAATCATACATCCTTAACAAGTTATCTTCTTCAATTCTATCACTTTCTGTTGATAAAGCCATAATTGAACAGAAATGTTAATATATTATTACTCTCAGTAGCAAAGAACATAAAAAAGATTGTTCTAAGGGAAGATATAGAACGCAATATAATATTGGTAATGATTATAAAAAAGTCATTATCGGATTTCAATAACTTGTTTTCATAAGAAACATAAAGTGATAGCCCTTTTCGTCATTAGAAATACTTAAGGACGGCAAACAAGGCCGAGAGTGGAAAACAACCATTCTTATCCAGGCACATTATCCGTATTTGTTCGATTCAGATAAGGGCGTTTTGAGTTACAGTGCCTAACACCGCCACCCTAATTATACGGTGTTTATTGCGCCCGGCAGATTAAGAGCTGGTGTGAACTGAGGCTATTATCTAAAAATAATAACAAGCCTCGGATCGGTACCACGTTTGCGTGCTTTCGCGCTTTCCACGTGCTTTCCCCGAGCTTTCGAAAGCTCCGCCGCCACAGTCTTGCGCGAAACACCCACCCTATAACAACTTCGACGTGACGGTGGAAACACGAAAACAAAAAGAAAACCGTCGGTGCGGTTAGTTCGCTTTTATTGTTATCAAGGAAAAAGTTAAGTTCATTATATATTATAACCTATTACTTGAATTAATTTAATTATTTTAATTTTAAGAATGCACTTATTTCAATGAAATATTTTTATGGACTTTAAAACATCAAAACAGACAAAAAGAATTATCCTTAATATTAATTAGAAATTATGTGAATTATTAAAGTTAAATTAATTTAGTGATTAATTTAATCATTCAAGGTTAGAATGTAAATTGTTACAGTTTCACCTTTTTGTAATTTTATAGAAATTTAATATTAATAATATAATAATTACCTTTCTTTAGATAATGTATCGAACTTAATTTCTGCTGATTGTTTAATGAACATATTATTTTCAGATTTTATTACATTAAACATATAAATAGATATAAAAGTTTTTGTTCAATTTTATTTACTACTATCTGCATAAAATGAAATACAAAGTTATAACTTTAAAAATATAAATACATCTAGAAAAATATAACTGCATTAAATACAGAATTATTTAAAACTACTACTTGTTAAAATAAAAATTAATTTTGTCTTAAATATAGGATATTAATATTTAGTTATGTTACATTATTATAATTAATTTTTATTCTTAATTTTTCTAATCATTAATATATAAGACATTTAAATACATTAATGGTGGTTATAATATAAAAGTCTGCAATTACATTTAATACATATATTGAGGTTAACACTCGTAAGGTAATTACACTAGTTAATTAATTACTTTAATTAATTATTCATAATTGTCAGTTGTTGACCTAAATATATCTAAATTTGTATTTCCTTAATAAAATATGTTTTTACCCTTTAGGTAACACGGAGATGGTGATTACCAGGAATGGGTGCGTCGTGCACCCAGGCATCAAAGAGGTAATATTTGTTGTAAGTGTTGCTTTTTCCTTAAATACTTTCTAAATTTGGTTTACGCATTTAAATGCATGTTATTGTCGTGAATAAAAAAAATGATAGGGTAGCTAAATTTTACTGCTTTTAAAACGAAAGTTTTATTTACTGCAGAATAGACGATAATTAATAAGGGATGTTTTAATGAAATACAATAACCATAAAAAAATACCAGTAAATAAAATTTTAGGCTTAAGTGATATATATAAATCATTTCAAAATGTTAATTTTTTCTTCATGATTATTTGTGCGAATATTAATCTAATAATAATATTTTTAAAATGCTTCATTCTGTTGAATTTTTTCAATAATTTTGTGTAAGGTTCTTTTCATCAGACTTAAAAAGCAGAACCATGAAACTATCCTTCCATAGATATGACAGGCTACAAATTAAGCAATTTATTGAAAAACTCATAGCAATGACAACAAAAAGGGCAGTTCTCTATTCTACAGTTATTTTACCCTAATCATGCAATAAAAAGTTGAATATTTTTAATTTTAAAAATTATAAATTATGATTGGATTTGAATTTGGATTTGTGTAATGGGAGGGCAAAGAGGTACCCTGCACGTGGGCCCTTGGTTCATCGTCTCATCTGAGTCCATGTTCCTTGCTTCGGTCAAGTCAACCCAAAGCATTGGAAAAAGCCAGGACCGCATCAAGAGGGACTCTTAGGATGTCTAATGACTGTAGACATCTCTTTCCCATTGTAGTTTCAAGTCAGTAGGATAGAACCGGGCATTCCTGAAGTACATGCTTGGCGATTTCCTCTTCCTCTTCACGCCCTCTGCAGGTAGGATTAAACTCTAGTTCCAGTTTGTTCAGGTGCGATCTTAAATTGCAGTGTCTTCTTAGGAGCCCTACAATCGTCGGTATGTTTTGTTTGGACAGTATCTGGACGTTTTGGAGTTCATCGCGATGTAATTTTTTAAGATTCTACAGCCAAATGAGTCATCCCATCGCTCCTTGTCGCATCTGGTTCATGCATTTTTCAGTACAGTATTCAAGTCTTGCTATTCTGTTACTTCTGCTGTTGTTATGTTCTTACACCTAGCGTAGGATAACCCTATTGTCCTCTTCCTCTTCTCTGGCTTTTAGAGGGCATGCTTTCTTGTGCGCTACTAGAGTACATCGATTCTTTTCTCCATTTCGGTTATATCTTTTATTGGCTCTTTATCCAGGTCCATAGTTTTAAAACTCTTAGTGAGGGTAGTTTTGAAAAGTTCTCTCCTGGTCAGCCTTGGATCTCTGTATAAGGCTCCAAGCCTTATAGTTTAAGTTGGAAATTGATCCATCTATGGTCTGATATTATAACTTTGCCAGCTCCTTACATATCCGGTGATATAAGTACTAGCAAGCGTAATATTAATGCAACTTTGATAGTAACGAGAGTTTACAAAAACCAGTTCGTTACCTCAATTTACTATATCTAAGTTTCTACTTAGTATAAAGTCGCCCAACAACTTACCCCTGCTGTTGTTTTCTTGGATCCCCCATACCTGATGATGTGAGTTGGAGTCACGCCCCGCTGCCTTTTCACAGTCCTCCACTAATGCTTTCATATCCACATTTTGAGTTTAGGTGGAACCTTCTTGTCGAAAGTATGCAGATAATATTGTCACGTCGTTATCCCCATCTTCCAAGCATAACTTTACCCAAATATCCCCCAGGTCCTCGATGGATAGGTGCTGCATATACTTCAGCTTCATCCCTTTTTTCTTTATGGCATCGGCGTCCGCCTTTAAAATTCCCATCACCAGGGGAAGTCCTTCCGGTTTCTCCTGTGGTCTTGTTAAGAAGGTGCACCACTGTGCCACGCTATTTTTCTTTATTGAGGAAGCCCAGCCACCTAAGAAACGTTTCCGGTTCTTTAGACTTACCGGGCATCCATATTGTGGTTTTCGTTAAGGTCGGCAGTTTTTTTTTCATCGTGAGGAGGAATGCTTTAAGCACCGTCTCTTCAACAGAGGTGTGTGGGACTCCTCTTGTTCCTTCTGAAAAGGCTCTAGATCTCAAGACATTCTTTGCCCAAAATGTACAGTTTTTTTGAAGAGGGCCTTTTTGGCGAGGATGATCTTCTTCGCCGTTTCGGCCACCAGCTCCCACTTCCTTTCGTTGGACAACATGGTCGACACAAGGGCCCCCTCTATCTCGTGCACTAGCCGATCCCTATCCTCTGTCCACTGCTCGCACTATCCATACACCAAACGCGCATTTTGCTGTTCGATTTGCCGAACCTCTTTAGATATGCCCGGAAGCATCCGTGGCCAGTGAGGAACTGAGTGAGATAATGTTCCCCGGTTCACGCTCCACCTTTGAAATTAGGGCTAGTTTGCCCTCTTGCTGGTTTGCCGCCGCTGTGAAGACGATTCTGTACCCTCCAGTAACTCTAAGCCGCTGGTCTCATGGAGCTACCCAATCTGGTGATATTTCGTTTGGAGCCTAGGCAGCTGGCCAACGCCGACTTTCACGAGGATCTTTTCGCCAATCTAGACTTGCCTTGTTATCACAGGTGACTCGAAGGATTACCACTGAAGAGTGGAATGATCTTGTTCCCACTATGAATATGTTCGTCCAAGCTCTCCAAAAGGCGCGCCTTACTTTCACCGCCATTTCTTCTGAAATCACTTGATTGGCTGAGTCGATCAAAGCAACTTCCAGATTTGCCTAGATATCCTGTGGTCGACGCTTTAGTAGATTTCTCTGGGTCCGTCTTTGATATCTTCTTATTCCTATGGAAGGTCTCGGGCGATCCCTCGAATCTTGGCCTTTTGTTTTTGTCTAGAGCAGGTAGTTTCTCTTTCCTTTCCTTTCCCCCTCTTTCCCGTTCCAGTCTCGTCAATATAAAGACGCGTCAGTTGTCATCCACTCTCTCACGCTTCTAAATCCATCCTCTCTTACCTTCTTGCATGCCTTTGCCAGATGGCTCCACGCATCCTTCTCTTCCTCACACAGCACATATTCTCCGTATTTCTTGCCCATCTATTCCTTCCTGCAACCCGCATCTCATCTTGCCAAGGTCTCCCTCTTCTCTCTTCTGAAGCAGTTATCCTACAGATACTTTGGTCTCCTCCCATGTTCTTGCTACTTCCTATAGCCTTCATTGTGTGCATTATTTTCATACATCCTTGTCCTCTCCACCTCCCTTGCCTTCTCATGCACCCATTCCGCCACATTCACCCCTTGCTTTTGACACTCCTTCACAATTCTCCCTGACAAACCCACCTTCTCATACATATCCTTATATACCTCCTTTACTAATCTCCCCTTATCTAATAATCCCCACAGTTTAATTGCTTACCCACCCACCTTTTAAACTCGCATATTAAGTTCATCTACAAACATAATCAGTAATACTGCTGACTTAAAAATATCGAATTGTAATAAATTCATTTTTGACATTCAGCTCATGTATCATTGAATTTATCGAAGAAGAAAGAAAAAATAGTCAAAATAGAGTAAAAAAATCTTGAACGTGATTTTTTACCAGACATTTTAAATTATATTACAAAATGCGGCGAATTAAATTTTTTACTAGAAATTTAATACTATACACACATCGTTAATAGTCCTTCAATCTTCTGGAGGTATTAAATTAAGATTTCTCATTATAAAGTAAGGTTTTTTAGGCAAGTGAAGTAATCCAGATTGTCCAAAATGGTAAAGTATGAAAATGTGATCTGACTAATACATAATACCGGCTGTTTCTAAATGAATATAGGGGTTTAAACGCTTTTGAATATAATTATTTATTACGTAAAACTCAAAATGATAATTAATACATGAAATGGCAGAGTTATACTTACAAGGTTATAAGTGTTCAATTTGTACACCTACTGTCGATAGGCCTGTTCTTACCAAACTTTGTTCAGTGTTTGTGGTGTAATTGTTGCAAAAGCTGCCATAATCCTGTGTGTTAGGTTTCCGTTTTCGTAAACTTTGCAAACCGTCATCACCGGAATTGCTAATTAACGACTAGCCTCCCGAATTGATTTCGTAGGACTAAGCGTCATACGATTATACTATCTCACTCGCTCAACACTTTCTTCAGAAACATTTGATCGTCACGTACTCTTCCCTTTGCAAAGGCAGTCGGTATTTTCAAAATTATATTACCACCTATGGATGTTATTATCATTTGGGGGATCACATTTGAACTTAATCCGGAATGCACGTTTCACAGTAACTACAGATTCGGATTCTGCAAACTTTAGAACACAAAAAGCTTTCTGTACACTATTCGCCATTTTTGTTATTAGCGCCCTCTAGCACATGCGCGTACCAAGAAACAAAACTGATAACTTTTGCAAACAGGGTCTGTCAGCATGTTTTGGATTAGAAATGATCGATGATGTGCGCAAGTTAGCGAGACAGTAAAGTGCATACGCATTCACCACTGGCATGTCTAATAGATTGGTAAAAATAGGGAAGTACCATTTCTTTGCTCTAATTTTAATTCTATATTTATTGATAAGCTAGTCCATCTTATCTACTTCTCCCATATATTTGTTGTAACGATCTAAGCACTGCGGCTGCGGTATTTTGTCTTGCTTCTTCTGTGCCTTTGACCATCTGCGTACTGTTTGCAGTGGTAGAAGGGCTTGGTGATTCGATAACATTTTGACACAATTGTTATCTTTCCATACCACCCCAAATATGTCATTTTTAACATCAAAGCGGTAGTCAAATGCACCACGGTGTTCTTTTTTCATGTCACTATCGGCCTTTATAGGACGCACTGTTCCCGTAGCTGCAATATTTTTTTCTTTCAGGACTTTCATTAGCTCAAAACTCGTAAAAAAATTGTCAAAATAAAAGACATGATTCGAAGGATTTCTGATAGTCGAAACATTTTTCATAATAACGGAAGCACCCAATCCATCTAACTGATGTCCAACTCCTTGCTTTCCTTTATACAACTCAAAATGAAAGCAATATCCCGTTTCAGAGCAGCACATTGCTCACTCCTTGAATCCAAATCTGATCGGTTTTTTTTATATAAACTGCTTCAAATAGTTTTGGCCATAATATCGAATCATTTGCTCGTCTATACTTAAATTCTTTGAAAACAGTCCAAATGTTTTGAATTGTTCATTCATTTTAGTAGTGGACTTATTTTGTAAGTCTTTGTAGAATTGTTATTAAAATGTAAATACCTCTTTATTTCGAGATATCGATATCTTGTTAAACATTTCCGCACACTTTCAATACATACATCTTCATCCTCACACCAATACATCTGCTCCTGCGGTAAGTAATTATATGCTGCAGGCAATAAAAATCCAAAGAATTTTTTTAGGCAGTTTACTGAAAAAGTAAAACCATGCCGATTGTTTCGGGCTGAATATTTGATTGCTTCACAATATAGGTCATAATGTCTTCGTTCAACAACAACTCAAAGACTTCGACTGGCGATTTTCCTTCAAGTTTTATTTTTAAATTTTGTCTCATCTCTAAAATCTCATTGTCGTGACCCACCTCCTTTGCAAAATCAGCTTTTGTTTTTTGCCAATCTGTAGTAGATTTTATTTTTTTCTGACGCTTTGGTAATGGAATCTTTTCATTCGATTTCCTAGACATATATGCTATTGGACTAGAAGTAGATGCTATAGGAATTGCAGAAGAATGAACTTCAACTCTGCCAGGTACTTCTCTCGGATTTGTATCTTCCAATACATCTTCGATAAAGTCTTCAACATCCGATACCACATCAACCTTATCGTGTTCGACAATATCTATCTCCGCTTCTGGCTCATCCTCATCGAAGAAATTTGGATCATTTATTATATCTTCCAATTAAGAAAGTGATGAACATTGTCTGGTACCCATATCGGGCAATTAGAGAAAATTAATTAATAATTATAATGAATTTTTAATATTGTACGAGCCACGATTTGGGGTATCATCATTAAAATGGGCATTATTACATCTTAGATGATTTAAAAGCAAACTGTATGCCACTGTTAGTTACTATAAACTATAAATTAAACATTTGCCAAAGATGGAATGTATAAAATAATAAATAATTATAAATTAATGCATTTGAAAAACAATATTTATTTTATGCAAGACTTACCTCGATATTTTCACTTTATTAGTTTCTAAATAACAAATAACAAGCACTTTTTGATATTTTTACAATCAACTTACATGTCTTAACTGTCATAAGAGGTTATATGTTGCCAACAACATAAAATGGTCAACTACTAACAACTGCTAAAATTAAAATTACTGATCCCCAAATGGTCATCATGGTAGGTAATGGATTAACTCGATCCCTCTGACTAACAGACAACTACAACCTGAATAACGATCTTGCCATCCTCAAAACAGCTCTTGTCCAACATAGTTTCTTTTCAGGTACAGTAATATACTTACCTCAACAAAAATCACCAAAAACACTGATGCTTCCCAAGAATTTTCAAACATAATATTTCTTCCGTACATATAAGGTACAATTAACAGAATATCTAAAATATTTAAGTAACATCAAAACAATGTTCATCATTTCGTGTACAAACGATAATTCTTTAATTCCGATAAAAACATTATTTCCCTTGAAAATCAAGGAGTATACAAAATTCCCTGTGGATTTGGTGGTTTGTAACGGAAATAACAAATACAAGTTAGACTGAGTTCATTACTCACCTCACTTCAGGGTATATAAGGTTATTCTAGAACGGTCGGCATATTGAGTATACATTGTTAATAAACCAGAAGCAAATTAGTAAATAACCCTTAAGACTGCCGATTACTCGATATACAAATTTTATGCAATTGTTATAGTTGTATAGTTAATAATAAAATATATAAAGATACAGTACAGGTAAAGTACCATGATGACCATATTACTTTGCAAACCAAAAGAGTATATGTAAAATCCCACTTTTGCAATCTATATAACATAAGTCATGGATGGTGATCATCTACCTATTTTGCAAATAACATAAAAGAAACATAAATAATTTTTTAAATAATCACTATACATTGTAATTTGCACAAGGAGAGAAAAAATAGTTTAACTTTGTAAGTGCAGTTGCCCTAAGTGCATGATAATACATACACAATCAATTGGATGTTAAATATTGAATTTAGCTAACCATATGATAAGACATAAGGATTATTAGGTTTTGCCTGTGCCATGAAAGAAGAAGTTCCATAAAATAAAAAGGGAAAAAGGAAAATCTTGGTTTACTCCATTTAATTATTTGTTTTTTTCTTAATATTCAATTCTTTATATTGCTATATGCAATTTTAGATCTTTTCTTTTCTAAAGTATGCATATTTTGTAAGGCCTATGATTTAAATACAATATAGATTAAATAACTTCATAAATGAAAAATAATACATGAATAGGTAGGACCAGACAGGACTTTAAGCATGCAAAAATTCATAATCCGATTGATTCGAAGATGATACTTATGCCGTTTTGTGGTTGTGCATCCGCTATAATTGAACGTTTCCGATCGCGGATCGGTTAGGAACTGTTGGAAGAAGTTTGTTCAGTCGCGTGGAATGCAGGGCTTGCATGAAGAAAACTAGGATTTATAAATTTATGAAAGAAAGGGAAACATTGCTGGCACGCTCCTTGTTAAAATAGACGATTGTTTAAACGCTTACGGAGAAATTTAACATGGCTTGCGTGAAGATAATTTAATCGCACGGTGAAAGTATATGTTAGAGGTTTTTTAAATTATAGGCCTTTATCATCATAGCTTTTAACTAAAGTTAGTAACTTTACTTATTTAATTGAAAATATTAGTTTTTATTTAAATCTATTACTTTAGTAATTATTCTTTCATTTCTATCTTTAAATTTAAATAAAACAAAGTGTGTTTGTGAAATATCATAGAAATTATTCATTAGTTTGAAAGGCCTATAGATGCTATTATGTATGGAATATAACATCATGGAAAGGTCCGCGACGGCTTCGTTAGGTGTCGCGCGTCCAAAATGTCCAATTTTTCATGACTCTGGCACATAATATCAAGTTGAATTTGCCCGATATAATGGGTTGGCTTTAAGGGCCGTTGTGGTTTGTGGTTTATTCGCCTAGACCTACAATAAGAATTTCTACAAGAAAATGTCTAACGGGGTCAAATTGCACGATCTCGGTGGCCAGTTCACATCACCTTCACACCTCAAATCGCTCGTGCAGAATGTACAATGTGGCATGAGCTGTGTGGCACGTAGCGCCGTCCTGTTGAAACCGCATATCGTCGATGTCCATAACATCCAATGGTCGTTTACCTTCAGTTTCTGGGGCAACTAAATTTTGTTTGGGCAGGCCAAAGACACGACGCAAAATTCGCTCTTATGGTGTGCTAAAGGTTGAATTCTTGTGAGCGACGCGAAATCGTCTGCCTCGGGTTCTCCTGCACACTTTCACTGAGAGCGGCTATGTTTTCGGCAGATCTTGCGTTTCGTTGTTAAGGAAATTTAACTCAAATTTATCCACCACACAGAAAATAGTTCTTTCGGTTTAACGATTATAGTTAAAATGAGATTACCCCTTTTGATAAAACAATTTAATTTTGCAAAACAAACTGAATAAAGGACAGCCAATTCAACTTCAATAATAATCAATAAAGTGTTGATCCTTAAAGACGCGTACTTGAGACAAAGTTGTAATATGTTTAATAATGTCTTTTTGTGGTATATATTAAAACCAACTTATATTAATTTTTTCATATTTTTATTTGTTTGCTAAATGTAGATTTTGAATACTAAGTGGTATTTTGTGCTATTAAGCCTGTATTTTAACAATAACAATAAGTTCGGTCTAAGCAATGAACAATAAGTATTGCAGGGCATTAGGAAATATTTTTTTTAAATGTCATTTTTAGTACAAAATAAATTATAAACCTATACGTTACAAAATATTTTTTCATTAAGGTTTTCTGCAACTTGTCATAGCGTTGCTTCTTATTCTTGCATCGATAATTGCAGGAAATTCGATCCATACATAAACAAAATTTACAATATATTATTCATTTTTGACACAACTATAGTTTCGACCTTGATAATGATAATGAGTGTAGTAATTTGTTTTTAAACTTACATGATTTATTAAATATTTGTATCCTGTAGTATATTTGGCCAACTACTTTAGATCATTGGTTTTCTTGATATTGCTGGGAAACTATTGGCTAGCTGGGAATGTGAGAAGCTCGGTAACAGTACTATATTTTTATAGTTCGAAAGTTAAAAAGGTGAAACCATTGGTGAAGTATTTAGCAATCATGTTTCCTTAGTTAGCTTTGTTTCAATAAAATTATTTACATGTGATGTATCTACTGATACGAATAAAATAGAGAGCAACGAAGTCACAGATTTATTATACACCTTAAGTGATGGGAGAACTAGCTCTCTAGCTACCCTACTCCTTTGATAATGTTCCCAGCAGGATTTTCCATATATATGCCTCGCCGACTCCACTCCTTCGATGCACCTTCTGTAATTGGGATCTTCTTTTTCTTCTTCTATTCAGCGTCTCCCTCGAAGGTTCTATTCACCATCGCCAATTTACATTTAAAGAGGTAACGTATATAAAAGTTTTATACACTATACAAAATCTGAAAAACACAAAAAGTAGTGATATTTATGAAATCAGTGTTGATATTGTCACGTATGGATATCCGGTCCGAGTCGAATTCCATTTTATGGAATTTTACCTGGTGCGGAGTCTAGACGCTGATATGCGTTCCCACGGGAATCGGCGTTAGCAACATCGGCGTTGTTTGCAGGTACACCAATAAGCGGCCGACAATTAGTACTAACTAAGCATTTGTTGACATGGAAGCCGTTTATTGGTGGATCGGAAAACAAGCAACGGGGATGACCCGATCAGGCGATAAGCCAAGAGTTAGTTAAGTTGTAGATTTGAAGTAATGAAGTAGTTTTTAATTATAAAGATAGTTAAGATTTAGATTTTAGTGAAGTAGTTTTTAATCATAAAGGCAGTAGCGTTTATATTTTGAAGTGGTAGATTTTGAAGTAGTACGGTAATAAATATAAGCAGTGTAAAGAGTGTTAAAAAAGGAATAAATGTAAGTAGTTTTTATAATTGAGTATTTATTAGAATAATCAGTGATCCCGAATTCCAATCACGAGCTTGCAGTGAGACAAGACGTGACAATATAATTATATGTTTAAGATTAATCTTGGTAGCACCTCTTACACATTTAATTAACGAAATAATCAACTTGAGTATATTTCCAGAATCACTTAAACTTGCAAAGGTAGTCTCTATCCACAAAAAAGAGATACCGAAGTTAAAACTAATTATAGGCCAATATCACTTCTTATCTCTTAAATAATAGAATCAAACTTAAAGGATCAAATAATCGAGTATTTCGAAACAAACAATATTTTTTCTAATAACCAGTGCGGTTTTCGGTCAGGTCATTCGACAACAGATGCCCTTGTTTTTATTACAAATATAATTTCAGAAAATTTTGAAAATAAAAACCACTGTATTGGCATATTTTTAGGCCTTTGATTGCATTTCGCATGACATTTTATTAAGAAAATTAAAATTATACGGTTTTTCAAATGAAAGTCTTTCGCTAATGCGCTCATTTCTTGTAGGTAGGGAACACATAGTAACATATAAAGGTCAGAAATCTGATATATAAATAGGTGTCCCACAGGGTTCAATTTTGGCGCCGATACTCTTTTACATCATAACACAAGTTAGTGAAACTGAAACTATATTATTTGCTGATGATACCACGGCAATAAAGCCGAAAACAAGGCTAACGAGTCTCTAAAAAAGATTACCTAGTGGTGTGAGGCAAATAATCTCATTCTAAATCAAGAAAAAACGAAATAGGTCAATTGTATAATGTATTAGCTTGTATAGATGACAGAGAGAAACATATGTATGTCTGCTTTGAATTTATATACAATTGAATTCAATTAACAAATCATTATACGAAATGTCGAAGCGATAAATATTATATTTGACATAGTATAAGTATCTTAAAAATCGCTTTTGAATACTTTCAAGTAGACTGAAATATTTAACATACATAGGCGACCATACAATTGAACAATAAGTCAATTCACTTAAAATATATGTAGAGAATAAAGTCTTTAATACATCAATATTTTTAAATGCTCGGCAGTTACGCATTATAAATCCCCACATTTTACGACAGTCTTTAACAAGTTTGTCTATGTGAGTTCTAAATTTTAAGGTATTATCAAATATTACACTTAAATCTTTCACTTCCGTACATCGATTAATGGGCACATTGCTAATGGTATAATCATAAAAATAGTATTTAGTTTCCTAATAAATGAGAGTACATTTCATTTGGCAATGTTCATCGATAAATCATTGTTACTGCACCATTGACAAATATTACTCAGATCTTTCTGTAACTTCAAGCAATCAGCATCCGTTTGTATAACATTATAAATTTTTGTTATCTGCGTACATTAAGACTTCACATTCTAAGTTATCGCAGATTGAATTAAAGTAAAGAAAAAATAATAGAGGCCCTAGGTTTGAACCCTGAGGGACTTCACTGGTTGCCGTATACATTTTGGATCGAAAGCAGTTAATTTCAACCAGTAACTGTCGATTGGTTAAATATGAGATAATAGTTAGGATTATATTATTATTAATTCCATATTCATAAAGCCGACTAATTAACAAATTATGATTAAGTCTGTTAATTAGTCTAATTTGCTATTTAATCCACGCACATTTTGATCAATCAAATTAATACAATTCTTTTCTTTGCAGTGTTGGGTAATATTTAGTTTTTTTCTTCAGTTGGTCGTTTTTTAATAATTTTTGGGGTATTATTAATAAACTTAATTATGAGGTCAGTTTCACCTAATGACTCGCGCCTTTTAAGCTCAGTGAGGAGTGTATTATATTCCTCACGTTGAAGAATTGTTTTATTAAGTCCAACTCTAATATTTGGTTCAAGCTTAATCCTATTTTTCATGACTAGGGTAACCATCGATGTTTGAGCCAAAATTATTTTAAGTGGACGGGGTTTATTGCTTTTTTGTCCTAAGTGAAAGCATTTTTTAACGCATATTGTCAATAGTTTGTAGCATTCTATCAATGTTAACAAAATCATTATTGTTGCTGCTATTAATATCCGTATTGAGATCTACAAGTATTTCTGGTAAGTTATATATAATTAAATTATTCTCTCTTCGTCTACGATCTTCAATTTCATTAACAATATTATTCACCGAACGAACCATTTATTTGGAGTAAATCATGTTCAATATTTTCCATTTTTTTAGTTAGATCATCAAAACCGGATTTTAATTTGGTTTGTTCAGTTTTAATATTAACCATATCTGAGATTAAAGTTTTCAATTCTTTATTTTCTGTTGATAAATTATCACATTTTAGTGTCAAAACATTGATTGACTGTTGCAATTCTTTAACACATTTGCAAAGATCTTGTATTATAGAATCATTACCGGTATATATTTACAACATCAGTGGCACAAGGGTGATTTTTCCTGCATCCTGGATGACAGTACTGTTTGCATTTAACACAAGTTGTTTTATTTGCCACAGAATTGCCGCACAAACCAGCGCATTTAAGATCAGGCATGATACTCTAAAAATATTTCTAGCTGAATTAAGGAAACTTAAAACGATGTTAATTCTACTTATAATCAACCTAATGATGCTAGTACGATTGATACTATTAAACAGTTATTTACTGTTCACCTTGCGAACTTCAAAGAAGAATTTAATTCATTCAAAACTGATATAAATAATACATTATCATCTTTTATGGAGTCCGTAAATATAAAACTACTTGAGTTGGAAAAAGAAAGTAAAATACTAAGAAAGGAACTAGAAATACTACAGTCAAGGGAGGAATTGAAGTTAGACCAGTTTGTTGACGAAATGTTCGATAGGGAACAACGTTCTCGAAACGTTCTAATATTTCATGTTCCGGAATCTAAATTAAAACATGACATCGATAAGAAAAATGAAGACTTAAATAAAATTAATGAAATAACTTCCTAATTCATTAATGTGAAGGTAAAAACGGCATTTAGAATTGGAAAGTTAGGTAATAATCCTCGCCCCTTAAAATTGGGCTTTAACACAACTGATGAAGCTAATTTATTAATAAGAAAACAACAAGAAGTAAAGGAAAAAATGACCGACATCAAAATTAAAAGAGACCTTACTGTCACACAGAGAACGGATTACAAAAAAACCTATGATGAGTTCAATAAGCGAAGGAATAACGGAGAATCAAATATATTCATTAAATATAAAAATAATCGTCCTGTTATTATGGAAAATATAAATAGTACTTCTAAGTCAAAAAACTAATGCCATTCAATATATATTTTCACAATACAGGAGGCTTAAAATCTAAAATTCAGAATTTTTCTTCCAACGCAATTTCATCAAATTATGATATAATTGTTATAGTTGAAACGTGGCTATCAGAGGATATCAATGACTCTGAAATAAATTTAACCTCTTACAACATTTTTCGGATGGATCGGAATAAATATACAAGTGAAAAAAAAAACGCGGTGGTGGTGTTCTAATAGCAGTTAAGAAAGAAATAAATGTTTGTCTTATTGATATAGGATGCACAGAAGTGGAACAATGTTATATAACACTGGAGTCAACAAATTATATTGTGGGTGGAGTATACCTACCACCTAATTCAAATTTTCAAAAATATGAACAGCACTGCTCTTGCCTGGAACAGATTGCGGACCTTTATCCGGATCATAAGTTTTTAGTGTGTGGCGATTATAATTTACCCAATGCTAGGTTTTATAACGGTCGTCTAGGAGTGTCTTCTGATAATTTGAATAGTGAAGTTGTGCAGTTAATCGTTGAAAGTTTTAGTTTTTTAAATCTTTTTCAAATTTATGACACTCCAAATTCAAGAGGAACATTTTTAGACCTTGTTTTTTGTTCAGATGAGGATGCTAATGTAGTGCCTGCTAGTGATTTACTTACCGTTAACTCCCAACATCATTCTAGTTATCAAATATCAATTAATGTAGTACACAAATATGATATTTTACAAACATCAAATGTTATTTATTTATATGATATGGCAGACTATGTCTCAATAAATAATGTTATTGCGTCAATAAATTGGGATTTACTATTTTCTAATTTAATTTTAGATGATCAAGTTGATATTTTCTATAACATTCTTTATGATTGTATTAGTAAGTTTATACCTAAGAAAAATGTATATAATAGAATTAACAAATTTCCAATTTGGTATAATCATGAGTTAAAAACATTAATTAATAAAAAAAAAGGAAATGCATACAAAATACATAAGTAGCGGAGATATTTTTTATTATGACCTATTTAAAAATTTGCGTCAGCAATGCAAAAACTTAAATAATTCACTATATAGATCTTATATTTTAAATTGTGAAAGAAATATTACTACTAATCCAAGTCTATTTTGGAAATTTGCTAATACTTTTAGAAATAGTACCAACATACTAAATAGTATGATTTTTAAAAATGTAAAGTGCACGGGTGGTTTACAAATTGTAAACAAGTTTTTTGCCTCGGTTTATTCTAGAGATGATTTAAATAATACTCCCAACTTTATATACAGCAATACAGTTTTGGGTAACTTTTTTGAAATATCATTGAGGGATGTTTATGAAGGTATTGATAATATTAAATCAAATAATTGTTGTGGTCCTGATAATATTCCAAACTCGTTTCTTAAAAATTGTATTTTTACTATCTCTAAACCTTTACACTTGTTATTTATATGTTCATTAAAACATGGCTACATACCTAGTATCTGGAAAAAGAGTTTTGTAACACCAATCTATAAATCAGGACGAAATGATCATATAGAAAATTATAGGGGGGTATGTATACAGTCTGCTATACCAAAAATATTAGATTATCTTATGTTAAAATTTATATTTAACCAATTTAAACAAATTCTTATTGAAGAACAGCATGGGTTTGTAGAAGGCAGATCAACAACTTCAAATATTTTAATTTATACAGATTTCATTACGAATGCCTTGGAAAATAGAAATCAAGTTGATTCTATATATACAGATTTTTCCAAGCCATTCGACAAAGTTAATCATTCAATACTACTTGCTAAATTATCAGCTTATGGTTTTAATGAAACAATTATAGAATGGATCAAGTCATTTTTGAGTGATAGGACTCAACAAGTTAGGATTAAAAATTTTATATCTGATGAGTTTTTTGTCTATTCAGGGGTACCTCAAGGTACGCATCGTGGACCAATACTTTTCCTTATATTTATTAATGATATACTACTCTCTATAAACTCATGCCATATTTTGTTGTTCGCAGACGATTTAAAAATATTTCATGAAATTACTCAATATTCCGATCATATATTATTGCAGAATAATGTAAATAATATCTTAACTTGGTGTGATATAAATAAATTACCACTTAATATTCAAAAGTGTCATGTAATTTCATTTAGTAAGCGACAGGTAATACATAAATTTAATTACACTATAAATGGTTTTAATGTAAATCGGGTCGAGGAAATTAGAGATCTAGGTGTAACCCTCGATTACAAACTAAATTTTAGATCACATATATCTAATATTGTAAGCAAAGCGGGAAAGATTTTGGGATTTATCTTAAGAATTGGTAAAGCGTTCTCGGTACCAACGTTAAAATTACTATATTATTCCCTGGTAAGATCGGTGTTAGAATACTCTTCAATTATATGCAGTCCCTATTATGTTACTCATATTTATAAATTGGAAAAAGTTCAGAATAAGTTTACGCGTACCTGTGCATATAGAATGGGAATTCATAGGGAAAATTTGGATTTAAATTCATTGAAAAATATGTTAAACTTGACACCCTTAAAAAACAGAAGAATCAGTTTTGATTTGCGCTTCTTGCATAATCTCGTATCAGGTAATATTAATTGTTCACTACTTATTGAGAAGATACTTTTAGTAGTTCCATTATCTGATAGAAATACAAGGCAAACATCTACCACTTTTAAAATTCCAATATCAACAACGAACTATGGTTTTAACAATCCACTAATTAGAATTTTTCGTTTCGGTAATATTTTATTAAAACATTATCCTTCATTACTTTTTAACGCCCCTGTTACTTTATTTAAAAAGAAAATCCAATGTGTAAATTACGATATTTTGTTTAATTTAAGTATATTAGTATTATTGTAATTAGGTTTTGGTTTTAGTCTGAACTATAATAAATTTTATTTAGTTTAATATATTTTAGTTTATTACATTTAGCAATATTAATCCTGGCTTTAAAAAACTCGCTCGTTCCTCGCTCGTGTTTTTAAACGCCAGTTCGTGCAATAAAGCATCACTTTTTACACTTGTACTTTAATAGTTATTTAAGGTACAAGTGTAAAAAGTGATGCTTTATTGCACGAACTGGCGTTTAAAAACACGAGCGAGGAACGAGCGAGTTTTTTTAAAGCCAGGAGTGCAATAAAGAAACTTTTTACACGTGTGCCTTACAAAATTTTATCTTCGATCGTAAAGGATTTCAAAGAATATATTCTTATGAGTAATATTTTAATGTCATTTCAATAATTCAATTAATGAAAACATATTTTACCCGCAGTGCACTAATGAAAGCGTTACTTAGCAACCAGTAAACAAGTTGCACAAATGTCGGCCGCCATTATTATTTATGGAAAAAAATTTTCGCTTTATTGTAATCGCTTCGACTTGCATTAAATGAAATCTTCGGAGTTCCTAAATCTGCCATTTCGTTTGTATTATATATTTTATTTATAGTTTATTAGTTATTTGTATCAATTAATAAAAAATTAAGTTTTTCGTCGAAAATTTGTGCTATTCATTCATCTGTCAAATTTGACATTTCTGTGCAATAAAAACAGTTTGACATTACCGTGCAATAAAAACGTAAAAAAGCACTAGTGCTTTAAACAGCCACTTTTACAATGAAAAATGATGCAAAAAGCGTTTACTTTCTGTACGATCGTAGATAAATAACTATTAAAGCATTACTGCGCCGTTGATGTTAATTTTTAAACAACAGTGATATTTTGCAATTTATATATTTTAAAACAACTAAGATACATTTCATTAATTCCTCACTTTACTTGTTGGTAAACCTTTTTTAACTGTACTGTTCAATGTTATAAACCATGTAACTATTAGAAAAAGTTGAACATTTCTATTTTAATACTTATCGCCTTACGTCTCTCACTAGCAATAACAACATTATAAGCAAACATCATAATCGAAGCGTTTTATTACTCGGCACCGTAAAATGGTATAAATTAAATAAATAAATATTCATTAAACCGAGATGTATAGTCGGATAAAGTGTAAATATAAAGAAAATAACGATGAGGATAATATATTTATGTAAAGTACAGCCTTCGTTTCGTTTCTCGCATCACGAAATCCTTATTGAATATATCATTACCGTGAATATTAAGAGGTAAACTACAATCCAGCACGTAAACACTTAATTCCAGACAGGAGTATCATTTGGAGAACTTAGATTAAACACACACTGTTGAATTAACGGTTTAAATTGTTTGTTCGTGGACAAGTCGGAGCTGATGGCGTAGCGTGACTTCTTTATAAAATGGGATGTTAGAAGTATAGCTTTTTAGTTTCGAGCTGAAGTCAATATATTGATTAGACATACGGAGATAAAGATTTATAGATATTTATCAGACTCTAACAGCCGTGCTAATAGACAGAGATTAATTCTCAGATTATAGAATTCTAGATTTCTTTTAACAAACCTAATATATCAAAATATAAAAATATATTATAATGTTTCATCAAGAGATCAATGAGAAGGTTACTCAAGAAATATTAACTGTCCTTACAGCCATTCTAATAGACAGAGATTAATTCTCGGATTGTAAAATTCTAGATTAATTGTCGTATTTAATAGCTTCGGGTAGTTTCGCCGAATCCAGATTTAGTAACTTTTTTAGTAACATTTAAATATCACTGGTTTTATGTTGGCTGATGGTATTGTCATCATTGCCATGTTACTAAAAAAAGTTAGTAAATACAGGATTATTTTCCGGATTCGTCGAAACTACCCGAAGCTATTAAATACGACAATTAATCTAGAATTTTACAATCCGAGAATTAATCTCTGTCTATTAGAATGGCTGTAAGGACAGTTAATATTTCTTGAGTAACCTTCTCATTGATCTCTTGACGAAATATTATAATATATTTTTATATTTTGATATATTAGGTAAAGAATTGATCAACAATTGGTTTGTTGAAAGTATCCGGAAAGTAAAAATATATCAAATTTTATGTATGAATTAAAATTAACATTCTCCCTCTAATTCTAGTAATTTCCACCCACTTAATAAAATTACATCGTATACAACTCATTAAACAAAACCGTCACAATTGATTCCCACTGATTTAATCTGTGCGCAAAATTTTAATTTGCGAACTGGAATTTTCAGCCGGCAACGCCAAGGCGCATACCTAAATTTATACCCCCACTGACAGTGACAATTATTCAGCTGTAAATAATGTGAACGAATTAATAAATTTGAATAATCCACCACCACTCGCGTCACGCTAGTTTATTCGAAGCAAACGCACCCGAATTTCGCGAATCTAAACGGCAACGACCTCTGCCCAACCCCAAGTTTCCACTACGTAACGGCGTTGTAATGAATTAATTAACCACTGATTAAATTATTCATAATTCAAGTGTGTGTCATCACCTGTGGCATTTAATTAAAAACAATTATGTAAAGTGAATCGTTGTAGTATTGATCTGTGTATATAAAACTATATTTGATAGATTAAACTTAGTGATCATATAAAAATACGAAAAATAAAAATACAAAAAAAAGAATGTGGTTATTTCTTTTTTGAAAATTTAAACACAAATATTGTCTAATTTAGTCATGAAAAAAGTTTTATTGATCGTAGATAATTAATTAAGACCCTTATTTTGCCTAATTTTGTTATACCTTTGATTTTATTTATTTACATACTTATGTGGGTATGTATAATTCTCAGAAATATTTTCAGTACATGGCTTAGGAGGCTAATCAGTCGGTATTCACTACATCTTTTAGCATTTGTTTTCTGTGGGAGGGTTATGAATGTGGATTTTAACCAGTCCTTAGGAATGTCATAGATTTTGTTATGTATCTGAAGCATCTACTTTAAAGTTTCTTCGTTTATTGCTTTAAAAAAATCTGTCTGCATTAAGTTCGTCTGATTCTGTAGACTTCCTACGTTTTGTGCCTTTGTTGCCTTTTTAAGTTCTTCCTTTAGAATTGTTGATCCTTCTAAGGGCCTATTTTTTCTGAGTTGGGTGACCTGTCATCTCTGCATATTGCTTGCACGTTGTCATCTAGTTTATATGTTCTACTATTAGTTTGTTGTTGATATCTATTAGTTTTCCGTATAGTTTCTTCTTATTCGTGTGTGCAATATCTTTTTAAAGGCTGAAGGTTCCATGTTTTGCGTGGCGATTCTGATGCGTTTCTTATTCTTCTATTTAGCATTTTGTATTCCCTCGGATGATTCTTATGTTTCTCCGTTCCTCAATTAATTGTAATATGTCGTAGTTCATCCATTCTTGCATGCCTTGTCGTTGGCACCAGCTTAAGATTTGTTCTGCAAAAACGAAACTACGAAATCAACATACAACTATATCACTGAAGCCACGCAGTAAGCCTAGATAACAACGCACTATGGTTAACACGATCAAAAGCTTTCAAGAAATCCGTGTAAGTTGCATCAACCTGATATCCACTCTCGAAACCACGTATAATAAAATGCTGATATGATAACAAATTAGTTATAGTACATCTACCTTCATCAAAACCATTCTGCTCTTCATAAATACTGCGTTTGTAAGTCCACATCACTTGCTTCGAAACTAAATAGTCCAGCATTTTAAGAATAGTCGACTGCAGGGTAATACCTCTGTAATTGCAAACATTATCTCTAACCCCATCTTTAAACGAAAGATTAATAAAAGATTCCTTCCATATTTTTGGAAATGTACCACTAGATAAAGAACAATTAAATATAATATAAGTAAGAATAGGTAATGTAAGAGAAAACACACATCTTTAAAAAAAAAAAAAAAATAAGGAGGCAAACCATCAGGACCAGGAAATACATAATAATTTAAATTACTTAGATAAGTAAAAATGTCAATGGAATTAACTGAAACCGACTCAAGGCAGAGAGACTCAATACATTCAGTTACTTCAGGAGAATCAGTATTACAATACACTGTTGAAAACTATTTAGCGAATAAATTTACACACTCGTATCCATTATTACTAACAATACCATTTTAACACATTTGTTTAGGAAACCCACACACATTGTTAATATATTTATCAGCGGGTCTTATTTAAATTTGCACATTGAGCTCTTAGAATTTTAAATTCATCATAATCCTCAAAACTGCCCGAGGCTTTAAACTTAGCATGTGCCTTTTTCTTATTTTAAACTGGTTGGATTAATTCACTATCAAACCAACGTGGATATGATGAATTTCTCTTACGCTTTACCGGAACAAACAAGTAAAGACCCTTATTAATGACGTTGTAAAAATTATTTACAGAAATATTGAAATATTGATTACTCAAATGGGATTTCCAATCCACAAATGCTAAATAAATTTTTTTAACAATTTAAAACATTTTACTAATTTTTTAGTTGTTTAAGAACATTTTATTACAACTCATCTTTTTTTTAATTTCCAAATATGAAATATTTACATTTCTCAATTGTCTTTTGAGTCAAGTAACTGTTTTCTCTTTTTATAAATTTTTTTAAAGAACATTTCCAATTAAGACAAGCAACAATTTGAAATTACATATTATACTGTTTTAGTGGAAAGTTATCAACTCTTGATTTAACAAATTTTCAATTGTTTTTATTTTTGATAAAGTTTAAAGTATTTTGGTTGTTTTTAAAAATGACTTTTTGTCGAAAAATCTGTTTAATTTTTTTTAATTCAATGGGTTTTAGCAATCTTTCAAAAATTTAATATGTACATTAATATTTAACGATTTTAAGCAAATTTTCAATTGTAATGTTAGCCAAATTTTAATTGTTTTTTAAGAACTATTCTTTAGGAAATTTTTCAATGGGAAACAAATATTAAACCACAAATAATATTATTATTGGTTAAAACATAGTGAATTTTTCAATTCAGTGTAAGTATGGAAAACCACGTAGTAACGGTCGCAACCATTCTCTTTATTAAATATTAAACTCTTTTTAAAGAGTTTTTGACTTCGACTTAAGACGAATAAATGTTTGTAATCACATATATTAAATTGTTTTAGTAGTAAGTTTTTAACTCTTGATGTACCAAATTTTCAATTATTTTTTTGGTAAAGTTGAAAGTATTTAAATTTCCCTACTTTTTTAATTCAATTTTTTTAGTAAACTAATATTTTTAATGCTAACTAAAAATGTAATATGTGCTTTAATTTTTAACAGTTTTAAGTAAATTTTTAATTGTTTCTTGAGTAAGTTTCAATTGTTATTTTACACTTACCCCATTCTTTAGGAAATTTTTCAATGGGAATAAAATATTAAACTATTTTTAAAAAGTATTTGACTGTTCATTAGAAAATTGTTTTGTCTAAAGTTTAATGTATTTTAAGTAAACTTCAACTATTTTAATATGTTTTTTACAAAGTTAACTGTTTTAGAAAATGAACAATTTTTTTCTTGTGTGCAAATAAACAATTTAAAAAGTTTTCAATGGCTTTTCACATATTTGATGTGTGATTTTTCAACTGTTTATTTTTTTGGTGAAGCTTCAGGGTTTAAAGCAACTTTAAAATATCATTTTACTAAGTTCTTAACTGTTAAGAACATAGTAAAATTCTATTTTAACAATTTAATCACATTTTATTTTTTTTAAATTAACTTTAAATGCATTCTAGAAGTTTTCCACTGTTTTTTTTAAATATTCAATTAAACAGTAACTGTAATGAAATGGTAAACTATTTCAGTTTAAAAACTGTGCAAAATTTCACTTGTTTTTTGGTAAGTTTAGTGTTTTATTTGTTTGATTGTTTTTTTTAAATCCTTGGGCGAAATTTAAATTGTTTTTAGTTTTTTTTTAATTTAATAGTTTTTTTAGTAAAATTCGAACTTTTTAACACATTTTTAATGTTCAAAAAATTAATATGTGCCTAACATTTTAACGGTTCAAAGCAAATAGTTTTTTATTTATTTATTTTCTTTTATTTTACTTACTTTACAAGTTCTATTAAAAAAAATACATGTAAAGTTTTAATTGTTTATTTTTTAATCTTTCCACTATTTTTTTTAGGAAATATTTTAATTTAAAAAAAGTCTTTGTTTTTTATAAAGTTTTCAATTATAATTTTTCAAGTAAAGTTATTTTGTAAAGTTCAACAAATTTAATACATGTTTTTATGAAGATCTCAACTATTTAAGAACATTTTATTACAACTTTTTGGCAATATTTCAATTGTTAATTTTTTGTGTACTTGTTTTTTTAACATTTTAACACATTTTTAAAAATAAAATCATATGTGCTTAAATTCATAACGGTTTAAAGCAAATTTTTAATTGTTTTTCAACTGTTTTCTACATTTCTACTTTTGTAGAAATGTATAATTAAATTTAGTTATTGTGTATATGTAAAGGGCGATGTCCCGTTAATAAATCATTATTACTATTTTTAGGAAAATATGCATTTTTAAAACAATTGTTTGAAATCAAATATTGAACTGTTTTTTAGAAAATTAAATAGAAAATTTAACTTTTTTGTTAATTTCCCAATAATAAGTAAATAAACATATCTACATTGAATTGAAAAATTCACTATGTTTTAATTACAAATTTGTCGTTAAAACATAGTGGATAAACATAGTGAATTTTTCAATTCAGTGTAAGTATGGATTACCACGTAGTAATGGTCGCAACCATTATCTTTATTAAAAATAATTCGATTTTGAAATTGATTCTTGAGCGAAGTTTAAATTGTATTTTTTTTTTCTTAAAATTTTTCATATTTTTAAGAAAATTTCCAATACAAAAACAACTATTTGTAATCGAATATTAAACCGTTTTAATAGAAAGTTTTCAACTCTTGACTTACCAAATTTTCAATTTTTGTCGTTACGACAAAGTTTAAGATATGTTTAGTCTTGGCTGTAGCACGTAATCACGTTTTACGGAAATTTAAATGTTTTTTTTTGAAAATATTCAACAATTTAACACATTTTATTGTTTACAAATAATATTTGTTTTAATTTGTATGATTTAAAGCAAATTTTCTTTTGTTTCTTGAGTCCAAACAGTAACTGTCTTTTTAGAAATTCTAAATTAGCGAGTTTTTAAATTAAAACAATATTAGTTAACATTATTATTTAGCAATTTTTTTAATTTTACCAAATTTAAAATTTTTGTAGAAATATATTTCTCAAGTTACCTGAAGATAATTATTATAGTAAATTGTATTGAAAACATTAACACTTTCTTCACAAATTTGTTTTTATTAACTAATTATACATTTCGAACACAACGTGTTACTTATCAGTAGTTCTCTGATATAAAAAATGCGTTGTCTATTTTTGGAAGGACAATATTACTACTTTCACGATAATTATTTTTAAAATATAAAAATAATTTTACTTTGGAAACAGGCATTTTATTTCTATGATTTATCAAAAAATAATAATACATTAGAGCTTAAAAGTTTGTAATAGTTTTCATTTAGTTTATTTAAAATTTAATATCTAGTTAATTAATTTTGATTTAAATCATTGTGTCCAAATTAACAATATTGTAAATCTTTTTCTGTTTGAAAACCATAACTTTTAAACCCACCTCGAATTTTTGAATTATTTTTATTTAATTGAACATAATAATTAAGCCGTCCAAGCTCTTTTGACTTTTGTATTTTTTATGTCAGTTGTGCTTTCAATACAATTTACTTTAAAATTTTTACCTAGTTGTCATTTGCCTAAGAAAATTTATTTTTTTCTGATTTTGAAGTAAACAAATACGTAAATGTAAAATTTATTAATTTCTTCTAGTAAAATTAATAAAACGAAAATTAATTTGATTCAAGTTTTTTTAAATATTTAACTATTTTTATGTAAATAAAAACAACTGCTTGTAAGCAAATATTTAAAATATTAAATATTATAATTTACTAAGAATGTTCTATGCAATCGATAATAACACAGGAAAAGCCTAACGAATGCAGCTGTTACCGCTATAATTTCATACTACATATTTGGAATACTAATTGCTGCAATATTATTGTCGTTTAGCATTTATTGTGTACGTGCTTATTTAAAATAAAATTATAGTTTGTGCTAATGTATGCGCACGGGTTTAAGATTCGTGCGATAAATTGTTGGGCGTTTGTTTAAAATAGAAAAGCCTGTGTACGCGTATGGATTTATGAGTTTCAAGTGTTTTATTAAAAATTCTCCATGTACCTTAATATTCTTAAAATTTATGAAACTAAGAAAACTTGTTATTTAGTTCTTTACTTTAAACTCTTCCCGGGGGGTAATATTGTACCAAAAACTTTTCAGATATTCCGATAAACTTAAGTTTTTGTTTAAAAGATGTAGCCGCTTTTGAGTTACAGCGCTCTCAGATATAATGCACCTAGAAATATTTCAAAATGGTCTAATTCTTCTCAGAGAATCTCAAATTATAAATTTTAATCCAGAATAAAACATGTTTACAATATACGAAGTAGCTCCAACGTTGAACTCAAAATATGTAGCTGCTTTTGAGATACAGTCCTCAAAGACACATGAACACACACGAAAAAAAAAGAAAAAAAGGAATAATCCTATTAATTGTGTTGGAACTGACAGTTGATGGTACTTATCAAAAATGATACTTCCATAATGTTACCTTTCCCCCAATTTTCTCGAAAATTCTACGCCTATTACCTTCTATGTTTCCGCAAGCCTTTTTCACATCGTTTTTGCATTAATTAAATAAATTCTGTATTAGTTTTTAGTATATTCTTGACCTCTCTTAATAAATAATAATAATAATTTTATATAAACCTGACCTACCTCAGTTTCATATTAATTCTGATATGCATAATAGATAATACATTAACCCGGCGTACTCCTAGCCTGTTAAAATAATAATAATAATAATAGGTAAAATGACCTGGTGTTATCCTGCCCTACCTTAATATATCGTAAATTGACAGTTTAGCGACACGACAATTTATACTTTATTGTGGTAGGTCAAGAGTACGCTAGATTAATGCAAAAAAGAGAAAAATGTAGACGAAATGGAGCTTTCTAGCAGAAAAATTAATTAGAAATAACTATGAAAATTTTAGAAAAAAATCATAATAGAGGTAAAGATGTTTGAATTATTATAAATAAAAAACAGGTGGAAATTGCCATTAAAACCAAATAGTTGACATTTATAAAACAACATAAATTGGTTCAATTTATATATTTTTATTTTTTTTCACTAAGGAATTTAACAATTCCTTAAATTGAATTAGTATAAATTGTATTTTTTGGTTATAGTTAATTCCTCTAATTATAACAGAAATAATGATTACATTTGGTTTGATAGCGTTTATAATTAACTCCCTATTTACAATATTATTTCTCAATACTCACGCTATATTATATTATATTTGTCTTTAAATGTTTTTTACAAGAAGATTAACAAAATATGGCACAAAAATATATGAATATAAAAAAAAACATAAATTTTGTCCGGATACTGAAGAGCGGAGTTATTATCACAGAAGGCAAATCCATTTAATATTTTATAAATAATTTTAAAAAATAGGTTAATATCACGGCGGTAGAGCCAAACTAGTGATAGCAGAATTTTTGGTTCGGGTCTACAATTGGGTGTTCTGTACAATTTTCCGTTGGTATTTAATTTTTGGCACTTTATAGTAAAAGAAGAGTAAAAATCTTTTAAAGTAGCAAGCTCGTATATACACATGCGCATAAATAAATAAATAACATTGCGGAAGGACCACAGGGTCGATGGCTAATTACAACTATTATTAAGGCAAAAAAGATATTAAAACATGGTTAATTGAATAATTCAAACAAACATATTAAATTGAATAAAATGAAATCATATTACCATATATTTCAACAATTTTTTTTATCACTTCAAAAAAGAATTTAAAATTAGAAAACTGTAAACTAATAGCAATTATAGAATAAGATCAAAACAAAATATTTTAGAGCAGGCCTTGATTTGTGCAACATGATTGGCAAGGCTGATTTCAAAATGCGGTAGTTAGAGGCTACCTAATTGATTAAAAATAGAATATGGAAATATGATTGTCCGTTTGTTTTACTTTTTCGCTATTACCAAAATAAATTTCCAAATAAAAAAAAACAAAACGATAAGGTTTAATTAAAAGAAACTTTGAAATGTCCTTAATTAAAGACTGATACGTGTTAATTATAGGTATATACATAAATTAATTAAGGCAAAAAGTGTTTTCTTGTGTTTGAATAAATAATAGTTATATAATTTCTTATCTACTGTCACATTTTAAGATTAGTCTTGCCAAACGTATAGAACTAGTTAATAATATTGTCATTAAATATTTTAGACGCATGTTAATATTTTATTTATTATCACCTGGATCAATTGTTCTATCGATTTATTAGTTAAATTATATTAATATATTAATTGCCTATCATAAAATTAATTTAATAATATTGAATTTATCAGTCTAGTAAAGTTTTTATTATTCTAATATGCGGTTAAAAAACAATCAAAATTCGTAAGTTTGTTACAAAAAAATCAGTTTATTTTTAAATCAATATAGTCACACTAGTGATTTATGTGTATTAAAAACACATAATGTATAATTATTGTATATATTCGTTGTGTAGTTGTTTTCTTGTACTGTGTATATTTTATTGTATATTATAAACAAATCATCATATTATACATTAGTAGTTAAATTTAATAATTATTATTTGATTTATAATATTTCTTATATTTTAGTAAATACAGGGTGTCCCGTTAATGCGGGGAAATGGCTGGACCATAGATTCCTGGGGTCAAAATATGACGATTTAACGCAACTTATCTATATCCAAAAATTTAAGGTTAAGCCGGAATTTGGCTTCAAAGTTTCAAAATTTTTTATTTCTTTTGTTTATAACAATTGAACGCTTTATTTGATTTGAATGAAATTTATTAGTAATAAGTACCATAATATCATACATCATTTTAGTTATTTTGGCCATTAGTGATTGACAGGAAGTATAAAAAACAGTAGTACCACCACTTAAAAACTGAAATGTTTTTTTATTGGTGCATCCAATAAAATCCAAAAAAATCTACTTGAAAGGGTATTAGATTTAAAAACTTTTTTGACTCTTACTTGTTTTTGATATCTTGTACGGTTTTTGCACAAAAAAATAAAATATGAATATAGTATACTCATTTTGCACTCATTAATAAGTAAATAAACTTACTCAATTGAATAAAAATTAAATAATATCAATTAATAAAATAAAGCAAAACAATATCTAACACTTTTCAAACAATTTTCTTTGCAAAATCCTAATACAAACAAGATATCAGTTTGTTCCAAACTGAAATGATGTATTATATAATGGTAGTTATTAAAAATAAATTGCATTCAAATCAAATAAAGCGTTCAATTGTTATAAACAAAAGAAATAAAAAATTTTGAAACTTTGAAGCCAAATTCCGGCTTAACCGTAAATTTTTGGATATAGATAAGTTGCGTTAAATCGTCATATTTTGACCCCAGGAATCTATGGTCCAGCCATTTCCCCGCATTAACGGGACACCCTGTATATTATTATTATATGTAGTAAACGTTTATGGTTATTAAATAATAGTAATGAAATGTCTCCACGATAAAAAAAAACATAGATAGCAAAAATTTCAAAATGGTATAGCTTTAAAAGAAGTTAAATTAACAATTAACAAATTAGAAAAAGCAACTTTAAAAATAGTGCTGATCTACTATATACATAGTTTTATTGTCTTAGCATATTCTGCCTACTTCCCAATAAATATTTCAATATGCTATCTTACCCTTGACCAATTCCGATACATAATTCATTGCCATAGCGCACTATTGACTTATATTAACACATTATTTTTGTACTTGACCTATCCCAATAAATAGTTTATTACTAATTCAGTAACCTTGCAATAGCGTATTATGGACTTACCTCAATAAATTAAATTAAATTAAATGTATTTATTTTGTTCAAAATTACAGGGCTATATACATTATTTATTATTAATATTATGTTGTTGTTGTTTGTTCCTTGTAATTTTTCCTATTTGTGGTCCTTCCTTCCTTCCTCGCCTCGTGTTTTTTTGGGTTAGACCCTATCTCGGGCTAACGGCATTGAAGGAAACGTGGTTTCTTCTGGTTTGGACTATTCCTTTAGAGTATTTCGTTGTTTATTAGTTTATTTTTTTACTTTCAATTTAAAGGTAATATATTTTAATGCTTATACCGGGTGTGGCACTTAAGACGCCTCGGACCGTCGAAAAAAATCTAAGAGCAAAGTGGTGCATAATTACCGTCGCTATGTTTCAAAAATATTTCTAATCATCAGTGGCGTGCCGTACTCCAGTGGCGTACCAAACTTATGTTTTTTTAAATGGAATGCCCTATTTTTTATTGCAGATTTGGAAAGTGCTCGGAGAGTACTTATTTTTTTAATCTAACATGTTATACCCTTCACTTTAGCGGTTTCGCTGTTATAACCCCTTCTTTCAAAATTGCGCCCAATTTTTGAGATTTTTTTGTAGAGAAACTAATTGACGCCGGCGCCTAAATTTTGAATTGAGGTACAGGTTAAGACCTCGTATACCTTCACATAATTTTTTTTCGGGTAATTTAAAGTTAAAAACGTTTGACAAAGAAATAACTATTTTAATAAAAATTTGGAAGGAAAGTTTATTTATGTTTTTTTTTAATTAAAACAAATTGAAATCAATTTGTAATTGTCAAAATTAGTAGAAAGTTATAAAATAAATGATTTAAACCATCAAAAAATATTGATAATTTTAAAGAACATTAGAAATTATTATTAAAAAAAATAAAAGATATTAAAAAATCAATCAGAAATTGCCAAAAGGTATAGAAATTTAAAATAATATGTAATAACTGTAGAAAATATTTGTAATTAACATTTCAGCATAATCAGCACACATGCCAATAAATGTTTCAACATCCTATTTTACTCTTCACTTGTTTCATTAAATCTTCGTAATTATTTTGCCTTTGTATTCTAACTTAATAAATTATCCATTGTTCTAGCGTACTTTTGACCTATCCCAATAAATTATTTATACGCTAGGACGATTATCCAAAGAAATTAATTAATGTTTTAGCAAAGACAATGAACAATGATCAAAAACAAAATTTGCAAATTCCTAAAAAAAGAATTGTGGAACAAAATAAAATTTTCAAATAAGAACATTTAAAAGGACTAAATATATTGCTTTAAGGAACAGTAAAGATTAATAAAAACAACAATTAAAAATATTTAAAGAAAACAACCGACAATTGTCAAAAATAATAGAAATTAACATTATTTCATGTTGTGCACTTATGCTAATAAATGTTTCAACTTCTTATTTTACTATTCACTTATGAACCAAGGTGATTATTTGAGCCGTTTATTTTGAAAGTGGCTTAAGTATAATTATACTTAAATTGAGATGTTTAATGGTTTGTGTTTCAATGCAATTAAAAATACACGTACAGGATACTAATGAGTCATCTAAAAGTGTTAAATTTATAGTTCCTATTCAAATGATGGCAATTATTAAGTAAATTATCATACCAAGAATGAAGTTCAAAATTAACTAGATTCGTTAAAAAAAATTGAAGGAGCCCTAGTCCATTCAACATAATTTAAGATGGTAAAAAAATACACCTTTCATTTTACAAATCTTCACTTCAAAAACATAATTTATGCGATACAAAACATTTTTTAACTACATAAGGTTACAAAATTACAAACTTAAATTACTTCTATTTTATTTACCTTGCAATAAAGTTCGTATAAATTAAACATGTTTCTAAGAGTTAGATCTGGATGTAGATCTTCTATTAGGATTATGCGATCAGGTATAATGGGATTCAAATTTAGGAAAACTTTTAATATAGTTTTGAACGTCTCTTCGTCAGAAATTTTTCTTGATTAGTAATAATAATAATAATTTATTATACGGAATCTCCTTTACAAAAAACAATACTGCATACATTTAAAATACAAAATAAACATAAAGTAAACAAAAAGTGGTTTTAAAGTTAAATTATCCAACCCCAATGATTCAATAAAAATCATAATTCAATGTTTCTCAATATTACTCTTAACGTAAATAAATTAACTAAAATGACAAAATATACAAAATAAAATATAATAAATAACATATATAAAAGTAATAAAATAAATAAACAAATAAAATGACACGGTTAAAAAAGTAAAATTAATCAAATAAATAAGTAAAATAATCTAGATAAAATAGTTAAAATAAGTAAATAAATAATATAAATGAAATGAATAAAATGCGTTTTAAGCGTCCTTCATTTACTTTAAAGGTATCCGAAAAGAATTTTTTACAGACGCGAACTTTTCCTTTTTAGAATTTACTAAATACCTGAAACTCCAATTTCTTGGCGAAACTTTTTTGTTTTTTTTTTTGACGTCTTCGTTTTACAGTTTTGTTCCCAATATCTTTGTAAAGCAATATATTTTGTTTATTAAAATCATACAAATACCAAAACTTATCAAAAATATTCTCTCTTTCTTCTTTTTCGTAATTTTTTATGCAAGCTTTTCGACAACGGCAATCTTTGTTTTGGAAAACTTTTGAAAGTACAATATTTCCAGTTTGAGTATAATAGCTTTTTCCTGAATTACGTCTTTAGCACCTTTTGGATGTATCAATATTTTCTCCATTGTTATTGTTCTATAATTCTCTTTCTTCTTCGATTGTTTTTGAAATCCTTAGTTGCTAATTCTTCTTCACTATCTGAACTAAATGGTCTTATCGTTTTGTTTTTCCCCTTGGGCGAAATAATTTCTAAAATTTAATATTAAACTTTGAGTTTTATATATAATTGTAAGTACATATGTATATTGCGTAAATTTTTTAACTAGATTAATTAAACGTACTTATTATTCAACTAATGCAATCGTCCAAAAACTAAAGTTAATTTATTAAATACTAATAAATTAAAATTACCTTCATCACTGGCTTCGGATATTAACAATAATAAATATCTTAATTTAAGTATAAATGGACTTTGGCCAATTTTTAAATAAACGGCTGAATTATTGAACTAACTATGAAGTCTTATGTGTCCAGAATTATCGTATTTACTCGGAGTATACGAAATCTCAAATGCTTTATTGATAGATAACTTGAAATTGTACATGTAATCACGGGCAACCGGAGATAATTGACAAATGGACTTAGGCCACAAATAAATGGCTCATTTATTACTCTAGAGTAAGCTTGACTTAACCCAATAAATAATTTATTGTTAATTTATTAATTTTGCCCTAAAGTGTTATTGACCAACTACGATATATTATTTATTACAACTATGTTCTCCTGAGCTAAGATGATAAATTATTTATCGTCAAAGCGTACTCTTGACCTATCCCAATATTTTATTTATTAGCATGGGATACTCTTAACCTATTTCAATAAAGTTACCATCGCCCTAAGCTAATAATAATAATAATAATATATATTTATTCCTCAACAGACACAAGTCTAATTACAGAGAAATTTAGAAAGTAATATAAATATAATTCTAGGACAATTAAAGTAACCGCATTAAATACAAATGTATACATACAATATACGCGTATTTATTTACATATATACGTACAATATATATATATATATATATATATATATATATATATATATATATATACCTACATACCAAACAAAAAAACTAAAATGTTAGAATATAATCTAAAAGTATATAAAACTAACAAGGCTTCAATAAAATATATATTAAAACAAACAAGATCTGAGCGCTCTAATGAACTCATTTTTGTTGTTGTTAAATATATCTGCACCATATTGAATGTTATGATAGTATTGAATCATCATATTAAGTGGTGAAAAAGAGCGATAATTTGTTCTTGGTCTTTTATACGCAAAGGAGTACTTATCTCTAGAACATGTACGGGGTACAGCGAAAGTAATTTGTCTTAATAAATCACTATTATCATAATAATTGTGTAACAATTTGCATAGGTCCAGAATTAAAATATAGCGATGTCTATTATGTACTGATATAAATTTAAATTCTAGAAGCAATTCATTGTAACTTATATTCCGAGATGGGTATGTTTTGTATTTGTAGAATTACAGATATTTTAGAAATCGCTTCTGAACCTTTTCAAGAATGTTGATGTACTTAAGGTAACCTGGGGACCAAACTGCAGCACAATATGTTAACTTTGATAACACAAGTGACTCATATAGTCTAATTATTAGAATTGTGTGAAAGTCTTTAGTATTGCGTAAAATAAATCCCAACACCTTGTAAGATTCAGAAGCAACACGTTCAACATGCTCGTGGAATGATAGTTTTCTATCGAAATAAATACCGAGATCTCGGATCAAACTGGGACGCGAGATCGTCGTACCGCTTAAGCTGTAGTTGAAAATAGTTGGCTTGTTCGTTCTATAAAATGACATAATATTACACTTAGTAGCGTTAATCTCTAAACCATTATTTACACACCAAAATGATAAAATCTCAAGATTTTTCTGCAAATCTTCACAATCTGTAAGATTGTTAACTACACGAAATAATTTAATATCATCCGCATACAATAGAAATTCACATTTTAGTTTTTAACTTACACTATTTATGAAAATAAGAAATAGAAGGGGCCCTAAGTTAGATCCTTGCGGGACTCTACTTGAAGAAGCATAGACCCGTGACTTGACTTTTTGTAGTTCACAAATTGATGTCTGTTCGTTAAATAAGAGCACAACACTGACACTACATTACTATTAATGTTAGATGATTGCAGGTACTCCATTAACTTTGAGTGAGGCATACGATCAAATGCTTTACTTATGTCAGCGTATATTACATCAATTTGCTGACCTGCCTCTAGATGTATTGATAGCGTTTCCGTGAAATTAATCAAGTTTGACTGTGTAGATCGATTCCGAATAAATCCATGTTGCTGATGTATAAACGTTGTTTTCATGCAAGAATACAAATATTCAGCTAGAATACTTTCGAACACTTTGAAGAAATTGGTTACAATTGCTATAGGACGATAGTTCTTGATGTCACTTCGATCACCACGCTTAAATACTGGACAAACTTGGGTCATTTTCCAAGCTGCGGGAAATATTCCAGATTTTAAAATAAGTGAATATAAGTAGGCTAATGGCTTAGCTAAAACTTGTGCGCAATCCTTAAGTAAAAAAGCTGGTACTTGATCATATCCTGCTGTAAGTTTCGGTTTGAGCCTACGCAAATGTTGGTAAACGAATAATAAAATGTAAGCTGTACTGAAGAGAGCGAAAGTTCGAAACACGTGTCTGCAGATGATTATAAACTTGAATGCTAGATTTTTTAATTGCTTTTGCTAATTTAATTTAATGAAATCAGTTTAAAATTCATTTTTCATAATTTTTCATGTTATAGTTACATTTAAACAATCTAAAGTACATTTTATCATTTATTAGTTTATTCAACAGAAATAATTTCATTCAAATTAGTGTTGCTTTAATAGTTGTACTATTTGTAACACGCAAATTAATTTGTATTATTCAATGTCTGTCGAAGTATTAGCTAGAGAAGTAGTTGTTTCAAATTAATTTGTTTTGTAGTCTTAGTAAGACTCATTGTTGTAGATTCACGAAATGTTTTCGTAT
This sequence comes from Ontholestes murinus, assembly GCA_963969525.1. NCBI lineage: Eukaryota > Metazoa > Arthropoda > Insecta > Coleoptera > Staphylinidae > Ontholestes > Ontholestes murinus. The sequence goes on from OZ018398.1 coordinate 25,916,218, forward strand.
TTTTAAATTTATTGTTGGTAAACGAGTTTTTCGGATATATAAAAGTTTCCCATGACACCTGGTTCCATTTCGGTTGCGATATTTTCAAATTTATCAGAATATGAATTCTGAAAATGTTTTGCAAAACCGTCTACAATATTTTGTGGAGAATCGCAAATAGCATCTTCAAGTTTCATATAACCTGGAATTCTAGACTCACCCTTTTTTTGCTTAATAAAGGACCAAAATTCTTGAGGTTTGGTATGTATGTTATTTTCCGCAGTATTAATATAATTTTCATAAGCAAGTTTACTTAATGCTTTTATTTTTTTGCGGATTTCTTGGTAATGTAATCGGATTTGATCATTTTTGGTTTTTGTGTATTCTCGATGCAGACTTTCTTTTCGCTTTAATAAATTAATTATCTCTTTATTAAACCAGACTGGATATTTCTTTTTCTGTTTTTTAACGTTCATTTTACGGATATGTTTATCGAACAATTTATATAAGAGGTTATACAAAATATCACATGCTTCATTTATATTTGTGGTATTTTCAATTAGTGACCAATCAGTTCTCGCCATATCAACATATAACTTAGGAAGATTGTCAGATTTAAAATTATAGGATTTCTCAGTACAATCATAATGAAGGAAGTTAGTTGTGTGTGACAATTAATATTATTAGGTGTGATTATAAGGTCTAGAATTCTGCCATTACCATTACAGATATTGTTGGATTGCTTAAGATTGTTGACTTCTAAGAAGTTTAATAACGGTGTCAAATCATTGCAACGAATATTGCGTGTGATCCAATTGTAATAATTTGGTAAGTTAAAATCACCAGTTATAATAAGTGTATTAGTATTAAAGTTTTCTTCTATGTATTCAAAAAGTAGATTATACTCATCTACATTTGTGCGGGGAGGGACATAGACACATAATATAGTAAGTTTCGTTTTATTTAGGATTATTTCAACTATTACTATATCAATATTATCAAGATGAAAATTAACTTTTACGGAGTGACATTTTATGGTGTCCTTTACGGCGATAATAACACCTCCACCTTTTGATAAAGTGGAATTTGTGCATCTGTCACTGCGAAAAATTAAATAGTTATTCGGGAACAATTCATGATTAAATACACCGTCTTTGAGCCAAGTTTCAGTTATTGAAACTATGTCATATTGACTTATGGTGACATTTTGATAAAAATCTGTAATTTTAGTATTGAGACCACGTACATTTTGATAATAAATACTAAGAGTTTTTTTCTGTTAAGGTCTATCTATTTTTTTACAATTTGAGGTATGTTTCTAATATATTTTATGATTAGGTTAGATTCTCCGCTGACAGTTCTACGGTTCAATTCTTCTCGAAGTTGTTTTATATAAGTTTGCTGAGAAGGTGTTAGATCAGGTTTAATTTTTATGCCATTTTTGAGTAATTTATTTTTCTTCAAGACTTCTTTTGCAATAGACTCATTAGCAAGAATAACTTTTACGGGTCGTATTCCATTAGATTTGTTACCTACACGTATGATTTTAATCGGCACATTAACAGATTCAAAAATTGTTCTTATTGCGGTTGCATCATTATTAGGAGCGCCATCACCATGATTGGCATTAGTATGTTCTATTAAATTATAGATCATAATATTGCTAGACCGCCTTTTTTGATCTTCGATTTCATTTATTAGTGAAAATGAATTGAAATTATCATTATTATATTTCGCTTTGAGTTCTTCCAAATCGGCTTTCAAAATTTTGTTTTCGTTTTCAACAGCTTCCAGTTTGTTTGTTAGACTGACCATTTTAGAATTAAATTTAGAGAGAAACTCATCCGTAAAAATCTCAAACTGCTTTTTTAATATAGAAGTTATTGTAGATTCGAGAGAGCTGTTAAAATCTAAATGTTCTGAGTGGGCGAGTTGAGAGCATTTGAGACAAGTCCATTTATCTTCATTCACTTTTTTAGATTCATTCATATAATATTCGATTTTATATTAATATTATAAATTAATTATTCCACTATAGTACTTAACTAAACTATTACTTTATTGGCTGTTCTAGCCTATAGAACATATAAAAAATTACAAAAAACAATTGATAATGCTTGACAACGTAGATTTAATAAAAAAATATTTTCAAATTTCTAATACCTTTATTATTAAAATAATAGAGAAAGAACAGGTAAAGTTTCTTGAAAAGAAATATTTAAAAGTTCACTGGCGAAAAAACAACTGACTAGCTTTTTTTTTATTTCAAATTATTTTTGATTACTTTAACAATTATTTAAAAATATCGCCTCGATGTTCATTTAAAATTGTTAAAAAAACACATATTATTATCCTACAATTAAAAGAAATTGAGATTTATGAAGGAACATTTCATAAAGAAATAATAGCGATCAAAAACAATTGTTAAAATACAATTGAAAATTTTAATTAAAAAAATACTGATTTCAGTATTTTTTTAAACAATTGTCAGAAACAAATAAAAAACTTTTTAACTTAGTTTGTATAACGATCCCTAAAATCGGTTAATTCTTAATTAAGTTTGATAATGACAAGTTAAAATTGTCGAAACTATAGTCACTAAATAAAGTCAGTGTTATACAAACCAAGTTAAAACGTTTTTTATTTGTGAAGAATAATGTATAACGAAGTAGAAGCCTCCACCATTAACAATTGTCAAAAAGTCACTGTTTATCTATCTATCTCTTTTTTTAAATCTAGTTAAACAAAATTTTTTGTAGAATAGAGTTGCATACTTCTAATGTATTCATTTTCTCAGTGTATTCTTTCCTTATTTTTATTGCCCAAAAGTACTAATTAAATCGTTGTATTTTGCATATTATTAAATCTGTTGCGATCTTTATAGGAAAACGGGTTCATTTCGGATATTTAATATGATATCGTCATTTTGGCATAAGATAACATCCTTGTAACATTTTATTCTAATTATAAATGGCGGAAAGCTCCATTCTAGGTGGTGACACATTGTGATAAACGTACTAGAATTGATGCATTCATGTTGACGTGATTTTCATACAATAATGAATTTAAATTTATCATACCATATATTTAAATTTCTATTGATGTTGCATTATTCGTACAAGTAAGAATATTTGATAGATATATATTTAAGATTCTAAGTTGCTTTATTTAGAGAATTTTAAAATATTTTTTTAATATCTCTTTAATGAACATGCAACTTTAAGTGCTTGTTACTTTGGTAGATCCGTTGAATTAATTTGATTTTTAATAATCACGCTTAAACAGAATATTAAATTCCACATCGTCACTCATCCAATTACAGCACAGTAGGACTTAATAGCACCACTTCACGATCTCTTAGACGGTAACAAGATCCCATAAATATGCAATTATAACGATTCCCGTTATCATGCAAGCATTAGATAAGTGCACTATAAGCCTGGCGTCTTGTAATCGATTCGCGAATTAACAAGTCCCGAATAAGAACGTCCAATTGTGTCAAGGCTGGATGACCATTGCCATTTACGTTCTGCACGCCTAATTGGAAACTATTATCCTCACAACTATCGCTTTACGTGCAAACAATTTAATCAGGACGACAGGCTCCGTCGCGATTCCGCGCGCGTTCCGAATAACAAAGACTCGGTTTCGCAGTAATCGGATCCACCTGATCGGCCTTTTATTTTAATTGCGGTATTTATAGTTACGGATATAGGGTCAAGTTAATCGTAATCGGTGCACGATTTGGGAATTCTTTCGGATTTGGGACACGTGCGAGGTTGTGTTTAACATGTGCTCTAAATGATTACCGTGGGGGGCGGTTGGCATTGGAGAGGGCGGGTTTTGATGCGAAGGAAGCACGGAATTTAAGGCTTAGGTCTGGAATTTTATTACAGCGCTTAATGCGCGACTTAATTTTGTATGCAATATTTTAGTAATATTTCAAACTCTTGTGCATATTTTTAGGGCGTATATCGTTAATGTGTTAACTGCAGTATCTATTTTCGTTACACTGTAATTACTACAAGGTACCAGTAACTAATAATTAATAACTGTAGTTTGAATAAATGCATACTGTTTTAAACACATCTTGAATATTCTTACAAATGTTCCACTATCTAGGTTTGCAACGATTTCTTTCGATTTTAAATACTTAAAGTTACTTAAATATCATTGCGTGCGGACACCTTTAAGTATTAATAGACTCTTGCACAGGAAATGTTCATGACTATCGGCAATTTCTCGCTGGTTTCACGGTAAAGACAATCAGGGAAATTCACGCGATTTGCGGGAAAAGTTTACCAACAACTGATTGATTTTACAAGTAACCCAATTAATATTCGAAACCGATCTGTGTGCGATCATCAATCAATTAATATATCTTAAAATAGCACACTTGTTTGAATTCACACTTTAAATGTAAATAATTATACGTAGAGTTTGAATAGTGTCTGGTATAAAATTCACATTTTTGTTTCTTGGGCTAAAACTTCACACAGCAAATTTGATTAATTAGTATTATTGTTGCATCATATATTTCTAATGATAACCTAATATTTCTATTATCTCTTGTTATTAGGGACTCTATTGATTATGAAATAATGTAAAATGTTTCGTATCTAAAATAATAATTTTATTGAGATTAACTCGTATATAAAAATTTGCAGAGCTTCTTCTTAAAAAGTAATTAAAAGTTAAAGTAGATAGGTCTAAATAATCATATCGTTATGTTATTGCTTCTAAATTTTATTTAACGATGTATTGCATCTGTAACAAAATAACAAGGTTTATGCTATTATATCAACATATCTAAGACAATACTTGTTTTTTGTGCATTTGCATAGTAAGAATAAAAGTTATTATGTTAACCAAAAAATGTTTTTGTAATAATGGACTTACGGGGGAACTCAGCCCTATTACCTCGGTTTATTGATAGCAGTTATTATCAAAGAAAATTTGACATAATTTGTAAAAAGTTTAAAAAATCATTTAAATTTTTTTGTATATTGAATTAAACTGAAATGAATTATTATATGTACGAGATAACTGGCCTTATAAACATGGCTTAAAAGTTTTGATTTTTTTTGAAATTTTTGAATGTAATACTCTGTGTTTATCACTTAATTATCTTTATATGATGTAATAATTGTTAAATTAATTTTATTTTTAATAGATTCTATTCATGGAATGATTATAATTACTTTGGATATAAGAATGTTTTACGAGTTCAGTAATTTTTATTACTTTCCCTATATAGTATATATAGGGGAAGAATTGTTTTCGTTCGTGAACATGCCTGTGGGCGCTGTATCTCAAAAACGAATGATCCAATTGAAATGAAATTTTAAACTTAAGGTTTTATCGTTAAAAACTGGAACTGAAAAGCTTTTGGTGAACATTCAAAACCCGGAAGTGAATGTTTACTCGAGGCCGTTTTTTGTTTTTTTCCGATATTTTTTTAAATATGAAAAATATTACAAAACTTTTTAAACAAAGGTTAAAAGGAATGAGAAACTGAATAAGTTTATTTTTCATAAAATTCTTAACTTTTGAGAAAATAAAATAAAAATTGAAAATTTTTAAATTCTTTGCTAATTGCTAATAAACTATTGGAGTTACATGAAATTTATATAACAAATAATTGTAGAGAATTAAAAACTTAACAAATCACTAAGAAATCCCAAGAATTATAATGAAAGTACCTTCATTTTAAAACAAATTTATTGTTTAAATAAGCTTTGTTTGAAATTTATTCTTCCAAAAATTTATTGATTGTGTGTATAAAAGGGTGGGATGGTGGCATCCCCCCTAAAATAATAAACTAAAATACTAATTTATAATTTTTAAAAGACTCTCAAGATTTCTAATAAATGCGCTTTCTTCTCTAAATCAATTTATTGTGTAAATCAATTTTATTTGAATTTTTTTTCTCTTGAAAAAATATTGGTTATTTGTTTAAAATTGGAGGGTGGGATAGTTTACACCCACCCACCCTACATATTAATCTTACTGTAAACTAAAATACTGATTTATAATTTAAAAATAATAACAGCAAAATCGCTATAGCTTTTGGGGTAAACAAAATGATAACAACAGTAATTATAACTTCAAAAAAATATATAAAGTACGTGGGTGTTCCCTTTCGTACCCTTCAGTTGTAAACAGATTTTACAGAATTCACATTTAATCACACAAACGTTATTTTATTCAATTTTCCAAGAAAATTTAATACTTTGATATCGTTGATTGTCAAGGCACTTATTTTTTGAAAATCTATCATCACTTAATATAACAATAATTGTAAACTATTTATGATTATATTAATCCTTAGATTATTTTATTTTTGAGAAAGAAAATATGTTATAATAATTAATATTTGCTAGAAAAATCACCTATCTATTCTACAAATATATGAACACTTTGAAAAAACCTTTGCTTTTAATTGTGTTTTATAATTTCATTTAATACTCCAATAGTTTTTAGGAAACTAAAAGTCTGAGTGTGATGAATGTTTAGTTGGATATGTAGGGCGGGTGGGTGGCCTCTATCCCATCCTCCAATCTTTAAACCACACCCAAAATTCCAATGAGTGTACTTTTATTTCTAAAACGACTTATTATTTAAATTAGTTTTATTTAAAAAATTTTCCTTCTGAAAAATTGTTGCTTATGTGTTTAAAATTGAAGGGTGTGATAGTGGCCACCAACCCACCCTACATATACATTTAAACTTTAATCTAAAACACTGATACACAATTTAAACAAATACAATAGCAACTTTACTTTAGTTTTTAGGAAAACTGATATGGCAACAGTGATTATAATTTAAAAAAATAAAATTAAATGCGTGAGAAATGAAATTTATCAAAGTTTAAATTAAAAAATTAAAAATGGTTGAAGAACAAAAAAAAATTTAAATAAGTTAAACTTTTTTTTTGTAAAAAATTGCAGTTAAAATCAGTTGAATTTTAGAAAAGAAAACAATTGAGTTTTATACTAAACAGTTTAAAATTTTCAGATTAAGAAAACAATTGGAATACAGCTGAAACTTTTTTAAAATTACTTTATAAAATCAGTCTAAATACGCCTAATTACAAAGAATATTTCTCAAATGAGAAAAAATTGATCCAAAAAGCATAGCTAATATTAGAGTAGAAAAAATGCTAATAATATAATGTTAAAATCATTCTCACCTTAATAAAACTTTTTAATTTTACCACGAACAAAAAAAAACAACTGAATATCAGCTGATAAATTACAATTACTTAGAAACTGACAGTTAAAAACAGTTGAAATTACACCTTAGTCTAATGTTTAAAACAACAAAAGAAATTTAAGAAAAAAATATAACATAAATATAATTTGCTAAGGAATAACAGTTGAAATCATTTTTGGGCAAATTTTGACCAAACTCTTGCACCAATAGATTTATACAATAAAATATATATTATATAAACTAAGAAAAAATTTCAATTATTTTTCAGTTTTTTAATTATAATTTTCGCAATAATATTTAAATTAAAAACCTTGCACCAATGGATTCCTACAATTAAATTTATTTAAATCAAGTAAAAATCTAATATTCTAACTTTTGAATATTAAAATATGTTTTCAGAAATTTTCAAATAATTTTCAATTATTTTTTTTTATTTAACCGAACGTACTCTTGACCTACGACAATAAACTATGCGTTAACCTATCGCCTATTTTCCCGCTTAAACTCCAGCGTACTCTTGACCTACCTCAACGTATAATTTGTTTGGGTGGGTCAGGAGTATGAGAGGTCATTGTTGCATTGTTTGTTGAGGTAGGTCAAGAGTACGATAGAATAAGTAATAATCGAGTTTATAAGGTTAAGATATTATTGTGTTTATTATAGTTTAATGAATTGACAAAAAATTATAAAGCTTTTGAATATATAGAAAATTTCAAAAATCTGAACTGCTAAAATTTCGCAACCTGGAAGAGAAATTTATTGAAAAATTTAGTAAAGAATTACTGAAAATTAAGAGAATTTAACAATAAATTGTCTAAATTTTTGAGATTTTTTTGGAAAAATCAAAACTGTTGATTTAGTAGAAATTTGGGAAAGCAAAATTTTAAAAACTGTAAAGAAAAATCGCAACCTGAAAGGTAAACTTATTTTGAAATTTAAGAATTCCAAATAATAATAATCGAAACATATTTGAACTACCGAACCAATTTTTAGACGATAAAATGCTGAAAAATTCGGTTTGTTGTAATGGTAGAAATTTTTCTCGGAAATTCTAGAAAATTGCAAAAACTTTTAAATTGGTAGAAAAAAAATTGCAGAAAAATTTAGAAATTTAAGAAACTCTCAACTTGGAAGAGAAATTCATTAGAGAATCTCTAAAATATACTACAGTATTTAATAAAAAGAGATGTAAAAGCGAATTACTAGTCAACTAAACAGAAATTTTCTTAAATTGGAAGAGCGATTCATAAAAAAGAAAGTATCTGAAAATTTTCTCTAATACAAAGCAAGAAAAATTGGAAAATTTTTAAATATTTGCTGGAAAATGCTAAATTTTTAAATTAATGGATTTTACAAATCTGAAAGCAATTTTTTGAAAAAATTTAGAACCCTTGAAGAAAACTTTGCACTGAAGAGAAATACTTTTAGTCAGAAAAAAAAAACTGCATATTATTAAAACTCCTAGAAGAAATCATTTTTAAATTTCAAGAGAAATTTCTGAAATAGAAAAATTTATGTATCTCACAAGAAGTGGGTGTTTACTCGAAGCGATTTTTGGTTTTTTGTCGATATTTATTTTAATTTGAAAAACAAAAAAATTCGGTTGCGACCGAACTAGCGTTAGCGAGGGCCAAGCAACGATAGTTCGGGTCACCAGATTGATGGGTGACCGGTACCATTCACCATTGGGATACAATTAATGGTGCTTTAGAATGATGGGGGCGATCTTTAAAGTAACAAGCTCATTTACACACACACAAATACACAAATCACACATGGCGGAAGGACCACGTGATCGATAGCCTAACACTACTACTACTACTATTTTGAAAAATTTGAAAAACATTACAAAACTATTCAAACAAAAGTTAAGAGACTGAGAAACTCTTTGCGAGAAAAAATTAAAAACTTAAAAATTTTGAAATGTTTTGCCTATTGTCAATAAACTGTAGGAATTACATAAATTTTATAAAACAAGTAATTCTAAAGAATCCAAAATTGAGCAAATTGTTATGATGAACCCTTTTGCGTAAAACTCATAGTTTTAGAGAAACATATAGGGAAAGTACTATGATGGCCACATCACCATTTTGTAGTTTGTTAATTCAAAGTTATTAATAGAATCCTAATAGCAATATCGGAATCTATTATTAAATTTATTTAATACGCCACTTGAACCATGTTTCCAAGAAATTCAGGGTTGATTGAAGAGATGAGAGTGTAGGATGGGAGGATTCGATGTCGTCAGAAAATAGGAGTGAGCATAAGTATAGGATAAAGAAATCAGGACCGGGGTTGAAAATGTCTGAGCAGTATAAATTATATTAGATAGGTAAAGGGGGAACCTTGAGGGAGGGATTTTAAATGGATAGGAGTTAGCCTGAGATAATTTTACTTATATCAGAATAATAAAAGGGAGAGTGGTTGATTTGTTGGATAAGAATCCAAATTGATATAATGGGGCGATCATTAGCATCAAATGAGGGATCCATTTCTGATTTTGGAATACAAACAATTATTCCTAACTTCCATTAGGGAGGGACATTTTGGTTGATGTAGCAAAAGTTAAAGACTTTTAGGTGGAGATCATGAACAGTGTTGGGTATTTTTTTAATTATGGAACGCGGGATATTGCCGTGGCCAGGAATTTTTACTACAGTTCAATATTGTAAATAGTCCGTTACGTCAATTTTGTCGTCGGTTGGAGGAGTAATATGTTTTTGGTCGAACGTGTCGACTAGTTGTTAAGTTAATTTTTCAAAGTTATTTTTCAAATGGTCTGAAAATGTTAAACTATCCGTTAGTATTGTATTGTCTCTGGGATCTTTTATATTGTTGATGTTTTCCGATTTCTTGTACTTTTTCAGTATTTTGATTGATCTAGCTATTTTTAAAGCGCATCATTTTTGTGAATAAGAAAAAAAATCTCCAAGATTATACATAAAAATTCAAATAATTAAGAATTAAGTAATAAGATTTTTGAAAGTTATTGAAGCACTAAGATTATTTTCAAATAGCAAGAATATCAATCAATTAACTAAAAATTAATTCTTTTATATTAAAGAAGAAATGAAAAATGTTTACATAATTTATATTATAATATGAATGACATTTTAGAGTCATGCATAATAAGAAATTCTCATGTAAAATATTCAATTTCAATTTGAATCTCTATTATTGAATAAAAATGATAAGGATCAAATAAAAATTGCTTTCTTCTTTATTAATGATATTTCCGAAGCAGTTTTTTTCTTATGTAATTTAAATAGAATTATCGCTTAAAAAAATTGAAGAAAATTGAACATATAAAAGCATCACTTTGAAAAGTCAGTATAAGACATCTCAAAATACAGATGGCAAGTTTAATAGTACAAATTCATTATTTTTGTTAAAACTTAGAAGGTACAATTAACATAAACATAATTAGACTCCACTATTTCTCATTAATTTCGAACGGAATTTGAAAACCGTGTCTAGTTAATTTACAATTAATAGACCATTCAAAAAAGAATGTTTATGTTAATAATGAACATAAGATATTACATACATCAACACTTTCGAAAAGTAGTTACGTGCTAAGCAATGACGGGGAACAATATTTTCTAAGCAATAGCCTAGTCTATTATAAGAGTTACTATTTACTTTCGCAAGCGTTCTAGTATTTTTTTTTTGTCAAGTAGAACGTCAATCACATTGACATATAATTCCCACATTAGGGACAAAAATGCCTGGATTTAAAGCAAAAATCACCTTAATATTGGTTTCTGGTGCGTTCCTGCATGAACGTCAGCAGAAGAATACTTCGAGGTACGAGTGGAAGTTCAACCAGGATGAACTCTATGCCCAATTCTCGTGCGGTTTAAATTATGTAATTAATATTATGTATGTATTTTTTGTATGTGTTAGGCTGTTTTGTTGGCACAGAATTAAAAGAAATAAACATAAACATAAACATATTAATATTTTTGGATTTATATAAGGTGATTTAATTGTTCTAAAGTACCTATATATACAACATCTTTATTAACAAACAAAAATACAGATAAGACAAATATAATACATTTATGATGATATGAGTGTTGGGAGGTTAGTTTGTTAAGTGGCTATCGACCGGCGGTCTTTCAGCCCTGATTTGTCCTTGTCGATGTGTAACGTCAGTCTGTCTCTGATGATGATGATGATGATGATGATGGATGATGTGATGAGATGAATTCGAAAGTAGTGAATGGAGGGGTTTTGAATTTTGGGATCCGGTTAGGATTTCTGAGCAAGCAGTAGAGGGTAAGGATGTGATAGTTGAAGGGATTTTTGGAGAATTTTTCGCTTAAGTATAGAAGGCGTTCCTTTATGGGTATAACAGATGTAGAGTCATATAGGAGTTGGTTAGAGGGATTGTGTAGAGGATTACTGGGGTGGCGGATTTTGGTTAGAATTCTAAGGGAGGATTGCTCGCTAACTTGGATATTGTGGATAGTAGGATTGCAGGAGTTGGAGAAAAGGACATTACCATAGTCGAGTAGAGGACGGCAGATCATTTTATAGATTTTAACCGCTGTTTTTATAGATATGCCGTTCTTTTTGTATGTTAAGTTTCTAAACATTTTGGCTCTAGCTATAATTTTTGTTTTGTTTAAATCTGTATGTTGTTTGAATTTGACTTTTCGGTCTTTGGTAATGCCTAGGTATTTTATGGATGTAGAAGGGGAAACAGTTGTGTTGTAAAGTACCTATTTTGTTGAAATTACAAATTTTACCTTTTATTTAAAGTGGACCAAAGAAAAAAGTCGCAGGGATTTGAGTAGACTAAAGTATTGCACCTCCGCTAACAATCCACTTGCTTAAAAAATTTTAATTTAAATAATCACTTCAGTTGCTTTTTGTGCTACGTACCCATCATGGTGAAACAATATCTCTTCCTCACTGTCGACTTCTATAATTTGATCTGCGATTCAATGTTATAATATCCCCATCTAATGAGGACCAACAATTCTATTTTTTTTATTGGTGTCTACATAAAGTTTTTGTGGATAGTGAGTTCTTGATGTGGTATCAATATGAGGATTTTCTTAAAACTAGTAACGATTATTTTGTTTGTGTTTTCAGACACTATATAAAGAGTGCATGTCATATCTCGGAAAATAATGGCGATAAAAATTTTATGACTAACAAAAATTCTGTAACTCTATGCTTTAAATTAAGCATAATGACCATGTGCAGTTAAGTAAGTCCGTTGAAAGGACTTTTGAACATCAATAAGTGGTTGGTAATTTTTCGGGAAAAATCATTCTAAGGGATGAAACACATTTTCACTTTGATAGCTCTGTTAATCGCCAAAATTGGCGTTTAGGGAATTAGATAACACACGTGTGATTGTCGAAAAAGAAATACATCCACACATTTCACTATTTGCTGTGGATTTTGGGCTGGAGGTATTATTAGCCATACTTTATTGAACATGAGGCTGGTCAAGCAGTGACCATAAGATATTTCTTGGTCGTGTACTCTCTCGTTTCGGTAATCAAATTAGCCACTTAGATTAAATATATTTCTATGCGTTTATTTGAAGTCAAAGGTCTATTCCAATAAGACCATAAACACCCATGCATTACAGGAGGATATGAACGGCTGCATCGATGAACTTCAGCCACATTTATGCAGAATGGCCGTGGAAAATTTCGACAAAGCAAAGCCGTGGAGGCCATTTGCACGTAGTGTTATTCCATAAATAACCCTATCCTATGTACTCTATGATTAAATACTAAATTGTCAATCTAAAAACTAAAAACTGTGTTTTCTATTTAATTCAAATCTTACGTTAATTTAATTAGAGTACTCGAGAATTATAGTAGAGCTTTTGAAAATATCATGTGAGCAGAAATATATATATTTAGGTTGACTATTTTATATCAATTTTCATCCCAGTCGTTTTAAAATAATCACTGTTTATAGAACCATTACTGAAAATAAAATTTATGTAAAAGCCAACAGTTTCAGGTGTGTAAACACATTTTCTGACAAACTTTATATATGGTAATGGTGCGTTTTAGTGTAAATACGGGGCGGAGAAGGGATTTGTTGGCGCCTGGCACTCAGGGCCGCACTTTACACAACAGCCAATTTAGTGCTCTTGTCCTGCATAGGGCAATTTCCTCACCGCACGCTTTTATCCTCGCCGCTACTTTACGGAAAGTATTTAATTTTATGGCAGTCTCAATCTCCACGTCATTAAAAAAATATCGACGCAACATTGTCCAATTAGATGATGTACAATAGACGTATTATATTTTACATATAAATCGATATCATAAATATGAACAAAAAATCATTACTAACCAAGTGTTATATAATTCAAAGAATAAGTGAAAATATTAATGTGTATAAAAAATCGTTATTATATAAGCACAAAACAGTTGAATAAATGAAGAAATACTGTATTAAAATCTGTTTAAATCAAGTTCATATTAAATGATGTACCGATGAGATCTTAAAGTTTAAAACTTGTGTCTGTAGATGTTTTTAAACTTGATTATTACAATATTTAATGTTGTCATTTATAATTTCAAGCGTTAAGTTAGGTTGTAAATATTTTAATATTAATATTATTTAATTTTTTTTCTTTGTATAAATCTTTATATTATTAGCAGGAATACATAAACTATGTTTGATGAATATCCAATACAAATACATACGAATGTAAATATAAATACAATTATATTCAAGAATTTATAAGCAACGCCGACGTGAAATCGATGTTAGTCCAACTGTATGTGCTTCTTCTAAAAAAGAAACGTCATTAGCGCTTGGCGTTTTTAGCTTAATTAGTGTCCCCAAGGTGTAATCTCCCGGTGGCCTGTTGATTTGTGTACCTCGCATAACAATTTCGCAAGAGTCTCTCTATTTACGTCAATTAGCTAATTACCTCTGAAAGCTTTGATAATGTATGTCTTAATTAAATTAGTGCGTCCTTTTTTTCTATGAAATTGCAGTCGAAAATGAAAGTAAAAATTAATTCTCCTTATAAATTTAAATTTTCATCATTACAATTTAATTATTAACATTATACATAGTTAGAACCTTTTTTAAGTTGAAAGATTTGTAGAAGATGGATATTAGATGTATGTATTAAGGAATTTCTCATTGATTGAATGGTTTGAAATTATTTCCTCAAAGCTTCGGAAATTTTCAAAACGAAGAAATAATCTATAATTTACTTAACCAGTATTTTAATATTAGGTAGAGTAACACTTATTTTTTTCCATAATGAAATGAAACACGTTTCAGGCTATTGAAAATGACATTATGGAAGTGTTACTATTCACCTAATATTAATATCTGTTTCCATCAAGAGTGTAGCGCAACAAGCATTAACTTTGCAAGTATTGTTATGGAATTCCAGTAAAAAATGAAAGTGAAAATATAAAATATCATCAGAAATTTAATTTTTAATCATTGCATGGTAACTTCTTAGATAAATACCAGAGGTCTTTTGTCTCTACACTATTGTTAGAAGATTTTTAAGTGAAAAGGTTTTTTTAGAAGCACATAATATAATATAAAAATAATGACACAGAGTGTCAAATAATAATTCCTTTTTTAGGACAAAAAGGCTACAACTAGCCAATCAGTTTATGAATTGTGATCAAAAGAGAGAAGATATGTGATGAGCTGAACATCTGCCAGAAGTATAGAGGGTTGAAGAAAAAGAACATATATTTTGTGAATTCAAGCCTTTATAAATACAATCAAAATTTTTGTAGAAGATGACTATGTATAATATTAGAATGTTTTTGTTAGCATGTTGGATAAAAATAAATAATACAGTATACCAAATACCATATTTTAAGAATTTTCTCGATTGACTGTGTTAATCTCTTAGAAGCTGCGAACATTTTCTAAAAGAAAAAATATCCACTTATCAAGTAAACTGATTTAATTTATACTTAACTTTTGAAAAATCTACAATTCCCCAATAACACGCCATTATTTGTACCTATTTATCAATTGTTAATTTCCCATCCTCATACTGTTTTTACATCTATATAAATGCAACCTTTACAATATTTTTATATATGACATAGATATATTCTTTATATAACTCTAATAAATATTTTTTTTTTCTTTACGATAATAACTTCATAATAAAATGCGTCCAGAGTGTTCCGTGTACAAATAAAAGTGTCGTGAGTCCAAGGTCAGTCCAGCACAATCGTGATTAAGTGGTGCACAAATTTATTCTTGGATTGGAAAGTGGAATGGTCTGCAGATAAAAAAAGGCCGGCTCAAATTTGCGTGTCAAATATTTACTGGGCTTTTTAATAGGCGTGAAATTGGATTACCTAATTTATTCGTGCTGGAATATTCGAATACATTAAGAAGATAAGTAAGCAATTAAGAGTTGAATTGTGAAGTTTATATTTATGCAATGACATTTTAAATAAGTTTATTTCTAAAAATTTCTTAAATTTCATGAAAGTCTTTTTAAAGCCATAGCAATTTGTTTTCGATTTGATTGACTTATTTTATCGTCAGAATGCATTTGATTGTGCGACAATCTTATATGATACTAGTTAAACTATGATTATATCTGCGTTACACTTTGGTCATCCTCACAAACAGTTTTTTTTATAAAACCTGAAATTGTATTTAAACAGAATAGTTGACGAAATTAAATAGAAAATGGACCAGCTGTTTTTAATAGAATCATTGCCATTTAATATAGCATACAAAAGAGGATTATTTATTTAACATTTATTTTTGATTCCTGAATAATAAATTCATTAACGAAATAATTTTAACTGACAAAACAATTATATTCAAATTAGGTTGACTACTGTAAAAAAAAAAAAAAAATTGAGAAAAAGTAGTGTTTGGCTAAAAAAAAAATTGATTGGAGGGTGTAATAGAGACTCACCACCCACCCTACATATGTTCATAAGTTTAAGCTAAACACGACGTTCCCATAATATAACAATAGTAACACTAACATTGCTATTGTTCCCTGAAAATTATAACGGCAATAATAATTAAGTTAAGGCCCTTAATTAACCCTTTAGCCTACCTAACATGTTTTATTGAATAAATTTGTATTTTAATTATTATGTAAATATTCTTAACTAAACCATTTTTATTTAATTTTATTAAAATTCTTATTTTTGTGTTTGTTTAAATTCTACGTAAAAAAATCAGATAATTTTTAAATATTTTAATTACTTTCAATACAGTTGTCAATTACAACTTTTTCTTTTTCATAATAATTAATACATTTTCTTTTTTAACCTTTATGATTGCCAATTGTTTTCTTTTATTTATGACTAACAATTTGAAATCCATAATTCAGCGTACTCTTGACCTACACGAAACCATTGTTAGACCTAGCGTACGCTTATACATTAACTTAGCGTACTCTTGACCTACCACAATAAGTTTTATGCTGATCTAGCGTACTCCTGACCTACGTTAATGCAGGTAGGTAAAGAGCTCGCTGGATATATGTTTAATTGAGAAGATACCATCTTAACCTCAAGTAAAAAGAGTAAATAAAATTTATTAAATTCTATCCTCCAATCTATAGAAAAATAAGAGAGAGTTTCTAAATTGATGATTTCGTGGTATAATTTTGCACTTTTTTAATTCACATTTGCAAAAAACGTTTATTGGCCTTTCTCTAATTAGAAACTGTGTTGGTGGAGATGCATCTACTTACGTATATATATTTTAAACAGGGATCTACTAATAGATGGCCATAAAGGTAATATTTTGACTGGCGGTTTACCCAGAGAGTTAAAAACTCCAACTCCAGCTGCGCTATGCTGATGAGATTCAAAATAGATTGAAATTGGTCCGTCGTGGTTGTTGATAGGGAACAATAATTACACAGGCCGACATGATTTTTGGTGTTTTGAATTTGATAAGTGTCCTTAGCTAATACGGGTACGTTCATTCTGAATGTGAATTTGGTTTGAGCCCATCACAAAAAAAACCTTGTGAGATATTTTGTACTAGAGCAAAGAAGTACCTTTATGATACTTATGCCTCGGTGCCTGTTGCTCACTCCGTGCATCTCAAAGAAACATATGATAATCTGGAGCTGTTGCTAAATACAATAAAGTATAGCGAAAATTGTTGGCAACTCTGTGGAGACCTCAAAATAATATCCATGCTTTTGAGTCAGCAGTCTGGATTCACAAAGTATCCGTGTTTTTTGTGCGAGTCGGACAGTAGAGCACGAAATTTGCATTACGTTAAGAAAGAATGAGAAAGACTTGTACCGGGACAAAAAATGTGCTGCGTGATGCATTAGTTGACCCAAAATGAGTTCTTTTGCGTCCCTTTGACATAAAGTTAGAATTTTTGAAGCAGTTTGTCAAAGCTTTAAATAAACAAGGTCACTGCTTTAAATACCTATGCGACAAATTTCCTACACTTTCTGAAGCTAAATTTAACGAAGGAATTTTTGTAGGTCCTGAAATTTGAACCTTAAAATCGGACAGATTGTTACAGAATACAATGATCCAGGATGAATCTGAAGCATGGAGGTTTTTCATAGAAGTCATAGACGATTTCCTTGGAAACAACAATTCTCCAAACTACAAAGAAATTGTAGCCAACACGGTCGAAAATTATAAAAAAAAACTGGGATGCAAAATGAGCGTCAAACTTCATTTTCTGAATTCCCACGTTGACTCTTTTCCCGAAAATCTTGGAGCTGTCAGCGAGGAACAGGGAAAGAGGTTCCATCAAGACATAAAGGAGATGTTACCAAGGAAGATGGGATATTAGAATGATGGCTGATTACTGCTGGACCTTGAAGAGGGACTCGCTCACAAAAATCCACAAAAAGAAAACTACAAAACGCAGTTTTGATCGAAAAAGAGAAAGATTTTATTCAAAAAATACTTCGTTTATTATACTGCATTCTTTTTTTAACGAACAACTCAATTTTGCAGTCTAATTTTCTATTAAATATAGTTTCAATAAATTTTTTCTCAGTATTTTTGGCAGTTTCAATGAAAAATTTCAAACACACTTTTCCTGAAAACCTAAGGTGCTGAGAAAAAAATCACATATTCGTGATCAGCACACACCATTTACTATAGTTCACCTATTAAACTTAAAACACTTTTTCATGAAAAAAAAATGTAGGGCTGTGTTATTTTTTTAAAATTTATATATAACATCTTTCTTCACAGAAAAAAATACAGTTATTATGTAAGAAAGAGTTTATTCACTGAACAACGAATAGCAAGCCGCAGTCTTTAAGCCTTATATTTTAATTTACTTAAAATAATGCCTTTTAGATTAGTTTGGTTAGTTCCAGTAGATAGGTAGCCTCCAAAACATACTCCTATCGATAAATCATACGCCAGGGTTTTAAAAAATATATATTTTCAAACCAAACACTTTTTTAATTATTTCTAATTCATATTTTCATTTGATTTTGACATATCTTGTCAAAATGTTCTTGGTTTTCTAAATGAGTTAGATTTTATTTAACGTTTCTATGATTTTTTTAAAAACTTCTCTAAGATTCAAGAATTTTTACATTTACATTTCTTTATCCTAAATTAATTTTTGGTATTTCTATTATTATTTCTTAAAAAATATGTTCTAAGATCAATGACTATTACTAAAATTAAAGCTATTTTTGGATGGAAAAGAAGAAAGGTAATTCAGTCAAAATATTGGGCAGTTTAATGAAAAGATCGGTAATTTGCTAATTTAAAATATTTTTAATTTCGATATGTTTCAGCATAATTTTCAACCTGCATATGACAATGCGAAGTCTTTTATCAAAAACTATGCCAACTAACCTTATAGTAATAGTAGTAGTGGTAGTAGTGTTTGGATATCGACCACGTGCTCCTTCCGCCGTATGATTTGTGTATTTGTGTCTGTTTAAATGAGCTTGTGACTTTAAAGGATCGCCCTCGCCATTCTAAAGCACCATTAATTGTATCCCAATGGTGAATGGTACCGGTCACCCATCCAACTACTGACCCGAACCAACGTTACTGCAAATTTAAATAAATTTTCTTTTCTTTTTTGATTTTCAATTTATTTTTAAAACTACTGTTAAATATGACTTATTTTAACAATTATTATTCAAGCATAAGTTAGAATTTTTCAATAATCAAATCTATGATTTAGTAGAGGATTTAAATTAGTAGAGATTTTTAAAATGAATTCGCTCATTTCACGTAAAGACACGACTTATATTAGATTAATGCATAATTACGGAGATCTTTTCAAGCCTTTTCTACATTGAAAAAATTGGTGTTTTGTGAGCATTTTTTAAATCGTACTTTGTTCAATCAACTGAGTAAAATAAACAGCAATAATAAATCAACCCAATAATATATATTTGTTTACAGTAATTAATCTTTAGACAGTTAGCTAATAACTGGGAATTTTTTTTTCATGTGCGATCAAGATGAAATTTTTTTATGGAAATGTATCCAAATTTAACTAGAAGGTTCACCATCCTTAAATAAAAAATGTTAATATATAACCCCTGAATGCACCCCTTGAACTAGGATGTAGATGTGGTCACATAATATTTTATTTTCTAACGTGTCAAAATAATTTATTGAAACTATTATTTTCGGGGTGGATCGTCTTTAAACACTTTGTTTTTCTTTTCTATAACCTCTTTATTCACACACCACACTTGCTTACAATACGGGCTTCTTACTACAACCGTTGATTGAAATATTGTATAGATGCCTAACCTTATGGGGAAATGCGAGTCACTAAAAGATGCCGAACAACAGATTACGCATGAGTAGTGAAAATATTGACCAACAGACGGCGCATATTTAGTTCTGCGTACTGCAGTTTACTTTAGCTTTGGGTAGTTTTCTATGGTATTGAATTATACGTATTGTAATCAACGTTGAGACGATCGTGCTCGGGAATTTGCGGGCGGTGAAATTCCGACCGCCTCAAATTTCACGGGAACCGAGAACGATGCGACAGGACGCTTACTCATAAATGCGTGCCGGGTCTAGAGTAAATAAACACTTATCAGCACTTTTTTTATTAAAAAGAATATATATATTTTAATCAAATAAACCCGACTAAGATTAAATTTATATTTTTAATAACAATAATATAACAATATATTCATTTTGACTTATTTTTAATATAGATATTTTTTAAATAACTGCAATTGTATTGAATTGTATTTAAATGAAAGAATAAAAATTAATACATTTTAACAATTTAAAGACACATCGTTTTCTGCTTGTAATTATTAGAACATATGAAAGTTATTAGTAGAAAATTTTTCTTTTTATATTCACTTATACTTAATTAATATTAAACAATAATTGAATACTTAATATTTTTCAAAGAATAAAGAGAACAACTGTTTCATAAATTAAAATAATTAATCGACAGTCAATTCTAGACAACACATAGTGTTCGAAATGTACATTTAGTGATTAAATAAAATAGTGAAGAAAGAAATTAACTGTGTTTATTTACTTAAATTAATAAACTGATTTGAAAAATTGACAATGTTTTAACTAGAAATAATTAGTGTAAAATCTTGTATTTTCGATTCGATGGAAAATTACATTTTGTTTTTTACTAGATAACAAAATTACATGTTTTCGTGTGATAATAGCAGAAGATAATAATATATATCATAAAAAAGTTTCAAAGTAAAATGTAATATTTTTTTACTTTTTGTTATATGCATCAAAAAAAATATATCATTTTTTATGTTATATGTGTTATATTATGATAATCATTAGTAATAAATTTAATTTAAATAAAGCAGTTAATTAACAAAAGAAATAATATTTATTGAAACTTTAAAATCTGGTTCGAGCTTAATCGTAAACTTTTGGATATTTATTATTATTATTATTATTATATGTTGTGCTAAATCATCATATTTTGGCCCTAGGAACCTATGGTCATTTCTCATTAAAAAGTAATAATAATAAGTGAATTACGAATTGTGCTCAAAACTAATCACACTATATAAGTATCAATATCTCATTTATGAATGGATATGAATACACAACCTTCAACATCAGCTACAGTATCTTCGGTTTCCGAAAAGAGAATGCCCCGTTGCGACCTAACCTTTGAAAGAAAATATTAGTGCAGGATCAAGTTCATTCAAAGAGTCTGTAGCCCATATTTTTAAAAAACGTAGTAGTAGTAGCCCAATATCAGTAATTAGTTCGAGAATTATTAATATGGAATCTCCGCAAGTATCGCCCCGCAAAGTGAAGCTAAAAAAAGAGTTTGCGAATTAAGAAAAAAAATATATAACTGGTGTCCAACAATTATTGCAGTCCCGGGTGGCGTTGGAATCAAAAACGTAGGTCGATTCTTTCATGTGCCAAATAAATGAACTGACATGTTAATTGTCAAACATAACCTAAATGTGCATTAAAAATGTCAGTTCATTTATTTGCAACATGTAAGAATCGACCTACGTTTTTCATTCCAACGCCACCCGGGACTGCAATAATTGTTGGACACCCGTTATATTAAATGTAATATAAATTATAGACTCAAAAAGAAAATGATATCATTTTCAACTAAAAATATTTTAGAAAATTTATTAAAATATCGAGCTCCATCTGTAAAAACTCTCATATACATGCAATGTTTTCATACATATAGAACAGAATGGATAACACGGGAAAAACAGCTATCTTTATCATTATATTATAAATCACCAAGTACTTATAAATACTTACAAAAACATTAAAAATGTGCGCTACCTGGAGTATCAACAAGTCAATCTTGGTTGAAAATCTTTAATTTACAAACTGGTCTAAATACAAATTCGATTCAAAAATTTAAAATTAAGATTAATAATGTGTGACGAAATAATTTTGAAAAAAGGTTTAGATTATAACAAAGTCTTGGATGTTGTAGAGGGATTTGAAGATTTCGGTTCTCTTGGTAGGAACAACAAACATGGTAATCATACATTGGTATTTTATTTAAGGGGACTTCAATGTAATTGGAAAATGCCATTCTGTTATTTTATTTCATCTGGTCCAACGAACGGTAATATTTGACAAAAGCTCATTTTATTGGTATTAGATAAGTTGTTTTCTTTGGATATGGTTCCTCGCGTTTTCGTTTGTGATCAAGGAACAAATAATAGAAAAAATTAATAAACACGTCATTTTCATTTGCTATGACCCCCCACATTTACTTAAAAGTCTAAGAAATAATTTTATGAATAGTAGAATAAAAACAATGGTAAATAACTTAGAAGTGTCCTGGAAAGATATAATCGACACTTATAAAATCGACAAGGAAAGTAAAGTTGCAAGAGCAATGGTCAAAATTACCGAAAAACATATAAATCCCACAACGTTTGAAAAAATGCGTGTGAAATATGCTGCTCAGATATTTAGAAATTCTGTCTCTGCAGCAATTTTAACAGCAAGTGCTACAAAAAAATTAACGAGTCTATCTTCAATAAATACGGCAATATTTTTGAAGAAAATCAATAATATATTTGACTCATTAAACAGTAGAGTCGTTAATGATTCAAACCCCTATAAGTGTGGCCTCTCCGTTAATCGTAAATTACCAGAAGAGAAACTAGAAGAAGCTTTGTCGTACTTTCAAGGTTTAAAATTTTTTGAAAATGGTAAGGAAAGAAAAAATATACATTGCAAACAAGGTTTTATATGGTCTATAAAATCTATTTTACTTTTGTGGGAATCATTGCAACTTGAAGATATTAAATATATATTAACGTCAAGAATAAATCAAGACCCCATAGAAAACTGTTTTTCCGTACTTAGGCATAGATGTGGTTATAATGAACACACCACTGTAAAAGAATTTCGAATAGCATTGCAACAAAATATGCACATCAGATTGCAGATGCCTGTTGAAGCTGCAAATTGCGAAATCGACGAAGACGAGCAACTGCATACGATATTGATGACGTTTATTTAAAAGAATGTCGTAATAAAAAAATTAAAATTGATAATTTAGAATCACAAGTAATTACCTATGTAGCTGGACATATAATATTTAAATTTTTGAAGAAAAATAAATGCGCCAATTGCGAGAGGGAATGTAAAAAAGAAGGGAAAATACCCGTCGATAGAAATGAGTTGTTGATAATTAATAGAGATTATGGTGGCAATGACAATACCATTGATTATTTATGCAGGCCAACAAATGCCTTTTCTGAAATAATATGTTTATTGTTCAATCCATCCAAATACCTCCTACAATTCGCTGATGATACTGCCCTAATTATACATGCTCCCATACTACCAAAAGCCCTTCAATCCCTTCAAGAGCTAATTGACTCCCTTCAATGCTGGTTTGCAAAATGGCGCATTAAAATAAATCCTCATAAATCACAACTCCTAATTCCTTATCATCGCACCTATAACTCACCTTACAAAGTCCATATTTCCCAAACTATGATCCCTCCCTCAGTTTCCGTAAAATTCCTGGGCATAACCATAGATCAAAAAATAAATTTTAAAAAACATACAGCCATAATGAAAGGCAAAATTACTTCTAGGGCAAAATGCTTTAGAAGTTTAACGTATAAAAATAGAGGAATCAATACAAGAACAGCTGTTAAAATATATAAGATGATCTGCCGTCCACTACGTGCCTATGGTTGTGCCCTCTATCTCAACCCCACCAACCCAACTTCCCGCAATATCGAAGTTAGCGAGCGAGCATCCCTCCGTACCCTAACCAAACTCCGCAATCCTCTTAATCCTCTATACAAACCTTCTAACCAGCTCCTCTATAATACCACTCTAGTTATCCCCATTCTAGAACGCCTTCGCTTCCTATCAGAAAAATTCTCCAAAAATCCTTTCAACTTCCACATACTATCCTTATATTGGCTTCCTAGAAATCCTACTATAAACCCTAAATTTAAAATTCCTAATTCCACCTTATTTGACTTCATCTCATCATTTCACCCCATTACGTATTAACGACTGACGCCATATGACTGGACAAAACAAGGCAGAAAGACCTCTGGTCGATAGCCTTTTGACGAACTAACTCATTAACACATCATTCATTATTTATTATTTAAATGTAATCATGTATAAAGTTTGTCAATAAAAATGTGTATTATTATGTTTATTGCTAAAACGCTTTAATATTCACTATAATTGAACATTTCGGATGGTTAAATAAATCGGACCAATGTTTTAGTCATAGAACCGACATGTTAAACGAATTAATAAAAATCAAATTATTTCACACATTAAATTTAATTAAAATTAAACTTTTAACAAAAAGAGAAAAGGCCAGTCAAAAATTTACGAAACCTCATAGAAAAACTAAAATACATTCCAAATCCTTTTAAAATATTTTATTCTTATCTTTGCTAAAATAACATTAATTTTTATAAATACGTGTATGAAAATTTTTTAAATAAAACTTTTGTTTTTTAATTCTTAATTAAAACACTTTGTTATTTCCTTCCTTCACTTTTAATTTTATATGCCTGATGTGCATTTCGAGTACCATGTACATGCACCTTGTCATTATCAATGACTAATGCTTAAAACTATTTTTACACCGACAGGGATTATCGGGAAAAATTATCAGAGGGAGGGATGGGATCAGCGGGGCTATTGATTTTCGGAATGAGGTATATTAAAGGATTATCTAAAGGGCTCAGGTCACCGGACACCAATTTCCCCTAAAAAATGTAAAATTACTAAAATCAGCCAAAAATAAATTAGACACGTTGGAAGAAATTGAAATGTATAAATAAAAATACAGATTGTTAAATTTTGACCTGAGCCCTTTAGATAAGCCTCTCCTATACCTCATTCATGAAAATTAGTAGATACGCCGATTCCATCACATTGAATTGAAAACTGAATAAATTATTAAGAATTTTTGCGCAAACCTCATAGTTTTCGAGTAAAATTTTTTATCATAATGATGGTTGCGACCGTTATGAAATGTTTTTTTTAGATTCAGAGTATTCAAGTTAAAAAGAGCAACACAACTATTTATTAATTTTTTCTAATAATACAAATAAATAATACCAAAAACAACTAAAAATTAAACAAAATAATATTGAAATGTTGATTGATGAGTTACGTGGAGATTAATAATATTAAATAAAATAATAATAATATGTATGAAAGTTTTTACAAGTATTTTATTTTATTTAAAATGATATTGATAATTAATAAAAATTATCAAGGAGACATGAAAATTATTTCTAATTTTAAATCATGGTTTCAGGAGCTATGAACAAAAAGTAAATATACAAAGCACCATTTTATTCAATTTTATAATTAATTATTAAACACATTTGAATATTACTAAAACAGGTTGAAAATATGTTCAGCAGATCTGATATGCAACAATCGAGGATTGACAAAAAGTAATCAAATTCATCAAAATTGTTAAGCATTGTCTGCCGCTGAATTTGTAAGCCAAACCAGTCACATTAAAATATGTTTATGTTGTCCGCTATTAAAAATAATACAAAATTATTTTAGGCAACAGTGGCATGTAATTTCCTCTGGGAATAATACTGTATTGTCATTCATTGAATATATCAATCAAAGGTATTATTAAGTTATCAGCTATAAATCTTGACAAAGATAATTTATTTATTTGTAAATGTGTAACAGTTACTGTACCTATGCATATGATGCTAATATTGCAGATATATTTAATTTCCAAATAAACATGTGAAATTCATTTCGGGGTTTTTTATAGCTCCACTCGCACAAATAATGAATCATCGATGTTCTCCGTGCGTATGTATTGAAAGATGGATTGGGTGAATATAAAAAGGGATAGATACATATGATGTCTACAGGTTAGACACTATCAAATCCAACCAGCATGAACCTCGAGTTGTCCCGAATGCACGACAAAATACGATTTTAGCGTGTCGAACTAGTTTAGGTTTAAGCCTTAATTCTATTTAACACCACTGACTGCCACACACATAGGATTTCAAAAAATTATCACCGCAGCAGCACTTTACTGTGAGTGTCGGGATAGGCGGGGAAAAGAGGGATCAGTTTAGAGGTGACTCGATTAAATACATGTGGGTTGGGTATCTATACAATATTTCAATCAACGCTACAACTGACAGGTTAGAGCAAAAACGGATATGGCGCACTACGCAGTTTCACATATCGGAGGTAGATGGCGCAGTACACCGCGGGATATTTGAATGCAAACCTCAACACGCCCCTTTTGCATTCAAACTCATAATGAAATATCAAAAATTAAAAAAAAAATATCCTAAAGTTAAACATACAATTCTAACTATCTAAACCTATGCCTAAAAATAATCATAACAATATATCTTATTGCAATTTTAGAAGTTCCCTAAATCTAGTAAATTTTTCCTTGCCTAGCGCTTTAGTAAATATGTCGGCAATGTTTAAGTCTGTATTTATTTTGACAATCTCGACCATCTTGTCCCTACAATTTTGATGTACATAGTGATACTGAACTTCTATGTGTTTAGATCTTCTGGTCATGTTGCCGTTATTGGCTATTATAAATGCGCCCAAATTGTCTTCATATATCTTAATAGGGTTAATTATTAGTACGTTAAAAACAGTTTCTAACATCCCTTTTACAAAAACAATCTCGGTTACCGCATCAGATAACGCTATGTACTCAGCTGCAGTTGAGGATTTTGTCACTGACTTTTGTTTACATGATTTCCATACTATGGTGTTACCATAAAGTCTTATTATGTAACCTGATGTCGATTTTCTGTCTACAATGTCACCTGCCCAGTCCGCATCAACAAAACAATCAACAATTTCACTTGTATTAAACCGAGTGAATGTTAATTTCAAACTTTTTGTTAAATATAGGTATTTTAATACTCTCAAAGCATAGTTGAAATGCGTTTTGTTATAACCGTTCTGAAGACGACTAAGGTAGTTTACGCTGAAGGCAATATCAGGTCTTGTTCCTGAACTAATATATAATAGTTCTCCTATAATGTTTTTATATTTTATGTATGAATCTACATTTTCAGTAGGTTCAAGTTTAAGGTTTATTTCCATTGGAGTTGAGTATAGCTTAGCGTTTACTATTGAATATTTCATTGCAAGGGACTCTATGTATTTTTCTTGGCTTAAAGTAGTTGTATTGTTATTTATAATATGATTAATTTCAATGCCTATATAATTACTTATAGATCCTAGATCTTTCATTTTAAATCTGTTGGTCAAATGTTTTTTTATTTCTATGATTTTTGGTCGATCATTACAACAAATAAGTAAATCGTCGACAAAAATGAGAATATAGATTTGAGTAGTTTCTTCTCTTTTTACATAAAGGCAATAATCGTGACTGCATCTTTCAAATTTTAAATCTGTGACAAAATTATGAAAACAATCATACCAACACTTTCCTTAAGACCATATAACGACTTGTTTAATTTATAAACTTTATCAGATCCATCTTCAAAACCTGGTGGTTGATTATCATAGGCTTCCGAGTTTATCTTACCATTCAAAAAGGCTGTTTCGACATCCATTTGGTCGATATATAGTTTGTTTTGACATGCATATGACAATAATAACATATTTTTAGAGTTTCTGTTTTTGCAACAGGAGAATATGGATCTCCTATATAATCGGTTTGTTGGAAACCTCTTACTACCAATCTAGCTTTAAATATGTTATTTGATTTTATTTTATAGACCCATTTTACATCAATAGATTTTTTGTTCTCTGGTTTTCTTACTAAAGTCCAAGTTTCATTTTCCTTTATACATTCTAATTCTTTGTTCATAGCTTTTGACCATTCTTCTGCCTCTTTACTATTCATTGCTTCATAAAAACTTTCTGGAGTTTCTACATTACAGTAATTTACACTTACATTATAGTTTATAAAATTGTTATTATGATATCTTGGGTTTGGGTTTCTATTTCTTACTGGTCTTTGATTTTCTCTATAGTCTTGAATTATCGGTTCGGTTTTATTAATTGTGTTATCATTATTTATTTCATCGTGTGTTTTATTTACACTATTTTCGTTTGTACTATTTTCATTTTCACCATTTTCATTTTCTAAACCAATGTATTTTATATTTTCATCTATAACATCGACATGCCTAGCGTGAATTATTTTATTATCTATCAATACTTTATATCCTACATCTGTATACCCCAACAATGTACCGAGCTTAGCTTTATAATCCCACTTAGAATGTCTTAATGTGTCTGGTGTTCTTACAAAAATTTTGGACCCATATAATTTTAAGTATTTTACGTTAGGTTTGACCTTAAAAAATATTTCATAAGGTGTTTTGAGTTCTTCGGTATTAGCCAAAGATCTGTTTTTTAAGTAAGTAGCCGCTGTGATAATTTCAGGCCAGTATTTCCTATCTACAGCTGCTTCATTTAATAAACATCGAGCAGTGTCCATTATAGTTCTATTGAGGACAGGGTGCAATTATTATACCTTTTTCTTTAGCAAAATCATTTACTTGTTTATTTGTGTATTCTTTTCCATTATCGCAACGAATTGTTTTTACTCTTTTACCAGTTATGTTTTCTACTAAATTTACATATTCTTTCAAACAATCAAAAACTTCTGATTTACATTTAATTGTGTATACTTTAGCTAGTTTACTGAAGTCATCTATAAATGATACAAAATATTTTTCGCCCCTGTATCCTACAGTGTTGTGGGGACCATGAACGTCCGTGTGTATAATTTGCAATATTTCGTTTGCTTTGGATCTATTATTATTAAATGGCAAATTGCTTAACTTGGATTTAATGCATATAGCACATTTTAATTCTTCTTTTTCAATTGCTGAAGGCAAACCCACAAGTAGTTTATTGCTTATTAATTTTTCTAAGTAATTGAAATTTACATGCCCTAGTTTTCGATGCCAAATTTCTCTTTCCGACATTTTGTTGTCATTTGTTACTATGTAGCTGTTGTTTGTATAAGTGTCATTGTTTAAATAACTATATAATTTATATAAACCGTTTTCCTTGTTGGCTATTGCAATTAATGTATTATTTTTATTATAAATTTTTGCTATATTATCGTGTGAGTGAATGAAATTATTGTCGGTTACTTTTGCATAACTTATCAAGTTACTTTTCATTTCCTTAATATAATATACGTTTTTTATAGTTACATTGTGATAATGGTCTCCTACTTTAAATTTTAAATTTACAGTACCTATTTTAGTAGCGTTTAATATTTTCCCGTCACCCAATCTTACTTTGATGGGGTTTTCAAAAATCTCATAACTACTAAATAATTTTTCGTCGTTTATTATGTGGTCTGTGCACCCGCTATCCAAAATAAATGCAATTTGATCGGACTTTCTGACATTGAAGACATTTGAATCGACATCGACTACAAAAACATTACTACACTCCTCAACCACACACCTTTCCATGATGTTTGCGTTATTGCGACTTGGAGGACCTCCTTGAAAGCCTCTTCTTTGGAATCGCCCTCTGGTTCGGTTGGCCCGTCGATAAGATTGGTTTGCCCCTCTGTACGACTGGTTGGCCCCTCTGAACTGGTTGGCCCCTCTGAACTGGTTGGACCCTCTGGAGTGGTTGGACCCTCTGGACTGGTTGAACCCTCTGGACTGGTTGGACCCTCTGTAGTTTTCTGGTTCCTGTGGCGCGTACCAACAGTCTCGTGCAAAATGTCCTCGTTTTTTGCATATGTAACACTCCAGACCTTGGGTATTGAAGGCACTGGCATACTCTGTTATACCTTCGTTTGTAATCGAAACTGCCAACAGCTTTGCTTTTAGGTAGGCAGTATTTCTTTCGTTTTCGGGCAGCACATCTATTAAGTCGCCTAGATGGCTGAATCTTGCAGGCAACGCTTTTAACATGTAATTTAGTAGCTCCTGTTCGGATACTGTTGCCCCTGCTTCTTTTAGTTCGTTGGTCTTCTTTTCAAAACAGTTTATGAACTCCTGGGCGTTGCTATATTGTTCTAGTTTTATACTATCCAACTCGCTTCTCTTCAGTATTTGAAGCGATGTGGATTTCCCGGAGTACATCTTGTCTAGTTTTTTTATAATGTCGTACGCACTGTCAAAGTTTTTGATATGCTCCAGTTGGCGATTGCTTAACGTCGCATATATATAGTTAATGGCTTGTATATTTTTCTCCGCCCATTCTTCAGCGTTGTCTGAGGCAATCATTTTTCTTTCTGTAGTCATCTCTACCTTTTTTAATTTTAGAAACATTATCATACGTGCTCGATAGCTGGCATAATCGGCGCCATCAAATGTGGGGACAAATGTCGCCGTACATGCCATGATGTTAATCTTCTTTTTTCTTGCCTTTAATAATCAATCTATTATTTTCACTTGTATGGTGCTCTTCTTCTTCTTCAACCACGGACTGCTACCATATTATTTTCGGGGTGGATCGTCTTTAAACACTTTGTTTTTCTTTTCTATAACCTCTTTATTCACACACCACACTTGCTTACAATACGGGCTTCTTACTACAACTGACAGGTTAGAGCAAAAACGGATATGGCGCACTACGCAGTTTCACATATCGGAGGTAGATGGCGCAGTACACCGCGGGATATTTGAATGCAAACCTCAACAGAAACTACTAAGAATTATTAACTATAGTACACTACACCACATTAAAAATCTGGGAAATATAATTAAATAAACAATATTGAGGGGCGGAACGTAATACCGGCACCTCCACCATAGCAAATCAACTTAGAACAACTTAGAAATAGTCTGAACAGAAATGTTTTGGTTAAATCATCACAGGTGGGCCAAAGAATATCTGTTTTCTATAACTAGTAAGAAATAAGTAAGTGTAAAAAAACTGACTAAAATTTCCTCCACGCACTGTTTATTGGCTGAGTACCCGAAACATCCCAACTACTAACTGCAGTGACGACCCCTTTATCTTTCCAGGTCAATAATAGTAAGTTTCCCGATCTGCAGGCAAATATATTATCCTCGGAAAACTGCGGTCTTTTTATAGAGTTGGGTACGAATTTCAGGTTAATTTGTATAGTCCCGGTTAAGTAAATGTTTATTTTCAGAAATTCTCATGCAAGTGGTCAGTACTGCTAAGATTGCCTTCCAGTTAATTTTGGCACTAATGCAGCACAACTCGTAAACTTATAGGAAGGTTTTTATTTTCCGATGTCAAGCTTTATAATTAAGGCAAAATGGAATATATATATATATATATATATGTATCCAGTATTAGTATCTGCCAACATATATATCCCGATTCCACACTTTGTTGGTTATTTGGTTTATAAGTGAAAAAACTTATTCTATATTTGAATCCAACTACAGACTCATCCACTGAAATTTCCCTTGACGGAACAAAATGTTCCTTGTACTTTTTCTTCAAAAAAGCTAAATAATGACATTTTGCATTCGACTCCAAAGACATATACATGAATCAGTCCCTTCTAAATATGGCACTAAAGAAAGGAATTTTGGCATTAAAGTTTTGGGACCAACATTCCTGCAGATGGCTAACCGTTATTGTATCCATATTTAGAATAACTCCTAAAAAGGCCTCATATTCTGCCACTGCAAGATCCACCTATGTATTCCATGTAGATCACTTTCATAAGCTTTTTTTAATTTCATTGCGAGCATAATTATTCGTCTCTTTTACATTTTTTTTCATCAATTCATCCGGCAAAAAGTTTTAAAAAGTCGATGGGTTTCATACTGTCGACAAGGAACCAGTGGATCTCCAATATGGCGCAATTGAGAACAGACAATATGATAATAGATGATACGAGGCTTGTATGTAGGGTCGCAAAAAGTTGTCCATAGGGGTGAGGGGGTGCTCTCCTGTTTACTAGTTTACTATGGAACCTAGTCGTTGACGGACTACTGGAATCACTGAATAGGCTTCTACACAGTAATTTATCGATATCACGATCTCCGGCCACTCGGAAAGTATGTTAACGAAACGTATGTCGGATGCTCTTGACATAGTAAACAAATGGTGCATAGACCAAGGATTATTTGTAAATCCAGCAGAAACGGATTACAATAGTCCTTTACTATTGGGCCAGTTTATAGCCAAAATTTTTGTTTGCAAATTTTGAAAGTAAAATAAATAAAATATTATGATTTCAAACAAATATTCGAAACATATAAGCTTAGTTAAAATATTTGTTTAAATTTGTTGGATATTTTTATAACACGAATAATATGAGAACTTAGCGAAAAGAAAAATATTGAACAGAAGTAATAGAAGACATTGCTAAACAGTTCATAATAGCAAAGACGTCCATCATACAATTTAATCTTGAATTTAATAATGTCTGAAAAAAGTATCTTTGCTAGCTAGCTGAACTGTCCTGATGATTCGCACAAATAAATTCATGAATTATGAGGGGAGGATGTTGATATTTAGAAGGAATATTTGGGTTTCGGGGGATGCAGAATTTGATTGTGGTGGACGTATTATTTTCCTATACTTTATATTTTATAGCTTATAATATTCATGATCTCGACTGTAAAATTCTTCATCTTTTGGGGGAGTTTATTAAACAATTGCGGTGCATAATACCGTGTTGCTTTTCTAGATAATGATGACCTGCAATATATTCTAATATCTTCGCTGTTACGTGTTGGGTAGTCAAGATAGGCCTTATTAAGTGAATACTTTTCATGATCTTCTTTTACCCAGAATAGACACTACAAAATATATTGACATGGTAATGTTAATACACTTAATTCAATAAATTTGTTTTTACAGCCCTCCCTATATCCAATAGCTGCTAATATTCTAACAGCTCTACGTTGCAAGCTGAGTAATCAAGCCAGCAATCCGTAAGAAAACAACGAATCACATAGTGCAAAATAAGAAGTTTTTACAATATCTCGAGAAAGACATCTTGATAAATTTCTCAACAAAGAGAAAGTTTTGGTAAATTTATTTGCCAAGTTAGCAACGTGTATGTCCCATAGGTCTATATGCAGCCCAATTTAGCTGACCTAGTAGCAAATTCTTTTTCATGCTCTTTCAAATTAAATAACATATTTATAGTTTTACTCTCATTCATACATAATTTATTTAACGCGAACCAGGTCTTACATTTATTCCGAACATCCATTTCACTGATAAGTAAATGTTCCTTATTGCAACTTGATATGGATACTTTAGTATCGTCTGCAAATTGAGTGACTTCCATTTCACTACTTAAAAATTTTTGCGGAAAGTCATTGGCGTATATCAAGAACAATAGTGACCCTAAGTGAGATCCTTGTGGAACACCCTGGGCGACAAGTACCTTCTGAGATGTAGTATTGCCATATGATACTATTTGTCTTCTATTGCTTAGATAAGACATAATCATCCTGCAACTAGATGGAAAAAAGTTGTAACTATATAACTTACTAATAAATGTTTGATGTGAGACATAATCAAAGGCTTTCGATACGTCCATAAAATTTAATAACACGTATGATTTTGTCTCCAAACCACTCAAAATGTAATCAATAAGTTCGACAATTGTATGAATTGTCGGCTTTCCCTTTCTAAAACCATATTGAAATTGTGTTAGCAAACCATTCCTCTCAAAGTGTTCGGATATTTGTTTAAATAGGACCAACTCGAATACTTTTGCAATTAGGGAAATTATTGATACTGGCCGATAATTATTAAGCTCAGTTGGATCACCTTGTTTGGGAATGGGTATTCACTTTGATATTTTAAGAAAATCTGGAAACCAACTTTCCCGTATGCACTGATTAATAAGTTTAGTCTGTGGCTGGATGATTATATCCCTAACAGACTTAATGACATAGGGCGATAGACCATATACATCCAGACTTCTACTATTTTTGAACGATGCATTTATATCCCTAATATGGACAACAGATACTTCTTTTAATTCAAAGGATACATTATTATTTACCACTGGAATATAGATAACAGGATTGGCATCAATGTGTGGTATGTTTACAACAATTTCGTTAATTACATTAATGACAAAATTGTTTAACTCATCCGGAGTCAGATTTGTTTCCGATGGCTTTTGATTTGGAATGGTTCTGTGGGAATTTATTAGTCTTCACATACGTCAAATATTATTAGGGTTTTACTGAATATAATCATCATTTGCTTTTATCTTCAACTGGCTAATTTCATATAATCGAAACTTGTTCTGTTACTCTCTTGATGGAACCAAATTTTCAAATTAGGAGAAGTAAAACTCTTGTTATGTTCCATTACTTTATTTTCAGATAACTTACACGTTTTTCGGTCCTTGCGGATCATCATAAAAGTTAAAAGAGTTATCTGAAAATAAAGTAATGGAACATAACAGTAGTTTTACTTCTCCTAATTTGGCTAATTTCATGTTTATATTCAATAGTGAGATTTCTTCGCAATATTTTTATAAGTTCGATTCCTACGATATAGCTCTCTAATTAGATTTATTGTCTCTCCAGAACAGTCGATTATTTCAAAAGATATAGGAGTTAGCAAAAAATATAAAAGTTCTAAGGCTTTTGAAAATCTACATATCTGTAATAAATTGCAATATACACGTTCCCAAATAGATGGATAGGATGAAGAGGGCTTTGGAACTATTTCTTGCAGGAGTTGGAGATATAGTCGATAAAAAAAAGGTCCAACTACATGTCCCGCAAACAATCCAGCCCAGACATTAGCTTTTTCTGGGAACCGTGTATTTCGCACCCAGTAACGGCATTTTGATTATTGACCATTCCGTGTAGTGTGAAGATCCCTTCACCTGAAAAAAACAATTTGGTTTGGAAAATGCGGGTTCTCTTCAATCCTTCTCGTAATTATTTCATAATATTGTCATCATAGTCAACGTCACAAAGTTCTTGTACAACATTAACTTTGTACGGATTAATTTACTCGGTATGAAGACAAGTTCTTATAGATATTTTATTAATTTCATGATCTGAAGCAAGGTGATTGGTGGAATTTACAATTTTTTATCATCGGCTGTAGCACTCCCAGGTCTTCCAGATCTTGTTCGGCTTTTTACTTTCCCTATATAGTATATATAGGGGAAGTATTGTTTTCGTGCAGGAAAATGTCTGTGGGCGCTGTATCTCAAAAATGAACTATCCGATTGAGATGAAACTTTAAACTTAAGGTTTCATCGTTAAAAACTGGAACTGAAAAGCTTTTGGAGAACATTAATAAACCGGAAGTGGGTGTTTACTCGAGGCGTTTTTTTGTTTTATTCTAATATTTTTTTTAGAATGGAAAATATTACAAAATTTTTCAAACAAAAGTTAAAGGGAATGAGAAACTGAACAAGTTTTGTTAAAACATATTTTTCATAAAATTCTTAATTTTCGAGAAAAAAAAAAATTAAAAATTTTGACATTATTTTTCCAATTTATTTATTTATTTATTTACATACGGCAAGCCCCTTTTTACAATAATACACAATGTAATACATACTTAAATTAACTTAAACTATATAAGGTTACATAATAATTTAAAATAAGCTCAACTAAAATAAAATGGATATCATTAAATTAGAGTGAAAGTAATATTAATAGTAAAGATAATATTAATTAAAATATTATAAATTAGACTTAAGTGTCCTTCAAAATTGGTGACCTGTACCATTAAACAAATTGAACCAGGAATTAATGTTTAGATTATTTGACTATCTAAGCATACGACTAATAGTGTTATTATACGAAAAATTCGTGTTATACTTGTTTATAAAAAATAAAGTCTTACTCCTTAAAGCGGTTAAAAAGTTTGAGGGAAATAAACTAATAGTAGACAATAAGGAAGAAGAATTAATATTTGAAGTTAATAAACCGTGAAGTGTGCATAGATCGGAAATTGATCTATTGCAACTAAACTATTGGAGCTACATGGAATTAATAAAAGTAAACAAATTACTAAGAATAGCTTTTTTTGCGCAAACCTAGTTTTCGAGAAAAATATAGGGAAAATACTATGATGGCCACATCACCATTTTATAGCTTATTAATATAGTCTCAAAGAGATGAGTTGATTGGTCTGAGCATATTTTCTCTATTATTGGAAATAATTGTTGTAGAACTCTCTATATATATAGAATACTATAAATTCCAAATATTTGGAAGAGAGAACTTTTTGGAAAATATTTGATTGACGAGGCTGTTACTCGAATACTTTAAGAAGATGATAGCTACTAGAGAGGTACTCTCAACTTACATCAAGGTACGTCACTCTGAATTATCTTCTACGCTACACAATGCAGAATTTGGAAAAGTCTTAAAATTTGGAATAAATTGTTAGAACCCTCAAAAAATCTGAAATATTGTAGTAAATTGAAGTAAAAAAAATAGATGAAAAAGTCTAGAATAGTTATACACAAAAAATCGAAGTTTGGTAAAGAATTTTTTGAAATTCTAGGAAAATTGTTGAACAGTTTTTTAAATAAGAAAAAAATGCTAGAAAATTCTACAATCCTCAAATAACTTTACAATAGAATAGAATAGATTCTTTATTGTGTTATAAACATTTAAGTTTTTACACTCGTCAGACATATTTTGAAAGGAAAACTTCTAAAAATCTAAAACAGAATTGACTGGAAAATCTTCATTATTCACTAAAGAAATTAGAAAAAAATGTTTACCAAATCTTAACAATCTCTAACTAAATTGAAGAAAAATTTTGAAAAAAGCTGAAAAGCCTTAGACTTAAATCTGAAAAAATCAAAAATTAAAATGTTTATATTTCGAATAAGAAACGCATGAAAAATTGCTGCAAAACCTAAATAGTTTGAAATTACTGGAAATTTCAAGAACTATAAAATAAATTTTCCACATGATTCTTTCTGAAATATACTAATGAAATTTAAAAAAAATATTAAGAAAATCCGAGGTGCTGAAAAATTCCGGGCGTAAGAAATGCTAAATAATTCTAGGAGTCTAGAAAAAATGCTGCCCCTAAAAAATTCTTTGCAATTTAGAAGAGAAATTCTCGAAATTTCAGAGATCTAGTTGAAACTTTTTATGACGAATTCTAAAAATCCGACAAAAAATTCTATGAAAACTAAAGAATTAAATAAAACATGTGGAAAATTCTAAGATATTTTAAGAAAATCTTACCAATTTAAAAAAAATTCAAAAATCTGAAAAAAATTAGTAAATTCTAGAATATTAAAATTCCACAAATTCAAGAATTTTGGAAAAGAAATGTCTAGAAAATTCCAGAAATCTAAAATAAATTGAATAGAAAATTTCATAACCTTTAAAGAAATTTCTCTTAATTTGGAGGAAAAAATTCTGGTACATTCTGATGAAATACATTTTTGTGGTATTTCATCAGATATTACAGTTCAATAAAGCGTTAGAAAATTATATGTGTCTGGAAAAGAAAATTTATATCCTTCGAAGAAAAAATTCGGATGAAATGAATTAAGAAATAGTGAAAGAATGTAAGTCTAAAGAAAAAAATAATGGAAAATTCCAGAATTATTAACATTCTACTAATTAGGAAAAACAAATTCTATAATAAATCAATTCTAAGAAAATTCAAGGAATCTGGATAAGAAAATTCTGAAAAACCTTGAAAAGAAATTTCAAGAAAATTCCAGATACATAAAATAAATTTAATGGAAAATGCTAGACACCCTTCAAAAAGATTTTTCTTATTTAGAGGAGACAGAGGCAGGAGAGAGAAAAATGTAAGATTAAAAAAAAAAATTAAATAAAATTGCAGAATTTAACAATTGTTAGCAAATTTTTGAAATTCGAAGGAAAATTCTAGACATAGTGTTTTCGAAATTTAGAAATGAAATTATGGAATGTTCTGATAAAATAAAACAAAAATTCTTTGAGGGTAAAAGAAAATTTCTAAAAACTTTTCAATTGGGAATATAAATTTCTAGAATTTCGTAGCTAGAAATCTGAAATTCTAGAACTTTAAAAACAATTCTTCTAATTTAAATGAGAAATTTTGGAATATGCTAATTAAATAAAATAAAAATTGCTAAAAAAATCCAATAAAATATAGCAAAAAATTGTTTCTCAAAGATTACGAATTTTTTTTGCAAAGAATGTGAAATTTATTCTTTGCAAAAATTTCGTAATTAGCAAAAGAAATTTTTAGAAAATACATAAAATCTATAAGAAGAAGAGATAAAAAATTTCAAAAAGGAATAATCATTGTCAAAACCTAAAACTCTAAAAAAATTCAAATTAATTCAAATAATCCAGAAGATAAGTTTCTGGAAAACAAACAAGAGAAATTTCTAAAAAAAAGAAAATTTATTCGAGTAAATTGCCATCACTTATTATTTGTGAATATTCCATAATCCTTACAATAATTCTCGTAATTAGCAAAAGAAACTTCTAGAAAGTCCAAAACATCTATTAGAAATAAAGCAGATAAGTTTGGAATAAGAATAATTATTGCCAAAACTTAAAAACTTTTTAAGAAAATTCAAAGAATCTAGAAGTTAAGTTTCTGGAAAACACGAAAGAGAAAAATCTAGAGAGATCTGAAATAAATGAAAAGAAAATTTTTCCAAAAGGAAAGAAAGATTGCTGTGAAATTTTATAACTTTTGAAGAAAATTCTTGCAAGTTATCAACCAAACTTTTAAGAAAATTCCGGGAATCTGTAGAAATAATTGTTGGAAAACTTTGGAAATCTAAGAAATAAAAATAGTGGAAAGTTCTATAGATATAAAGTGTGAAAAGAGGAGACAACAGTGTTATTACTTTCTCTATATTTCTAGAAAAAAAAAATGTGTCTGTGTGTGTGTCTGTCGGTGTATCTCAAAAATAAATTATCTGTTTGATATGAAACTTCAAACTTAAAGTTTTTTTTTATCAAAAACTGGAACTGAAAAGCTTTTGGTAATCATTCATAAATCGGAAGTGGGTGTTTTTTTTCTGATATTTTTTTTAATATGAAAAATATTACAAATATTTTTTAACAAAAGTTAAAGAGAATGAAAATCTGAATATATTTTTCATAAAATCGAGAAAAATAAAATAAAAAGCGCATCGGTTACGGCCCCGAACTGACGTGCAGCAACGTTGATTCGGGTCAGTAGTCGGATGGGTGACCGGTACCATTCACCATTGGGATACAATTAATGGTGCTTTAGAGTGACGGGGGCGATCCTTTAAAGTAACAAGCACACAATACACAAACAACACATGGCGGAAGGACCACGTGGTCGATAGCCTAACACTACTACTACTACTACTACTAAAATAAAAATTGAAAATTTTGAAATGTTTTGCCCATTAGCAATAGTAAGTAATAGTTCATATTTTTTGAGTAAAATATAGGGAAAGTACTATGATGGCCACATCACCATTTTTATACTTATTTTACCACTCATTTTGTAACGCTCTATAGTTCTAAAACCTGCATATTTTTTAATTTTCCTGTCAGGGTGCAAATTGTTATAAATACCACATACTTGATATGTATGTAACTTTGTTTGTATAACACAATTTATTTACTGCTGACTATAGTTTTGGCATCTCAACAAACAAAGTTACAAAGTGTTTATTATTTATACTCAACATGTATAAAGAAGTAGAAGCCGCAAAAATCAATAATATAAATATCAATTATCTCTCTTTCAGTAAGCAAAAAAGCCATGAAGTTTACTTGTTTGTTTAATTTTGACAGAACTTAATTTTCAGATTATTTTAAAAGGCCAAACTTAATTTGTGTTGGTCAGGTAACTACGTTTACGTTCAATAACGCATTGTTATTGGTTACTATTTGAATCGTCGATATCTATGAAACTAATGAATTTATTGATAACGTGTGGTTAATAAAAAATGTTCAAAATTGACAGGACTATCAAAATAAATAGTAATATACGGGATGTTCCATAAAAGAATGTAATCTTAATTCAACATTTTTTTCAAAAGCCTTACAACATTTATATAAAACATTTTTTGCTAACTCCTGTATTTTCTGTAATAATTGACCGTTCTGGCAATTTCTCCTCACCCTGTATATGTTTATATTTATTATTTTCCTTTCTATGTTTTAATAGTTAAACGTTTGTGCCAACTTTGGACAAAAGAAAACACCAAGAAAGGGTATCTTAGTGTTGCAATTTCCATACTACCGTGTATAAATAACTAATCGTTACATAATTAACGATTTTAAAACCATTAATAAGTCAATCCACGACTAATTTGTACCTAATTATTCATAAATTTCACTTGTAATTCACCTGATATACATAGTTAAGTCGTACTGTGTTATTATGACGATGAATATTCATGATTTCGTATTTATACGAATTCACTGAAACCGCGACATGATTGACGGTTTTTCGTTTAAACCGAACCCTTAATATCAGATTCCCAGTAGAAGTGGAATTTTCATTTTGACGGGCCCGTCAAACGCGAAAACTAGTTTTCTAAAAATGCAACCGTCGCTCTACTTTCCCATTGCGATTTTAAATAATGCAAAATAAATCCCACATTATTTACACTAGAGAATTAGCGCCAGGGCCGATTATGTAAATTATGTTAATTAATTATGTTGTTAGTTTTTGGTAATAACTTACGCGCTGTCAATATTCGGAGAGATCGAATCAATTAAAATTATAATAATAATAATAATGAATTAAATCAATATTTTCCTATTAGATACTTGTGTAAGTAATGTACACAGCG
Organism: Ontholestes murinus; assembly: GCA_963969525.1. Lineage (NCBI taxonomy): Eukaryota > Metazoa > Arthropoda > Insecta > Coleoptera > Staphylinidae > Ontholestes > Ontholestes murinus. Next base: position 25,957,039 of record OZ018398.1, read on the forward strand.
AGGGGTATAAGAGCATCACACTAAGTGGTTGCTTTTAACATCGCGAGTGGTGCACTTATACTTATATTATGTTGATGTTAATTTTTTAATTCGTTTAAATAATAATTATAGTAATTTAATCTCAACATTGTCGTCAATACATGATGCTTATGAGTATTTTGTAAATTTAAAATTTTTAATTATCAAATAAAAATGAGGACAAATGTATGATTACTACTTATTTGTAATAAATTTCGGTTTTCGTTGCTACTATTATCGTTATAAATGAATAATTTGATTACGTTACTATTTTTACCAATAGTTTGATTTTTGTATTCGATTCATGAATTTTAAAAACAGTTTTAACATTTATTGCAAAACAGTATCTTTTGGATTTCTAATATTACCTTCGATTAAATGCACCTGCCAGGAATTCGCCTTCTTGACTTTCCGTGTTTACGTGAGATATGTTTTCGGTTAGTTCAAAATATTTATGTCTATGCTACATATTTTATAAATAGATTTAATAAAACTGTGTATTTGCTTCCATAATTTGACAATATTTAATTCTTGTATGCCGTCCTTTACTTAGTGGTACATTTTGATAACAAATTTAAATAAGACACTTTATAACTGTGTTTTACCACTATATTTTTTAACTGTACAATCTTTAGCTAATTATTATTTTTAATGTTATTATTTCTCTTACAATAAAAAAATATTACAAATGCTTAGATAAAAATATGTACTTATATTTTTGAGATGAGAGTGAGTTCACTCGGCAGAATATTCTTCCACTCCAGCCCAATGTTGCATTTGAAGTTCTTCTTCTCTTCTTCATCTAAGCAATTTTTCAAAGGTACACTAAACCATTGCAATAAAAATTCTAAGTACTATTAGGATTTTATCTTCACTTCACACAAGACGCATTTGTTAGTATTCTATAAAATCTATCACATATTTGTGATGGTTCTTTATCATCTTCGTACAAGATTTAGTACAATGAGTATAATGGTGTAATAATAGTGACGAAAGCTACTTTAAACCTAAATAAGTCTATGGTTGATTTCTATACGCCACTTGGAAAACCATGTTTCGAGGGAATTTAGAAAAGATTGCAAGGATGAGAGTGCTGATGGTAGGGTACGAGCAAGTGATACTAAGGCAGTGAAGTCGACAAATAGGAGTGGGTATAAGTTTGGATTAAAGAAATTAGGATCGGGCTTGAAAATGTCTGAGCAGTATAGATTGTACAGGGTAATTCATTAAGGGTGGCCACCGGCCTTATCTCGGAAACCGTATATCCTAGAATTTGGTCGAAACAATTCTTAACACATAATCGGCCAAAAGAAAATGCGTAAAAACATTTTTAAATGCTTAGCTTTCCGCTAGGTGGCGCATTTTATCATTTACATAATTAATTTGCGTTTTTTACAAAATATTACCGCATTAAGGCTATTGAAAATTATCAAAATTAGAAACTACTGTACTTGGTTTACAATTTTTGCTTAAGTCATTTTTTATCAGCTACAGTTAAGTGATGGGGGAAGTAAACTTTTGTTTACAGAAAATGGTCTGTAACTTCCGTATACCTTAACCGATTTTCACAAGCTTAGGCTCAATGGAAAGAGTATTAGAAGTTGATTACAAAAATAAATAACATTAACACATTTAATCTATGCGCTGGCAACTAGAGGGCGTTATGTAACACTTAACCCTATTTATGTATTTTTCTCAGAAATATCAAATGGAATGATATAACTCGAAGCAGCTTACAAAAAAGAAAATTAAATTACATATTGTTTCGTCAAAACCGCAAACTGATATCTCTTGTCATTCCAAAGATATTTAGATTTTTTAAATTTTCGTTGTTGTTTTTCGTTGTTTTCGAAATGTTGGTTCACCCTGTAAGGTGTAAATGAAAATATATGGCTAAAGTTACTTTTAGAAAAAATGTCATGTAAAAACAAATGACAACAATATTTATTAGCATAATTAATGAAAAATAATAAAACTTATTACCCATAACAGAAATTTCTAAAAGCACCCATTATCTAGTTATTTTAGAAACTCAAAATGCTTCCCCTTATTTGCTGTACCTACACAAATTCAGTCCTTCTAGAGTGAAATTTTATCCTAGATTCCTTAAAATTTCTTCAATGGTTTTATATGGATAAGCTGTAACATTACGAGTATGTCAAACTATTTTCCTGGGCGATGTTGTAAAAGTAATCAAGTCACCTTTGAAAATGACATTTCTGTTTTGTGATTGTTTATTTATAATTTGTTGTTGCTGTCAAAGTTAATTTGAACGTTTGAAAAATCACTTTATTATAATGCTTTATTTTTCAAATGAAGAAGCATATGATATGCTAGCAGTGTATTTTGAAAGTCTACAAAATGCAGTCATTGCTGAAAAAAAATATGGGTTATGATTTCCTGAAAGACGGCGTCATTCAAGAAAAGTTTTTAAAAGACTGGCAGAACGATTACGAAAAACTGGCAATGTTCAACCTGTTTCGGTAAGAAATAGGGTACGTAGAAGACAAAATGAAGAAAATGTTATTAACGTCTTGGCATACGTTAACGCTGAACCACGTGCAAGTATTAGGGAAATTGCAAGAGATCTAGAATTAAATTATTCTTTGGTGAATAGAATACTAAAAGAAATGCATCCTTACCATGTTGTTTTACATCAAGAGTTTAAAGACATAGAATTTGATCCGCCACTAGATTATTGCAACTGGTTAAAAGGAATGTTAAATGATAATCAATAATTTCTATCTGCAATATTATGGATGGATGAGGCTACATTTTCAAGCTCTGGTAAAATTAACTTGCACAACAGTCACTACTGGTCAGAAATAAATCCACACTGACAGAGGGAAGTCAATTACCAAAATCGCTGGAGCATAAATGTGTGGTGTGGTATTTTAAATAGGAAGATAATAGAACCTTTTTTCTTTGAAGAAAAATTAACGGGCCAAAGGTACTTAGATTTTTTAACTAACGATTTGCCCATCCTCCTAGAAGACATTCCAATTTGTAACAGATTAGACATGTGGTATCAACAAGATGGTTGCCCAGCACATTTTGCCGCAGGTGTCCGAAATTATTTAGATATTGTATTTTCAAATAAATGGATTGGAGCCCTCCATGGCCAGCAAGGTCACCAGATCTTACGGTTTTAGATTTCTTTTTATGGGGTAGAATTAAAGATTTGGTTTTTAAAACACGTCCAACTACACGTGAGGATATGAAAGAAAGGATTCGGCAAACAGTAAGAGGTATTTCTGGTGCTGAAATTGAGGCCAGTGTCAATTACACTATATAAAGACCGAATTTGTGCATAGCAAATGATGGGAAACATTTTGAGTACCTAAAATAACTAAATAATAGGTGCAGTTATCAATTTTAGTTTTTTGTATTTTTTTTACATTAATTATGTTAATAAATATTGTGCCATTCGATTTAACTTGATATTTTTTTTAAATGTAACTGTAACAGTATGTTTTCACTTACAACTTACAGGGTGAACCAACCAACACTTCGAAAACAACGAAAAACCACAACGAAAATTTAAAAAATCTAAATATCTTTGGAATGACAAGAGATATCAGTTTGCGGTTTAGACGAAACAATATGTAATTTCATTACATAACGCCCTCTAGTTGCCAGCGCATAGATTAAATGTGTTAATGTTATTTATTTTTGTAATCAACTTCTAATATTCTTTCCATTGAGCCTAAGCTTGTGAAAATAGGTTAAGGTATACGGAAGTTACAGACCATTTTCTGTAAACAAAAGTATACTTCCCTCACCACTTAACTGAAGGTGATAGAAAAAAATGACTTAAGTAAAAATTGTAAACCAAGCACAGTAATTTCTAATTTTGATAATTTTCAATAGCCTTCATGCGGTAATATTTTGTAAAAAACGCAATTTAATTATGCAAATGATAAAATGAGCCACCCACCTAGCGCATCTTCTTTTGGCCGATTATGTCATTAGATTTTTTTCCCCCAAATTCTAGGATATACGGTTTCCGAGATACGGCCAGTGGCCACCCTTAATGAATCACCCTGTACAGATGAGTAAAAGAGATGAGTATTGAGGGACACCTTGTTGAATATTTCAAACAAATGGGAGAAAGACTGGTTGAATTTAACTTTGAAGGAGCGGTTTGTTAGTAGTTCATGGATTAAGATGATAAGGTGGCGGGGCATATTTAAAAGTGCACATTTGTAAAGCAAACCTCGATGCCAAGCAGAATCAAACGCTTTTTTTGATATCTAAGAAGGCTACGGTGGACGATTGGCCTGTAGCAGTTTCTTTATTTATTGTAGGTAATATGAATACCGAGTTGTAGCAGTCTCTTTATTTATTGGAAGTAATAAAAATACCGATTCATTTACAGTCGTAATGTCGCAGCAAAATTATTTTATTATGCCCATTGCCCCAATTACCAAAAAGTTCTAAACCTCTGCTATTTATTACACTTATTTTAAATTTGTTCTCCGGAACTTGTTTCTGCTGCATCAGTTTCCCCCCAGTGTGGAAGTAACAATAGGCACATGTCTCACAGGAGCAGAAGCAGACTCTGGAAAAATATACGCAGGTTTTAACCTGTCTATCGCAATGAAATCATCACAATAGTTCAATTCTATTTTGAAAAACTTATGATGTCGCTTGATTACTCTGAAGGGTCCGTTGTATGGTGATGTTAGTGGACCTTTTATCTTAACTTCTCGGACATAAAAATGAGTGCAAATGTTGAGGTCTGTAGGAATATAAAATTTTCTTGTCGTGTAACGGGGTGGGGTGTAAGAGATAGCCTTTAAGTGTTTCTTTAGGTCTCGTACAAATGTGTTTGTTCAATCTCTCTAGTTGTATAATTCCAAAGTGAATGGTACTCCTCTTTCGGAAACTATATGCGTTGGTATTCTAAATCTCGCCATCCACCCTGAATATAACGTTCTCACTATAGTATTTGTGTTTGCATCTCGCAAGGGGTATGCCTCCGACCACCTTGTAAATCTGTCCACGACTGTTAGCAGGTATGAAAATCCATCGACTGTGGACATTTTAACTAAGTATATTCCCGAACCAGTGATCGGGCTTTGGGAAGTTCCCAACGGGGCTTATAGTATGTCGTTGAATTTTTGCTTGTTGGCAGTCTGGGCAGTGGATCGTGAATTGTTTCACATTTTTATGCATTCCATGCCAAACGAAATATCTTTTTATCATATGTTTGGATGCTCGGATCCCTGGGTGGGCTATGTTATGCAACGTTTTGAAAAAGGTTGAGGCACAAACGGTCTGGGAATTTTCGTTGAGAAATCGTAGTGTAAAACTAATGAAGATTTAGGTAATTTTGGAAAATAAAGACGAAGTGTTTGGGTTACTTAAAAAACGCTGTAATACCTGGTCGTTTTTTTGTGCTTTGGCTATATCTATAGGGTCAACACTGGTAATAATTGGATTCGTTCGACTGTAATGAGAAATTCTGGAGAGTGTATCCAGTACATTACTCCTTCCTGCTACATGTCGTATGTCCGAGGTAAACTGAGAAATATAGTCCATTTGACGGAATTCTCGCGGACTTGTTTCTTTTTCCAAGAGGTTTATGGTCGATCAAAATGTAAAAAGATCGCCCTTTGAGGTAGTATCGGAAGTGCTTCGGTGACGTGAACATTGCCAATAATTCACGTCTAAAAACATTATGCTTTGATTCTCTTATAGTGAATTTTCTAGAAAAAAAAGGCGATTAATTGGTTAGCTCAATCCAATTCTTGTTGTAGACACGTCCCCATGGCTATGTCAGATGCATCCACGGCCAAACAGAGTGGTGGATGCGTTAATAGTGTAGCATGAGCCAAAGCTGTTTTAAGATTGTTGGACGCGTTTAGCTGTTCCGAATTGAGTGATAGCGGTTGTTTCTTTGGGATTGAGTTATCAATTAAGGGGTTGAGAGATCGTAAAATTTTGCACAATCCGGTACGAAGCGATAATAAAAATTAATCATTCCTAAAAACCTTAAATCCTTCAGGCATTTAGGAGGGGAAAAGGACGTAAAATTCCTTTACTGTCAACCACGGGTCCTAAAAACTCCACTGATTTTTTAACAAATCCACATTTGTCAACGTTTATGACCATACCATACTTTGTCAGCCTACCAAAAATGATGTGGAGATGTTTTTTATGTTCGAGCAATGTTTTACTAAAAATTAAGACATCGTCTATGTAAACGAAACAAAACTTTAATCCAAAAAATACTTCATAAATCTCTGGAATGATTGCGCTGCATTTCTTAACCCAAAAGACATCTTTACATATTCAAATAGTCCGAAAGGTCTTGTTATTGCTGTTTTTTGAATTGCGCAATCCTCGATTGGAATTTGGTGGTAAGCTTTATCAAGGTCTATCTTTGAAAAAAAAAAACGTAGCACCGTGTAAGGATGAGGTGTTGCACCGAGTGTGTGTCCGGTGCGTTTAAGTCAAGTGGTTTGCTTATTGTTGGGTACATGTTTAATATGTTATGTTAATGGAACGATCGATTGTGTTTATAACAGGTGTAGATATACTGGGCTGGTCGAAAGAAAAGCTTTTAGTTCGTATGTTAAGGATAAATCCAGTGTTTGAGGAAATCTGCCCCTAAGATTGAATGTGTGGAATCGGCGACTATAAATGTCCAAGTAAATTTTTGGTTTAAGTTAAAATCGAGAGTAATCGAGCGCTTACCATAAGTTTGGATCGGAGTGTTGTTTACTGCCTGCAAGGGATATACTTGCTTCACACCTAAGTTACTGTTGAAAAACCCTTTTTACAATGCTTACTTTTGCTCCTGTGTCAATAATGAAACTGATACTGCTTAGTTTATCTGTTAAGAAAAATAAATTATATTTTGAATTTGCAGATGTATATGTGCATAACATTTGTGTAGAGGGATTCCACGAACATGGATTTACACATCTACGCGCCTTTTGCTGAAAATTTTGGTGATACCAACAAAAGTCTCCTCCCATTGGTGTAGGAGATCTTCTTACATTGCATCGCGTGTCTAAATGATTAGATTTTTGGGATCGACTCGCGTACCTGCTGGGCTGTCTTTATTTTGCTGGCGAATCTAGTGCGAGTCGTACGCGATTCCGTTGAGCTTTTTCGTAGGGCGAGTATTAACTCATCTAATTTCCTTTCAAGTGTAGATCCTTCTTGCTCTGTTGATAGTGCAGCCACACTGACCGTTGACTCGTCTGGGATGCCGACGAGCTTCTCTGCCAGGTTTGCAAGTTCCTCTATTGTACCTGCACTGTGCACCGTTAAAAACCGTTGAATTTGTCCTGGCATCTTTTGGTTGAACAATTGTCTGATTATGGAAGGATCCATACTCTTTGGTCCTAATAGCTGCTGCTTGTTTCTCAAAATCTGTACTGGGCGCAAGTGACTGATGTCGGCAATCGCGAAAAATTTTTGTATACGTTTTGATTCTGACATTGACAACCGGTTGATGAGTTGCTCCTTTAATATGTTATATGGGTTCTCCGTCGATGGATTGAGCAGTATGTCCTTATAGTCATTATGATTTCGGGAAAAAGGGATGATAGGACATAGTGGTATTGCTGTCTTTGTTGCGTCACTCTTCTACTTTGAAAAATGAATTCTACCTGAGCAAACCATAGCTCCACCTCCATGGACCAGAACTCCGGAAGCTTTACTTTAGCGGTTACTTGAGTTATTTGTTGTGTCTCCATTTGTAGATCCATCGTACTTTCACTTTGTTCGACCATCGTTTTCGTATCTTTAGGGGTCACCAGTTGTAGCAGTTTCTTTATTTATTGAAGGTAATATGAATACCGAGTTGTAACAGTCTCTTTATTTATTGGAAGTAATACAATTACCGATTCATTTACAGTCGTAATGTCGCAGCAAAATTATTTTATTATGTCCGTTGCCCCAACTACCAAAAAGTTCTAAGCCTTTGCTATTTATTACAGGCCTTCTAGGTGCTTTGTTTGGATGGTAGGATAATTAGAGGAAGAATGGTTGATTTGTTGGCTAGGAATTGTTGAGTTTTTGCCAGAGTCTAATAGTCCGTTTCGTCAATTTTGTCGTCGGTTGGAGAGGTAATATGTTTTTTGTCGAATGTGTCATACCAGTTCTTTACTATATCTTTAAAAGTGTTGTCAAAGTGATTGCTACTTAATTTTTAAAACGTCGTTTTGAAACGGTCTGCAAATGTCTTTGAAATTGTTTAATTCATCGTCAGTACTGTATTGACACTTTGATCTTTTATATTGATGATGTTTTCAAATTTCTTGTACTTTGTCAGTTTTTTTATTAGTGTCCAGTAAGTCTTTCTTTGTAAGTCATTTGTTTCGTTGCAGGTATTTATCCATTTGTCTTTTTTGTATTCGAAAATTAATTTATGTATGTATTTATTTAATTTGTTGATTTTTTCTTTGAGTGATCTTTCATCGTTGAAACGACAATTATATACAGACATTAAACTCTATATAATTGTCGTTTGAAGGGTATTCGGACAAAATTTGAATAAGAAGTGAAAGAGGAAATATGGCGGGATTTTGCTTTATTAACATTAAAGTCTCCAATAATTATTACAAAATCTTATAATGAGGCTTGAATGAAAAAATAATCATTGGGCAAAGAAAGGGTAAAATGAAGACATTCGTTAAGCGGGTTGTTAATACATGGTGTATTAGCGTTACCGAAGGGAATAGATGAACTAAAGGAAGCAATAGAACCTCCTCGCTGATATGCATTTGTGGTTGTTGATTTTATCTGAATAGATTTTCAATTATTAAAATTGAAAATTTCCTTACTTTTTGTTTCAACGAGAAGGTACACGTGGATTGGGTTATTAGTTAGGTAATGGTTCACAAGGTGGTATTTACCTATTATGAATGGAATTGATTTTGGTATACAAAAATCGTAAATTACCCATTGCTAACAGTAACAGAAGCTGCGTGGATTTTGGGGAGACAGGAGGAATTATTTCGGGGATCATTATCATTACTATAAACATTCGGTTTCCCGAGAAGGATACATGAGTGTCGATTTGATATAAAACATCAATCTGTTTCTTAATCTTTTAATCAGTTCTTGTCTGTCGGTTACTTGTGGAGAATTTATTTCTGAAACGTATGTGTCAAGTATGAAGTCATGAAGGGTGAATGACTTATGAACGCGGGTGTCTTTTTTAATTGACTTGTCCATGTACGTCGATTTTTTGTTAGTGAGTTGTATTTTCACGTTAGGAATTCCCTCTATTGGTTTGGTTGGGCGTTTCTTGCATTTAGTGGACCACGCGCTATGTCCTTCTTCCCCTGTATATAACATGTATTTATAATGAAGAATCAGAAACACTTCCTTGCTTTCTACCACTTGTGTCTCCGTATCTCCTTCTTCAATATCTATAAAATGTACCACAAAGTCAACGCCTCCACAATTAAAACATGAATATATGAAACTAAGAGCGTCATTAGTACGTCCAGTTTATTAATATTCAAAAAAATGGATAATTTAGGATGACTAAAAGAATAAAAAGATATTTTTGTTTCTTTAGTGCGATTTTAAATTCTTTATTAAATAATTTTCGAACCTAAGTTTTCAAAATTTTTATTAAAGAATTTGTTTACTTTTTTATAAACAGTCTCCAAGATAGCACTAATAAGATTTCAATTGTCAGTTTTTGTAAAATCAAATTAATTAATGATTGATTTTTCTTTTAAGGATTTTGATGACTTACTATGAAATAATTTATACTTGACTGAGTTTTTATAAGAAACTATTTTCTTTTTTAAAATAACTTTATTACAAATTGAATTATTGTTTGATTTGTTTAGGCAATTTCAGATTCGACAGGTAATATTTCGAAGTTTGATGTTTTGACTTGTGGTTTTATATTATATTTAATAAAGTGGTTTCTTGGGGCGTGAATTGGAACTAAGATGAGTTGACAAAACGATCAAAGAACGCAGTTGTATCTCTAAGAGGTTGAATAACAGTGGTTTTCTTATTATGACTAAAAAGTTTTCTTTCATTTTGATTCTTAAGTGATATAATTTTTGTAAATGGATGGTCCATCAAATTCCATCCAAGCTTCAGCAATTTCTTGTGTGCGGTCTCACTTCGTCATGATGGAACCCAACTCCCTTTCAATTATCTTAACCTTCTTTTGATGGATATTTGCTTTTTAAGTTGTTGCAGCTTGTTCACAGGGCTTGCACCATTATCGTTTTCGCACGACGTTGTTGTAAACTATACATTTCTCATACGTGTGAAAAATTGATTATTTCCATTAGTTTTTAAGACCTTGTCGTATGTGTTAATGTGGTTTGTTGAATGAATTTATTTGAGTCCCTGTGGAACTCAAATATTGAGTTAACTCACATATCCCAGCTTGTGTAAATATCTTTCCACTGTCGTTTGAGAAATGATTAATATTTCTGCGACCACGAATCAAGAGGTCGCAGAAATATTATCATAACTGCGGTTTGTTTCGATTAATGCCTTTATTTTATCGTCTTCGGTTTTAACTGGCCTTCCTGAACGTGTGGTTTACTTGGAAATTACCAAAACGGAATTTGGCAAACCAATTCTGGCAGTAGCTGTCTGTTACGCAATTTTTAACGTACATAGCACATAACTTTTTGTAGGCTTATCTTGCGTTTTTCTTTTTTCTGAAGGAATACTGTAAAATATAGCGATATTCCTCGGTTTGCTTTTCCATCTTTCAACCACTATTTTGCGACAACTACTAAATCGATTTACATACATTTATAAGAATGACAATTATAGTCATTTAATGTCTCCTTTCAAATGGTATTTATTTTAGATGTTTAAAATGAAGATAGTTGGTTAAAAATACAAGTATAGATTCTCTTGGTCGGAACCGAAATGACTTAGGATTCAACCCAATAAATCTTAGATATGTTGATTTTGCATGATATGCGTAGAAAATAAAATGTGTGCAGTAACGTGCAGAAATTTTTATATATAATTTAGAAAATAAATTCGGTAAAAATCTTCAATTTATGTAATATTTATACTAGATAAGATACGCAGATGATATCTTGATTTGCTTTGAAAAATCAACTAGGCGGCTAAATGTATTCTTAGAATAACTTAATAAAATGCACCAAAATATACAATTTATGCTGTAAGTTGAGGTTCTCTGGACCTGAATCTGGATCGAGTTGGCCAAGTGTGATCAAATCATTGACCAGAGCACCTAGGCATCACTAGGCCCGTTGTGCCCCCTGGCTGGGTCTGTCATCCGTTGTTCTAGCACTAATTTAGCCACCCAAGGTGACGAACAAAGGACAGCACAACGCTTGGAGGGGTTTCAGGGGTTTCCCTAATGTTGGCCATGTGCGGCCAGAGTTCCCCTATCATGGACTCTCTAGGGTGGGCGAGAGCCGGGCAGGTGGTTAACACATGTTCCACGGTCTCGTCCTCTTCTTCACATGCTCTACATATAGGGGTCTCCACCAGACCCATAGTAAACAAGTGTTTCCTTGGCTGACAGTGACCCGTAAGGATACCTGTGATAAAACGCAGATTCCCCCGGGATAGTCGCAGATAGTATTCAGCTGTTTTCAGATTGGGTGAGCGCATGGCTTCCTTCGATTGTCTGCAGCCTGAGGTGTTGCCCCAACGTTGTTTTAGCGTCTTTAGAGTGTTCTGTTTAAGTTTAAGGATATTAGTGAGGCATTTCGGTGTTGGCTCGATCGGGTGCCCCTCCGTGGTATCACTGAGAACCTTGCCTTGATGTTGCCTTCTTCATTATTCATAGGGTCTTGAGGTGATCTTCTGACAACTCACTGCTAGATTTGCTGCTTTACTGTCTGTAAGGATTTGAATGTTCCTATCACAGTTGTCACGGTGTAGGATTTCTTTAGCCCCATGGATGACGCTAATGATCTCTGCTTGCAGAGTAGTTGTGTGATTCTCTAGGGTTATAGCTAGTGATAGGTCCATTTGTTGGGTTGAGATTCACAAAACGATCAATTACTTAGACTTATCCATTTCTTAAAAACAAACCTGAATTTAATATTTTCCTCAAACCTACCCACACAAATACCACACCATCCACTTCAAATAATTTTATGGTATGCCCCACAAAATTACAGCATACACTTCATTTATCCACACACTTTTAATAGTCTCTTTGTCAAAAGCAAATTTCAATGATGAATTGGATGAAATTTTAAACATTGCCCATCATAGTATTAAAACAGATCCAAATTATTGTTCCGTAACTTATATAGGTCCACCTCCTCTATCAATAAAAAAACAAATTAAAATCACATTATATAAATAAAACTAATTATAGTATATTATTAATTCTTGAATAATGCGAATGATAAATCCGATAAAAATAAAAATTGAGAGTCAATTTCTTACAATCTTGAGATTGTAAAATGGTATACAGGGTTCATTATAAAAGTAATGCGCATTTTTTGGGGAAAATTCCTTAAAATACTCTCCCCCAGCATTAATACAGTTGTGAAATCGTGTTTGCCATACCTGGAAGGCACTCTGAAACTCCTCGACAGGAATGTCCCTTAAGAACTTTGTAACATGCTTTTGGATGTTTTCCACAGCCTCCCAATACTTTTCTTTCGGCCCTCTCTTCAGTCGGGGATAGAAAAAAAATCGCATATATCTAAGTTGGGATGACGAGCCACAGGGGTGTTAATCCAGGCCAGGATATTGTTAACGTTGAAGGCCGTGTGGCTGGGGGCATTGTTATGATGGTCTTTAAATGTGTTTTTGATACCAGCCAAAACCCGCGCCACCCGCGGCTTAAATTTCTTTAGTACCTGCAGGTCAAAGGTTTCTTCCTGCGGTACAAACTCAAAATGGACCATTCCTCGTATATAATAAAGGCAATGAGCATCGTTTTGATGCGAGACTTGCTCATACGCGCTTTCTTAGGACGGGGGAATGATTTTGTGTACCACTAGCTGTTATGCCTTTTCGATTCTTTGTCGTACTCGCACATAAATCTTGATTGCCTTCGTTCCCCCCGCCGTGTTATAAAGTCAAAAAACATACATCACACGAAGGCACGACTTTCCACTCAGACTTCCAGCAAACTGGCGACCGGCTGCATTAGAAGGTCCCCCCTGGTCGACGGTACGCCCTTGGAATATTTCGTAATTTGTCATATTTATTGCCCGCCATTACCATACAACAACAACGGGGCGACGTTATTGATGTGAGGTTTTTGTTTTAATTAAAAACTTTATTAAGCTCCGGCTTCACTTATTCTTCTTCCCATATGCGTTCAAGTAATTTATGCGCGCGTCTGGCAACGCGGCTTCCGAAATCTTCGGCGGTAAATAATTTGAAGGTTATGTCACGGCCGCCTTTGAATCAGCCGTTGGCCTTAATTAACGCGAAAACTCGAAATAAAAATGAACGTCTATATACCTCCCAATAATCAAATCAAAATTTATAAACAACCGACGATCGTAATCGTACAGTCAAACGGAGAATGTTTTAAGTATATTGGGCAATTTGATGGAATCGATTTTATTTTTATCTCAAAATTTCTTATTTTTTAGTACTCAAGTCAAAATACAATTTTACTCAAGTCAAAGACCTATATTTCTTAGGCAATTTTGATAGAATAAAACAAGAAATTATGAATTCTATTTGTTAGTAATATTTCCGAAAGTCATAAAAAAATTTACAGAAACATTGTTAAAAAATTTTGAAGGATAAAAGGACAAATTGTATAAATTTGGAAAAGAATCTAAATGAATGAAAAAATGAAAACATCCGGAGAAATTATAGAAACTTTTTAAAATATAGAATACAAGTTCTTGAAAACTGGAAGAAATATCACAATATGATCCTGCGTGTGGTATCAACAAAGTGTAGTTTATTCTAGTTCTAGATATCTGGAAGTAATATTTCCAAAAGAAAAATCAGCTTGAAAACTCTGGAGATCAAAAAGTCTAACAAAATCTATAAATCTGTACTGATTAAAAATCTTCATACGAAATTCTTGAAATCTAGTTACAAGAAAAGTTAGATATTTAGAAAAAAAATCATGCCCTATAAATCTGGGGTGAAGGTGAATTGAAGACATTTAAAGATTTTCCAAAATTCTCAAAGAAATTCTCGAAGGAAAATCTCTCAATTTGGAAAGGAAACGTCCAAAAATCTCTAAAAATTTGCAAGAAAATTGGCTTAACAATTCTGAAACTCTTAAAGAAAATTATTACACTCTAGAAAGTTTAGAAATCTAGATGAAAAACGTCCAATAAACTCTAAAAATTTGGAAGAAAATTGGCAGAACAATTCTGAAACTATTAAAGAAAATTATTACACTCTTGAAATTTTAGAAATATAGAAGAAAAACTACTAAAAATAACTTAAAAATTAAAGTAGATATGATAGAGAAGTCTTGCAATTCAAAAGTTCTAGAAAAACTTTTGCAAACAAAAAGGAAACATACTCAAACATGATGATGGTTACGACCGTTACTTAATATCTCAATAAATGGGTTTTACCTGAACCATTTCGGACTTCATAATGACCGTTAATATCTGGTAATCTATATTACAGGTACTGAATTCAGTGCCTATGTTCAAAAAGTTAAAATTCTGTTAACAAACTATCAGCAAAAATTTTGATAAAATAAAAACTACCAGCACTACTACCCTTTACCACATAAAATCACAATAAAATCATGCGTATTACTTTCATAATAGACCCTGTATGCTGGAAAAACAGGCTGAAGCTTTGAAGAACGAATTGCTAACCATCGAATTAGTTGTATTAACAGAAAAATAACGTCTACGTATGGTAATAATATCATTGTAAATCAGCACATCTTCAAAAATAATTTTAACATTATGCACGTTAAAAGCCAAAAAATTAATCTTCTCGAGCAATTAGAAATTAATCAATTTAACAAACATAATATATGTTTACTATGATATAATTTGCTCCTTTAAGCTATTAATAAAACAGCGTATTAAAATAAAATCTAATAATTTCTTATACATCATCTGATAATAACAATGATCAAAGCATAAGATTGATTTAAACTTATCATATAAAATAACTACATAACCCATGAAATATTGTTTTTTTCGTTACATCTATTAAATTATTAAATTCAGGATTGGTACTAGTAATTACTAAAAAAACTATTTAACAAACTAAAATATACAATAATGAATTTTTAATGTTATAAAAGAACGTCAAGTGATTACTTTTGCAATGAATATGCAAATAAGCGTTTTATATTTTTAAATAAACACAATTATTTATTAGAAAAAATGTTTAGAAATAAAAGTTGCACACAAAATCATTATTTAAATTTATTATTACAACTTGCTTAATTTTTAGATAACTAAAGTACCATATTTATCTAATTTTGAAATAAGACACTTGTTTGGTTTCATATTGGTATATTCAGTTAATTTTGTAATTCCCTTGAGAATGGTCGTCATTGACCGAAACACATGTTAGGAAACTGAATATACCAATATGAAACCAAACAAGTGTCTTATTTCAAAATCAGAGAATATTCTATTTTCGTTTCACCAAGATTGCAGTGAGCAAAGTATTTAGCGTATTAAAGTCCTATATTTGTTAAATTACAAGTAATAATAATTCATTATCAAACTTAAATACTAGTATAATGAAAAAACAAAGTTATCTTATTCAATTTTCTCTAATTTAAGATCTACCACAAATTGTAGCGACTACAATAAATAACACAAGCCTATAAAATAATAGAGGTCTTCGATAATTAGACCTAAATATGTCAAAAATGGCCACAATATTACCTCATTGGCTACAATTGCCTTATAAGCATTATCAGCAACTAATAAGTGTAAGGGGCCGAGAACACGAGAAACTGTGAACTCTGTATATTTATGTATGTATTTTTGTGATATCTTTTTATATATCTTGTAAAGTAAAGAAGAACTTAGTAATAAAATATGATAATAAAAACATTAAAATCAGTTAGACGTTTAAAGCAATTTGGTTAAAATAATACCTGCATACAATTCAACATTTAAGTATGAGTTATTAATTTGTTTTTCTTATAGGACGAATTTTCCAAGAACATAATTGATTCGAGTGTATCTATATAATCTTATATACGCTTCAAATGCTTGATTGCTATAGTATTTTCCGTTCGTACGCATCCTATAATTAACCTTTAAGCATCATCGATTATATAAATGCATTAATAAAGTACAGTTACAATACATTTGACATTGGAACCAAAACAACTGCGTTGTATATAAATGTTTTATTAGAACATCGGTGAGTAATCGGTACGGTTTTTTTTCGTCAGATTTTATTAATTTTCGAAATCTGTGCCAATGTTTGTACATCATAAATCATAGGTGATTTGTATAGGCAGTGTGCCATTTCTTGAACGCTTGATTAAATTTAGAACTGTGATTATTAAAATTTCTTATTATAAAAAAATAAATGAATAAGTTCTATTATTATGTAATTATTAAAAAATTGTATACTAAAAGAATACGTAATAAAAATGATTGACATTTAAAATCATAATACAATAATTTATTTTACTTCTTGTAATCTAGCTTATGAATCTAAATAAAACTAAAAAATAAACTAGTCTTAAATCAAATTATTTTACAATAGATTTAAAATTAGTTATTCAAAACTCTTACTTTGTTAAAATAACACACATTATTTACTTAATTGAAACACAGTTATATTTCTTTCTTCACTTTTTATTTTTTTATTTTTTTTTTACTGCTAAATGTACATTTCGATCACTATGTACCCATTATCAATAGCTAACTGTAAAAAGTAAAAAAAAATTTTTTTAAATAAAACAGTGTTTCAATTAAGTGATATAAACCTTCACAATTTATTTAACTATCCCGATTCAATACCACTTTAGGTTTTAATAAAAAGTCGAGTTACTTTAAATAAAGTGTGTAATATTAACTAAGTAAGTGTTTTATTAAATTTTTCTAGATGTATCACAAAGTCAACGCCTCAACTATTGATCAATTATTCATTAATCATAGAAAAATATAATTATTTTACATTGAGTCCTTTCTTCACAATTTATAAAGTGCAAAGAAAGGATACAACAAAAACAAACACAGTATATCGATATTACATGTAAAATATTTAAAGCTATAGTCTGTTCGTTGGATCTTTCGTCGTACGTCACAAATTATCGCTTCGAGAAACGACGCAAAAACATTCAGTCTGATAAAGTAAACCAAATGCGTTAGAAAAAGAACGCACTGTAAAACTTTCGTCGTTTTTTGAAGCGATAGTTTGTGACGTACGACGAAAGATCCAACGAACAGACTATACGTCGTTATTAAAATGTTTTATTATGTAAATTTATATTTCACAACATAATGGAATATTATTATATCAATTATGTTTCATAGATATCTGGAGCAGAGATTAGAAAATACATATTAAATAATTATTGTTAGTTAGTATGTATTATTTCTATTAAGTCATTAAAGTTCCAAGGTTATTACATATTTATTCGATTTTTATTTCAGACAACTAGTCGACCTACTTCAAAAAGGATTCCAGAGCTCCCTTCGCTCCGCTACGGCCCTATAGGGGCAAAGAGCGCGACGTCAGGTCCCCTCAGAGTAACTAATCATTACCACTGTGATACGATTCCCAAAGTTTCCTCCAAGAAAAGTAATCTCCACTCTTACACCGCTGACGACCTGGGATTCAGACAGATACGAACGGTAAATATTGGCTTCTTTAAAATTAGATTTTATTATTTTAAAAATATATCTTTTATATAGTTATTGGCTCACATTAGTAAAATAATAGGTAAAGAATTGGTATCAATTGATATAAATTCTTTACCTATTTTTTACATATTATTTCATAATGGTTCACAAAGAGACAAGTCAGACAATTATTCATTAAGAAATATTAGAAAAAATCTAGTTCTATTTTTTGTTTTTTATGGGATCGTTCCATCGATCTTTTAAAAAGGTTCACTGCTATGGTAATTTGACTCTCTGTAGAGAATATATATGTACAGCAATAAAAAAAGTTTAAAAGAGATAGAGTACATCTAGATGATGGACATAGTAATGTTTGGTCGAAAACGCTTTCCCGGCACACAATGAAGAAAGGATAAAAACAAGATAAGAAAACATGTTTATACTTAATAAATCAAAAAAAAATGAATTAAATAAGAGAGCCTAGAAGGAACTAGGGCGTATGCGCATGCGCCATCATCGACTACTTCACTTTATGTTGCGATATCTATCTCGTACACTATCCATTCATTGCCATCGTCTAGGTGTACTTATTTCAATGTTTGTAATCGCTGTACTGATTAATAAACTTTATACTTTATACGTTTCATCACTATATATAAAATGAACTAATTATGTTTAGAAAGAACTATGAATATATACCAAATATTTCTATTAATTCTTCTTTGGGAATGAATACATTATTTATATTCCTAGCTTATCCTTAACATTTTCCAATAAATATCACCCCGTGGAAATTATCATTATCAAAATTTTAATAACAATTAAACAGAAAAATGTATGTATTAATATTTCTACCTTTTTCGTAAAATATAGTAGAACGGTGTAAATTAGAAACATTGAAGTTTGATTGATTAATGGTTGAGGCGTTAACTTCGTGATACATCTTAAACAAAAACGTTTACTTTGTAAATCACACTTTTTTTTAAGTGACTCGAGTTTCGATCATTAACTGATTATTTTCAAACTTAATGTTTCATTAAAAAATAAAGTGTGATATCAATAAAGTAAACGTTTTTGTTTAACATTGAAGTTTGAAATTATTAAACTATTCATTGAACTTAGAATAGAAAGGTAACACAAAAAAAGTTAAAACATTCGAAATAATCCTAATGAGAAGGATGAACCTGGTATGCTGCTACCAATTTATTAATTCTCGGCTCTATTTTCGTCAGCAGTAATCTCAAATCATCGTGATTGACCATTTTGTAATTTCTATTTTGTTAATAAATTGGTTACCGCACGGAATCCACGTTCTACTAAATATGATGTAGAAAATCCAATTAAGAACTTTTGAATTACAGCCCATATTTTAGGATAAGCCGTAGGGATCTCCTTTTGCATCTATAATTGTTGGTAGCTGATTTAGAATTTAAATTTCAATCATTTGAAGTTACTTCCATCAGTTCTTCTTTTAATTGTGTAAATTCTTCTGTGTTTGCACTTGAAAACGGATCCAAAATCCAATCAGGTTAATTTCAAAATATCATCAAATCGTCGAATCTCCAAAATTTTGTTTGTACAAAAGAAGTATTGCCACAAATGCGGAAGTAACAGATTTTTATTATTAAATTCAGTTCATCATCTTGAAGCTGAATATTGCTTTTATTAAATTCTTGATCAAAATCAATATGAAGCTGTTTAAATAATCTATCATTCAATGTTTTGCTTCTGATTGTGTTGATGGCTTTAATTACATATTTGAATGAATTATGTAGGCGTACTTTTTTGTCAACTAGATATTGATGATGACGTATACTGTGGGTTTTTAAATATGCAAGCGCCATATCATCACTGTGGCTACTGATAAAATATTACCCAGAGGTGTTTTTTTCTTTAAAAAACTCACCCAGTGCATGAAATGTTGATTTTCTTTTAGTATCAGTTTGCTAATATTTAGAAAATAATAATTCTTTGCAAATTTGTTCTTTCTTTGTGAACCGCTAAAAGTAAAGCTTCATTTTCCAATAAAATTAACTCATTAAATTGTATAGAAAACCGAAATGTTTTTAAATAGCCACACAACGAATCTTCAACATCTTGAGCTATTTCACCAATTGTGAAGTGAAACGTGTGTCATTGTCTATATACATATATATGTTTTCATTTTTATTATGAATGATAATAATAGTAAAGTAATCTGCAATAAATGCAATAAATCTGCAGTTAAGGCTCGCGTTTTTTGTATTCGACGTTCGTCCTCATATCATGTTAGCTGTTCGTCGCGCATTAAAACTGGAATATTTACCAGCAATGACGATGATGATGAGGAGTTTACGTGTTGTGCTGGTCTATTACAGAAATTGAAGGTTCAAAAGCTAACAAATCAATTAACGATCTTTCCCAAATCATCAAAGAATTACAAAATCTGTTGCAATTTTGGTATCCAGTCTAGAGATGCAAAGGAATGAAATATCTGAAATTAAGTCAATTGTGCTCAATGTTGAAAATATTAAAGTCGAAAATGTTATCTTAAAATCTACTGTAGAGGAACTATCACCGCGGATTATATCATTAGAGCGTAGTGGATTAAGTCCCAATTCTACAACAGATGATACTTTCTTGAAAGAATTTAATGATCGCAGGCATAAAGAGCAAAACTTAAAATTCTTCAACATTGACGAATCATCGAAAACTGACTCTACTCCTCAATTATCCGAAGATAAAATGAAATTATTGTCCATATTGGAACCTTTTTCTTCTGATGTTGAAATGGTGAAATTCTTTCGATTGGGCAAGAAATCAATAAAACCTCTACCTGTTAAAGTTGTTTTTAGTAATCGTGAACGTTGTTGGAGAATTTTAAATAATAAGAAAAAAACTGCCCACAAAGATAAATGTTCAGCCTGATCGGACAGAAATGCAGAGAAAGGAGTTAAAAAATGTAATTATTGAAATGAAATCAAAGGACGATCCCAACCTATACATTCGTTTTGTTAACAATAAACCTATTCCTGCAAAAAACTAGTTAGGGCCAACTCAAAACACAGAATTATGTTTCTTCTATCAAAATGTCAGAGGTCTCAATACTAAAACAAATATGTTCTACAATAGGCACAAATTATGACATAATTCTGTTAACGGAAACATGGATTAAAGAAGGCGTCTTAAACACTGAACTATTTCTGAGTGGCTATAATGTTTATCGCTGTGACCGCCCTGGAAATAAGAAAGGAGGGGGAGTGTTGATTACAACCAGAAACGCATTCATCACTGAACAATTGCACATAAATGGAACTATACATTCTGCTGAACTGGTTATCGTTAAATTAATGCATGCATCAGAAGTATTGATAGTCGCCTGCGTTTATATTCCACCTGCCTCAAATTTAGATGTATTTACTTCTGTATATGAACAATTGGA
Organism: Ontholestes murinus; assembly: GCA_963969525.1. Classification (NCBI taxonomy): domain Eukaryota; kingdom Metazoa; phylum Arthropoda; class Insecta; order Coleoptera; family Staphylinidae; genus Ontholestes; species Ontholestes murinus. The sequence continues at coordinate 25,978,192 of OZ018398.1, forward strand.
AGATCTAATTTATAAATATGATAATTTAGTTATTTTTGGCGATTTCAATTTTAGTCAATACTATTATTTTGAGAACTCATCTGATGTATATAATCTGGCGTTACATAATTTTCTTGAATTTTGTAGTCTAAATCAACATAACAATATTTTGAACAGCCATGAAAAAATTCTTGATCTTATTATTTCATCTGATAATGTCTCGTGTGACGTGACAGAAGATCCGGAATCATTAGTTCCTCAAGACCCTCATCATCCATCATTACTTTGTGTGATAACTATCCATACTGATAAGTTCATCACAAATGATAATCATAGATATAATTTTAGAAAAGCGAACTTGCCTAACTTACATGATGATACATGATGATATTTTGTTGTTGGAGTGGGACGCATTATATACATTAGAGGATATCGATCAGGTATGTGAATTCTTATATTCTCAGCTTTATTGTGTTATCGATAAGCATGTTCCGAAATTTTGTAGAAACTCTAATAGATGTAATTTTCCACCTTGGTTTGATAACGATATTATATCAGGATTAAAACTAAAACATAAACTTAGAATAAAATACTTGAAAAATAAGACAGAGATTAATGAATTAAATTTTATTAATGCAAGAAAATCATTAAAACTTAAAATACAAAGTGCTCATAACAATTACATTAAATCTTGTCAATCAAACATAACAGATGATCCAACTAAATTTTGGGGATATGTGAATTTAATGAAATCATCTACGAGAATACCTGTTAATATGGTATATAAGGATTCAATATTAGCAACTTCGAATTCCATTGTTGATGGTTTCGCAACACATTTCAGCTCTATCAATAGTAATTATCAACCGGTAGATAACGTTAACAAATCATTTATAAATTTATCTATTTTGGGAGATTTCTTCACTGATGAAGCCACTGTTTTGAAACATACTAGAAGATTAAAAGCAAAATGGACTTCAGGTATTGACCTTATATCATCAGTCCTATTGAAGGATTGTGCTGAAACCCTAGCTAAACCACTAGCATTCATCTTTAACCTGATACTATCCACAGGCGTATTTCCAAATTTGTGGAAGAAGGTTAGAGTATGTCCTGTTTTCAAGTCTGGGAATAAGATGAATGTAGAAGACTATAGACCAATCTCAATACTTTTAAACTTCTCAAAGGTTTTTGAAAGTATTTTGAGTGAACATGTGTTATGGAATGTACGTAGCAGTTTATCACAACATCAATATGGATTTTTATCTAGGAGATCAACAACTGGTAATCTTTTTAACATCACACAAGTAATTTCCACTAACTTAGACGACAGCTTCCAAACAGATGTTATATATACAGATATGTCGAAGGCATTTGACCGCATGGATCACGCCACTTTGTTAAACAAACTTAGCTCCTATAATATCAATAACAATATAATTAATGTTATCAATTCATATTTGTCTGATCGAATACAAATAGTGGAATATGAAGGCACACAGTCATTTACTTATGTCGCCACATCCGGTGTGCCCCAAGGATCAAATCTTGGACCGCTTTTGTTTTCACTTTTTGTAAATGATACAGGCAACTCCATCCATTCTTCATTTCTACTATATGTAGATGATTTAAAAATCTTTAGGAAAATTGAAAACGACGCTGACTGTATAATCCTCCAAAACGACCTTAATAACATCTGTGACTGGTGCCATTCTAATGGCTTATTATTAAATACCAAGAAGTGCTGCGTTATGACATTTTCAAGAAAAGTGAACACTATCCATCATGATTATTCTATACACGGTGATTCTTTACAGAGAGTGAATCGGATTAAAGATCTCGGCATTATGTATGACTCTAATCTCACATTTAATGATCATGTAGGTAAAATTGTTAATGACTGTTATCGTACTCTTGGATTCATTATAAGAAATAGTAAGTCGTTTACATCTATCGATGCGCTAATATCTCTCTATTCTGCTTATATATGTAGTAAACTGGAGTATTGCTCCGTCATCTGGGCACCGCAATACGCTAAATATATTGGGTTGCTTGAGAGCGTTCAACTCAAGTTTTTAAAATATCTTTATTTTATCAAGCATCATAGATACCCAGAAAGAACTGTCAGCTATTTCAGTTTATTAAGTGAGTTTAAGTTCATTTCGATAAGTGATAGGCATAAGCGTATATCATGTTTGTATCTCCATAAACTGATTAACAATTTTACTGATGATACCCCTGCTTTGGAGCTAGTCAGTTTCCATGTACCTAGGCTTGCGAATAGGACATGTTATACTTTTTCTTAAAGTACTCCCTATACTTCTCACCATAGCAACTCTCCATTATATAAATTATATAAGTCATATCATAGTGTACAATACAATACCGATATTTTTGGTGATTCACTCAGCGCATTTACCAGACATATAAATGAATGTTTTATTGCATAACTGTGGCTACTTTAGTTTTGTTTGTGTTATTATTTTGTTTATCTAATATATACCAATTTTGTGTTACTTTTGAACTGATGTTACCCTTTTATTGGATGTACTGTATCTGTTGGGTAATAAATAAATAAATAAATAAATAAATTCTTCTTTGCACTGTATTATTCTTCAATTTTTTTTTCTTGATAATATCAGATGTTGGCTTGTATAACGCAGTACTTATTACTACATTAATAGCCTGTATAGTTAGTTCTTCACCAATAATATGAGGTTTTCACGATTTAGCAATGATTAACAAATTATTGTAAGAAGCAAGCAAGCTATTGCCATCTTGTGGGGTTGCGGTTAATAAGAGTTTTGCAAATGTCGGTTGTTCTTAAATTTTTCTTTTAGTGTTCGAAAAAAAAAAATACTTTTATTTTCAACAGCATGAATTTTAGTCATAACTTTTCTTAATAAAACTGTTGTTTTGCATGATTTATAATTAAGATTTTTTTATTTTAAATTTAAAAACTCTGAAATGTTTGAATCATTGAAAGGTAGCAAAACAAACAATTATATAATGCCAATAGAGTTTGGGAATGTCTTTTATAGTAAACAGGTCGATTTTATCATAATTTTTAACCTTTAGAAACGCAAGGGTTTCACTATGACTAATGATGTTCGCTCAGACATCAATCACGTAGTTAAATTTCAGCAACAGCGGTTCGTATTAAAAATATCTGTATCTTCTTGATTCGGGATAATCCAATTTTTGAATCCACATGAAAGAATAGACTGAAAATGTAAATATTTCTTGAATTATTTTCTCATGTAGCTCGTGATGAAACATTTTGTAATATAGAAATAACACAATTTACGCTTGGTTTGTTTCACGGTATATTTATTTAATGACGTAATTGTCGAAACTAGTCAGATTAAATATATATATACAGTGAAACAAACCAAGCGTAACTTGTGTTATTTCTATATTATGAAAATGTAAATATTAAAAGATTTTACCACTTGTAATAAAAAGTTTAATCAACAGTATGGCCGCACAAAATTTCAGTTTAGGTACTATCAGAGTTTTTAGTGCATGACAAGTTGCAAGTATTTTAGATAAGCTCTTAGTTGTACTCCGCATCGACTTTCACATTTATCAGTAAATTATGAATTTTTACTTTCTGAAATTACCTTTTGGGGTATGCTTATAGTTTATAGGTAATTTGTTTATGCAAGATTATTAATGTCAATATATTAATCTGGTAGTGGATCGTTAAACGAGCACTGATTTTTCTTGAATCAATATTTTAACTCAAGTTTTCACAGCCTATTTTCAAACTTTGCCCCAAAATAATTCTTTTTGTAAGTTCTACTGTCCTCAGAGAAACGTTTCTTTCTGACTCAATGTGGCATTTTTATTACTCTAACTACCACAAATCCATCACCATCAACGGGTTTAACACGTTAACGCCGGCGGGTACCACCGGTGGTACACGAGTTTTTACGCTTTTGGTACGCCACTGATTACTTCCATGTTGACAATAAGTAACTATTATGACGCATCTAGGACTTCAGTCACTTCCATAGCAACCATAACAACCATAGGCGTGCGAGCCAAATTTTGTCATTTTAAATGAATAATTGTAGGGTACAAAAACGCCGGCGTCAACGTGTTAAATTGAAAACTTCCTTTTCTTGAATTGGTCACCAATTTTTACTTGGTATTTTAGTGTATGAGCTGCAGATGTAAAAAATCTACTAAAAAAAATCTGATAAGCAAATTGCACCAATTGAAAAGTTGTTTCTTTTTCTCAAATGTCAGACAGTAACAGTACCATAGGTCACGGTAGCTTATATGAAACTAATACATTCAGTTGTGATTTTACTACCAAATCTTCTTGAATTTTCGGTCCTCATGTTGTATTCACACTTGCCTATATATTTTCGTCGCATTTGGTATGAAAATTATTAATGGTTGCATTCTGTTTCTAAACATAATTAATGTCCTGTATAGGTGGATTAATCATCAGGATATCAGGATATTCAGTGATCTATCGATAGATGAAGGCGAGGATCTATTTAAAAAGACGTGTAATTTTGTTTTAAAGCCGATTATATTATCGCTGCATCCATTCCACTATCCTTCCACACCCTTCCACCCATCTCACATCCACTCCCTTACATTCCTCTGCCAATTGTAGCCACGTATCCTTCCCTTCCTTGCATAACACACATTACGTGTATCTTTCACCCTTCCATCTCTTTCTTCCTCTTTTATCTGACCCGCATCTCGCTCTCGCCATGATTACTTTCTTCTATGACCTCAGTTTGTCCCCTTCCAGATATCTTGGCCTGCTCCCATGTATCTGCTACCTTTCATATCCTTCATTGTATTCACTCTTTCTTATGTCTTTCTGTCTCCCTTGTCTCTCCACTTCTCACTTTTTCGTGTGCCCATCCTGCCACATTTACCACTTTTTTCAGCCATTCCCTTACTATCACCTTCGACAACCCCACTCTTTCATACATTAATTTCCTCGCTATTCTCCATCTGCCCTCTCCTGCGTCCAACATTTCCCTCCATACCTCCCACACTAGCCTTGCCTCCTTCCCTCCTCCAGTACACTTACTTTCATATTATACCCAGCCACTCTCTTTACCGCCTTACTCAACACACTCTCTCTATTCATTTCCTGACGCAGTATGTAACCCGAAGTCGATTTCTCTATCCCTAACATCTGCCTCAGGAAAAACACCACTTTCACTTTCTATCCTTTCATACATTCTTACCTCCCATACTTCCACTCTGTGTAACAAAATAGATCTCACACACATATCCCACAAGCCACACGTCACACACACATTTCCTTTCATCCAACTTCCCAATTTTCTCTCACCATGCCCCACGCCTTCCTTGCCTTTCCTTGCACCTATCTTGCCTGCCCCTCATAGCTCCCGTCCCCTTGTACATAAAGCCCAAATACTTAAACACTTTAACTCTCTCTATGATTTCTCCCTTCCACTCTAATTCTTTTATCCTTTCCTATCTTCTCTTATTCCTAAAACTCATCCATTTTGTTTTTTTAACATTAACTTGCAAATCTCTCATGTCCATGTATCTTTCCACACTCTTTAACATCCATTTCATACCTTCCCATTCCTTCGCCATTAGCACCATGTCATCCGCGTACCCTACACCTTTCTCTTCCCTATTACCATCCCTCTATCTTGTCCTTTTCTCAGTATTTCTTCCAAGTTCCCGATGTATATATTAAAGCATACCGGGTTCATCGGACAACCCTGCCTCAGACCCTTCCATGCCCTGAACCTTTCCGAGCATTTCCTTCCCACCTTTGCAATACACCATGTTTCCTCATATATTCTTCTTATAAACTCAATCATTCCTCCACTCATTCCCCCTCTTATCAGTCGTCCTTTTTCTTTCAGGTCCAAAAACACCGCAAACATACTACCTTTCTCCTCTAACACTCGTTCCACTGTCCTGCCCAGGATAAATAACTGGTAGGTACCCATGCCTTTCCTAAACCCTCCCTGTGTTTCTGTTATTAGGCTTTTCTTCTCCGTCTCCTCCTCGAGCCTCCTCTTCACCAAGAGCATCGCGATATTGCACCCGGTATTCTTTATGATGATTCCTCTATAATTTTCCACCTGCTTGGAATCACCGCCCTTGTGGACCGGATATACCGCTCCAACCTTCCATGATTTCGGGATGTTCTCTTCTCCTCTCCAGATTCGGTTTATCAGTGTTCTAAACCTAGCCCTTACTTCCCTTCCTATTCCTTGCACATCCGGTCCCGCCGGTTTCCCTTTTTTTAGCTCCTCAGAGGCTCCCTCCATCTGCTCCTCCGAGAAAACTCTCATTTTCCATCTTGTTCCTTCACCCTCTAACTCCACTGGATTTCTACTTTCCTTTCTACATTTCCTACCTTGTATTTGTTTCTCTCTCTCCTCATCTTTGTCTTTGTCATTCTGCACTCCTCATCGAACCACTCCTCCTTTATTTCCCCTCTTACTTTCTTTCTCCGGCCGCAACTCGATATGACTTTCTCTATTCCTTCCATAGACTCATCCTCCACCCACTTGATTTCTTACAGCTTCTCCCTCATCCTCCTTATCGCCGCTTTCCTGTCTGTCAAGCCTCGTCTCTCCTTGTTGTACTCCCTCTTCATTTTTGTTGCCTGTCAGTACCTCCACCCTTAATGGTGAAGTGATTAGAACCCTCTACCTCCATCTATCTCACGTCCCTCCTATCGTATCACCTCACCACCATGTAGTCAATTACCGATCCTCCCTTTGTCCCCACATGAGTTAACCTCCAGAATTAAGTCAATTGTCTGCCGGAATACTACAGATTCGAATAGTTTTGAACACACCTTGTTAATTAAAAATATCAATTTTTTATTATATATTATTAATTATGAGCGAGTGTGAAAAAAAATGCACTCTGATGGTCTCGATGTAGTCAGAAATTGGAACATTATTCACGAAGATTAGAGCTTCTTCCAAATCATAGGCTGTAGAGAGAATTTGATTATTGTTTAACTCTGTTTTTGTTATTAGGGCCATGACTGTTCCACTATGCTGTCTTAGTTTTGCACCTCTATAATTACAAAATTTGACACTGTGTTCAAATTGCAGTGTTCAAATGCAGTAAATCGCAATCGGGATAATCACATGTTTGTATTGATATTTTGCTCTAATTTAATATTTTATTATATTAATTACTCATTCTTGTTTTATTTTTACTTATTTATTTACATTCATTTATCACAAGCAAACTGTTTTGATTTACATATTATGTACTATGTAATTAGTATTGATTTTCTGTAAGAAAAATGGCAAGGCAGGAAATAAATAATCTACCACGTTATGGGAAACGTAATAATAATTACAACAATGTAAACCGCACGTTGAAATGGAAGACATTATAATTAAATATGAATAACTTATTTATTCTTTATTTGTTGTTCCAATTTTTGAGGACCATATAATTAAACTTCTTTAATTTAGTTGCTATTTAAGCCAAAATGCTTTATGGTTTATTTCATATACGTAATATTATATTAAATTAAATTTTATTTGCTAATCGAATTATGTTTAAATCTAAATATTTCAGCACATCTTATAAGTCTTATTAATGAATTTTTTATAAATACACTTTTTAACATTAGAATATAGAAGTCTCTGTCACGATATTTTGTTGTTCAACAAGACGTTCTACAGTAAATTATTCTCTAACCACTATTATCTCACATATTTTTCCAAGATATTTATAATTCCATTCGTCATTGGATTACGCCCACAAATACTCGGTATTTTAAAATTCATAGTTACAAAAATCAATGTATATAAATGAAAACAGCCAAACATATTTAAAAATTGATATGCCCCCACTTATTGATTACTCTGTCATGTTTTTTCATAGTGCATGTGCTTTAATTTAAAAAAAAATCAACAAGTATCTAAGAATCAGCTATTCGCGTACTTACAAAGAATTAGCATTTTTTCTATTCTGTATAAAATGCTTCCAATACCTTTCTATTTATTTAAGTAATATTTTTGCTATTGAACAAAGAAACAACGAAACGTTTTTAAAAATAGAAAATAATTCCTATAACCTTTAACACATAAGCCATATTCATCAATTTATTTCATTTCTTCGTATTGATCGTAGCAATCATGATGATTAAAGAACAGCAAACTTCTAAGTCTATTAGATTTTAATAATTAGGGCGTTGTTTCAATCGGTAAAATCCAAACTGAAATATCGCATCGTTGAACAGAAATAAGTTCCCTTCTAAATTTAACTGGCAAAATTCGATTCGATTGCCTGTCTGGTTTAAAGAGAAAGAACAATTTATAATGGTACAGTAAAATAGACATCAACTCAGAATAGATTTTTCTCAAGGCTCTGTGTCTATACTCCTAAAAATATTAAAATTTTAAGTAAACTTTGAAAGACAAGAGTTACATAAGTTTGAAAGTGACTATCAGTTTTTATACTATATAAAAATGTCCTAACTTCGACTGCTTAAAGCCGATTCGATTACCTCCTTTATTTGAAGAGAAATATCTAGTTATAACGACACATTACAGTAAATATAAATTGGCATCACTTCAGTATTATCTTAGTAAATTACAAAGAATACGCGTATTAACTAAAATCAAAATATCTACGGCTTATACTACACATATGGAGAAGATTGAGTGTGATCTGAATGATCTCTAGAAGATTATTCATTAAAAAAAAAATACTCGTAAGATGCGAAGTGACGATAACAAATATTCCCTGCCTAATGATGATGATTGTTAATACATTAGGTGATAGGATTTTCTTAAAACGCAAATGTAATTATATTTAAATCGTTAAACTATATTTATATCTATTATTGATAAATCAGATATTTGTGCTAGCTCGCCTGAAAAATTCAATCACACCTTCTCAGATTTTTGCTGAAGAATTATAATTTTTTGTGTAAAAATTTAATTTATCAATTAACAGCATTAAAAGTGCACGTTTTCATGCCCTACTTTTAAATAATAATCCATTATTGTCCCATAGTAATCTTACATTTTGCACAATCACGTTCATAAATACATCAGGTTGCTCTATGGTAACTAATTTAGTAGTACTTACACAAAACGTAAGTGCTCAAACTAACGTAGCATGTACTGACTTCTCGAGATACCCTTGATCATAATATATTTGTACACAAATTAGTTCCGTTGGTATTTGTACTAAGTATGGGTATTAATAAATATTAGAATAAATTACCATTTTACAATTTAATAACAATGGATTCGTTTATAAATAAGTAGATATAATTGTCCGACTCTATTATTCAGACAAAACAGACGAACGTTTTATAGGAATCACACCTATGATATTCCGGATGCAAACGTCGTTAGACTAGGCCCAAATAAGGGTAGTCATAAGTATTAAATGTAAACAAATTCAAAGACAATAATCAGGCGTTCTACAACCATATCGAATGGACGACTGGCGACTGGCGCATATATATCATTTTCGTTAATTTTAGTATTGAAAGTTCAAAGCTGAGATATAAAAACTGCAGATAATTTCAGAAATTTTAGCATCATCTTCAACAAACGATGGACAATTTAAGTTTAATTTAGATTTGTGCAAAACACTTTTAAATTCTTATATCCCTTTATGAAAAGTACAAAATAATGCATTCAAATATTGTAAAGTGTGCAGACATCATGAAAGCACCATAAAAAAAAATATGTAGATCTTGCGTACAATGAAACCATTTCCTCTTTGGGAGGAAAAGTGGTCACCAAAATCAGTGAATCCATTATGGCTGTGTTATCCACCAAAGTTATGGTCGAAAAGCTTGGATCTAGAATGGCGGATGCACTAGATGCTGGCATCCATGAAGTCTCAGAAGATTTTCTCGATGTCAAAAATTCTTAAACACCTGTGACTGAACTGGTGGTTGAGAAGAGTATTGCTGACTGGGGATCGTATCCTAAAAATCTTTTACCAGCAGAACCTTTAACTAGCCTTAAATCAAAATCGAGAAGTATTTACACAATATCGGTTCCAAGCAAATTTGCTTTAAAATTGAAAGGTGGAGCTGCTGTTGATCCAATTCCGGTATAGAGGTTAAAGCACTTGTATACCAAAGTGGAAATGATAAGTACACTGCTGTATTGGATCTAACTGACTTGCAGAGTCAGCTTCTATAAGTTGCAGCTATTGCAGTCAGACAAAGGTGGCAAGTTCTGAATGTTTAGAGCATGTGGAAGTATTGGTACAACAATCGGTGGAAACAAACTTGAATCTCAGACCTCGCTATAAGAAGCATTTTGAGAGCCACTATGAGAAGAAAACTGGCAATTTCTAGGATATGTGACTTGATTTCATGAAGGTGCCGTGCCGTATGTATCCAAATGATATTGATTAAGATGAAGACAGAGCTAACATGGAAATACAATAAGATATTCCTTCCAAATTACCTACACCTATCCAAAACCTAATGAAACTCATCTTTGATATTAATTCAATGAAGAAAGTCATGTTGGAATTTGAATTAGATACTGAAAAATTGCCATTAGGTAAATTAAGTAAATCACAAATGAAAAAAGCTTCTGGAGTGAAATCCGAGTTACAAGGACTAATCAGTAAGGAAGCTTTAAAATCGAGATTTATTGATGCTTCTAATCGATTCTATATTTAAATTCGACACTCTGTTAGGGTCAATGATTAGACAAGAATGATATCATTAAACAAAAAAATGATATGAATGAAAACCTAATGGAATTGGCAATAGCTTACAATTTAATGAAATCTTCAACATCTGGAGAAGTGGACAGCTATAATGAACAATTAAAAACTGAAATTAATGTCCTCGGAAGTGATACAGCTGAATTCAAAATTATACAAGATTATGTACGTCAAGAAGAAGAGAAGAGATTCAAATCTTTCAAGAAGATGCACAACAGAAAGTTGCTATGGCACGGTTCTTGTACTTCCAATTTTGCTGGAATATTATTACAAAATTTAAAGATTGCTGCTCCAGAAGCCCCAGTCACTGGTTACATGTTTGGTAAAGGTATTTATTTCGCCGATATGGTTTCTAAATCTGCAAATAATTCTTGCACCACAGTGTCAATTTCTACTGGTTTGCTTTTTGAAGTAGCTTTGGTAGAGATGTATGAAAAAACTAGGGCAGAATATGTTGAGAAGTTACCAAAAGGAAAGAACAGTTGCGAAGGTGTGGGAAGAACCACCTTGATCGATTACATGTGGAGAAAATTGGTGATGTAGAAGTTCCCCTAGAAACACTCAAATAATGCCTAGATAGGTCTAATTTGTTGTATAATTAATACTTTGTATACGACATAGTCAAAGTTAAATATCTGGTTGAGTACATGTTCTAATTTTAACTGTTAAGTTGACTTTTTGTAATATATCACTTTCTTGAGAGATAATTTATTTTTTATTTATATTTGGTAGTTTCTAAATATAATTTGTTATGGATAACGTAACCTAAAGTTTTCTTTTCAAACAAAAAATATATTTGTCTGAAAAAAAGTAAGTTAATACATATATTAATATGATAATAGAAATTAATCAACACCAATTAAAATGGATTATATCACTTATTAAAAAAATATATATTTAATTTATTAGTTAACTATACTTTTTTAAATATAATTTATACCTGGATTTCAAAAGAAGTTAAAGCACGCTTTAAAGATTTACACGTTTTGCATTTGTTTTCTATGTGTGTTTTAGAAGTGGATTGAAAATATTTCTTCCCACTTATAACAGTTACTATGTGCTTTTCTGATATTATTAAAGTTGTTATATCAAACTTAAAGATATTATTAATAACAATTATTTATGGTTTGGTGTGGATGAAACCACAGAAGCTTGTGTAAGATATGTTTCTGATTTAATAATAGAATTTTTTCTATAAAGACATCCCGACCAACAGTATTTTGATATATACAAATGAATAGAAGAAAACTGATAATAACACTATAACAAAATTAATAAATGATTAATTGACTAGCTTATTTTTATTAGTTAACTTTAACTAATGCTGTCCGACCTATTTAATACATTATACAAGTTTAGCACATGGATCGAAACGCATTGCTGAAACAATAAAAATGAAATTTCTATTGGTTGATTTAATTAATGGAATAAAAGTTTTTATAATAGCTAGTACAATTATTCAAGGAGAGATTACCTGATATCTCACTGCTCCATGAACCAGTACTAGCAAGATAAAGAACTTGGCTATATGCTACGATGTACTATGCGAACAATTTTGTAGGATTTAAAAAGGTTATATACGACTTTCCCGAGACGACAAGTAAATCAATTAATGACTGTCAATCAGTTCTTAAGAAAAGAGATTCAAAACAATTTAGATTACATGAAATGCGTTTAAATTTTGTGAGCTACACAATAAAATCTTTAGAAAAGCAGGTAATGTCGTTGCATGTATCTACAAATTAAATAAACAATGTTAAAGATTAAATTTAGAAATTATCTGGATGGATTGGTCAAGAAATCAAAATAAAATCGGAAGAAGTATTTAGTAAAAATGATGGATCTTTAGTATAAAATAAAATAAATTTGATTTTGAATGGCGACAATGTTCCTAATTTTTAAAGGGATCCAGCTATAATAGGAAAATTAAAAAAAATTGCACCATAACAAGTGTGGATGTGAAGAGAAGAATTTTACAATTGAACACCTAGAGCAAAATTTAGTGGTCAACTGTTTTCATGAATAGATTTTATTTCTATAGATGACATTTTTACGATTTTCTGTCCAATCTATATATTTGATGTGAAAACATACAATTTATTTAATAGTTATGTTGATGCTCTTGCCATTCAAAATAATACGAATTTGCTTAAATTTGTTGAATGCTTGAAACCATACTTAAAACTTGGTATGTTGTGAAATAATTATCAATTAATTGAATTATTTTGGTATTACGTAGTAAAGGTCTCAGCTTTTTTCTTCATATACGTTTAAATTTAATTGCAACTCGACGAATGGTTCGCCATCTATAACACTGTCATTGAATTATTGGTGTGCTCCGCTGAAAAGCGCTGAAGTATTTTCCCCTCCATTTCAGCAGCGACGCGTGAGGTTCGCCCTTCCGCCGCCAGATGGAGAGGGCGCCGCGACGCCGTGCGTCCCCGTTTGTGGCGGGAGCGCGGCGGTCAAACAACCGGCGGCGGGAGACAACAACAACCATTGGACGCGGACACGCGCCAGTTCAATCCACAGCCGACACGAGCCGCACCATCGCAGCAGCGACTCTCTGGTGGAGCGCAACAATCTCTTCTTCGGCGAGACGAGCCGCACGTACGCGGACGTGAGACGCGAACTCAACCAGTCCAGTGCCGTTATCGTTCCCGTGACGGCGTCTCCGGGAGTCCGCTCAAGAACTCAACCCACGGGACGCTACGTGCGCGGCACCCTGTCTCCCACGGCGAACGCGACGGCCCCCACGGCGCCGACCCCTGGGGGCCAGGTGCTCCTGAGGGCGGCGCGGGACGGCGACGATGCCCTGCTGAGGGACGTACTCCGGAAGGCGGACGTCGTCGGAATACCGGAAGTTGATCTCAACGCTACCGACAACAGTGGCAGGGTAAGTTTCCTCTTCACTGAGGAATTTAATTAACATTCCTTAAATTAATAAGATTACATCAAGATAAAATATTATTTATTAAACTATGAACTTTACAAGACGATGAAATTACTACGATATTAATAATACTTGTATATTAAAAATATAATTAATTAAGATTCTAGGTATAAATTATTGTAGAAAATCATGTTTTGAATCATATGTGTGATCTTTCTGAAGTTTGTTTAACACATTGCTGGCCGCTGACGTAATACTACGTCTTATAAATTCAAAATTTAGTAGCCGTTGACGTATTAATACGTCAATGAATTTTTATTGTCGGGGAGCCGTTGACGTATTTATACGTTATTTCATTTTTGTTTTCGTGTAGCCGTTGACGTAGTACTACGTCTTTTTTATTATTTCGCATGTTTATTGTTCAATGTCGAATAATTTTCCTAAGAAACTGTGAAGATCTAAAATTAATTTACTTTTAACTCTTAACTTTACCATGAATGCAGCAAGTGAGTCTATTAATGGTGAAATGTGTGCCGATAATTTGATGAAGCCGAAAGTGGTGCAGATATTTTGGACACTCGCAGTGATTTTTCTGTTTTCGTATCCATCAAAAGAAGAAGAGCCTCACCATTTTTAAGCGAATCGATTACTAGTGATATAGAACGTGTAAACATAGAAAATAAAGAAATTATTTCAAGAAGTAATTTTCAGACTGTTGTAAATATATTACTTTTAGGAAATAAAGGTATTAAAGTTTTTCCAAGAGATTCAGGAGATATATCGCAAGTAGTAAATATATTTATTAATTATGACTTTTCATTATTGAAGACCGAAACAAACAGATATCGCCATAAAAAGGCCCATAAGTTTAAAATTATAAAACTTGTTAAGTGGTGGACGGACACAACGGTATCCGAACTGAAAAAATTCTTGGGACTAAATATACTACGAGTATGGGACAGATTAGGAAGAATAGGATAAATGACTACTGGTCCACAGATCCTTATATGGAAACACCTTTCTTTGGCAAAGTAATGAGTCGAAATAGATTCAGGCAAGTTTTACAATCGATCCATTTTTCCAACAATGAGGAAATGCTAGAAAATACTACCCGAACTTTTTAAGGTAGGCTTAGTTCTAAATTACTTTTTGGAAAGAATTTGTAAAGTATACAAACCAAAATAAACCTCTCGTTAGCAATAATTCTATATCGAAGGCGATTAAAATTCCACACTAATAATCCAGGAAAACTTAAGAAATACGAACTTCTTGTAGGAAATGCTATGCGATGCAAAAAATGGTTAAATATGTAAATTGAAATTATATACTGGTAATGGACAAGGGGTGAATGATCTTTTGTGTAATCTCTTAAATAGTAGTGAAAATGTATAGCACCATGTTTACGTTTGGCAGAACAATTTATTTAAAAAAAATTAGAATATGCGGATTACCTGCAGTCCTAAGAAAGTTAAAGTTGCGAAGAAGTCAAGATGTTTTTCGCTGAAAATAAGACGTTCTAATACACATTTGGAAATATAAAAGAGCAGTTAGGGTGATGACTACAATACATAAAGCTACCATGATTGAATCCGGGAAAGTAAATAGAAAAACTGGAGATATGATTGTAAAGCCCAAAATAATTTTGGATTACAATAAATACATGAAAGGTATAGATTATGCTGATCAATGAAAAGTTTCCATGTTTGTTTTTGTGCACTGCATAAATTTTTGTAATTTACAAACATTTAAATCCCCAGAAAAATCTTCCAAAAGAAGGGATAAAATTTGAAGACAATATTTTACCATGTAATCCCGAAAGTTCGACAAGTTCAATACTTATTACTTTCCCTATATATATTTATAGAGGAAGTATTGTTTTCGTGCATGAAAACGTCTGTGGGCGCTCTATCTCAAAAACGAATAATTCGTTTGAGATGAAACTTTAAACTTAAGGTTTTATCATTAAAAATTAGAACTGAAAAGCTTTTGGTAAACATTCCTTAACCGGAAGTGGTTGTTTACTCGAGGCGTTTTTTGGATTTTTCTCGATATTTTTCTAAATTTTAAAAATATTACATTACTCTTCCAACAAAAATCAAAGGGAATGAGAAACTGAGCAAATTATATTAAAACATGTTTTTCATAAAGTGCTTAACTTGCGAGAAAAGAATTAAAAATCAAAAATTTCGCCTTTATTTGCCTAGTACTAATAAACTATAAGAGTTACATGAAATTTGTATAACAAGTAATTGTAAAGAATCCAAAATTGGGCAAATTATTGAAAATCGCCTTTTGCCTAAAACTCATAATTTTGGAGAAAATGTAAGGAAAATATTATGATGGCTATAGCAACATTTTTATATTTCTTTACATTTTAGTCCTATCTATTTTAGATTTAGAAGTCTACCCACCCATCATGCTTTAAAATTTTATTAATTACCTCAACCAAAATTATTTTAATTCAAAAAGTTTTGTAATTAATTTTACTCCAAACCGCGAGACGATCAGTAATTTATACTTATTTATTTATTTATTTATTTATATTCCACCCTCTAATCAGTAAAACATGATCAAAAATTATTTTAAAAAATTGTATAATCAAATCTCCAAAAATTGCAATTATTTTGTGTTTATTTATATTTCACAACTTTTAATTAAAACCCTCGCTTATGTTTTACTTATTAGAGGACGGGATAGAGGCCACCCACCCACCCTACATATACATGATAACTTTAATTGCTAAAGGTGGATGATTTTGCTGCTAGAAACCATCAAACCCTTTATGTAATAAAAAATGAAACAAAATCAAAATTTTATTTTAAATATAATTAACTTTCTATCGCAAATCTTATCTAACTTAGATTTAATGCCCATCCATTATGCATTATATTTTTACTAAGTTACTCAAAATTTTTTCCATTTGAATTTTATTTTTATTCAAAAAGATTTGTAATTAATTTCATTGGATACAACGATACGATATGGAACTAATGTTTATATGTATATGTAGGGCGGGTGGGTGGCCTCTTTCCCACTCTACAGTCAAAAAACATCATCAAAAATTATTTGAAAAATTTGTTTGAATTAATCTATCAAATTGTGCAATAATGTTGTGTTTTTTACGTTGTACAACATTTAATTAAAACTCTCGCTTATATTTTACTGATTGGAGGGTGGGTTAGAGATCGCCCAGCCACCCTACATATACATAATAATCCAGGACGGCACAAGCAGTATTTTGTTGATGATGATTTAAATAATTATTAGTGACAAACTTATTTTATCTTCTTAAGAATTTTAAAATATAGTTTCACTTCTAGTTTTCAAATCAGCAAGTATCTAGCGAATCTTCCAACAACCCTCTTTTATACACACTACAGTTTCTTATACAGATGTCGATGATGTGGATATTATTTTTACAATCCCATTGATGATAAACAATCCACAATATACTGCTTGTGCAATGATTATTTTCTAATTCATAAGTACCTTATTGCTGTAAATCATCTAGAAAATACTGCTCGCGCAGTACTTCTTTAAAGCAGGCATACATCACTGCGCAAGCAGTATTTTGTAGATAATTTAGGTCAATATATATTCTTAACCACAAACATCCACAACTGCGCAAGCAGTATTTTGTTGATGTACATGATTTTCATTGATTAACTTTTACCTCTAGATTTCAAATCAGCCAACATCTAGGTCATTTAAGTTCTAACATCCCTCTTTTATATACACTACAGTCTCTTCTACTGATGTCGGTGATGGTTATATGTATCTTTGAAAGCTTATCTTTTTTAGTTTAATATTTCTTGGCATCAAATTTTCTTTCTTTCTTTTTTTCCAAAATTAGACAGCCACATAATTCCATACCTACCTATACAATCCTCCTAACGAAATAATGAATATTATTTTTACAATCGCATTTATGATATACCATCCTCAAAATACTGCTTGCGCAGTGATTAATTTCTAGTCGACAAGTATCTTATTAATGTAAATCATCTAGAAATATTCACAAACGATTTGTAATTAATTTCATTGGACAACGAGGTGCTAAGGAATTAAGGTTTATGTGTATAAATAGGGTGGGTGGGTGGCCACTATCTCACCCTCCAGTCAGATAAACATCATCAAAAATTATTTGAAAAATTTGTTTGAATATATCTAATTAATTTTGCAAAAATGTTATGTTTATAAACATTTTACGACTTTTAATTAAAACGCTCGCTTATGTTTTACTGATTGGGGGGTGGGTTAGAGGCACCCACCCATCCTACATAAACATAATAATTTAGAATTCAAAATTGAGCAAATTATTAAGAATAACTTTTATTTTGTCGAGAAAAATATAAGGAAAGTATTGTGATGGCCACATCACCATTTGATCAAACAAGATGCGTTCCTCATAAGGATCCACATTTAGACTCCCAGGCGATATAAATCACCGTAGACTTAAAAATTTTGTGAGCTTAGGTACAAAAACCTAAGAAACGTTGAAGAGTTTGCGCAAAACCCAGTATTCGATGAGAGACATGCTTTATATGCAAATATTGTAGAATTCCTTTATGTAGAGGAAAATGTTTTGAATATCATATTAAAAAAATATATTTAAGTGTAACTTTATTTATCACGGCTAGGAAAAAAATACATAGCCTCACATTTTTATTCAATGTACAGACATAATGTATATGTAGACAGTCACAAAAGTTGCACATTTTTTTAATTATGCATAAGATTCCACTTCTGCAGGTTTTAGCATATGTATGGAACAGTATTTTGGACAAAATTCATTCGAAATTTTATTTAAAATATTTTTGTAGTCTTGCGCTGATATTATAAATCACTAGTATCCTTTTACTAACAGTATACGCCTAAATTCTGGTAACAATTAATTTTGGGTTTTAGAATGAATGTCTTTTCTTTTCTAGTCACACTGATAGTAATATAAAACCACGTTTTTTTAATCAGAGCTTAAAACTTAAAACAATGAAAGCGCAATATACCTAAATGCCCGTAAACGTACAAAAATATTGTTTAGAAGCCACAATTGGCAAAATAAAAGTGTTTCAATTAAATTAGAAGTCATAATAAAATCCCAACTTCGGAAAAATATGCCGGCCTTCAGCAATACTTCTAATAAAAAACTAAACGGCTCCACAGCGTGTGCGCGAAAATTGTCATGCGGTTATCACCTACGTTGTCACTGATATGCTAACGGCCAGCTAGGTGTTAATATCATAACTCATAAAAGAACCTTTGAGGAAAAATTTTTGTTGCTAAATTTTATTTTGCAATCATACATAAGAAGGTAAATATATAATTTTGTTTACTCTAAACATTTTCAAGAATCATCATTGATGATAACGTCTTATTTGATACAGTTGAACATTTACAAGATCCTATTGGCAAAATTGTTCAAAATATTCTACATATACAGTAAATTTCCAATTAATTTAAAAAAGTACCAGCATTGTTTTAAATCAAATTGTATATGTACATTGTGGGCATTGTCTAAAATAGTTTATTCTGTGATTTAACTAAGACCTTACATGCATAATGGTGTTTAGACAAGTAACAGCCTCATTAATACAATAGTTAAGAGTTTGTGATTTTGTGTGTCGTACAAGATGCTATTAGTAAAATAGAAATATTTTGAAGTATTCGTGAAAGTATTTTCTTGTGTAAATTTTATTTTGACGACAAGCAGGAAAAGATTTAGAAAAATAAATAGAATTTTCTAAGTCTTTTCCTGCTTTTCCTCAAACTTATATTGTTTATAATTTATTATTTATTTAAATTTGGTGTTGTAGTAAATAGAAACACCATTTGAACTTTAAATAAAATTGTACAAAATATTGTGAAGACTTAAGAGATTATGTAATCTAACGTGATAATCGTGAAAGTATTTTTTGCTCAAATTTTATGTTGTAAGAAGATATCATAAAATTTTTGGCAACATTTTTAGATATTGTTTCTACCAAATGTAATTTCTTAAAGTTCACTGCTGAAACTTATAATTAATTTAAATTTGAAGTCAGAATAAACAGAAACACCAAAAAAAACTTTGGGCATTTTCTAAAATCATGATTAGTAGCTTATTATGCGATCTAACCAAAAATATGCGATCTTACTTGTCATACCAACAAAAATATTTTTGGATAAACGTGAATGATTTTGTTGGTCAAATTTTGTAAAGAAGATAATACGCTGAAGAGACATCCAGACAGAAATATCAACATTAGCTTCTACCAAATACGTAATTCCTTAGAGTTAGACTTAAAAATAAAACAATTTCGTTGAAAATTTATTTCAAATTTGACTCGATACACCAGAAAAAATAGCGTGGCTGGCATGGATTAAATAGTAGAAAATATTATGAGTACCTTCAAGAATTATGATTATCACAGGTAGCTTTTTGTGTAATCTAACTAAATATTATTTTATTTTGTGTGTCATACGGGACAACATTTACAAAAATATTAGAAAATGTTTTATTTGTTCAAATTTAATTTTGAGGTGCAACAAATACCCTCATATAGATAATAACTTCTAGAGTTGGCTCGTATCAACTATGTACTTCCTCAAAGCTTAGTTCTGAAATTTATTTTTTTCATAATTTATTTAAATTGAAGGATCAGATTAGATAATTAAAAAAAAACATCAGCAATGAATTAAATCAAATTGTACAAACCATTGTAAACATTAAACATGATTGGTAGATTATTATGTGATATCTTCATATGAGATACTGTTAACAATATGGGAAATATTTAGGCTACTAAATCAGTTCTGAAACTTATTTTGTTTCTGATTTATTTCAATTTAGAGTCAGCGTAAACAGAAACACTAATATCGCATTGAGTCAAATTGTACAAAATATTTTGGATACTTTTGAAAATTATGATTAATGGCTTATTCTATGATCTAACTAAAGATTATATTGTCTTGTTTGAGTTTCTTAAAACTTTTCTCGAAGAAATATAGCAGAAGTTGAGGCTATGTCTTTTAGGATACAAACATTGGTCCATTTGGTCTGTCTTCAAAAAGGGTTGATAATGATATTGCCAAAGTACTACCAACTTAAAAAATCTCAAGACCACTGATCAGCCAAAGATCCAAAATATTTTGGTTGTGTCATCTTATTATCATCAAAACCCTTAAGGAAGAAGGATGGCCAGCAGAGCATTGACAGACAGCGTACTATTTAAGACTGTTGAATTAACGAGGCGGATACATGATGAAACTCCATAACAAATTGAAATAAAACAACACAGTTGCAGTGTTCAACAATAAATGTGAAACCCTCCCAACTGTGTTGTTTTATTTCAATTTAAGACTGTTATAAAAGAAAGCGGTTATTATTTTTTTTAACTTTTAAAGTGTTTTTCATTAACCCATTACCTGCCATTTTTTTATTTCTATTTTTTGTAAATTCAATATTGTTTTTTTACTGGAAAAGTATTTTAGTTAAATTAACAAAAAAACAACCATTGCTGAAAAAACTCTAAATTTTGAAAAAGTCCCATTTGGGGATCGTATCAGGTTAATTGTTAAATAGTAGAAATTTTGTTAGTATGTATAATTATGTTATAACAATTACAAATTATGCCAATTTATCATACACTGCATATGAAGTCCAACATTACATTTTATACACTGCTTTCGTGTATTCTTTTTGAATATGCCACATTTTCTTTATTTTCCTTCCTCGGTTCTACAGGATCTCTTCTAACATCTTCAGGAACCCGATTCTGAGATAACTTTTGCAAACAGGGTCTGCCAGCATGTTTTGGATTAGAAATGATCGATGATGTGCACAAGTAGGCCCTCGTAATCGTTCTTCTAAATTCTAGGAGGGATATACTCTTGTTAGCGAGACAGTAAAGTGCATACGCATTCACCACTGCCATGTCTAATAGTTTGTTAAAAATAGGGAAAGACCATTTAATTGCTCTAATTTTAATTCTATATTTATTGATAAGCCAGTCAATTTTATCTACTCCTCCCATATATTTGTTGTAAAGATCTAAGCACTGCGGCTGCGGTATTTTGACTTGCTTCTTCTGTGCTATCGACCATCTGCGTACTGTTTGCAGTAGTAGAAGGGCTTGGTGATTCGATGATATTTTGACACAATTGTTATTTTTCCATACCACCCCAAATATGTCATTTTTAACATCAAAGCAGTAGCACCACGGTGTTCTTTTTTCATGTCACTATCGGCCTTTATAGGACAGTTGTTCATCCTGTTAAAACGTACTGTTCCCATAGCTGCAATATTTTTTTCCTTCAGGACGTTCATTAGCTCATAACTCGTAAAAAAGTTGTCAAAATAAAAGACATGATTCGAAGGATTTCTGATAGTCGAAACATTTTTCATAATAACGGAAGCACCCAATCCATCTAACTGATGTCCACCTTCTTGCTTTCCTTCATACAACTCAAAATGAAAGCAATATACCGTTTCAGAGCAGCATATTGCCCACTGCTTGAACCCAAATCTGATCGGTTTTCCTCTTATAAACTGCTTCAAATAGTGGCGGCCATAATATCGAATCATTTGCTCGTCGATACTTAAATTCTTTGAAAACACTCCCAATGTTTTGAATTGTTCATTCATTTTAGTAAGTAGTGGACTTATTTTGTAAGCCTTTGTACATTGTTGAGTTTCTATTTCCAAATTGTTATTAAAATGTAAATTCCTCTTTTTTTCGAGATATCGATTTCTTGTTAAACATTTCCTCACACCAATACATCTGATCCTGTGGTAAGGAATGATATCCTGTAAGCAATAAAAATCCAAAAAATTTTTTAGTTAGTTTACTGAAAAAGTAAAACCATGCCGATTGTTTTGGGCTGCATATTTGACGGATTCCTTCACAATATAGGTCATAATGTTTTCGTTCAACAACAACTCAAAGACTTCGACTGGCGATTTTCCTTTAAGTTTTATTTTTAAATATTGTCTCATCTCTAAGATCTCATTGTCGTGACCCATCTCCTTTGCAAAATTAGCTTTTGTTTTTTGCCAATCTGTAGTAGATTTTATTTTTTTCTGACGCTTTGGTAATGGAATCTTTTCATTCGATTTCCTAGACGTAGATGCTAGTGGACTAGATAGATGCTATAGGAATTGCAGAAGGATGAGCTTCAACTCTGCCAGGCACGTCTTTCGGATGTGTATCTTCCAATACATCTTCGTCAAAGTCTTCAACATCCGATACCACATCAGCGTTATCGGGTGGAAGTTCGACAAAATCTATCTCCGCTTCTGGCTCATCCTCAACGAAGAAATTTGGATCATTTATTATATCTTCAAATTGAGAAAGTTATGAAAATTGTCTGGTACCCATATCTGGAAATTAGAGAAAATTAATAATTATAATGAATTTTTAACATTGTACGAGCCACGATCCCCAAATGGGTATCATCATTAAAATGGCCATAATTACATCTTAGATGATTTGAAAGCAAACTGTATGTTACAGTTAGTTACTATAAACTATAAATTAAACATGTGACAAAGATGGAAGGTATAAAATAATAAATAATTATAAATTAATGCATTTGAAGAACAATATTTATTTTATGCAAGACCTCGATACCTCGATATTTTCACTTTATTAATTTCTAAATAACAAATTTTGATATTTTTCCAATTAACTTACATGTCTTAACTATCATAAGACATTGTCAACTACTAACAACTGCTAAACATTAAAATCACTGATCCCCAAATGGGGATCATGGTAGGAAATGGGTTAAGAGCGCTCGAACTTTTTTTTTAAATAAAACAAACGGATTAAGATTTCCAAAAAATTTTTATTATGCGTTTCAGTACATTTAGGGCAATTATGTATGAAATTCAATTTCCGTCGCATGCACGTTTGCAGAAGTCCAATCGTTGAACACAATTTTCCACCACTTTTTCGCATAAATTGACTGGAATCGCACCAATTTTGCGTTCAACATTTGTTCTTAGCTCTTATAACGTCGCCGGCTTATTTGTATAGACTAAGGACTTCACATGGCTTCAAAGAATGTCTAAAGGCGTTACATCGCACGATCGCCTGGTCATTTTTTGAAATAACTCTTTCACCGAATTTGCTTTTCAATAAATCAATAGTAACGTTTGCTGTGTGGCTAGTGGCACCGTCCTGTTGAAACCACATATCGTCCAGGTCTATTCCGTCCAATTCGTGCGAAAAATAATTAGTTATCATGGTGCGATAGCGATTTCCATTCACAGTAACGTGGCGATCATCATCATCAACAAAAACATATAGTTCAATTACACTTCCGGCAATTAATGCACACCAAACAGTGATTTTTTCGGCATGTAATGGTGTTTCGTGAAGCATGTGTAGATTGCTGCCTGTCCAACAACGCATATTTTGCTTGTTGGCAAATCCATTGAGCCAAAAATGAGCCTCATTGCTGATGGAAATCAGCATCAATTTCAAGTTATTCTTTAGCCCAACTCACGAATCGGCGATGCTTCAAATGGTCAAGTGGCTTTAGTTCTTGTGTCAATTTGATCTTATATGGATGTAGGCCAAGATCTTTACGCACAATTCGCCAGAATGACGTCACAGAGATGCTCAAATGTTGAGTGATTGATTTGGGTCTTCTTGAACAGATGCATGCACGGCGGAAATATTTTCTTCACTTCGTGCATTTCTTTCTCACTGGTTCTGGAACATTGTGTAGCGAAAATGTGGATTCAAATTTTTGCACTAGACGTCAAATTGTTGATTCGGTAGGCAAATGATAAAATGGTCGTAATGCTCTTAAAGTTGCGGTGACCGAACGCTAATTTTGATAATAAATTTGAATAACTTGCAAACGTTGTTCAAGTGTGTACTGCTACTATGATGATTTGCCAACTGAAAAAAAAGAACTTTAAAAAATATGACGTAGTTTACTGGTACCTATTGAAAAAAAGTTCGAAAAATAGTTAAAAATAAATTAATATTTTTAAAAAGTTGAAGATAACGCATCAATCAATAAGTCGCCGGTCAAACAAAGAAAAACATTTTCTTTTTAGAAATTCCACTGTATCCATCAATGTACTCTAATTCAAGAGTGATAAATTTATTTCAACGCTCCTCTAACTTTTCAATCCCTTTTATGTCTTTGCTTTCAAAATAAGAGCATCTTTTTCCTGTTTACAAAAAGTCTATAGTTGCAGGAGGTCAAATCTAACAAGTAAGTTGGGTGGGGAGCGTAATTCATCCAATTTAACCATTGTGTTCATCGACTCTTGACAAGGAGGATTATCCTGCTGAAACACCGCTCTTTTATTTTGCATATGGAGCCGGTATCAATCGATACAATAATAACATTTAATATTCAGCATTGATAGTTCTGACTTTCTCAAGATAGTCGATGAACAAATTTTGCTAGCCGACTTTTGAGGTTTTGGTCGCTTTAGACCAATTTCACCGAAGACTGTTCACTCAACTGACAATCGTTTTGATTCAGGCATGCAGAAATTGTTCTAACGCGTTGTTGTTTCTGGTCCGGTGTGAGTAAACGCAGCACCCACATCGAAAGCAACTTGCGCATGCCCAAACTTTCATGTAAAATTGTATATATCTTCAAGTTGTCAGCCATCACGCAATTTCATTTTACGGTCTTTTAAAACTATTTGTGGACTTTTTTTAATGTTTTCTGAAACAACTGCCAATTTTCGGCGATCAGAGCGTTCAGCATCATCTGTGCTTGTACGAACTCGTTTAAATTCAGCATACCAGTCAATAATAGTTGATTATCCCTGGTGCAATGACAATAACAAATAGTTATAGTACAGGCAAAGTACTCTAATGGCCACACCACCATTTTGGGAAATGCGACAGCATTAATGAAATTAGATTAGACGACAATGTATTATACAGGGTTATTCACGCTATACGGCACGGAATATTGTGGCCAAAATACGTGACTTTCAAAAAGTTTCACTTTGGGGATATATGGGGGTCTATTAGGGCTACTTTTTAAAATTACTTTCATAATATACAGGGTGTCCCAAAAACCCTAAAAGTATCAAAGTTGTGTTTTTTTTAATGAAACACCCTGTATTTTATTGCATTTTTGGATCCTTCGATCAAAATAAGCGTGTGTTTTAATAAGGTTTTAATTACTTAAACCTTAAGGTTTTTGAAATAATTTGAATTTTGTAAAAATTTAACCTAATTTTCATGTTTCAAATACTTAAAAAAAGTAATTAAGTTATGCATACCAAATTTACACTGAAATGTAACAATAGATCATATTTTATTTTCCAAGTATAATAAACTTGACTTCTTATGCCGGGTGTAAAAAAATTGGAATTAAACAAATGAGAACTTTAAATGACTATAACTTCATTTATTTAAATGGAACGCTATATTTATTAATTTATCAGCAAATGCACATTTTAATTACCTATCGAATGGTATTTAAATCTTAAGTGTTAAGTCTTCTCGTTTTTACAGAAAACGCCAAAATATTGTTTATTGCACCGTTTTAGTACTTTTAAAGTAAAAATTTTAATGTATCTAGTTTTCTATCGTATTTAAAAACATCAGATAATTAATTTAGTCTGTTACTTTAGTTTAAAAAAGATGTCTTTTGTTATAGTTGTGTTATTTTGCGTTTTTGTGTTATTGTTTAAACATGGTGGTTGTATGTCATTGTAAAAAATGAAAATTTACACAGATTTTCTTATACTGAAGTTTTTATAACTGACACGTCCAATTTCTTTAAACTGGTTTAATAGTCTCTCAAAAATAGCTGGCTTAGGGTGATTTCTTTCGGGAAACCTTTAAGTATAAACTCGACAAGCCAATAAACAATTTTGATGACATTCTCCAAGCATAAAACTAATGCCAATAACCCCTTATTTTGAGTAAATCTTCATTTTTTACCAAAAAATACAACAGCGATGTTCAAACAATAACGATTACTAACGGTCTAACACAAAAATGCAAAATAAGACAACTATAACAAAAGACAGGCTTTTTAAACTAAAATGACAGACTAAATTAATTATCTGACGTTTTCAAATACGACAGAAAACTAGATACATACAAATTTTTACTTAAAAAGTACTAAAACGGTGCAATAAACAATATTTTGGCGTTTTCTACAAAAACGAGAAGACTTAACACTTAAGATTTAAATACCATTCGAAAGGTAATTAAAACGTGCATTTGCTGATAAATTAATAAATATAGCGTTCCATTTAAATAAATGAAGTTATAGCCATTTAAAGTTCTCATTTGTTTAATTCCAATTTTTTTACACCCGGCATAAGATGTCAAGTTTATTATACTTGGAAAATAAAATATGATCTATTGTTACATTTCAGTGTAAATTTGGTATGCATAACTTAATTATTTTTTTAGTATTTGAAACATGAAAATTAGGTTACATTTTTACAAAATTCAAATTATTTCAAAAACCTTAAGGTTTATGTAATAAAAACCTTATTAGAACACACACTTATTTTTATCGAAGGATCCAAAAATGCAATAAAATACAGGGTGTTTCATTTAAAAAAACACAACTTTGATACTTTTAGGGTTTTTGGGGCACCCTGTATATTATGAAAGTAATTTTAAAAAGTAGCCCTAATAGACCCCCATATATCACTAAAGTGAAACTTTTTGAAAGTCACGTATTTTGGCCACAATATTCCGTGCCGTATAGCGTGAATAACCCTGTATACATGTAGGAGGGAACGTTTAATGGCACCATCGTAAACTATTACGTAACCGGCCGTAAAAAAGTGATTTTACGGAACGGCCCCTTAAAAGCTCCTTCGCTTCTTTTATTTATTTGGGTCTTCTCATATTATTCCTTTTCGTAATAGACGAGACGCGACGTTAATATGTTACTTAATTAATTAAGGCAGCGTCAATTTCTTAGATGATATGATTAAAACATTAAATGCTAAGAATAAACTAAAATATTATTTTTAGCTGCGACTACCTAAGATATAGATAATATTTTACTTTACACACTCAAACAATTATGAGAAATACACAAAAGTTTGAAAGACCGGTCGGCAGCCAATGGAAAAACAAGAAGAAAACAAGAACAGAAGAAGTATGGTAATTGTCGTAGTATTATATATACAAAACTGTTTAGACATTGGAGGTTGCTACACTTACAAATGATGATGTTCTCACCAGCTAAAGGCGTTAGGCATGTAGAAATTAATTTATCTATAAAATTTTTGACAAAAAATATTAGAGACATTTTAACAATTAAAACTAGTCATAACGTTTGTCAGATTTGTTATAGTAAAATTTATGTTTTTTGATAGCTAATTGTTGTTTTTGGCAATAAAATCTTAGATAGTGACAGTTGAAACTACTATTTTTGGCACTAAGAAAATGTAATTTTTAACTTCAAAATCGACAGCTATTTAATATCAGACTGTTTAATTTTATTCTCTCATGTCTGACCGAAAATGTCTGAGAGAAGAAATTGTTATTTATAAAATATTGTACACAATAAAAACTTCAAAAAAACATCAACAAACGTATCTGTAGTAATTGTGGTATTTTGATTTTGGAAGTTTACAATTTTTGATAGAAAAAAAATTCCAGGTTTTGGCGGATTTTTTATGTATATATAGATTTTCATTTGATAGATATTTAAAATATAATTATTACATTTATATTGTTAACAAACAAATTCTATTCTGATAGTTCTACTAACCATTTTAACAATATACTTTTTAGTGCAAAACAGTAAATATTTATTTTGTCTTGAAAAAGTTTTATACAAATTATTAAACAAAAAAAAATATGCTTTATACTTTATAGTCACAGTCTGTCAAATTAGCTAGCAGTTTGTCAATTTTACGAAAGCTTGTTTTTTTAGTTTGAATACTTTTGACCCGAGATAACTTTTGTTTAATTTTTGATATTAAAATGATGTTTTCTAAAAATGAAATATGATAATTAAATCGGAAATTAATGTTTTTGGAAACCAAGTCCTAGATTCTGACTCTTATAACTACCATCTTTGTCACTTGCAAAATGTAATTTTCAACTGTCAATTCTAATACAGAAATTAGTTGTAAAAAATGTTATTTTTATTTAGTTTTGATTCTATAATTTTTAATTTTTAATAGCAGATGATATAAATTGTTCTTCATAAACTATTAATGACAATAAAAAAATGCTAAAAACATTAAAAAACCTATCTATAATAAATATAGTATTTTTTATTTTGGAAAGTTTAAATTTTGATAGAAAATGTTAGGTTTAGAAATAATTAATCGTCATATTTTTTATAATTAATAATTTGTCAAATTTGACACTTTCTACCAAAATTTCTATTTTTGTCAAATATAAACCAATCTCAATGAGCTTAAAACGATTGCAATTTTAAAGAATATTTTGCTCTGTCTGCTAATGTCTAATTGGCATGGAAATCTCTTTCTTCTATTTCAACCTTTCTCATGAATGATGAAGCAGGCGAACAATATCCAATATCCTAGCAGCATTTTCTTCCTTGAATGTGCAAAATTCAAATTTATTTATTCATCCAAAATAGATTTACATATGATCATAATTTTTGTTTATTTTTTTGACTGCTAATTAGCTAATTTGTTGCGTCCAATTGTCAACATTTTAAGTACAAGTACTTGTTTCATGTTTTCCATTAAAATTAAATTTAAATTAAATTTACAATGCCTACCTTTCAAAAAATTTTAGTGAGAGGATTAATTGGTGGGATGTTATTAGACTATTGCTATGGTATCTTTGTTCTTTTGTATAAAAGATTTTATTTCGTCTATGTAGGTCTTCTTATTTTGTATCTCCATTATCTGTTTTGGTACTATATTATATAGATTAATTGCCATAGTTAATATTCATTATCTAATATAATTTTATCAGAGTGAACAATGGTTTTGCCTATGTTAATTCCCCGTCCTTCATTATCATCATTTACAACTTTTAAAAATAGTGCACCATTGTTCCGATATGTGTTTTAAATTACTATTAATAAATATTTCATTTTTCTGTGGAACCTATATTTTCGATAATAGAGCAACCTAAAATTAGCCAATACTTCTAATTACGAAGTCTTTCTTCTTAAATTGGTTGATTGAGTTGAGTGAAGATCAAATTAATTTGACGAATAAGGCACTAATAACCTTTCTTCACAATTTTATTTGATTTACCAAATGTAAAATTATTAGTGCTTTATTCGTCTTCCTTCTTACCTTGCCCAAGTAATTTAATAATAAAAAAATATTAATTTATAAAAATCTGTAAATTATAAATTTGATAGGGTTGAAAATACGATGATTACTATCAAGAACATAAAAATTTTGGTTTAAAGAAAAAAAATATTTGTGCCAATGGTCGGGAAAGGAGAAATTTGAATATCTAGAATGCCATTAACAGAAGAAATATAGTAGAAACAGTCAATTTTGATAGATACGAATGTCAATTTTAAGAGAAAGTTTTTTACACTCAGATAATGTAAAAAATATATTTTCTCAGTATTAATTTTGATGACAGAAAATATCTGTAAAATATGTGAGACTTCTTAGTTTTAATTCTTTTATTTTTGACATAATATTGACAGAGTAGAAATTGTTATTCATAAAATATTTGTAGCAATAAAAACTGATCAGATTATGTCTGATTTTGGCAAATTTTTGATTGTGATATATGACGATTCAGTTGATAATGATTTTAGCAATGACATCGATTTTGATAGTTGAACTCCCTATTAAAGAACTGAAGGATTTCCCAAGATTATGACATTTAAAAAATGCCCCATTTCTAGTGTCGATGCTATTGTTGACTCTTTTGCGGACAACTTTGCCAAAAACTACGATGTAACAATGGAAAGCGATATGGATTCTTCAGAATATCAGCAACTAAGTGGCTATAGTGCGTGTGGTGATAGAATATCCATTAATATGAATGAAACTATCATCTAATAATTATAGTTGCAGTCCTGATGAAATTCCAGAGGATTTCTTAAGCAAATGTGTCCTTGACTCAATGCAAGTTCCCTGATCTTTGGAAACATATGGTAGTTTCATAGTGCCTATATATAAATCAAGCAAAAAGACCGAAGTCGAAAATTATAGAGGAGTGGCTCTTCAGTCGACGCTTCCTAAAGTTTTTGATAAATTAACTTCAGCAAAATTAATGTATTTGTTAAGAGACTTAATTATCCCGGATTTTGCCAAGGACGTTCAACAGTAACGAATCTAATAATTAGAAAAAACACGAAAATATTTTCGAATCTATTGGCTTACCAATCTTACATATTAGATGCCTTGGAGAATGAACACCATGTTGATGCTATATACACTGATTTCTCCAAGGCGTTTGATAGAGTGAACCATAAAATTTTAAT
This sequence comes from Ontholestes murinus, assembly GCA_963969525.1. NCBI lineage: Eukaryota > Metazoa > Arthropoda > Insecta > Coleoptera > Staphylinidae > Ontholestes > Ontholestes murinus. Next base: position 26,009,150 of record OZ018398.1, read on the forward strand.
TAATAAATTAATGAATTATCAATTTAATGTGGAGGCCTTAAGATGTCTGGAATCTTTCTTGAGCAACAGAACTCAATGTGTAAAAATAGGTAATACAACATCTAAATACAATATATAAGTCCTTTACGTTGTAGATAATTCACTAATAAATAGAAAAAACACGAAAATATATTCGTAAAATCTACAACAAATGAGTCTTATTAAGACTACAAGAACAAATCACTTTTGAAACAACTACTTCTCTAGCTAATACTTCCACAGACATTGAATAATACAAAAGTAATTTGCGTGTTACAAAATAGCAAGGCTATCAAAGCAACACTAGTTTTGAACGTATTTCTTTCTGTAAAATGAACTAAAAATGATTGAATGTACGTTAAAATAGTTTGTGAGTGACTATACTATGGTAATTTGGAAAAAGAAATGAATTTAGGTTGATGTAATTAAAAATAAATTAGCAAAAGCAATTTTAACGTACATTCAATCATTTTTAGTTCATTTTACAGAAAGAAATACGTTCAAAACTAGTGTTGCTTTGATATCCTTGCTATTTTGTAACACGCAAATTACTTTTGTATTATTCAATGTCTGTCGAAGTATTAGCTAGAGAAGTAGTTGTTTCAAAAGTGATTTGTTCTTGTAGTCTTAATAAGACTCATTTGTTGTAGATTTTACGAATATATTTTCGTGTTTTTTCTATTTATTAGACAACATCTAAATGTATAAATGTACCATCGGGGGTTCCACAAGAAACACATTGTGGACCCATCCTATTTTTACTTTTTATAAATTATCTTAGTGATTCATTAAAAATTGTCAATATCACTTCTTTGCAGATGATTTAAAAATATTTAAATCTATAACTCAATATAGTAATCAATTTGATATTCAATCAGATCTAGATAATTTACAATCCTGGTGCGATAAGAATTATTTATACTTTAATGTTAATAAATGTAAATACATCAGATTTACTAGAAAAAAATAATGATATTAATGTTTTTTTATATTTTAAATGGCTTGGTTTTACAAAGGGTTCATTGTATTAATGATCTAGGTGTTGTTTTTGACTCTAAAGTAAATTTCATAGATCATATTGACGTAATTCTACGAACGGCAATGAGAACTTTAGGTTTTATAATTAGAAATGGATCTAAATTGAATATATCCACATTGAGATTACTTTATTGTTCCTTGGTATGCTCTAAGTTATAGTATGCTAGCATTGTATGGTCTCCGAATTACACAACTTATATTTCAAGATTGGAGCGAGTACAAAACAAATTTCTAAAGTATATTTCATTTAGGTCTGGTATACCACATTTACATTTTAATGCAAACTTTACATTAAGTAGCTTAAGTCTTAGCTCTCTAGAGTCAAGAAGGACTGAGTTTGATTTATGTTTCCTGAATAAACTTATTGCAGGTAGAATTAATTGTTCAGTATTACTTGAAATGCTTCATTTTATGGCCAATACATATTTAGTTAAATCAATTATTTCGTAAAAAAATATACATTAATTTTAATAATTACGCGCTCGTGTGGTTTCCAAGCAACATAATTTATTTCTTAAAATCGAATGAATTTGTGTTTCGACAATCATTATACACTTTTTGTATTACTCGTGAGAAGTAAACATGTTTTTCATGTTGGAGTTTTTTAACACAATTATTTGCCCTTTTCAAAGAATAATGAGATGTGTAAATATATTGAATAACTATCCTCACTTTAATGTTTTTGCAACTAACTTTTATTATTTTAAACGGAATTTGATAGAAAATAGCAGAGAGTGGAAACTGTTATTCAGAAAATTTGTTGATTTTTTTTTAAAACATATCTCTAATAAATATAAATATTTTTGATTTTGCAAACTTCAAATTTTGGCAGAAAATGTCAGATTTTGAGAGATTACATCAATTTCTCTAACGGTTAGTCAATTTCACCGAACTTTGTTTTTTTTTTTTCAGCAGAAATTATTAGTCAATTGTTATTTATGAAGTTGGTAACTTAAAATTTTGACAGAATGCACCACTTTTCAAAAGTGGAAGTATCCATTTTTGACAGTCCAATCTGGTATTTTTGAGAAAATTGTCAATTATACAATACCATCTTTCCCACACAGAAAATGTAAACATATATATTTTGTGTGTTAATTTTTATGGCAGAAAATAAATGTAAAATATATTAGACTTTTTAGTTTTAATGCTTTTATTTTAAAGTGACACAGAAGGAAATTATTATTCATAAAATATTGTTATCAATAAAAACAGCCAACACTCATATTTGTAGTAAATGTAGTATTGATTTTGGAAATTTAAATTTCTGCCAGAATATGTTAGATTTAACAAAGTTTTTAATGTAAAATACGACAATTCAATTGACGATTTGAGCAAAAGAATGAATTCTGATACTTGAAAATAACAATGAAATGTTTAGCAGTAAAACACGTTAATTTCGACATTCGCTTTTGAAAACTTTAAATTTTTTCAGAATATGTCAAATATTGACTAATTTTTGATTGTGAATAATGACGATTAAATTGATGTTTTTAGCAAAGAAATGGATTCTGATAGTTGAAACTAACAATATTAACAATGTCTTTTTTAGCAGTAAACTCGCCAAATTTGACAACAGTAAAAATATATTTTTGTCTTAAAAAATCTTTTAATTTTAACGCAAATTGTTAAACAAAAGAAAAAATGTCAATTTTCATAGTCACAGTTCTCTAGTTTTGTCAACAGTTTGTCAATTTCACAAAATCGCGTTACTTTAGTTTGGATACAACTGGATAAAAATTTTGACCTGGCATAACTTTTGACAGATTTTTGGTAGTAAATATGGTGTTTTTTGATTTTGAAAAATTAATGGTTTTGACAACAAAATCTTGGATTGTAATTTTTACCTGTCAATTCTAATGACAGAAAATAGCTAAAGAAAATATCAGTTTTTTTTTAGTTTTGATTATCTAATTTTTGACAAAAAATACTAGAGAGAAGAAATTGTTGTTTATAAAATATTGTTGACAATAAAACTGCCGAAGACATAAATCACATTACTCTAGTAAAAAATCTATTGTTTTTTATTTTAGATACTTAAAGTTTTGGCAGAAAATGTTAGATATTGACAGATTTTTAATAGTGGAATTCTGATCGTCATATTTAACATTTAAAAATTTGTTAAAATCGGATATTTTCTGACAAAATTTGATTTAATTGATGTTTTTAGTAAAAGAACGATTCAATTAGTTAAAACTGACAATTGTCATAGCAGTAAAATCCATCTATTTTCACAACAGAAAATGAATTTTATTTAATTTATACAGAAAATATATATTTTTATCTTGAAAACTCTTTTATTTTGAGTTAAGTCAGTCAGAAGACTACTAGGTTAATTTCGCCAACTGTTTACTAATTTCACTAAATCGTTTGACAAATGAAAAAATCCTTTAAAGTAACATGCTCCTTTACACATACAAATACACAAATCACACGGTGGAAGGACCACGTGGTCAATAGCCTAATACTACTGCTACTACTACTGTAAGCAGTAATTGTTAGTCATTTGTTATTTTTACTGGAAAATATTAATCTTTGATAAATTAATTAATGGATGGATGAATTAGTGAATGAAAGATTAAATGAATGAATGGATGAATGACGAATGCATGAATGAATAATTGAATGAGTGTATTCATGGATAAATTATTGATCTCCTTATAAAACAACGCAATTTCTGTACGGTGAAAGTGTAATGGTTATGAAGAACTAATCGTTGATCATTTTTTTTACTTATCACTTGGCGAAACATGAAATTATTAATAGGTAAAAAAAATTAAACACTTGATTTGTTTTACTGATATTCTACATTTACTCCAACTAGTTTTAATAAATATGAAATTAATAAATACGAAAAGCAATCTCTATTGAAAATTGAAGGAACAAGTTATTAAATTTTAATACAAAATATTCGAAGTATGATAGGTAGTGAATTCTTTCATCGTCAAATATTCAACTCTAAAGTGCACGGGAGTACCATTTACATAACAGAAGTTTGTTTTCCACGAAAACTAAAAACTTGTGCATATGTTTACGAGCGTATACATTTCAAGAAAAGTGCATACTGATACCGGATTAAATAAACTGCAGATCGAGATAACGGAAATTGACTTCTAACTCTTCGTAAACGAAAGCGTCTCGGCTGTCACGTGAATATAAATAATGTACATATATAAATCCGTGTGATAAATAAATCCGAAATAAATCCAATAAGAGAAAATATGTATTTGATATTAATCGCGTTTATTTATTTATGTCGCAGAATGGCTAACTGGTGAACTGTTTGAAACTAGGCAGAGATGTTGAGAATAAAAATACGAAACTTATTTTCGTTTGGTATATATTAAACATTTTATAAGTTTAATAAAAAAATATTTTAATTTATCCTGGTATATTAATTTTATGTGCCCGATTTAATCAAAATATTGTTGGAAGATTTTATGTCAGAGAAAGAGCATTTTATAATAATGCACTCAAGTTGTAAGCGACATATATATTACCAATATATTCCTCAAAATTTAAAGTATTCATTGTAATCTAACCAAAAACGAAACAGAACTAAGTATTCCCGTCCAGATATCTCATTACTACCCATTACTTTGCCCAAATTATTATTATTACTCTTATTATTACTACCCAAACATTTTGGAAATACACATCATCTTTTCATCAATCTTTTCTTATGTTCATCATATGGCTGAAATCGTAATTAGCTAAATGTAACGATTTTTTACTGTTGTCATTCTTTAAACGCGTCACAGAAATTGTTTTGTAATGTCAATTTACAGACACATGTTTCGTTGCAGTCTCAGTGTAGCTATTCTAGAAATTACGCACGTCTTTTCTGGTGAAAGGTCCGCACTAGAATAAATCGATTTTAATAAAATCGAATTATTACCGATGTTTTATTTTCCTGCCGCGTTAAAATATTAATTTTTACGTTTTAATGCCAAGAGCGGGGGTTTTATCTGTGCTAATATCGTTTTTTTAAATGCGCATTGAAAATAAAACATCGGCAATAATTCGATTTTATTAAAACCGTTGACGACACATGCGTAATTCAATTCATTGCGGTTTTATGAGATAAAGTACCATATTTATCATATTTGCTTTTAAATCTTTAATTCAAGTGTCGTGGGTCTATTTGGCTTTACAGATCCTTAATTTCGTTCAAATTTGCCTGTATCGTGAAGATTCTGATTAGAGATTAAGATTTATTATCATAAACGTGACAATTGAATTTAATTAATTTTATTGAATAAAATCTATTCTATTTGTTTGGCGTAATCCAAAGTTTCAATAAAACTTTCTACAACTTGCGCGTTTCACATTTTTTTAAATTCATTCGGAGGATCGTCATTCTAAATCCACCTTCCTTTTTATGCACATCATCCATCTCTTTATGCTTCTTAATATAACATCGGCTATTTTGTAAACAATGTAGGAATTGATTACTATTAATAAATTGACAACCTTCGATGATGTATTGTCAACTTCAAATAGTAACTGTTTTCTAACAATGCTCTTTGGTACATTGTTTTCGTAGTCATAACCATCACTAAAAAATAAACTTTTTTTTATTGTTTGCTGGTTACTGCGATTCCATGTTATATCTAAATTAATAAATGCTTGGCTTAATGTTACTCGCAGCAGGGAGGAGAAATATTTTAAGAATTTTTTTATAAAAAAAGACCTTTGTCTAGGTTTATGGATGCCAAAAACCTAGACATATATACAAATAACAACAATTCAAAACTAAATATTTAATCCCTATTAACTCGTTTATTACATCTTTCTTCTCCTCTCCCTCTCCCACCCTAATGTCATCACAATCTTTACGCCAGGCCCGTCCTCTCGCATCCACTCCTCTATCCGTCTACTCCCATTCATTCATTCCTCACGTATCTCCTTACACTCCTCCGCTAAATGACTCCATGTATCTCTCCCACTCCCACACAGCACACACCTACCATAATTTTCGCCCATCTATATCTTTCTTCCTCTCTCCTTCCAGCCACACCTAGCTCTAGCTATTGCTACCTTCTGCCCTCTCTTTAATGTGTTTAATGTACAATTTGCTAGGTACCCAGGTATCTTCCCATGTACCTGCCACCTTTTATAAAGAGGGTTGTATCAACTCCTCTCAATACACCCTTGACGCTCCTGCTTTTCCACTTCTTCTCATTTTACCTTCATCCACGCTGCCACATTCACCCCTTTTTCCAACCCCTCATTTACCAAACTTTCAGATACTTCTGCTCTTTCATACATTTTTTCCTCCCTATTCTCCAATCACTCTCTCCTACTCTCACACACGTTCTCCACACTTCTTTCACTAGCCTCCCCCCCCAATCCTATCACTTTCATCTCATACCTAGTCACTCTTTCCATTGCGTCTCCATGCATACACGTTCTGTTTGTTTCCTGAAGCAGAATGTAGCTGGGCATTGATCTTTCCACCGCCAACATCTGCTTCAGGAATGTCACCTGCTCTCTCTCGATACATTCATATGCTTTCATACCCCATGCCTCCACCCCATACATTAAGATTGGTTTCACACATGCATCCCACAGTTTGCACGCCATCTGAAAATTACCCTTCAGCCACTGTCCCCACTTCTCCTTCAGCACATACCACGCACCACCTAAACACAAAACCCAAATATTTAAACTCTTTCACTCTCTCGATCACTTCTCCCTTCCATGTTAATTCTTTCATTCTTCCTTCTCTTCCTCTATTCCTAAATCTCATCCACTTCGTTTTTCCTACATTCACACACAAACCTCGCTTATCCATATACCTTTCAACCCTTTGCAACATCTCATTCATTTCTCGCCAATCCTTCGCCAGCAAGACCACATCATCCGCATACGCCAACATCCACACCTTCATTTTTCCTATTTTAATCCCGCCCGCTTGCCCGTTTCTCAGGACCTCTTCTAGTTCACACATATATAAATGAAGAGCAACTGGCTAAGCGGGCAACCCTGTCTCACCCCCATCCATACTCTAAACTTTTCCGATACCCTTCCATCTACCTTTGCTCTCCCCCATGTTTATTCATACATTCCTCTCATCCATTCCACTGTTACCTTGCTCACACCTCTCCTCTTAAAGCGCTCCATCAACCTTTCCCTCAGCACTGAATCATACGCTGCTTTAAAATCCAGAAATACCGCATACACACTTTTCTTTTCCTCTAACACTCTCTCAACTATTCTCGCTATCGTAAAGATTTGATCTCTCGTTACCCTCCCTTTTCGAAACCCTCCTTGCGATTCTGGCAACAAACCCTTTTCTTCTACTTCCTCTTCTAGCCGGTTCTTCACTATCGTCATGGCAATCTTGTACCCGATACAATGGTTATACCTCGATAATTTCTCGCGTCCTTTTTATCTCCACTTTTGTGTAACGGGCACATTACCCCCACACGCCATGTTTCCGGAATCTTCTTTTCTCCCCTCCATATCTGATTCAGCAGCTGCCCAAATCTTCTTTTTCCCTCAGCTCCAGCCCAGCCGCTTTTTCTCCTTTTCCTCCTTTCACCTCTTGAAAACCCTTTTTTACCTCCTCTTCTGTAAACTCCTCCTCCTCTGTTCTCTACTCTCGTCTCCCCACCCCCACCGGTTCCCCGCAATTTTCTAAACATTTATTTTTCATGTCCTGCTGAGATACCTCTATCTGTCCCCGTATTTCTTCTCTCCTCAATATACTCCACATCTCCCTGTCGCTCTGGCACGATCTCACGTCCTCTGCAATTTTTTGATAGCCTGCGCCTTTTTTTCCTCGCATACCTTCGTATATTTCATTCTTGCCTCCCTCACCCCCTTCTCCTTCCCTCTTCCCTCCTTATTAATCTCTTCACCTCCCGACACTCTTCGTCGAACCATGTGCACCCCCCTCCGCTGCTCCTTTTTATTTTTCTTCCGCATCCTGCTATAACCTCCTCCATCTCTACCATATTTTCTACCTGACTCCACTTGATCTTCTCCAATCGTTTACCCATTCTTTCCATTTCCTTTGCTCCGTCTGCCAATTTCGACCTGTCTATCACCTGCTGCTGTTCTTTTTTCCTCCCCATCCATATTTCTACCAATCACATCTTCCACCTCCAATCTTCTCACTATTCCCCTATGTATCTCCTTTATTACCACATAGTCTATCACTGACGATCCCTATTGACCAATATAGGTTTTTTTCCCATCTCAATCGCCTTCTATACACCCATTTAACACATCCCATCCCTCCTCTAATATCCAATCTCCCATCCTCCTTCCCTCACTATTGATTACTTTGTCATGAGATGTTCGTTCTATTAATTCCCCTTCATCATTTACCCCTCCCCCATCTCTCCCATTCTCGCGTTAAAGTCTCCTCCCACCACACATCTCTTCCTTTCGCTGGCTTTCCTGTCTAACTCCTTCCGCACTTCAACTCAGTTCTTGTTCACATATACTACTCCTATTTCCAGTTTCCACAGCCCCTGATAGCAACTCACCCATATCATGCTTTCTACCTCCTCACTAAATTCTATAGTCCCCGCTTTTAACTCATTCCTTGTTCCCACAACCATCCCACCCTTCGCCTTTCCTTTTCCTGCACTCTTTTCTGCCCCTTTAATTGACCATCTAAACCCCCCTGGTAGCGCCCTTTTTACACTTTCCCACTCCTCTATCCTTACCCACGTCTCGACTAACCCCACCACATCCTTCCCCCCCACTCACTTCTCAAACTCCATTTGCCACCTCTCCCCCTTGCACTTAGACTTCAATCCGGCCACATTCCAAAAACCCACCCTAGGAAAACTCCCCTCGACTCCTTTTCTTCTATTTTTTAATTTAAGGTTGAGTTTTTTGCGTTTATCCCAGTAACCCGCTTACTTATTTCCTCCCACAGCACCTTTCTATTGTTTATATCGAGGTTTCTATATCCTATCTTAACCACGTGCCCTTTATCTTTCTCTTCCCTGGCAACTCTCCTGAAACAACTTTGTTTTTTTTATAAAACAGGCGAAAGTAGAAATCTTCGATAATACAGTATAACTAAACTTTTATTACATTTTGATGAATCGGTAGGATCAGTGGAGATAAGTTGGGAGGTATGAAAATAACGCTTCTTAATTGTTTTTCTGGTGGATGATTTGATGGTATCCGCTTTAATAGATTAACAAAACTTTTATTGCAAGATTTTGGCTATTAAAATCATTCACTTACAAATTGAATTATATTTAATTAGTTATTACATACTACAGTATATTAGAGTTACAGTTCTCGAAATATATGAGAAACAAAGTGCTTATGAAACCATCCTTGAAATATCCCTTTGGTCTTCCAGGCTGATTTTTTTTTCATTTCTCTTAAAATTTTTACTTTTCTTATTATCAGTAGCCTTATTTTGTGTATATATTTTGGTTTTTCTACCATCAAGCATACCATTTGATCCTATTGTATGAAATTTTTGGTTATAAGACTGTGATGTATCCATTTTCAGATCGAGTGTTTAAAGTACTAAGAAAAACTTTAAAATTAAGTTGACACTGATTACGTCTATCCATACATAACTATCGACAATATCCTTTAGTCCTTCTATAATGTACGTTTTGTTATTTATAAAAATAAAAATGAGAACAAGTATATGTAGTATATCTTTCAGGTATTGGTAGTTGTTCAGATTATTGGTATGTTCTTTCAAAACATCGATCAACCCCAATGATGTCAAATCTGAGCTTTTGCTACACACTTATAATTTCACTTTATTTAAACAATACAATTATATTCCAAACTCTAGAGGAGTATTTTTAGACTTAGTGTTTATTACTATGGCAAAAGTTACTGTTTCTTTGGCGGATGATTTACTATTGGCAGAAAGTGAACACCATCGTGCGTATACTTTATCTATTCCCTGGGATAATCCTAAAGCTCTTACTTCCAAAGAAAAAATATATCTTTTTGGAAAAGGTGATTATAATTCTCTGAATTACCATTTGAATCTTATTGACTGGAGTGCTTTATTTGCATCTTATTCTGACATAAATGATGTTGTCCTTAAATTTTATAATATAATATATAAGCTTTTGAATTATAAATGATTTAAAGCGTTTAATATTAAGGAAGAAAGCAGCTCACCATAAATATATTCAAACATCTTCATCTGACGATTATCTTCAATTTTCAACGTTAAGGTGCCAGTGTAAGAATTTGTCACGACAATTGCATACTAAATACATCGATCGTGTTCAATGTAGCATAAAAGCTAATCCAAAATTGTTTTGGAACTATGTGAGGGAATTTAAATCAAATGAAAGTATTCTTACAATACTAAAAAATGACTTCGATGTTTTCAAACTTCTTTTCTTCAGTATTCGTAGATGACAGAGCAGTATCTCAACAATTAAGGATGGATTCCAACATAATAAACGTCAACGACACATTTCTAGCCCTCACACTGTCTGAAGTCTTCGAAAATATTGTGTACCTAAAAGAAAGTGATACGTGTGGTCCTGATGGCATTCCCAATTCCTTTCTTAAATTTTTTTTATCTTTAAAAAATCCCCAAAATGCGGCGCATTGTCATGGATTTGGAAACAATAATTTATAACACGAATTCATAAGTCTGGAGCAGTTGATAAAGTAGACAATTATCGAGGTGTGTGCATTCAATCAGTTATACCTAAACTATTATATAAAATAGTTGCTAAACAACTAGCGTGTATATCTCGTAATTGTATTAATATAAGTCAACATGGATTTGTTTCTAAAAGGTCCATTTGTACCAATCTAGTAGAATATCAGCAATTTTTGGACTTTGTATAAAAGGATGTTGTGCGGCATAGCAATTTACTTATGTACGCGGATGGCATTAAAGTATATAAAGCAATTGAGTCTATTAGTGATTGTGTTGATTTGCAGGATGATTTGAATCGTATTTGTACCTGGTGTGACATCAACAAATTAAAATTAAATGTCAAAAAGTGTTTTTCGGTAAGATTTTCAAGATCTAAATCAGTTATAAATTATACCTATAATATTAATCTTAATGATCTTGATACTAGGGATATAGTATAATATGTTTTTGGAATTTTCGAAGAGTTTAGAAAAATTTCCAATTTTAGGCGAAGTGATAAACATTGTTAATTATTATCTTTTTAATATTCTAAGGATTTTGTTATTCTGCCAAGTATACACTGTTGAACTACCACAGGAGGCTTTTGTCGTGATTAAGAGTAAGAGATTTTTCGAATTTCTAATTAAAGTTTGTAAGCGATTTCGTTAATCAGGTTAAATTTGTCCGTTAATCTTAGGGATCGAATTAGAAAAATTTGAGTTACAGAACAAATTAGAGTTCTACTGGAATGTTCTTGAATGATCGTATTGAGAAAAAGTAATTGATCATTCTGTTCTATTTCTATATCGAATTAAATTTTTGGGTCAACATTTTGTTTAGTTGATTATGATGAAAATTTTCCTTATCTGAACGATGTGGATAAATAATTAAAATATCAGAAACGTAATAGATGCTAATACCTATAAAAAATCCACCATAATCAATTAGCGATCATTGGTCTAGAAGGAAATGCCATAAGTACTCTTTTAATACGTTTTATAGCGGCTTTCGTGGTACATAAAATAAATAATTAAACAGGTAGTGTTTTAAAATGTATAGTTTGTATTTATATTTTAGAACTGTTTTTTTTTTCAATTACAGAAACTGGTGTTTTATTGTATTCATATTTTTATAGATAAGTATTTCCTCTTATGCCCAGAAGAAATTTTACAATTCTTTGACAGTATCTACATTGCGACAGAGTATTTTTTACTTAGATAAAGTTTGCGACTGTCCTAGGGGTAAATGCGTTTTGAACAAGAGCCGTCTCGGGACTACTTTAAGTTTTACTTATCTGTAAGTCCTACGACCTGCAGTAGAAGATTTTAGTTACATAATGAATTTTAGAAGGAGTAAGTAGTTGTTCTGTTATATCGCAATAGTGAATTGAATTTTCAGGTGAATATTTTATTTAGGTGAAATTAATCTTTCTAGACCATGTGGCCATCTTTATTTAAATAAGGTCAGGCAGTACTTTTTTTTCCTCATAAGGTGATGTCGCTTAGCATCCTTGCACTGCGGTCTCCGTGGTCTTTTTGAGCGGCAAGCAGTACTTAATAAGGGGCATATTTATAATCAACCTCCAGGTGGCTAAAAAAAACTAACAAGGGAAAAGAAAACAGAAACAAAAGGGGGAAGGGGAGAAGCGGCATCGACAGAAGTATGTTAAAGGAGGTAGATCTGACAGAGAATTTAAATAAGAGAGAAGAACATAAAGAGAAGACAGTGAGAAGAAGTTTCTGGAATGTTAGGGGCATCATTAAAATACTGAGAAGCGAAGAAGAGAGGTAGACGCTCTAGAGAAAAATTGTTTTGGATCAGTAGAGACATGGGTAAGGGATTAAGAATGGAACGAGGTCAGAGGGTGGTTTCCAATTGAATTCTTATGAACGTATCAGACAGCAGTAAAGATCAATGATAAGGGTAGGCCAAGTGGAGCAATAATTACAGGGGTTAAGAAAGGCTGTAAGGAAGAGGCAGTCTCAAAGGTGGAAAGAGAAGGTTTCCAAGAAAGAATAGTAACGATAAGGAACAGGAGGACCAGGACAATCACAGAATAATACAACAAAAGTAACTTTAAGGAATTGATTATATTGGCAATGAAGACTGGTCAAAAAACGAATGTATAATAGTGGGAGGAAATTTAAATGCTAGAAACGGTGAATACAGAGGAGAAAAAATAAATACAGAGGGAAGAAGAGTGAGAGATTTGCTTGATAATAATGGTATGTGCTAAATGTGTCCATGGAAGGGGATGAACGAGGCGTATATACATACAAAGCATAATTTGTATATTAAAGTTGTAAATAACTAAGATTTTCAAAATGTGTGTGAAAATAATTGACTAGATAGAGAAGAAGAAGAAAGTTAAGACGATAAACTTCGAAGTAGGAGAACAAAAGGAATCCAATCATTTCCCAGTGTCAGTGGAAATGAACAATAGGGGATAAGAGGTAAGACAGGACATCTACCAGAGCATTAGAAAAAGATATAAGTGGGGAATTAAATAAACCAAAATGTTCAAAATATTAAAGGCATACATTGACAGTCGAAGGTGGCATTGGAAGAGATAGAAGAATACATTAGAGGAGCTCAAGTGGAGAGGCCCAAAAAATGCAGGAAAAGAAAATGATTGGTACAACGACGAATGTAGGGAAATTAAAAGAACAGAGAGGTACAACTTCAAGAGGTGGAAAACATCAGATAAGAAGAAATGGTTTAAACATTGGAACAATGTCAAGAGGGAATACCTATTATCATGTGAAAAGAAAAAGTTAGCATGGGACAAAGAACAAGTAAAATAAGTGAGAGAAATTTAAACAGAAATTGGAGTTTATACGTAGAAGGAAACAAAGGTAGAATAGTAGAGTAAACGTTGAGAAAATTTCTGCATTATTCAAGGAAAGTATGAACGATCAGGAATGTTTATCAAATGAGTGATTTAAATGAGGTGGAGCTTAAGAGGACAATAAACGGGATAAAGGGCAAGAGTGTTTATGGCCCAGGAAAAGTAAAGGTTAAGGCATTTAAAATATTAAAAAAGGAACAGGGAGAAGGGTGGAAGGGACTAGTAGAACAGCTGAAGATGATATGAAGCAGGAAGAGGGAAACATCGGAAAGTTGGACACAAGCGGAAATTATTCCGGTGCACAAAGTAGGTGACAAAGAAGATCCAGCAAACCATAGGCCGATAAGTGTAATAAGTACAACTTATAAGCTATGCATGAAGGTGGTAACAGAGAGTGGAGGTGGAGGAGCAGGTTTCAAGAAAGGTAGAGAAGCAGTGACCATGTACTAACTTTGAGCCAAATCATCGGTAAGGAAATTAAAGAGAGAGGGGGTGAAGGTCAACATCCTATTTGTAAACTTAAAGGGGTCATTGATTCGATTAATAGGGAAAACTGTATGAATTTATGAGAGAAAAAAGGGGTATCAAATGCAATGAGAGAGTGGGTAGAAAGAGTGTATGAGAAGACAGAATGTAGAGTGAGAAGGTCTGGGGAAGAGTCTGGGTAACCACCCAGGATAACAAAGGGGCTGAGATAAGGATATCCAAAATGAGCCTAATACCTCCAATGTGTTCATTTCAGACATTGATAGAGTATTGAACAAGCCGGTAGAGTAATAATTGGGAGGTAAAGCTTGCTTATGCGGATAACATAGCAATAATGGCAAAGAGGAAAGGGGTTCTGGAGTGTATGACAGAGATAATGAAATGGTATTTTGAAAAGTTAAGCGTGAATGTAAAGAACACGAAAGTAGTGGTGGGATTAAATAAATCATTACAACACTGTTATGCCAGAATCTTGGAATGAGCAAATAATATGCTCTCCCATTGCTCTTTCCCCCTGTATACAGAAGACCTTTGAGTTCATAATAAAGAATAGACTTGATTGATGGGCCTGAAAAAATCTCTAATATCTAATATGGATTTAGAAAAACAGGTAACAGCACTATGGATAATATTGTAAAACTCACATCTAATATCCAAATCTTCTTTCAAAATGTGGTTATTTTGAAATACTTTTGCATCCTCCTACCCTCCACGTTTATATATTTGTCCTGGGACTTCCTCTTAATATCCCCCCTATCCGTGTATTCCCCCCCCCCTGCTTATCCTAGCCTCGCATTGAAATCCCTTCCCACCAAGAAAGTATACTTAATTTATAAGTATACTTTCTTGAACAGCCGTTTTGGTCCAAGTCCTCATCTTTTCCTTGTTATTCGTTCTTTATTACTTATAACTTGTTCCCCCTGTTAAGTATATCCCGAGTCCCTCTGAACCTTCTTATTAACTCTTTATTTTTTTCCTTAATCTCTGGCAAGTGGCTAAACTTCATACTTTGCTTTACTGATGGTTCCAAATCAAATTGCCCTGTCTACTACTCCCGTGCAACATATATTGAAGACATACAATTAAAATGCCTCTATAGTTACTGCTGAACCAATCAAATAGTGCTTGGTGTTAATAAGCCAACACTAAGAAGTGTTTCAGAAGAAGTTGCGTGCGTATATTGTATGACGGTTAAGGTACATGCTTGAATTAGTCAAAGAAACTGAAACCCATATCTTCATCCTTAGACTTGGATTCCTAGCAGAAGCCCAGGCAGAGGGGGCAGAAGAAGAAGCGACGGGAGCAGCTGCGGCTGCCAATTTGTTTGGATTCTTAAAGAATACCTCGATAGTTCTGTCTTCCTTAAACTTAACATCAGTAACAGCAACGAAAGCCAAAATATTCTTGAATGTATTAGCAATCCTGTAGATAAGTAGGCGATACTCAAATTAATCGACGCCAAATTGGCGTCTCTCCCCAAAAACTTGGACCTTACATCCTCCGGCTTGATGTCTGAAATAAAAATTCCAACATGTTGGAAATCTTCGTTAGGATGAGCAGCGCTTGGAAGAAGGAGTTTTTTTTCTAGGCCCAGACAGGTGTTCTGTGCTAAAATGATGACGAACAAGAGGATGATATCGCCAGAACGCCTGGAGCACGATATTTGTTTTCTAGGAGCTTATCGCGGACCTCGACGAGATCGCCACGGGTAAAGACGAAACCCACGTTACCATGAATGTGCGGCAGGAGTTTCTATCCAGGTGTCCCTTAGTGACCTTGCGCATCATGGTGTTCATGCCCTTGAGGACGATGGCGTTGCCACGGAGCGATGTACGGACTTCCTGTATTTGCTTTGAACCGACAAAGTCAGTAGCCACAGTAAAGCAATTTAGATTTTCTTCAAACAACAAGTTTTAGGATAGTTTCTTTTCCAAGTGGCCTTATCCTGCCTACCCATCTTGAGGTGTGTAGGGACTCTAAATCGAATTAAAAAAAAGATATGAGAGATACGGGCTCAGAACTTATGAAGGGATGTTGAAGAAAGGATGACATGTTTTATTGGAATATAGAAAGAAATTGAATAAGTAAAAAGTTTCAAAAACTTGGGGGTTCACACAAAATAAGAGATGACAGGAGCACATATGGAAAGTATGCCTGAAGTCAGTTCTAATGTATGGAGCAGAAGTGTGGGGTTTCAGCATGAAAGAGAGTGTGAAAGGAGTACAAATATGGTGGAGGAAGAGTATGTTAGGGCTTTAGAAGAATACGCACGGTATGTAGATATGTTGGCAAAATGTGGGCAAAGTAAAATTACTAATGTGATACTAAATGATACGAACAAGATGAATAGAATAGAGTAGGCTGGTCCAACAAAGCAGTAAAAGAAATGGCAGGAAAAGGCAAAATAATTATATAATTCTTTTGTAAAATACTAAAATCAATGTGGTTTTATCGATCGACATTGATCTTGTGTTTTGTTGTTCTGTAATGTTCGGAAAAAAAATGGAGAAGATAATCTTTTCTCAATGGCATTTTGGAAGAGTTTAGAAAAATTTCCAATTTTAGAAGAAGTGATAAACATTGTTGAATTGTTTTCTTTTTATTATTCTAAGGATTTTGTTGACCTCTCAAGTATACAGTATTAATCTCCTATAGAAGTCTTTTGTCTTTTTTTAATCCGGTTAATTTTGTCCGTTAATCGCAGGGATCGAGTTAGAAAAATTTTAGTCACAGAACAAATTACTACTGGAATGTTTATGGATGATTATATTGTAAATTACTATTGTGATAACTAAATGTTACAAACAAGACGAATAGAGTAGAGTAGGCGGGTCCAACGAAGCAGTAAAAGAAATGGCAGGTAAAGGCAAAATATTTGAAAGTTTAGAGAAAGAGATTACCCTGAAGGAAATATGGATGAAAATTGATAAAAGCAGATACAATAGTGGATAAGGATTTTTGAAAAGAGGCGTGTAGATTAAATCTGTTTACTCGTTAAGCAGATTACAGTGGGGATTATTACTTCTTTTGAAAATTTCCACATATTCAAGGAGATAAATGAGATAAAATTTTAAGATATTGAATTTTGGGAAATCGATGTTTTCTAAAGAATGATTTGAAAAAGTGCTGCTATTTTAGTTTCGAAGCTGCGACCTGTTTGTCCTATATAAGTTGAGTTGCATTCGGTATACAGATTTTTATATAACTAAGGAGAAAATATCTTCTTATATAAAAATATAACTACATTTTTTGTATAAAACGTTTCGACAAAATTTTCACTAATTTTAATTTGCAGAAATTGGCGCAGTCGGTAGAAAAATTAAAATAAACAGCATTAAGTGATTTTAAATTTTAGAGAGATGATTTTAGTGATACGCATTTAACTATGTGCAGTTACTGTAATCTTTAAAACAAATATGATTTAATTTACTCAACACAATATGTTTTTTTAAGATAATTAATGTTATCTGTGATAGTTTACACAATTACTTGGAGCACAATATAATTTCATGTGATTACCAAATTTTGATACTTAAATTTAAACCCGTAACTTACAGGCCGTTTCAAGAGATTAATATAAATGATCTCAACACGGATCTTTCTTATTATAACTTTTTATTTATTCTTTAGCTATAAAGTTGGTGGTAAAATTTATTAATTCACTACAACGCTTCTAGACTTATTTATTTACCTTAAAACAACAAAGCTTTCAAAAAAATCCATGGCTAACAGATGATATCAATATATTAAAAGAACACATAATCCCAATCATTGGAAATATTATAAATCCCTTCGTAATTTAACGACGTCTAGTATTATTAAAGATTGAAAAGCATAATTAGAATGTTAGTTAAATACTTGGATTTGTTCCACTATTCACTAAAATAGGGAAACAAAACCAAGTGTATAATTAACGTTCTAATTAACATAAAAGTGTTTCACCTCATGTTAAGTGAAAATATATTTTATAGTATATATATATAACCTTTATTTGGCATACTACAATATTACAAGCTCTAAATTTATACAATACCATAAACCAAAAACTAAAACAATGAAATAATAGTAAAACTAAAAAGAAATGAGACCAATAGATAAAACAATTAATCATTCTTAAACTTGTAATTTCGTGTATCTTCTTCTAGCTAGACCTCACTGATCTCATTCTCATCAATTCTCTACATTCTTCAATTCTCTTTCCACTCTCACACAACACCTCATTTACACTCTTACTCTTAAAACTAGGCTCCTAAACGCACTCGTACAACCAATGCTCCCACACGTCCTTTCCCCTGGTACAAAATCCACACATCGTATACTCTGCTCCCGTCTATACCTTTTTACTACTCGTTTCCAAGAACATAAACAAAACAGAATTAGTTATTAGGTCTTAAAGACTACAGCCAATAAATGTGTTTTATCTAAAATTCTGGAAAAAGTAATTAAACCTTAAATTAATGATTACCTGTATCGCTTCTATACTATCTGCTAAGCAGACTGGTTTAAAAAAATATAGCTGCTCTACAGTTTTAACTCATATCACGGGTATTATAATTATCTGATAGCATCGAGGCTTTCTTACGTTACTATTAGATTTTTTAGAAGCATTTGATACTTTAAATCAAAGTATACTGCTTGCTATATTGTCTTATATTGTTTTTGATCAGTTATCCATAAGTTTCTTTAAACACCTAAGATTGAAAAATATATTATCTGGTTGAACTCGTAACTAATATTTTTTTTTTAAGTTTGTTTTCAAAGAATGCATATTTTCCACTGGCTCAAGTAGGGCAGCGTTCTCTTTGAAGAATAATTCACTGACTTTTTTTGTTTACGTGCGACAATGCACTAATTAATTGTCGTTATTGAGCCAGTTTATTCCGATTGAATTGAAACGCTGAGTAATAAAATCAGGACCGGCTTTCACACATGGTATATATTATTGTTTCAGTTAATTATTGACATTGATTGAAACTGGCTGCGAGGCATTGCCTTGCATGTCATTCGTGTTACTACCAATGATTTAGTTCGACCATTTCCAACGCTAGAAATGGGCAACACGTGCTGTGTGCATTGAACGTAATTAAAATATTCAATTGCATAAAATTGTGTGTTTAAAATATTGTCATGGTAAACAATTTTTATAGGTCACCCAGAATAATCGTTTATACATAATATAAAATTAATCATAACAAGGGCTATATTTAGTATCAGAATAAATTATTAATTCAAATATTGTATTGCAGGAATATATATAACATTATATTACACTTAAATTATAATACATATAGAGCCTGCATAGAAATCTAGGTGAGTGATCGTAAATATTTCGTATTAATAATAAATGGAAAAAAATAGTAAATATGGTTTCGTGTCCAATCCGATAATTTTCAGCAGCTACATTTTTGCATTATTCATAAATACGTCGTTGTTCATGGGTAAATACGAGCTCGCGGTGCGCAGGCATTGTCATTGGATGTTCTTTATGCTCGTGTGCAATTAGCGAATTAACAGCAATTTGTTGTTACTCCTAATTACAGAGCGGCAGCCAGAATGAACACGATCCATTAAAAAATCACGGGATATGATCAAAAGGTACTTATTAATTAAAATAATTGATATCGATATGCTAAATTGGTGTGCACCAATATAATTAAATTGCAAGTTAAATACAGAGTTGTATTAAAGCTTATTTCTAGGAAGATAAGTGCCGAATAGCCAAAAAGAACAAGTTATTTGACAAATATATTATATATACTTAAATCCAGATATGTAATTTTAAGTGTATAATCATTATTACTATTGTCTATCAATTCGTATTCGTCAATAAAGATGTTTATATGATAAGAATTCGCATAAAATCTTAAATAAAAAGTACTAAAATGGATTAATCTATATTTATCTAAATTCACGAATTGTAGTCAAATCCTCAAATAAAGTTACTTTCAGTAAAAAGGCTATAAATACAGTAATTCAAAAATATTTTAAAAATCCATATATACAAACATCTTCAATGATAAATGGATACATTATTTGAGAGGTTATATTGGTATTATTAAATATTTTATGATTTACCTAATTGAATCAAGGTTCTTGAATAAATGGTTTATTGTAGATTTTTAAACCCGTCGTTAATAGAGAAAAATCTAAAATTTCAAATTAAATGTTGCGATCTGCTCGAGGCAGAGTGAGAAAGATTAATGGAACTGCAACAGTAACTTTACTATCAGGTTACGCAAATATAAATTTAGGTGACCTATAAAGCAGATCCGCAAACATTAATTAAAATAATGAGAAAATCCCGTTTGTTCTGCTTGAGCCCACCCTTCATTAAAGCCACGATCCGCTCCCTAGGTGTATCCCATCCAATTTGTGTAATTAAAAATAACTATTGGCTGATGTCAATTATAATTTTTATTATTATCAGGGTGGTTTAATTATGTGCGACCCTTACATGTTATTTAATTGAATTATTAATTTTAACGTGATTTTTATTATATGTATGTCTTTATTATATTATTAATAATTTGTAAAATTAATCTAATTCGTAAAAAATAGTGAAAAATAATAATTATTTACGATTGAAAATAGAAAATGATTAACATGCATACTAATACAAATAATCGATCTATTATTTTCAGTCGTTTTATCGAGGTATTTTATTTATATTAAAATTATTTAAGTTTTTCATTAATGTTAATTTATATTATTGATTTCTAGAATTCTAAATCACTTTAACAAGATATTTAAAATATTTTCTTATTTTGAGAGAATTTTCACAGAAGACCGTGTGAGTGTGAATCCATAGCCTTATAATTATTATTGTTTATATTTTCCATTAGTAAATTAGGTAATTAAAATGGTTAATTTGTGCAGAATTTGTGATAAAGTAGTTACTCCTAATATTCCTTATATTAAATGCAAATGTGTACATGCGCTTCCGAATTTTTCTAACAAATTTCTTCAAAATCTTGATACTCTTGCTTAAAATGTACATCAAATTCAACTGCTGCATCGTCTGTATCAATTGAATCTTTGCATAAGTTAATAATAGATCAATTTAATATATTTAGAACTGAAATAAAGGAATTGAAAATGTCTATCATATCTATCACAAATAGATTTGATAACATTGAATCCCATCTAATTGTTCTTGAAAGTAGACATACCGATTATGAATCGCAGTTATCTGAATTTAAAAAAAAAACGGGACGGAAGAGAATCACGAAGACATTTTAGCGAAAATTGAGAAAAGGCGTATCAGATTATCAAATGCAATTCTCTTTAATTTTGACGAATCTCCTTCTATAGGTAGAAATCAATGCAATAATCACGATTTCAATGAAATTATCAACATACTTAAATTATAAATATACACATTTATAGACCAATTAAAACTATAAAAAATGAAGTGATTGAAGAGCTAGGCCATTAAAAAAAATCTTCAAATCGGAAGAAAAAGCAAAGGAATTTCTTAGAAGCAACTCTACGAGAGGACCTGATGATCATTACTTATTTCAATCCGAGCAATTCCTTCAGAATTGCATATATTAATTATTTCGCCTTATTCATTCATTATTAATTAAATCACTCAAGACTTGAATTATACCACTTAACTGGAAATCTAGCAACGTTATACCGATTCACAAAAGAGGTTCAAAGAATATCATTGATAATTATAGAGGAGTAGTCATCCAGCCCGTAATATCTAAACTTCTTGACTTGCCAAATTTTGATTGATTATTACCAATCTATTATTTCAAATCTTCTTGAATGTAAACAGTTTCTATTGAATGCATTGGAGTCTCATTCTCAAGTGGATACAATATACACAAATTTCTCTAAGGCTTTCGATCAAGTCAACTGTAATCTTCTAGTACATAAATTGAATGGTAGTCACAGTACTATTAAATGTCGTCGATTCTGACTGACAGAGTGCAATATGTAAACATTAATAATTTCAAGTCAAAGGCAATAATTGTCTCACCTAGTGTTCCGCAAGTGTCTCACTACGGACCCATATTTATCAATGATATACACCTGGTTCTCAAGTACTGTAAACATATGATGTATGCTGATAATTTAGAATTGTTAACAACGTCAGTGATTGCCGGTTGATTCAAGAAGATTTGAATCGCCTTAACGAATAGTGTTGAAAGAACAAACTGCATTTAAAGAAATGTTATTCGATATCCACCATTAGACGCCTATAGTAAGTAGATTTCAACTACAAAATTGGAAAAAATCTTGGAATCACTTTCGATAACAAATTGTCATTCACCTCTCATGTTACAGCAATAACACATATGGGATTATGTGGGTCATAGTGGCAAAGAACTGAACATCTGAAAACATTTTATTGTTTGTTGGTGCGTAGCCATCTTGAGTTTGGCTTTACATGAATTAAAATTGTTCAAAATAAATTTATTGGATATATCGAATTTAAACCAGGAATACATGATAGAGGTAAGTATGACAAGATTATGAAAGACCTTAATATCTTATCTCTAGAAAACCTAAAGAAAATAACTGATTTTGTACTTTTGAGAATTGTAAATGAAGATTAACCATCTTTATTAGATAATTTATCTTTCTCCGTTCCTAATAGGAGAACCCATGAAACTTCTCTACGTTTTCATAATTCTGTAACCCTAGTAATATCCCTAGTAAATGAATATTTATCAGATGGAAGAATTGATGTGTTAAATGTTAACTTTGGTCAATTATGACGTAAGCAAATATCTACGTTTAGTTATTTAGGATGATTTATATATGTAATATAATTTTAGTTGCGTGTTGTATCTGGGTGTGAATACTTTAGGTATTAAGCAATTGATATTACTTATATAATTTTATGTGCAGAAAGACCGATGGTCGATAGCGAAAGGACCGTCTAACCTATATTTTATATTCGTATGGCTTTGTTTGATGATTATAATTTTCATTTGTCTGAATAAAAATGTTATTTTCTCTTTAAAAACGCAAAAGTGTAGCATTTTTGTCTGGTCCTGAAAACGAATAGGTAGCCGGTACCACTTGTTATAGGCATTTTAGAGTGACAAGGGCAATCCTCTAAGCAACATTATTTTCCCAGTTTATCATTTATGTCTTTCTATCATCCCACTATTTTCTATTATTATTCCTAAATACTTGTAATTTTGTACCTATTACATCTGCTTTATTGTATGTAATTTATTTTCTCTAGATATTATTATTGTTTTGGTCTGTCTATATTTATCTTCATGTTTATTTTTTTCAGTTATTTTTCCAGTATATATATATATATATATATATATATATATATATATATATATATATAATGTCTCTTTCTATCTCTGCCACTATCACTATATCATCTGTGAACATCCCTTCTTTGCTTCTTTAATAACTTCGTCCAATAGCAATGTGAATAGTAGCGAACACATCCTTGTTTTACTCATATCTTTGTCACGAACTCTCTAGATTCTTCATTGATTTGTCCTAACTACGGTTTAGTTTTTTTGTACATAGCTTTAACTACTTCTATCATCCTTCTATCTATTTCTCTCTATTCCTCTATTTTCTAGCACTTCCAAATGTCTTCTCTTCTCACTCAAACGAACGCCTTTTCTACTTGTTTCCAAGTTTTTCAATAATTTATCTTATAGTGAATATTAGGTCTTCGGTGCTTCTTTCTCTTCGAAAGTTACAGTATCTGGGTCGGTGTTATTCCCTTATAGTTTCTACAGCCTCCTGTGTCTCCCGTCTTGTGTATAGATAATATTTTTCCTGTATTCCATTCTGTTGGTACTACTTTATTATTTACGATAGAATAATTCTTAATTGTCTCGGTAATTAATTGTCATTTTCTTTCCAAACTACATTCGCGATTCTTGTTTGGCTCTATTGACGTCTATCTTTACTGTTTCCTTTTTGTATTGTATTCTTCGTAGTTTTCTTCCTTTTTGTACTTTTTACTATGCATCTTATTTGTCTTTAATTTTTTCTCGTAGTTTTTCGTCCACCACTTCTTTGTCTTCTTATTCGTGATTTTTGTTGTTCTACAGCTTCTTTTGCTACTAGTATATTGTTTTCGTGTGTCTCCCACTTTTCTTCAATTATCTTTGGTTTACTATTGTCCTTGAATTTTTGATTGTCCATATATTGTGTTTCTTTCAGTTTATAGCTGTTTGTTTTCTCTTTTACAATTTTTCTTCGGTTGTTTTTTTTTTTAATTTTTACTTATTATGAAATAGTCTATTACTGATTTTTGATTGCTGGTTGGTTGGGTTCCTATTATTGTGTATCATCTTATATTTAAATTTTGTGTTTGCAGTGCTCATTTTTATTATTCTTTCTGCATTATTTTTTCTCATATTTACTCTGAATACTTACTAACGGGTGTCCAACAATTATTGCAGTCCCGGGTGGCGTTGGAATCAAATGCGTACGTCGATTCTTGCATGTGCCAAATAAATTGAACTGACACTTTAATTGTCAAACATAATTTTAATGTGAATTTAAAGTGTTGTTAACATTAATAAATAATTAGAATATGTTTACTCAAAAACAGATGTATGTTTGACAATTAAAATATCAGTTCAATTTATTTGGCACATGTAAGAATCGACCTACGTATTTGATTCCAACGCCACCCGGGACTGCAATAATTGTTGGACACCCGTTATGTTTTATTCATTGTTCATTATGAATTACCACGTAGTAGCAGTCGCCACAATCATTATGATCATGTTTTCTCCATATATTCTTCTATTCCTGTTTTTTGATTTTCTAGTCAACCGTTTAAGTCTCCCATATTTATTATTGCTTCTGTTCCCCTATCTATTTCTTATCTTTCTTTGCGTCTTTGTTCTCCCCGTATGCTATTATTAAAGTCCATGTTTCTTCGTCAAATATTTTTGTTTCTACTACCATAAGTCATTCGCTTATAAAAATTTTCTTTATAACATCTTTTATTCTATTTGGAGCCATTATTAATCCTCCTCCACCTTTCTATCTTCTTCTTCTACTTCGGACCAAAACATCCCTTGTATTCTTTGCATTACTTTATTTCTCTTTTTTGTTTCTGTGATTCCTAATATTTCAATTTTGTGCTTTATCATTTCTTCCACGAATCCTTCTTCTTTCCCTTTAATGCTTCTTATGTTCCATATACCTATTCGCCACGGTATGTACTTTCCTGTGCCCTCTCCAATATATCGCGTATGTTTTTCTCTGTCGTCTTTATTATTTGTAATTTTGTTTTTGTACTAGTTTTTTTCTTTTTTGTCATTTCTTTGTCAGTTGCCTTTTAAAATTCCTCGTCTTGTTCATTTAGTTTTATGTTTAGAGTTTTAGAGTGGATTTATGGAATATATCTCAAATTGGTGAGGGCTTAAATGACTAACATTTAGGCGACGTTAATGTTACGGAGAGTAGAGGGACGGATTTGTTTAAAAGGTTGGGACTTAAATCTATTAGAGGTAGATATTCTGATGTATAAATTTTAAAGCATTTTTAGTCAAGATGTATGTAAGTGCTTGAAAGTGTCTAGCTTTGCTTTTGATTTTTTTCTTTATGGATTGTGCATGGACTGCAGAGGAGAGTTTTGAGTCAAATAAAATATCTAGATATTTATGGGCATAGATGGATTTAATAACGGATTTTGTTTATAATAAATAAATAATGTTTAATTATATTGGTTAATTTTTATGCTCTATTTGAATCACAAGGATTGAATTGTGTGGTTATTTTGATAATTTCTAGCATGTAAAAGTTGAAAACAAGGCCAGAAGAAGAAGATATGTGGAATTAGGATTATAAAAATCATAATAGATATTATATAGGATTGGTGATAGGCAACAGCAATGTGATTTTGGATTGAAAATGATTTGAAATGGGATTTTCTAATTCTTACATGTCAAAATTCTACTAAAGAGGAAATTGCATATGAAGATAATTAAATGATGTGGAATATTTAGAAGGATACATTTGTATAGAAGGCCAATATGCAAAAAGAAATCGAGATATATACGATCGTCAAAATTGGTGATTTTTAAGGAAGGAAGCCAATGTGGAATACGTGAACGTGATTTTTGTGTTAGATAGGTTTCAGTTTGTTAAGCGATTTGAAGAAGAATTATTCTAGATACAAAAAGAAATCGAGATATATATGATCGTCAAAATTGGTAATTTTTGAGGGAGGAAACCAATCTGGAATACGTGAACGTTATTTTTGTGTTAGTGGAGTTTCAGTTTGTTGAGCGATTCGAAGAAGAATTATTCTAGATACAAATGTATCATATGGATAGCATGGAACCATTTTACAGAATCAAGAGGAATTTTAGCAAAGCCAAATGATGGAATCTTTATAAAAGTTCAGTTATGTGTAATAGCCTACCTCATCTGTTAAATGTGGAAGAGTTATTTCATTGTGTTACTAAATTATATATTTTGCGTGATAGTGAAATAAAAGACTCTACAATCAAGTATTTAATTTTGCTTTTATTTCAATTTTTATCTGCTAAAAAAGTTTTCATAACATGGCGCTAAAAATGTTACAACATTACAAAGTAACAACACGCAAAATATATTATATTATATAGTTGGATCATAAAAATCATTATTAAAATATAATAAATTTCCATAATATGATATTTTATAAAATTGTGAAATTTTTTAATAATTTTTTCTAATTATTTTTTTAATAAAATATGTATGCATCATAATTTTAACTGAAAGTAATGCCTTAATCATTAGTGAATTATTAATTATATATAACGGATCATTAATAATGTTTTAATATAAACATATTTTAAAAGTAGGACAAAACATGAACGTAACTAATTCAAGATGGCAAGGTTAGATGTAATGGTAGTTAATTTGAATAAAATATACATAAAAAATGTTGTATTGTGTAATAAATTCACTCCCTAAAAAAGATTAATGATTTGAAAAAATCTATTGGCTGTTAATTAGGTATCCTATCGATAAATCTTAGGAAATACCCTCAACCCCAGCACTGGCGTAAAAAAGTTTAGAAGGCAATTCGTAACAATCCGTATAATTTATCGAGCCCGCGCAACAGGTGACCTTTTCCGGTCTATGTGCATTACTCCTGCCCCAGTTTCTGGTATTCTTGAACCGTACACTACTCTAGCATCAATGACCTACTCACGATGCCATCGATTTTGAACAAAGTTTTCATTAAATCGCCTCTGATGTAACATGTTACGGGCCCATGTTTAGACAGGGCGATTGATTCAATTTACTATTCTCTATTTCACATATAGGCCACTGACAAAATTAATATTTAACGGAATTGATTTATTCTTATATACTAATTTAATTTATATACCTTTAATCGAAATCAATTGAAATAATGGCATTTAATTTTCTAGTACAATCTAATTTTATTCACCGTAGTGTTTATTTTTCTAATTAAAAAAATGATTAATGCAGTGTTGACTTTGCTGGGCCAACATGGTAAAGCTGGGCCGAATCAAATTACCAAATGGGGATTTGTCGTCTGTGGGATTACCCTATCAGTACATGTCCTGCGGTGGCTCCGCGTGACGCCTTTGATGGATCTCTCGTGTATTAAAGGGCCAGCGCTCTGAGCGGAACTAACGGCTGGCTTCTGAGATATTAATTATTGAATGAGTTTAATCGAATGCTCATACATATAATTTAATTCGAGTGTATTTCCTAACAATTTATACGGCTCTTATTGGAGAATCGCGATGAAAATTAATGATTAAATAAATTCCCACACCGCGCGATCAAATTAATTTGTAATTGGTATAGGCCCTGATTTTTTCACAGTTGGAAGTATTCAAAGGCGCAATAAGCATATTTTTTTAAGTTAGTATTAAAAATGTTTGATTTGGCGTTTACTATTTTCTTAAATAATTAAGAAGAAAATTGATATTGTTGTATACTTATAATAAAATATATTAAAGTTATGTTGTTGTAGAAAAATAATTGAAAAATACAAAACAAACGTACATTTCGTATTTTTAAATTATCAATACATTATAATATTTTACGTTAA
Source organism: Ontholestes murinus (assembly GCA_963969525.1). NCBI lineage: Eukaryota > Metazoa > Arthropoda > Insecta > Coleoptera > Staphylinidae > Ontholestes > Ontholestes murinus. The sequence continues at coordinate 26,037,176 of OZ018398.1, forward strand.
ATAATTAAAGTTCATTTAGCGATCACAAAAGTGAAGGGTCGATAGTCCGGGCTTGCAATTTGATGAATGGCCAGTAATTTTCGCCATTGAGATAGAATGAATAGCGTTTTAGAGTTAAATTACAAAGCTTATTTGCTCATAAATACTACTACTACTAGTATAAAAAGAACAAAATGCAGAAATATAATAATATAAAATACATTACAGATGAAACAAATTGGTTTTAGATATCGTATAAATTTAAAAAACAGAATTTATAAAAAGACGTATGGGATAATCCTGTATGAGATTTAAAATAAACGTAAAATTCAAATTGTCATACGAATTCTGAAAACAAAATTTAAAAAGGCAAGAATATATTTTATAAATGTCAATGAGAAAGATGAATTAAAAAAAAAATAATTATAAAAATGTTTATATATATTATATTATTTTTAGCTTTAATTTTTTATATATTATATAGCTGTATTATTAATATTAGTTTCTGCAAATGGGATTGTCCATTTATAAATATTATATTATATAATTTAAAACGGGTGTTCACAAATTTTTAAAGAACATTTAAATATTCATAACAAAGGAGAATTATTAATTATTAGAAAACACTTTTATTGTAATAATAATATATTTTTAAAAGTATATAAATTATGATAAGGTTTTTGTGAAGAAGGACGGAAGTAGAATGCATCCTGATTACAATAAATATTCGAAGAACCTGAAATAAGTTAGCAAAGATAAAATAATCTGTTGTTCGAATCCAGAGTCACGAAGAAGTGAAAGTGACGTCAACATATAGTAGAAACAAATGCAGAGGTGAAGCTAAAATATAAAATACGTATATTAAAAATGAAATATGACTATGGGACATCTAGAGTAATATTTTTTTACAAGATCAGAAGTCCTTATTAAATCAATTATTAATCAACATTGTAGACAGTATTTTAATTACTTTTCAAATTTATAAACTTCACTACCTAAAAATTACTCTTCACGATCTATTAGAAAATAATGGCGTGCACAATTAATCACAATTTCTTTTGTTTTACTATTTTGGCTTTTGATCATTGTTCATCAATATATCTGCACCACAAGAAGTCGCTTGCTCGATAGTATGTTTTGACTATATTTCTTCAAAATGTTTGATTTAGACTTTTAGTAGCGACAAATGCGATTAAGGGACAAGCCGTTATTTTATATATAATATTCGTTATAGAATGTAAAAAAGTTAAAAGTTTTCATTGAAGAATGTGTTGATTAATAAAAGTGTTTCTTCTGAGCTTTGATACCTATGTTGGTTAAGAATTATTCTAAATGCCTGGATCGCTGTGAATGGGAAAATATTTGTGGTATCGAAATACACTAAGATATTGTTGTGTACGTATTCTAGATTCTCTGTTCTGTTTGCATAAGCCACGAATTTTTACTAAGAATTTTGATATAATTTGAAAAAGTGAGGATAAGGTGCAGTTCAAAAAGGAACAATTTTTTTATGCATTACAATCTAAGTGCATTCATATTAAGGAACTTGGAGAAGTTCAATGTTTTCATGTGCGTTGTTTATATTATTTGTTTAAGTTTTCGTTATATAAGAAATAAATTACTATAAAGATGTAGCTTTTTTGAGGATAGTAATTGTGTTATCTATTTTACCCTTGCAATAGATGAACTAAGAAAGGAGAATTAATAAATGTGTGTGAACATCAATAAATGATTACATGCTTAAATTACTGAATAAAGTTATAAATTAAAAAAATAATAATAATAAACTAATAAAAGAATTAATAAATTATTGAATAAGAAATGAAATTATTGAAAAAAATAAAAGATAAATAAATATATAAATTTAGGTTTAGTAACAAGGCTGTTAAGTAGAGAATAGCTTAAGATTTACCTGGTTTGAAAATTACCAAATCAGTGCAAGAATAATTTTGAAGCCCAAAAATTTAAGGGTTTTCTAATAAAGAATAGCCCACTAATGTGTTAGTTGCTCTATATAGAGTTCAGTTAGGATTTTGATCAGACCAGGTTGCCGATTTAAAATATCGTTCAGGCAAAATGTTAATCAGGATATTCTAGAGTATTAACAAAATTATCATAACTTTCAATGTTATGTATTATAATTATTCATTGAGAAATCATCTTGATCATTCTTACCGATCGCTTACTAATATTTTAATATGAGGTTAGTTTTAGTAATGATTTGATTTGTTTATAGATAGGATATTAAGAAAGGCATCTTTACGTATAGAATATTTGCGTCGATTAAATTTTATGTTATATTTAATTTGTGAATAGAACTCTTAGAATCTTAAAGAATTCCTATTATGAAAATATTGCATGCATCTTGTAAAGATATCCATCTATCTTAAAGATTAACCATCATCAACATCGCAATATTTTTTTTCACGTTGGTTCAAATCGTCCATAATTGACTTTAGTTTATTTTATTTGAATAGCAATGCTAATATAAAATCCTCAATGACAGGGAATATGAAAAGCCAAATTTTATCAGAATTCTGTAAAAATAAATGTAAAATATTATTCAATTTTGATTTTTAAAGCATAAAAAAGAAAAGTCACAAAATCGCCTAGTATGAAATTATAATCATTACTACTTGAAAGTATCTAAATATATAGTGTCGAGTTTTAAGTCATTTGGTCTTTTACTATAATAATCAAATACGATTTTTTATAGAAAATAATAATTTTATTCAGTTATGTATTGACCATTTTTTTCGATGACACTGCCATCTTTCGGGTAACATCATGATGATATCTTCAAAGAACTTCTGATCTTTCTCAGCAAAAAATAAAGTAAGTACTGTTTGGCCCCATCGTCTGATTTGAATTGTGTACCATTCAAAGAGTTTTGCAAAGATCGAAACAGCTCAGCTCTGGCGGCTCACTAAACTTGTGAGTTGTCTCTCTTTGTCATGGTAGAACACAACACCCTTATGATTGTGCAATTGTCTTTCCATGGTCATTTGAGAAAATGTTTAATATTTCTTCGACCTGCCGAGTTGTGTAGAGGCGGTTTGCTTCGATCAGTGCCTTTATTTTAACGTCTTCAGTTGGCCTACTTGAACGTGGCCCATCTTTGACATTGAAATTACCGGAACGGAATTTGGAAAACCAATTCATGCACTGTTCTTCTATTAAGCAATCTTTACCGTACACAGCTTATAACTTTTCATGGGCTTGCGTTAGGTTTTTCTCTTTTCTAAAGTAAAACATCAAAACATGGCGATATTACTCGGTTTACTTTACCATATTTTAACCACTGCTTTACGACGACTACATAATCGATTCACTTATTTTTTTAAATGAAAATTGAAGCATCTCTTGTCAAATGGCATTTAGGTTAGAAGATTGGACTGAAGATTGGTTAAAAATAGATGTCTACACATCTATTTGTCAGAACCGAAATTACTTAAGACTCAACCCAACATATAAGCTACATAGTTCTAGAAATGTAGATGAACATAGTAGAAAATGCCAGAACTCTAGAAGAAAATTCAAGACATCTTGAATAGATACTGTTGAAAATTCCAATAAGTAATGGTGAAACTTTTTTGAAAAATGAGAAATATATTCCTGAAAAATTATAGAACTTTTACAAAAATTCATGATATTTAGAAGAAACATTCATGAAAAATATTAGGAGTTGGAATAAAAAATTATAGCAAATTCTATAAATTAGAATAAAAAACTGATAGATAATCCTAGAAATCTGTAAGAAAAGGTGCCAAAAAATTCTTAAAAGCCTAGAAGAAAATTCTAGAAATTCTGAAGAAAAAATGCTAGTAAATACTAGATAGGTCCAAATTCATTGAGAGAGAAAATTCTGGAAATCTCAAAACAAACTCTAAATCCCAGATAATGAGGAAAGGCCCAGTAACAGGTAAACTCTTCGAATCGCTCATTAAACAAAAACTCTTTCAATCCGATGAATTAAATTCTCACTGAACCAGTGGTGAGACATTTTTATGTTAATTAGAAGATTATTTAAACACTCGGCTTTTTTCACTATTTTTATATTTGTCCGACTAGTTTTGGCCGTTAGTCATTCTCAAGGAAATATCTCCAACGGTTCACAACATCTTGTAGAGATATCTATCTATCTCCAAAAATAACCATCATCAACAGCGTAATCTTTTTTCCACATCCATTCAGTTTATCCATAATTAAATAGCAATGTTAATATATCATTGTCAATGGCAAGAAATATAAAAATCCAAATTTTATCAGAATCAGATTTGAGACTCGATTTTTTACTATAATAATCGAAGGCGTTTTTTATAGAAAGACATAATTTTATTTCGATGACATTTTGCCATCATTCGGGTAAAATCAGGATGCAATGTTCAAAGAAATTCTGGCCTTTCTCAGCAAAAAATGAGGTACTGTTTGACCCCCTTGTCTGGATTAAACCGTGTATATCATTCAAAGAGTTTTGCAAAGATCGAAATAAATAGTAGTCGGGCGGCGCAAGATGTAATGAGTATGATGGATGGTCCATCAAATCCCATCGATGCTGCAGCAACTTCTGGCGGGTCACTAAACTTGTGTGAAGTCATGGTGGAACACCAAGATTTGCCAATTATGGTGGCTTTTCCCTGATGGCTTTATTCAAATTGTCCAATTTGTTATTGACAATTTAGTTCCGTATTAGCAGCTCAAAATACACGATGACTGTAATCCCACCAAATTGAGGGCATAACCTTCTTTTAATGTATATTTTCTTTCGAAGCTGTTACATCTTGTTTATCGGGGTTGCATCATGATCGTTTATTATAAACTATCCATTTCTTATTGGCAGTGACAATACGTTTGAGAACTGAATCATTTTCATTGTTTTTTAAGAACTTGTTACAGGCGTTTATGCGCTTTGTTAAATGAATTTCTTTGAGTTCATGTGGAACCCAAATATTGATTTTGCTAACAAATCCCAGTCGTTTAATTGTTCAAAGATTTTTTAAAATTATTATCCTCTATCCATTAAAAATGTTTGTTCTAATTTCTTATTTGCTTATTCTTCACGGACATAATGCATTAGTAGAGTATTATGTCGTTAGTTTATGCTTTCTCTATATTGAGTGAAAAACCACCGATAATTACAGGATACTGTCAACATCCACAATAAAAACTATATTTTTAGTTTTGTTTATTTATGATATATTGAGATTTTTAATAGTAACTATTATATTAGGTGAAGAGTAACACTTGTTTTTCTTGGTAATGTTTTTATTTTCTTTTATTTTAAGTTCTTAATGTTCGCGATATTGTATGTTCGGTAGTCTTTTAATGAAACATCCAGTATATTCTAAAATTCTTAGGTTTAAAATCAAATTAATGATACAATTAATAATATTCATATTTTTATTTTTTTTCATTTTAAAACTTTTAAAGCCATATTTCATTCATTTTTATATAAATAATAAAAACAATCAACTGTATTGCAACTGAAATATTTTTTTAAATTTACATTTAATAATCTGTTTCGAATAAAATTTGTTTGTAAGTTGACATATTTATAATCAATATGACTACATTTCCAGTCATTGTCCTATAACAATATTTGTTTATCGGCGAGTGAGGAGGTGTGTGTACGTCCTAAATTTAGTCATCAAGCTCCGTGTTTCAAAGCCATGGATTTTATCTCCAAACAGGAGAGCCTTATTTGACAGACACGTTCTACTGCGTTTAATCTCTAAAGGGTGTACAGTATATAAATACGCGGTGTGACCTTTACACGTGTTAATTAAAAAAAAAAAGAGACAATATCAGTGGTGCGTCCGAGTCTAATAATTTACACGTGTGCATGAAAAGTTGATTCAACCCAAACACCCCCAAGGAATTAATAATTCAACGAGCCTTTAGTAATAGAATAATAAATTTTTAAGTTCCATTTATTAATATGACCAATTTATAAATTAAGTGAATAACTATAAATATTTAAGACTGAATAAAAAAATAATTCTTTTCATTTTATTTTTATATTTTCTTATAAATTTTTCTAAATATTATTAGATAGGTAATGTAAATATTTTTCTATTGGGTGTATGAGTACAAACAAATAATAATTTTGTAATGATCTTTTGTGTTAGTCATCTTTTTAATACAATACAAAATAGAATATAAAATTGTAATCATAAATTTTTGTGAATAGAGAGATAAACATTTTATTGAAGATAGTATTACAATAATACGACATTATTAAGTTTCTACGCCCTTCTCTTCTTAGCTATAATATGGTCCAAGATCACAGCCTTGTGTGTGAATATTTTTCTGCATTTCCATTTTCTATATGTATAAAAATTACTCAACTTAAATATTATTCTCATTGGTTAATGTAAAATATAATCTCATTACTAAACCTAAAAACATATTGGATAAAATCAATTATAACAAGTAAAATATTAAAATTGAAATCATTTATTATTAAAATAGAATACGATGAAAAAATAACATACTTTGAATAACACATTGTAAATATCAATATAAATATTCACATTTACGAAATTAATTTTAACGGAATTTTACAGCCACAATAATAGAAAAAGCATAAAAACTCAATTCATATGATAACAATAGTTATACGTTATATTTAATATTAATATTCAAGGAACTTTTGGCATGAATATAATCAATATTTTATTCCACGAAAAAAAATCGACGCCCTGAAATAACGCCCCTGATGCATTATTATAGGTCCCTATTGATGTTGAACAGTTTCTAATTATGAACTTAATTAACTACTTAGTAAAAGCTTTCAAGTAATTTCTGCGGAAACGCAGTGCAATACCTTAGGTAAGTGTAATATTATTACAAACTACGTGGAGTATTTTTAATTAAAGGATGTAGGTTAAGGATAATATGCACGCTCTAAACGTCCTTTCCTAATTAACTCCGGCCTCTTTATTTTTCATTTGAATGTTATTAAAAGTTCGGGAACTAAGGTGTTGAAAGTCGCAAACACGCGATAAATATTAAGTACGTTTTCGGTATTTTACACATCAAACTTTTTGGTGGCTCTTTTTGTGACGTCATGCCCTCGCACCCTTCATCGTGTCCCGTTATTATCTGAAAGCGTGACGTAAATACAGACATCCCCCCTCCCTAAGTTGTATGGAAGAGTATTAGTCGGAATCAAATTGGTAGCTCTCAACTACTAACAGATAACAAGATAATTTAGTTACGGAACCTTTCCGTATCACTTATAGAAAGAACTTTTTTTCTAACTATTGCGTTCATTTGTTAAAGCAATAAATTAATTAAAGGGACATTGTAGTGTGTTTTTTTGTATTTATTTCATCATGATTATTGTTTTCGTAAATTAAAAAAATAATAATAAGGTAAAATGTATTGCCAAAAAATTCTTTAAAATCAACTAAAATTACTTAAATATAAATTATCACCTTCTAACTGTAGTTGAAAAAAAATTAAATGAAAATAATTGATTTAGAACATTGTAAAAAGCTAAATTAAAAAAAAATAAATTATTCTTATTCATATTATTGATTTTCATATAGAAAATTACAGTTTTCATCTTTATTTTTAAAACAAACGTCTTTAAAACTTTTAAAGAAATAGTAGTATTTATGATTTTTTGTTCTAAGAAGAATTTTGGTTTGAATATAAATATTTGAGAAATAATATAGTAGTGCCATAAATATTTATAACCTGTTTTTATAAATTTCAAAAAATTTGCACCATTTCTTTATCTAAAATTTCTTCTATAAATTTTTAGGATTCTAGAAATTTCTCCTCCAGTTTCCTTGATTATCGGATTTTTATTATTCTTTCGGATTTTTAAAATTATTGAGCAACTTCTTTTCCAGATTTATAATTGTTCTTTTTAATTCAACTGCTTTGTTCCATTGTTTTAGAAAAATTTAAAGCATATTTTGCATTATCTTAAGGGAATTGTTTTATTTTTTAAGTTTATCAAGAAGTACAGCAGTTACATGAAAGCTTTAAAAACAATTTATAATCATTATCATAATTTTTCGTGAATTTCTTCTCCAACTTACGAAATTTTTTTTCCAGGGTTCTAGAAATTTCTCCTCGAAACGTTTACAAATTTCTAAGAATTTTTCTTTTGTAGAACTTGCAATCCTGAATGCAGAAATGACTCGCCATTGCCGTGCATCCCATTTGTAAACACACCACCTCATAGATGTTTAATGTGATTAATTAGTGATTACACTCCAACCACACCGATGGTTATTGTACACTGTTTGAATGAAATTGACTCGACGAGCTTTTACTTGATAAAGGATTCCCATATTTGAACTAGGTGGACGTGCATGTGATCTGCGGAACGGCGAAGTAGTTCTTCTGGTCTTTGCAAGAGCCGATTATCACATTTTGATCGTGGTCGCGTTTTATCAAGTGTGTAGAATCGAACGATGAGCAAAACTTGCCCTCTTGTTTGCACCAAGTGCTCTCTGATTTACCTAAACCTAACATGGTTACCTTGACTTACATGATACTAGATCTAGAAAGGGTTGGTGATTCAAAGGAGTGCAAGATGAAAATTTCAAATTTATCCAAAATATTTGGACCGACAATCGTTGCATATTCTTCCAATGATTCTAATCCAGAGTCACTACTTTTATAAACTAAACAGAAAAATATGATAATGGATGATTTAATGAACTTGCCGAATAAATACTGCCAATCTTTTTGTCAATGTTGCCGAACAATTGCACACTCCAAAACCTCAACATACGCCCAGGACTGATTCTTTATTTAAATTAGACACTAAAGCATTTTTACTCTCCATTCCAACAGGAATGATAAGAAGAAGAAAAAGGTTTTCCGAACGCTGCCCATCTACAGGTATTAACATTAATACACCATTGTATTAATTATTAGTTAGTTTTTTAATATATATCCAAAACACATAAAAAAATACGAAACATTTCGAAAATGTACATCAATGGGTCTTATTAAGACTTCAAAACAAATTACTTATTGACGGTTTTAAGAAACTTCACTTTAAGAAATAGTAACTTCTCACTAAAATATTTTCTCCTCCAATTTATAAAATTTCCTATTCCACATTTCTATAATTTATCTTGAAACTTTTTATTGTACTCCAAAAAAAAAATGTTATCATGATATGAATTATAACTTATAACATATTATTTAAGATTTATTTTTGATAATCTGATGATGTTTTGTTTAAATGCTTACATACATATTATATTATATTATATTGGTTATTTATGTATATCTATCAAATTACAAACTTTAATTAGAATTAATTTCTAAATTAATCAAGATGATAATAATTCAATTAACAACTCAAATTGAATAGTAGTTTTAAAATGTTTGAATTTTCTTCTGCTTGATTAATAAAATTAGTATAATAATGTATATTTTTATAAAACTAATTTGTGCAACAGAGAAAATATGACAATATTTTAATCTAAGGCATTAAATGTTGCATTTTGCAAAAATTAATATAAATACATATAAAGGTCGCTCCTTGCATAAATCTGCAAATGTTTCCTACATTCCTAATATATTTATGCCTGATCAGTGATTAGTACTCTACCCAACCACAATCTTGAATCTATATCTAGTTTAAAATAAATATGTAGAAGAAATGATTTAGATATATTTCACTATATTGATCGTTTAAGTTTACGTGAAGTGTTTTGAAAATGAAAATGACACTCAGTTTATTCCTTACTTCAATTGTTCATTAAGCGTTAAATTTACATTTCGTTCACAAAGTGTACATTATCAATAACAATATTACAAATACTGACAGTGTTAGAGCAACAATAACTCTAACAGTTCCTAAAAATGGTCCAATCACTGCAATATCAATAATAGAATCTATTCCCATGCATCATGAAACTGATATAAAAGCCATGGAAGCAGAGGAATTTCCAAATAGAGAACCATCTGTACCTTAACAAACAACCAACATCATATAGCATGAATTGCAGAATACTCCCAAACAGAATCAGAAGGTGACTGCAAGCCAAAACTGTGGCCATGCATGATCATTGCGATTTTTAAAGAAATCCATGAAATGTAAGGACTACCGAAATTTATTTGTAGAAGAATTGTCTAAGAAGATTTTAGAATTTTTTAAGTTTTACTTTAAAATTTTGAGAATTTCCAAAAGAACGTACATTTGGCATTTTCCTCTATTACAATACCAAACATAACATTATATTCTGCTATTTCTGACAGATTAATCCCTGCTCATCCATATTTCCACCTCTAGTCTCATCATTATTTTTAACTGATTTCTTTTTCTCTCATCTACTCTCTCATGCTTCTACATTCATTTACCCAATTCTCTTCTATTCCTTTGGAGTCTCTGCATCCATCCATTTCTTTCTACCACTCTCCTCCGCCCTTGCCAAGGTCACCTTCTCCTCTCTTCTGAAATGGTTAATCTCCAGATAACCTGGCCTCCTCTATGTACCCGCCACTTCCTATTGCCCTCATATATACACCCTTGTCTTGTCTATCCACCTCCTTCTCCTTCTCATATACTCATCTCGTTGCATTCCTTGCTCTAGCCACTCTTTTACGATCTCCTCTGACAAACCAACCCTCTCATACACTCTCCTTGTTTCCGCTCTCCATCTACCCATCTACCCATACCTGTGTTCATGCTTCTCTTTCATACCTCCTTCACCAATCTCCCCTCGTCTAATCCCCACAATTTGATTTTATACCCGGTCACTCTCCTCATCGTTTCACTCCACATGCTCTCCCTATTCGTTTTCTGAAACAGTATGAATTCAGGCCTTTCTACCCCCCCCCCCCAACTTTTGCTTCAAGAATCACAAATGTTCTCTCTTTAAACTTTCATACCTCCTAACTTCCATATATCAGCCTCATACATCAAGATAGGTCTTACACATGCATCCCATAGGTCACCCATCACTTATCTATCCAACTCAATTTTCTCTCACCAGCCTCACGCTTCACTCGCCTTTCTCTACACCTACTTAATATGCTCCTCAAAAACACCAGAGCTCTGAAACATAAACCCTTTCACCCTCTAGATCAAATCTCTCTCTCATTTTAGCTCGCTATACATCTCATTTCTTATTCTATCAAGATTTGTTCTATTTTTTATTTTTCTTAGGAATTTCTTTTCTGTAGTTCTTAGTCTACTCAATTGTGCTTTTGTTGTTATCCATGACTCGCTTCCATATATTAATATTTGTTTAATTATCTCCTTTATTACTTCTACTTTAGTTTTATTCGTTATTTCCTTTTTTCCTAGAATTTTGTATTTTACTGCATTAAATAGCCTAGCTGTTTTTGCTATTCACTTATTTATTTTGTCTTCTAGCTTTCCTTTGCTGTTTATTCTTGTACCAAGGTATTTATTTATTACTTGTTCTAGTTGTGCCCCATTTATTCTGATGTTCTCCTTTTCATCGATTGAGCCTATTACGATTGTTTTGTTTTCTGTATTTTAATATTCACGTTAGGTTTCTGTAGCTGATCGTTTATTGTACATAGGTTATATTATAGATCCTCATGAGTTTTATCATGTCATCTGTGTAACTTAGTTCTGTTTTTTTATCTTTCATATTGTTCCATACATGGTATTTCTTCAATTTCTCCTTCCAACTCTCACTCGTCCAGTACACCATTAAAGAGTGTGGCACTTAGTATGCATACTTGCTTTAGACTTATATTATACCTAAACATCTTCGACTGTTCGTTATGTTTGTATACATAGCACATCGTATCTTCATTTAGGTTTTTTATACGTTCTATTAAGTCATTCTGTATCCCTTTCTTCTTTAGCATGTCCCATGCATCATTTTATCCTGTCAAAAGCTTTTTGACATGGGTCTATGGAACATATTTATATGTTTCTTTTGGGTTTTGTTGCCTTTTCGCTTATGATTTTTTTGTTTGTATTCCCCTGTTTTTTTCTAAATCCGCTCTGAGTCTCCTCCACATATTCCTCTATTTGTGCTGTTAATCTCATTAATAAAGTGGATGCATATAGTTTTCATACTATGCTCGTAATGGGTATACCTCTATAATTTTTGCATTCTTTGCTATCCCTATATATATTGGTACAATAATTCCTATTCGTCAGTCTCTTTTAAAATTTTTTTCATTGTATAGCTCATTACTTCTAGTAATTAAAGAGTAATTAGTAAGCATCTCTGCGAAATGTTCTCATCATCTATTCATTATGTCTTTTTTGGATAGTATGTTTCCTTTTTTATATTTTACATTATTCATTGGTTTGGCTTTGCATTTTTTTTATTTGTTTTAGTGCTCTTTAGACTAAGTTTTGGTTGAATACATTAGGAACAATTATCCAAGGCTTTTGAAAGGTACTGTTAATGATACAGAAAATTCAAAACTGTTGAGTAATTTTCTTTTGTGTGCAATAATTCGATGGAATTCTTTACTAAATCGGTTTGATTAGATTTATATATTATTATAACGTAGATAGATGTCCAACGGCTCTGAAATGTAAGTTTTATCATTTATACTTATGTCTGCAAAACGAGTTTTATAATTCAGTTTAGGAAAAGAAACCTTAAAATACAAAATGTATTATTTAAAATTGGAGTAAATTCAAGTACTCCAAAAATAGTAAAAAGGTGGCTATTAATGTAATCACCAACGTAAGTCTATTGTATTTTTAATCTGGGTAGACCCTTCGAAGGATCTAAAAGTAGTCTGCCATAATATGTGATAGTCAGCGAAACATTTAATAAAGACAGCTTCTCTGCTTTTCACCAGGTCATCCTCAGTTCCATAAGCACAATGCCCTTTGGCTCCTTTTTATATCTTTGGACGTTGGGAAGTCGCCCACTCCATGTTTCTGGTTTCCGAAAAAAGCTCCATTAGCCATTATAAGGCTATTGTAACTGCGGTTCGCCTGGTACTGAGTCCGCATAGATCAGACTAAGCTTCCCCTTAACCATGCATCCATCGGCCTTAGATTGGGGTATTTGATTTGGAGTTGAAACCAAAATCCTTTAGACTTGTCACCCGAGAGACAAGTTTGATATGTTAGGTTATAGCTCTAGTGCAGGCCCTAAGCCACGATACTACCGGGCAAGGGTAGAGTAGGAACAGGTTTGTCTATCCTTTAAAACATAATAGACGCGGCCAAGTTAAGCCGAAGAGTTTGTCCAATGGAGGACAAATCGTAATTCCATTGAAAGGAAATCCCACTGAAATTTACGTTTCCGAAGATATAACAATTAAGATTTTAGGAGACATACATTTTCTGGCGGCTCGTGATTTTTTCTATCAGTTGCTCGAATAAAAATCGCGATTAAGCAACAAACTTGAATGCGCTAAAAACAAAATTTATTCCGATTTAATTATCATCACGAATGGTATTTGGAAAGACTATTCCACGACTTGAAACGAATATCGGTGAATGGTTCAATGTTTATATTAAAATTTTTATGATATATCTCCTGCAGTATTTTGGTCGAAAAATTCGACATTGATTAAATAACACCTCCCTTATAATCATTTGCATTTACCTTCTTTGTATCATACGCCCAGTCATCATAATCGCGGCAAGAGTTTCCATTAAAGTTTTGCTAACAACTGGTAGTTTTTACCGTCGCAGATTTCTTCAAATCGTTTCCAAACACACGATCTCGTTTAAGTTTGATTTTTTGGTGCAGAACTTGTCACCGTCGCATTTATTATGGATGATGAAGTGTTACCAAACCTTTTGATTTTATAACCTACTTGCAACTGACATACGTAGAAACAACGTTTTTCGCTTTTTTATCAAGGCTAATTCAATTCATTTGTCGGGAAATAGCTAACTTCAGGTTATTCAGGTGAATAAATAGCAACTTGGTGTTTATTCACTTATAAATTGACGTGATTGGCTAAAAAATATCACATGCCTCATTTTCATTGGCTACATACAATAGGAGTGGAATAGTCTGATAAATATCATTTTTTGCATTAAACCATTTTTTTGCCTAAAATAGGCAATCGTTCTTTAGCAAATTGTTTTCGACGAATGTTCCATTAGAGAGAAAAGATAAAATATTCTTTTATTAAATTATTTTAAGCTAATATTTGTTTGGCGACTTATTTTTAGATTACGCAATCTTTTATAAGTTCATTTGTGCCTTTCACTTTTATTCGATAATTTTCTCCTTTGAATTGTTTTAAAGCAAGTAGCGACTTTTTGCTTTCGACCCTAATCATTTTTTGTGCCTATTATTTATTTTATTTAGTGAATTGTTAAATATAAAATAGATAAAATAAAATACAAATATAATAAAAAAATTTCTTTTGTTTGCAGGGTAATTATTTTTAGGCAATTTCCCATTTTAAAAACTCTTCTTTCCACCAATTTGTTTTTAATCAATTGTTTTTGATGAATTTTCAAGTATTTACAATTAAGGATTTTTAAATTCATTTTTAGTCGAGTTTTCTTTGGTGGGATGCTTAGCTTAATTACCGGTGGGGAAAGTTTACCGCAGTTCATTTGTTTTAATTATTATTAAATTAAATAAAATTATTCTTTAATTATTTACTTTAGGCAACATTTTTAATTACGAAAAATTTTTTTGTTAATTATTTTAGGCGATTATTCTATATATATATTAGACAATATTTTATACGTCTATTTGTTCCTAGGTATTTTTTTTCGATAATTAACTATGATTAATTATTTTCAGACAACTATCGATTTTATTTGGCTAAAATGGGCTCATTAAAATTAAAGATTTGTTTTTACGAAACTGTGAATTGTTTTCGGGAAACATTTTTTGCGTTTCTTAGTTTTGACGAAATTGTTCTCGGTGAACTTTCAATGCAATTTCCAATTAAGAATACTTTATTTATTTTTAGTTGTTCTTCGGTTATTTATTTTAGTGCAATTTTAAAATATTGTTTCGTACACTGATTTCGGAAAATTTTCTTTTGTTCACTTGTTCTTAGAGAAGTCTTCCTTTGAGAATTGTTTGCGGATAATTTTCAATTCATAAATGCCTTTGACATTCATCTGCCTTTCGATAATTTATTTTAATGCAGCACTTCTTCTGTTTATATTATTTTTGTTCATTTGTTTTGGAGTATTATTTCAGAATAATTTTCCATTAAGGAAATACTTTGGTTCATTTGGTTTTCGCTAATTTGCTTTCGATATTTTATTTTTAAGCCATTTGTCATCTGCCATTTGTTGTTGCTGGTTTTGTTATATTGTTTTTATGCAATTTTTCCTAGATGAATAGTTTTTGGAATGTTTTTATTTTAATTTCTTAACTGAATTTTTTAATTCATTTGTTTCTAGGTAATCGTTAATTGAGAAAACAATTTTCAATTAGTGAATTCATTTTTTTGTACTTTCAATTAGAAATATTTTTTTCTTTAGTTCATTTGTTTTAAGGCAATTGTTTTTTTTTTATTAAGAAACATTTTGTTTTTTTGTGAAGAGATTATTGTTTTTGCACATTTTTTCAATTTTCGTTTGTGCAATTAACGATTATTTTTTCGTCTAAACCATTTACATCCTATTTTCTACTAGAGAGAAGAAAGATTTTTCATTCATTTGTTTTCAGGCTGTATTATTTTCAGAAAATTTTCCATTAGGGACATTTAAATTCACTTTAAACCAATTGGTTTTTGGTGATGTGCTTTGGGCCAATTTTCCATTAGAAAACTTTTTTAGTTCATTTGCTTTGAGGCAGTTATTCTTGAATTGCTATTGGATAGTTTTTCATTGAGAAAACATTTGTTTTATTTATTATACTTTGAACAATTGTTTTTGGAGAATTTTCCATCAGGCTTTTAATGTTGAAGTAATTTTGAGTCATTTTTAAGATCATTTCTGTCTAGATATTCTTTTTGATAATTTACTTTTGTGAATCGTTATTAGGCAATTATTGATTTTTATCGTCATTGCTTGCCTAAAATAGGCAATTGACAAAGTTTAGGCCAATTAATTTTGGAAATTATTATTCATTAGGGATTTTTTAAATTCATTTTTTAGACAGTTACGCAAGTGCTTTAAGACAACTTTTCTTTAATTCATTTGTTTTTAGGCAAGTCTTCTTTGGTGAATTATTTTCAGATAATTTATAGAGCGAGATCGCAAATTCATGTTATAGCAGGGAGAAGGGCAGTGGAGGCATGGTCATTGCTAAAGTAGCTTCTGCATTTATGAGCGGCAATACAATATATACAAATGAGTATGGGATTGCCTCAATTAGTGATTTATTGAAGGGATTGAAATAAATAAATAAATAAATAGTTTATTTCTCAACAGATTATACATCCAATAACACAGCAATGTAAATAAAGTTAATTGACTAAGTTAAATAAAAAAAAACAATAATTAATAACAAAATAATACGAGATTAAGCAAATTATACGCAACAATTCATAATATTAAAGTGCTAATTGAATAATTGAACTAAGTACTAACTTCTTGATTGCAGAAGATGTAGTATTAAATATGTCAATATCTGAAAATTGGTTATACAGTTAAATCGTTAAAATCTCTAGAGTTTCTGGTAATGGACCCTAACATTTTATAACAGGAATTACACATTTCTTTTATGTGTGCTTGAAAAGTTAATTTGCTGATGTTGGAGCCATGTGCAATATAGTCGTAGAAGTATGGTAAATTAAAATCACCAACAATTAAAGTAGGTGTTCTTAAATTAATGTGCTGTTCTATTAAATCAAATGTATATGCATATGTTTGTAAATTCGAATTTGGCCACAAATACACGCAATATGTCGTATTACGCCAATAATTTCAATATTGTTTATTGATGTTTCAATTCCATTAATTCGTTGGGGTAAATATTTAACATCAACTGCAAGCAAACATCCTCCTGCTTTTTTTCCCAACTCTGTTAGCTAGAAATACAGAAAACTTAGAAGGGAATAATCAGCGTCAAATTTGCCGTCATGTAGCCATGTTTGAGTAAACGCATATATTTCATAATCCGCTGATAAGATATTATTAAGAGATATTATTAAATAAAGTTTGAGTTTTTTGTGTCCAAACCTCGAATTATTGGATGTATTTAAGCATGGAATTGTGGCATGGAATTGATTAGAAGATACAATAGTTGGGTTATAAATTTGATCCCTAAATTAGTTTCACCATTTTTCTGGCTGTTATTTAATTTCATATACAATAATTTTGTCATTGCTTTGCATGACGGTTTGGTCTCTTCTAAATTTTATATTGCTATTAATTATGTTGTATGAAGCTCTTAAGATGTTAGTGGCTATTTGCCTTTTATTCAATGTTAATTTTAAAGGTCTTGACTTGGATACGGTTTTCTTTCCTAAACGAATCAATGATTTCGGAGCAGGGAAATTACCAAGAGGTTGTAAGATGGTGGTAACTTCTGCCAGGTTGTGTTTTGTCCTGTTACTGCTTTCAACTTCATAAGATTCAGTTAGATTACATAACAGTAAATTGTACTTTCTACTGTTTCTATCGGTGACTTTGACGATGGCTTCGCTTAGAGCGGACTCAGAGATTGCTGATATTGTTTGATCGTTGACCCCGTGATTGGATAGTTGTGAAAATTTGGTTCTATTTGGTCAACTACGTCATCTAGTTTTTGTACATTTTCTTCAAGTGAGGAATTTTTCAGCTCAAATGATGTGACAACATTTTGTATTTCGGTTTTAAATGGTTCAAAATGTTTTTGAAGGAGTTTGTCAAACATTTTTTCCATGTGTGCAATTTATTTCGAATTAAATACATCCGATGCGTGTCCGCTATCCATGGGCAATCATGAGGAAGATTGATGGCATTTGACACAAGTAAAGTTACTGTTACGCATCTTCTTCAAACGATCTATTTCATCCGCCGATTCATAAATGCATCTGGAGTGGAACGACTTCTTACAATGTCCAATACAGTTAAATAAAACAGGACTAAAAACCCATCCTGACTTTGATTAAAAGGAATAAAGTGAGACACGACACAAAATTTTCAGTAGAGGAGTGGAGGTAAACTATTTCGGAGGAGGTTTTAGGGTTTTAGTGAGAAGGCGTCTTTCGGCGAAGAAGATAAAAAGAATGGAAAAAGTAAAGAAGTCATGGGGAGAAGAGAAGAAGATGTGAGAGTAGTGGACGACAATATATTGAGATTTAGTAGGGTTGATTTTTAGCTGCCAGGTCTTGAGAGTCTTAACGTTCTTTTGAAGAGAAAAGACAGTGTGATTTGGGTTTCTGTGAGAGGCCCATAGAACAGCGTCATCGGCGTAAGTTTAAATTATAGTGCGAGTTAGGAAGGATAAATCCTATGTAAAGAAGGTGTATAAAGTGAGTGAAAATACTAATCCCTGAAAGACGACGCATAAAAAAGTGAAAGAGGAAAAGTTTTCAAATTGATGACTGACTGGACTGAGTGAAAGTGGTTGTTAAGAATAGATTGGTCCTTTAGATATCAAAAAAGACATCAACGGTGGTGGGTGTGAGAAAATTAGCGGCATTAAAAAAAGAAGAAGTTAAGATAAAGATGTCGTCATAAACTGAGCAACCAGAACGGAAGCCGTTTTGGTAAATAAGAATATTATTTTTACGATGCGTCAAGTAGTTATGAGAGGAATAAATGTTCCAGAAGCATGCTTAAAGTATTGAGTAGAGAGATTAGAGGGAATTTTTTCCTTCTTTCTGATCATAGTTATATGTTTTATGAAGTCATCATTGTTTATAAGTGTGCGAATTTGTAGTACATTAATACCTACTTTTATGTTTTCTGAAGGACTAAGAAGTAATTTGAAACAATCGTCATTTTCACCAAACTTTTTTATTGTGCCAAATCTTATATGAAGTAAGGTTTTCCTCGACTTTTCAAAGGTTTATGAAGAATATAAGCCTTTTCTATGATTATATTATTCTAGTAGCTACCCTTCTCCCTAGCGATTATTATTTCATTAATTAATTGAATTTTTAGTAATCTTTTAGTATTCAAAAATCGTCTCTAGAGAATATTTAAAAAAATATCCGTATTTAATATATACCTGAAAAAATACAGATCCTACTTACGAATTTTCTCAAGGTTTTTCGTGTTCCGTCCTATGTAATTACGTGCCAGGCGATTTGAATAAAAGTGTACATTTTAAGTATAGCTGACGAAGCTTTTGCAAAGCGATAGCTAAAATTGCTTTAAATAGGCAAATTATAATCTCTCACGCGAATGATTCCTAAACGTAATAAGTAGTTGTTATTCAGAGACTAAGAATAGTTTCGTGATTAATGGGTGATCGCAAATTGAAATTTAAATATTGGTAACCACTGTGTAATTATCTTCCCAGTTAAAAAAAATCGAAAATTTAATTTTTACTTTTAAATAATACATATACGTTTGGGAATATATAAAAAAACTAGTATATATTAACAAATATTTACGTTTTATTTGTAAAGAACATACCTTAAACTACTCCTATTAACATTATGAAGTTAGCATTTGATTTATTTCAGTGTTTTATTACGTTTTACTTATTATTTCATCGGTATGATTTAGTATTTTTAATAAAATTGTTATTTCTGTTAATTATTAGATTCAAACAATTATAATCAGGTATATGTCGTTAAATATTTATTAATATTGCACTTATATATATGTGCAAGTTAAATTGCCTCATATTTATTTAAAACTCATCACCGGAAGCAAATAAAACTTTACTTATTAGCCGCCTTCCCTCCCTTTATATCAAGAACAGGCACGAGCAAAAGAAGTAGCCAAACTTGATTTAAGACTTGAAAGACGTCGATGTGTACTCGTCGAGTGTACTCTGTCGATCAATATCGGATGTAACATGAGGAACATTTCCAAATACCTGGAAATTAGAGCGAACGCACGCCTAAACTCGTTCAACCCTTGCGTTTAGGGCGATTTGCATAAATCACGAATTTGATTCAAGCAAAATTTACGTGTGTAACTTTGAAACTTCACAAGGCAGTAAATATAATAATGTGCGTATGTGTCTTGCGTATAATTCAGGGTTTGCCTGTAACATCATAACTTGGCTACAACGTACTAGTATTACGTTTCTGTTGACTATTTTAGCGCAGAAATGGTTATTTTATAGATAGAAATAATATTAAATGTATAAATTTAGAAATATTTGTAATTATTTATATCACTAGAGTTATGCATTACTCTGATTGACAGGCTTTGATTTATGTCATAAATTTTAACGAGCCAATGCAATATATAATATTGCAAAACTATGTTCTAGTTTATTTGATTTGGTTGAATCGATAAAATACATTCTAATACGAGGGTCACCTTTTATATTTCGGGAACGGACCATCCAGATGCTGTCATCTGACAATGTCCCAAACGTAAAATACGACTTTATTTAAGTAGAGTTATTCATAATGCTTTAATTTCCATACATTATTTATATTGTTTACAAGTCAAAAAGACATACCCTATGCCTCCATATATTCCCATGTACGATTACTTATTTTTTGTGAATACAGTTAGGCCATTTATATATTTTCTGAAATATCAACTATATTTCAACTAAAGAGTGTAAGATTTATGTATATCAATTAATAGTTATTAATATACCTTAATTTTATATTAAAACAAATAGTATTATATTACTTTTATGAATATAATATGACTTTGATTTTAAGTTGGTTTTCTTTTCTTTTCTAGGTAAAAAGTTACCGTGGTGAAAGGCCGAAGTCCCCCGCATTTCAGATCATTTCTAGAAAGCAATATTGACTGACTTGAATTCAATGTGTGACATAGATTAACTGTGAGAAGTCTATTTTGTTTTCAAACAAACGTGTGTATAGTATTTAAGGTCTAATGTATTTTTCCAATACAAAATATTTACGGTATGATCAAACCCTGTTGCATGTTATTTACCTCTAATGGAACTTCCCTATTTTTACTCACTAACATTAGTGTGTTATCTTTGCAGTGATGTCCAACTTAATTACAAAACTAATAATAGAGTGCTGAGAAAGAATATCAAAAAACTATTCCGACATTTTTTCAAAATCTATTAATATGAGAAACTCTATTGTGGATGATAAAATTTCCTCGACACTCGGTTTTGTCATCTACCATAGAGCTTCCTTGATTTCGCCAAAATAATAACTTAGTTGACCCTCGCTAAGATAGATCATTAGTATCCAAATTTTGATTTACTGATTTTATTGATAGTGAAGTTTGCTTTCTGCCTTATTCTTGCTTACACTTGCCTTGACTTTATCTACAATAAAAAGTTGTTTTAAAATTTTAACAGAACATTAACTTTTTGGCCAGTTTAAAAGATTCATATTGTAGATTACTTCGTAATAATGTTTGACATAACCCTTATGATTAATAATTACGAGAATGAATTAACTAAAATGTTTACATTTAGATTATGATATTCAGCCGTTTTTCTATCAATCATTTTCATGAAAGATGTAAGTACTATCTTTTTTGCGGCATCAACTGCTAGGGCCATTAGCCGTACTATCTTCTTTGAATTTTTGTTCTGTATGTAAGGTAAGCAATATATAACCTACTTAACAATTTATTTGATTGCACTTTGCTTGAAGCCATACGTTTATAACCTGTGTTTGAAAATTAATATTTAAGAGCTGTAAGCTGACTATACATATCATGATTAAAAACATTTTGATAGAACTTAAATTTATAGTAATGTATGTAACATGCGCTTTCATTATTTAGTATTTTGGTAATTTATTGGACGGTTTTTAAGGCGATACATTTATAACTTAGAATTCCCAGAATAGAAAATTGTTCGTTTAAAACTGTAAGCCATCTACGAGTATAAGTATGAAAAATGCTTGTTTATCATTAAAATTAAATAAATAAATTTTTGAAATGGATGAAACAATGCTTATTGTATCTATAAATCTTTACAACTTTTTGAACTTTGCTTAAATCCAAACATTTATAACCTTAAAAATTGATGACTAAAACCAGTAGCCAATCCGTACATACCGTGATAAAGAATTGCGCATTATTATAACTTAAATTTATCTTTATACTGGATGAAACTTTTTTTATTAACTCTATTTGTAATTTGTTTGTTTTGTTTGTTTTAAAATTAACTGTACAGCCTGTATTTGAAAATTGATGATCAAAAGCTGTTAACTCTGTACATATAACGACGAAAGATATTTATTACAATTTAAATTTAATTCGATCTTGAATGTATTAAATGCTTCTTTTATTTGACATCATTTTTTTCATTTATTATTTTATATTTTTTAGCACTTTAATTATTTTAGCTTTCTTTATATTGAATTTTGGGCATATATTAAAAACAAGGTAGGTTAAACCTAAATACCAATAGCGAAGGTGGATAGTTTCCACCTACAATAATTAATTAGTAATATTATCCTAATGCCACTTGCCATTTCTAGTTAGTAGATTTAGAAACCTTTTAGCCACTTTTAGTACAATTAGTGCTTATCTACCAGAAAGTTTCTATCATGAATTGCATTTTTACAATTTCTAGGATCTACAATGCATCTTATTAAGATAACATCACAAATCGCTTAATGAAACAACTACTGTAATGGCTAATACCTCGGTCAAATAAACAATTAGAAAATTCAATTATTCTAATTATACCCTCATTTTCCATTTAGGCCTTTTTATAAATAAAACATCACTCAGTCTTCGGTATAACTAAGTAAAATATATATTTTTTTTTAAATTCTACTTCATTCATCAATATACTATCCTTTAAAAGTGATAAATTCAAACAAAGCTCCTCTAACGTTTCGATGTCTTTGCTCTCAAAAAAGCATCAGTTTCGGCAATTACTTCTTCATTTGAGCCAAATTTCTACCCCAAGAGCATCTTTTTCATATCTGCAAAAAGCCAGTAGTCGCTAGGGGCCAAATCCAAAGCGTAATTCATTGGGTCATTGTTCTGGTGCATGTGGGGCCGTTTTTTTTATTTCTGCACTCAATTGATCCAATAATGTCATGTTATTTTCACTATTGGTAGTTTTGCCTTTCTCAAGGTAGTAGATGAACAAAATTCCATACGCATCCCAAAATAGGGATGTCATAATGTAAGACATTATTTATCTGAAATGCCTTTCACAGTTCCTAAAAAAGTGTCTAAATGGAAAATGGGGTTTCACTTAGGATCAAATTTTAATTTTTTAATGCTAGCCGACTTTTGAGTTTTTGATCGCTTTGGGCAAATTTCACCGGCTGCTGTCACCTCAGCTGAAGATCTCTTTGATTCAGGCGTATAGTGGTGGATCCATGTATCGTCCATTATCATATACCAACGCAAGAAATCTTTTTAATTTCCCTTGAACAGCTTCAAACAGCGCTCTGAATAGTTGAAGGGTTGTTGTTTCTTGTCCGGTGTGAGCAAAGACCGCATCTACTTCGACAGCAACTTGCGCATGCGCTAATTTTCATGTAAACAGGCCCTACCTTCTGATATCTTCAAGGTGTTAGCTTCTCACACAACTTCATTTTACGGTCTTTTAAAACTCTTTTTTGGAAAATTTTTATGTTTTCCAAAATAACTGCCCATTTTGGGCGACCAGAGCGTTTAGCATACCAGTCAATAATAGTTGATCCCAGGTGCAGAATCCCTATAATACTTACCACTGTTGACTCCAACAGTATTTTTCCCCAGCAAAAAAACAGTGTTTAATCAACACACGAAATTCCTTTCTATACATTGTCTTGAAAATTACAAAACTGGGGCAACATAAACGACCGTAACCTCTAATTCAACAGTCAAAATCTCATGAAAATTTGAAGTATAGTACTACCCGGAAATCATTTGTGTCTGTTAATAATATTTCCTTGTGTGTGTTAGACAGGGGACTTGTTGAGTAATATGTTATGATAAGCAAATCAGGAAAATAAATTTTAAACCGTTAAAACCAACTCTGAGTCTTCACTAATTCTTAATGATTTCTATTAAACACAACAATAAAGGAAAAATTTTAGGAAATCGATAAAAAAATACTTAGACCCTCACTGAAACCCCATTTTCCATTTAGACACTCTCTAGAAACTGTGATATGCAATTAAGATAAATAATTTCTTAAAAACAACTCTTAAATCAATGAAATTGACTCAAATTGACGCAAATTTTTAGAAATTCAATAAAAAATAATTAGACCCAAGTGGAACCTAATTTTCTTTCTATTTAGACATATTTGAAGAACTTTAGGAAGAATTTTGAATAACTACCTTTGCAAAACTTTAAAACTAACCTTTATGTATTAAAAAAAATAATTAGACCCGCAGTGCAACTTCTTTTGTTATTTAGAGACATTCTAGGAACTATAGTAGACAATTTAAATAAATAATTGGCTTTATAAATGTTAAAATCAATTCTTAATGAGTTATTAATATTAAACGCAACAATAGATTTGACTGACGAAAATTAAAAATTAAAATTTGATCCTAAGTGGAACCCCATTTTCCATTTAGACACTTTTTTAGGAACTATGAAACGCATTTCAGATAAATAATTTCTTTAGAAAACCAACTTTTAGTGAATTATTAAAATTAACATTTAAAAAAAAAATTAATAAGAAAATAATGACCTCAATTTCATATTTAGCAATTCTAGGAACAACAGTGTACAATCTCAATAAATAATTAGCTTTAAAATTTTAACACAATGAATTTAACTTCGACCTTTTTTTAAATTCAATAAAAAATAATTAGATTTTCAGTGGAACCTCATTTTTGATTTAGACACTTTCTAGGAACTTTGGTAGACAATTCAAATAAATAATTAGCTTTATAAACTTAAAAATAAATTATTGAACTATTAAGGAAACAATAGACTTGTTCCTGACGAAAATTTTTAAAATTCAATAAATAAATAATTAGACCTCAGCGGAACCTCATTTTCGATTTAGACACTTTATAGTAACTATGATGGAAAATTTAAATAAACATTAAGCTTGGAAAACTTTAAAATACACCCTTGATAAATTTTTAAACATATCAATATATTTGAATCTGATGAAAACATTAAAAAAATTAATAAATAATAATTAGACCCTCAGTGAAACCCCATTTTTAGACACTTTCTAGGAACTATGATAGGCAATTCAAATAAATAAATTCTTTGGAAAACTTTAAAATCAACCCTTTGTGAATTATTAAACACAACAGTGGATTTGAAAAATTAAATAAAAAATAATTAGACTCTCAGTGGAACCCCGTTTTTCACTTAAACACATTATAGGAACTATGATAAGCAATTGGGATAAATTTTAACCAATTCTTAGTGAATTTTTGAACACAACAATGGATTTGATTCTGATAAAAAATTTAAAAATTCAATAAATAATAATTACACCTTCAATGGAAACCCCTTTTCTCATTTTGCGCACTATGATTGGCAATTCAGTTAAATAATTTCTTTGGATAACCTTAAAACCAATCCTCGGTGAATTATTAAATACAACAATTTTTAAGTAAATATGGTGTGAGGAATTTTGAAAAAGAAATTAATTTATGGTGATTTAGTAATAATGAACTAGCAAAAATTAAATAATGTAACAATCAAATATATAAACATCTGCAGACACGTGTTTAGATGTTTTGATCTCATCATTATTTAATTTTTACTACTTTTTAAATTACCGTAAATTATTTTTTTTTCAAATGCTTGACCATTTTATATTACGAGGGAAGTTCAATAATTAATGCAACACATTTTTTTCTTCGTCATGTTTGTTTGGAAAAACCTGAACATTCCGTGTGAAACATCATTCAATATTCTCGCTTCATCTCGTATAGTTTAATTGATTTCTGATAGGGGACAGTGCTACACGTAACTGTTAAAATGTCAACGGAGGTGCGTTCCAAACAAAGGCAGTGACGGATCTCAATCAAACACCTAACTGCTAAACTGGACGCCTCTATTGGTAGTGAAGGGCATAAAGAGCAAAGGAGAACCACCTATGCGGAATTACTTGCTCGATATAAGGCTGATCGTGACAATTTTTTGTCAAACATTGTTACAGGGAATGAAACATGTGTTCATTACTTCAAACTCTAAAAAACGGTAATCAATGGAATGACGCCACACCCACTCATGTACCAATAAAAAGTTTAAAGCCATACCCTCAGCTGATAAAGTCATGGTCATGGCCTTCTGGGATTCTGAAGGGGTTGTTCTGTTCAATGTTCTTCTCCATGGTCAAACGATCTGAAGTGTATTGTCGAACTTCTCTAAAAGAGCGATGTTGACTGTGATGATGATAACATTTTGTTTTTTATCAACACTTTTCTGTTCTAAAATTGAAGAAACTATTCAACGTGTTCGTAGACACAAAAAGTCAAACAAACTTCTCTGTCTCCATGACAACGCCAGACTTCACACAAGTCTTCGCACGCGAGAGGAGCTCACAAAACTTGAGTGGACTGTTCTTAATCATCCACCCTATAAACCCGATCTCGCACCGTCGGATTTTCATCTTTTTGGTCCAATAAAGGACGCAATCCGCGGGCAGCATTACGCGGATAACGAAGACGTAATTGATGCAGCACGACATTAGCTCCAACATAGACCCCTGATTTGGTCCCGAGAAGACATACATGCCCTCACGTTAAGGTAGGGTAAAGTTATAGCATTTAATGGAAATTACGTTGAAAAATAGTGTTTTTTGTAGCAACATAATTGGGGAATAACATGGTGTATTTGAGTGCTAAATAAAACAATCCTTCTTTAAAAAAAAATGTGTTACATTATATATTAAAACTCCTTATATAATAAGTTATATAAGGAAGACAACTGCTTCAAACTATGACCCCAGGAAGGACATAACAAAGTGCTTTGACTGCTAAAAATGGATTTCAAACTCTAGGAGGACATTTTCTCCAAGGAGTGGACGCTGGGAAATTTCCTCAAGGAGCTATTTGAATTGGAAATGGTGGTAGAATACCTCCAGGAATAACAGAAGCAGTAGTTGGTATAAAATGTCCTCTATGTACGACAGGAGTTACAGATTTCCTGCAGGAATAAAAGAAGTTGTAGATGATAGTTGATTTCCCCCAGGTACCATAAGAGTTACAGATGGTGATATATTTCCCTTAGGAATAACATGAGTAAAAAATAATGGTAGATTTATTCCAAGAAAAATAGGAGTTGTAGATGATACAGGATTGCCTTCAGGAACAACATAATGTGTAGACGGTGATATATTTTCCGCAAGAATAATAGTTGGAGATGGTGGTACATTTACTCCGGAAACAACAGGACTTGTAGATAGTACAAGATTGCCTTCATGAACTACAAGAATTTTAAATGGTAATAAATTTTCCCCAGGAGCTACAGAAGTTGGAGATGGTGGTTGCTTTTCCCCAGAAATAACAAGAGTTATAGATGATAATAGATTACCCCAAGGAACATTATATGGTGTAGTTGGTGGCAGATTTCCTCCAGGAACTACAGGAGCTGGGGATTGTGAAAGATTCCCTTCAGAAACTGCGGGAACTGTAGATGGAGGCAGGTTTCCTCCAGAAACTACTGGAATAGGAGTAGTAGAAACAATCGGAGCTGGAGATAGCGGCAGATATCTTCAAGGTATTCCAGGAACGGGAAATGGTGGGTTTCCCAAAAGACCCAAGGGAGTAAGAGGAATAGGAGATCAAAGATTTTCTATGGGTAGAACTGGTGGAGCAGCAGATGTAAATGGAATGTTTCCACAGAGCACAACAGCTGAAGGTATGAATGGATCGGACAGTTTGTTTTCAGCCACTTTTAAAATTTAAAGGGCCCTAATTTCGACAACTTCGTATAACTTGTAAAGAAGCAGTTTCTAAAAAAAACTTGTATCTTTAGGACGGCCGTTCCAATTCATACCTACTTTTTCTTAACATCCATGAAGCAATTATTTTAGCATATCAATGTATAATAAGGTCCAAACAGCTGAACCTGGAAGACTTAACGAAGATAACCGTTTCAACCAAGAATCTAGAAAAGACATAAGAAGGTTCATTAATTGATGCAACTAAAATTCAAACTTCAGGGAGATGTTTTCCCCAAGAAGTGAACGGTGCTAGATTTAACCAAGGATTTATTGGGGAGATAGTTGTAGAATACCTCAAGGAACAACATGATCTTTTGTTTGTAGTTTATTTCTTCCAAGTATGATAAAAGTTACAGATATTGATACATTTTCCTCAGGAATAACAGAAGTTGGAGATAACGATAGAATTATTATACAATTTTACCTCCAGAAACAACAAAATTTGTAGACTTCCCCCAAAAACAATAGTTAAAGATGGTGGTAGATTTACTACAGCAGAAGTTGTAGATGGTACAAGATTAACTCCAGGAACAATAGGAATTATAGATGATGGTAGATTTCCCCCAGTAGTTACAGGAGTTTAAAACTTTTGTAGACAACAGGAGTTATATATGGTACTAGATTACATTCAGGAACATTAAATGGTGTTGATAGTGGCATATGTCCTCTAGAAACTACAGGAGCTAAGGATAGTGGAATGTTTCCTTTAGAAACTCCGCAAGCTGTAGATGCAGGCGTTCCTTAAGGAACTACTGAAATAGAAGGAGTAGGAACAATCGGAGCTTTAAATAGCGGTAGATATCATCAAGGTATCCCACAAATAGGGGACGATAGTAGGTTTCCTCAAGACCAAAGGAAGTGAGAGGATGGTAACTTTTCTCAGAGTGGAACAGCAGATGGAAGAGGAATGTTTCCACATAGCCTAACGCCTTGTGAGTGGACCGGACAGTTTGGTTTTCAGCCTTGACTCTTGACAGTGCCCCATTTTCAACAATTTCGTATAACTTAGCTGGAGAGGAGCAGTTTTTAAAACACTTTTATCTTTAAAATGGCCGTTCCAATTCATAGCTACTTTTTCTCAAGTGAGTTGGTAACAAAAATTGTTGTAGAATACAATTTATATGCTGTTTAGACTAACATACATCAAGCACTTATTTTACATAATAATATATAATAAGTTCCAAACAGCTGTACCTGGGCAAGTTCAAGGAAAACAACCGTTCCAACCAAGTACCTAGAAAAGACAGAATAATGTTATTTGATTTATAAAAGTAGAATTCAAATTTTAGGGAAGTGAACGGTGGGAGATTTCCTAAAGGATTTACTTCGGAGATAGTGGTCGAATACCTCCAGGAATATCATTAGGTGTAGATGGTACTAGATTTCTCCCACATACCACAGGAGTTGCAGATTGTGATTGATTTTCCCTATGAATAACGAGAGTTGAAGATAGTGGAAGATTTATGCCGAAAACAACAGGAGTTGCAGATATTACAAGATAACCTCCAGAAACAACACAAATTGTAGATGGTGGTAGATTCTCTCAGAAACAATAGTTGAAGATGGTATTAGACTTACTTCGAAAAGAGTGAAAGTTGTAGATGGTACAAGATTCCCCAGGAACAACAGAAATTGTAGATGGTGGTAGATTTCGCCAAAGAACAACAGGAGTTGGAGATGAGGGTAGATTTTTTCTAGGAATAACGGGAGTTATAGATTGTACCATATTACCGCTAGGGACATTATATGGTGTAGATGGTGGCAGATTTTCTCCAGAAACTATAGGAGCTAGGGATAGTAGAAGTAGATGGAGGCAGATTTTTTCAGAAATTACTTAAATAGTAAGAGTAATGATAGTCGATGCTGGAAGGTTAGGAGGAACAGGAGATAATACATTTTCTCTAGACCAATATCCATAAAGCAGTTATTTTAGCATATTAAGTACCTGGACAATTTCAAGGAAGACAACAATTTCAACCAAAACCCCAGGAAAGACAGAAGAGGGTATTTGATTGATGAAAGTAGAATTAAAATTACAGGGGAATGTTATCTCCAATGAGTGAACGGAAAGGAATATTAAAAGGTGTAGATGGTACTAGATTTATTCCAAGTACGACAGGAATTACAGATTGTGGTAGATTTTTCCTTTGAATAATTGGAGTTAGAAATAGTGGTAGATTTATTGCGGAATCAACAGGAGGACAATCTACTCCACAGGATGACTACATATGTCCAAGTCAATCTTCGGAATAAATACAATCAGGTGGATACGAAACAGGGCAGCAAATACCATCAGGATCTCAAATAGGTCAGCTGTCGGGCAAATTCCTTACACACAAAGCAAAACCATCCAACAGGGAACAACGTACCCACTAAAACCTCTAATATATGGCCAAGGACAAGAAACTTTAGACGGTTTAAGATCAGGATATCCAAATTGCCAGTATCCGGCATTTGGTGCTTAAGTGTCTCAGCCTGTCCGTCCCGACAGACAAAAATCAGAAAGCACGTTTCCTGGAAGTCTCTTAGGCAAGTACCATTCGGTTAATTCAGTGAGTTATTTTTTGGAAATTGTGAGCAAAATGAAGATGAAACCCAGTAACCACTAAAACTAACCACTTTTAGAAAAACTTTCTAGCCACATTGTATCCCGAAACTACAAACCCAAGGTTATCCAAGTCAAGAGACTTAAACTGAAATGAGTACTGGTGGACAATAAATTGGGCAAGGTACAGAATCACATTTTTTTGACACAATATCCATTCGATACTAATATTAGTTATACAGGTACATACACGATACCCTAGTGAATACCCTCCACAAACAGGTACTGGTTCCATCAGTTGAACAAATTCAAATAGATAGTGAACAATATCCACAAGGATAAATTGTAGTGGAATTACAGATCAGAATGGTCAGATTGGATTACCATGAGGAAGTCAATACACCATAAATCATTAGTAAATATGCCCAATACGAGGTCAACTTGAACTGTTAAACTAAGATTTGCACTGGTAGCTGATGTACTATCAATCAATAAATTCAAAAGGATAAGAAGTTTCATACACTTTAATAACAACATGATAGGCTACACAAAATTAGACCAAATGTTGCCTTTTGAATAACAATTTTCTTCGGTTGCCTTGGAGTAAAATATCTGTATAAACGAGCAAATGTTCTTACCCAAAGTTTTATATGTACAATATATGTCAATGAAGCTTCATAAATGGGGATTAAAAATGATTGATTATGCAAGGAATTTTAAGATTTGCCTACAAATTAGAAGTTTATGTGGTCAAGAACAAAAAGATGTACGAGTTGTTGCACTGGATCCTTGTATTAACATCTAATTTGATTTTGGGTTTAGCTAAAATTATTCCACAGTAAAATTACGGACTATATCTTGACAACTATTATATAGAATTGCTCCAATAGTACATTTGGCAAATGTACTTGAATACTATACGAAACATTAGGTTATCTAATTGTAAGTGCCCAGAGAATCATCTTTGAGAGATGATAATCCTGGAATATGTTATAAATTCGTTGTAACAATTGGTTTAGTGAATGTTTTATTTGTTAACTGTTAAGGACAATAAATAATTGACATTAGTATCCTCATTTGGAGAAAAAAATCAATTTCGAAAGTAAAAAGTTAAGATCGGAAGGATAAAGAATATTAGTTGATTCTCCTTATAAAATACAGCAAACATATGGGAGGTGTGGATTTATTAGATCTCTTTTTGGGTAGACTATATTTTATGTATAGAAATATATTTTTATTATCGTGGCGGAAACCATATGTTATTTAACCAGGTACACAAAGTTACATATTAAATTGGCAAAAATAATTTCTTTTGTATCAACCCCAATCCGTATTATGTTTATAAATCTATTATAAGACCATATAATAAAACCCAATTAACAGTCAAAAATTGCGCAAAATAATATATGTCTTGTTGAGTCGACCATTTTTAAACAATCACATTCGCGTGATGCTATTCACACTTTGTTAAATCTGATAATAATATGTTTTCGTTTGCCCGATTATTAATGCCCTTTCCTGAAGTCTGAAAAGAAATGCGGGGTATTATTCCTGGCACGTGCGTGCCGAATTATTTTTACGCGGTGCATTGAAAAAATAATGACGCTTTATTTCGGTCGAAATTAAAAACACCATCAATAAAACCGGCGGAAAGTAAACACGCGATAAATTCGAATTCGAATACAGAAGCCAGATCTTCTGGTTGGGAGAGAGAGAGGGAGTGAAACATTTTTCGCCGTCCCCAGCCACGAGACGGAAGAGGACAGAAACGCGTTTATGCGTAACCTTCATATCTGGTTGTAAAATTGGGCCCCCATCCATCGACAGGACGCAATTAATTGCTTTCATCAATTCGCTAAAGTTGGACGTCAGGAATCAATTGCGCTCATTAAATGGTAATAATGAAACGATTTTTTTCAATTTGTTCCATTGACGAGCCACGGGCTGATATATTTGATGACCTATATCTTAAAACAAATATAATTTTTTGATTGTGGAGGCTTTTACTTTGAATATGATAAAATTAACCTGGATAACTTTTACTACTAAACATCTTTATTCACAGAACAAAATAAAATCTAATACAGGTAATGGATAAAATAAAATAAATTCTGATATAGTTGTTCTTCTACTCCAAGGCTATCGACCGGTGGTCTTTCAGCCTGATAACTTTTATTTATCACTATAAACAAAGTTTTCGATGTTTGCTCTTTGAGTTTCGTCAAGACTATAATATCAATTCAAATAACAATGTTGTATCCTTTCTTCACACTTTATTTGCTATATCTAAGAATAGCAAATAAAGTGTGAATAAAGTTTTCGAGTTTAATTTCAACAAATATGACTATTTAAAAATTAATTATTACTATCCATCTCAACTTAATAAAAATAAGTTTTAGAGTTTAATTCAAACAAATGTCCATTATTAAAAATTCTAATTAATTACTACTATGTATAGATGGAACCCCAAGTTAACAATCCCTGTGGTGGTAATATTATCCCGTTCGATTCAGATGCACAAACATTTATCTAACGATGGGATCGATAAACCATTCCAGGTTTCTGAAAAAGTAATGCATCCTGTCTATTGTTCGTATGCAATTCAATACTAACTGCGTTTGCCCGAAATAAAAATAAAAATTGGAGCAAAAAAATATAACTGCAGCGTGTAAAATGGGATAAATCCGAGGTAAATTCCAGCGTGAACTCAATTTTCCTGCGAAGGGAATTTCGGTGCGAATGCCGAGGGTTATAAATCTCATTTTGAATCAAAACAAGCATGGAGTGGATGGTTTCGCCAAAAAAAACTCTTTTTGTGCAATAGAAGGGATTCCCTTATTGAATTGAAAATAAGATTTTATCGCAGGTAAATTCGTAATACGTTTTAATTGAATTAAAACGCGTAATTAATGTAATTATTATTTGTAATTTAAAATAAATAATATTTGGTTTTAATATATTGGTAAAATGTTAGTATTTGTTAATATTTTATAGTTATTTTTTACTACTACATTTCATTGTTACATATGCCTTGAATATAACTTTAAAAAATAATCGGGCTATTTGTGTCTTGCTAACAGGAAACGATTTTTGTCTTAATATTGAAACCTATCAAATACAACTTCTATTGAAAATTTGCGTAATTTAACTTGTTAAACGCCTTTGAATAATCAGTGTTTATAGTATCTACTTGATAATTTCTTTAAAAGGCATTCGACAAAAAATGACAGAGATGCTTATTAAGGCGCTTAAATTTACATATAGAAGATACTTTACATTCTTGAATAAAACAGCTATATGAACTGATCAAAATTTTTGGATATGTGTCTTAAATGAGTATTTTGCTTATTTTTTCCCTAAATTGTGTTTGTAATAAAAATTCAAGAGTTACAATGCAATACAAGATTCAGGTAGTATGTTTAATTTTTTTTTTCTAGTAAAGTTTCCTCAAATAATATTAAAATCTAGGGGTAAAAATAAAATTGACAAAAAACTTAATAATAATATCTTCAACTATTATATATAAAATTTAGAAAATTAAAGTAAGAAGCATCTGTAATTATACATTAAATCCTTTACATAATAATTACAATTTTATACTGTAACAAAATATTCAATTAAGAGTATCTCCCTTGACATGCTTTTGTTGTCACTGTTAAAGACATAAACACACATTTCGTATCCTTTTATTGTATCCGAGTGTTCGATCTTTAATTGAACTGGTCGGTACTTTCACCACCTTGAATTGAGTGTGTAACTTCTATTTAATAATATCACTGCTCTGGGTTGTTCGAAATTATCTCGATAACAATGGAAATTAATCTTACATCCATTATATTAGCTGTAAATTATATTTTATTTCTTAGGCCGAATGAGAAATTAGAAAAACAATCAAGTTAATAATCTGATTGTAATGATTAATAATTAATATGATTCTTAAAAAATATTTGAAGAATAAGAAGAAATCAGCGATAGTTTATCTATTATGTTGTAATATGAAAGGATTACATAATAAAATCATAGTTACTCTAGTCTTCTCGTGTACCTATGTAATATCACATATTTCTCAACAAATTCATTTGTATCTATTTTCAATCATGGGCACCAAGCAGTTGATATAATTTCTAAATGACATATTACACATTCATAATACGAGTGCTGCCTAATAAATTTCGAGCGTGGATGATCCAGGTGCTGTCATCACGACGACCCTAACGTAAAGTTTTACTTTTTGCCAATAGATTTACTTAGAACGTTTGGATGCTCATGCGCCATTTGTGTTATTTAAACTGACATAAAAAAATTAATATCGACAAAGAAATGGAAATATGTCGTAAACATTTCTGATTCATCTCATACCTAGACACTCTTTCCATTGCCTCCACGTGCATACTATACCGATTTGATTCCTGAAGCAGAATATACCTAGGAGTTGATCTCTCCATTCCTAGTAGCTGCTTCAGGAACGTCGTCTGCTCTCTCTCGATGCAATCATACTCTTTCATTCCCCACGTTTCCACACCATACATCAATATTGGTTTCACGCACGCATCCCACAGTTTACACGTCATCAGGAAGTTTCCCTCTACCAGCTTTCGCGACTTCTCTTTTGCGATGCACCATGCCTTCCTTGCTTTCTGTTGCAAGTATTTGACGTGCTCCCTGTATTCCCCACCACTCGTAAACACAAACTCGAGATATTTAAATTATTTTACTCTCTCAATCACTTCTCCTTTCCATTTCAATTACTCCACTCTCCCTTCTCTTCCTCTATTCCTAAATTTCATCCATTTTGTTTTCTTTACATTCACGCATAGACCCCTTTTATCCATATACCTCTCAACTCTTCCTAACATATCTTTCATCTCTCCCAAGTCTCTCGACAGTAGCACTATGTCATCCGCATACGCCAACATCCATACTTTCATTCACCCAATCACTACTCTTCCCGCCTGCCCTTTTCTCAGCACCTTCTCAAGCTCACTCATATATATATTAAATAACAAAGGGCTGAGCGGGCATCCTTGTCTTACCCACTTCCACATCCTAACTTTGTCTGACATATTATCCCCCACTTTCACTCTCATCCATGTCTCTCCATACACCCTTTTCACCCATTCCACTGTTACCGTACTCACTCACACCTCTCCTCTTCAGACATTCCATGCCCTAGGCACAAAATCATACGCCGCTTTTAAGTCTACAAATACCGCGTATACACTTTTTTTTCTCTAAAATCCTCTCAACCACCCTTGCAAGCGTAAAGATTTGATCTCGCGTTCCCCTCCCCTTTCTAAATCCGCCTTGCGTTTCCGGCAATATTCCTTTTTCCTCCACCTCTTCTTCTAGCCGGTTCTTTACCACCGTCATGGTTCTCTTGTACCCGGTACACATGATTGAAATTCCTCTGTAGTTTCCAATCTCTTTTTTGTTGTCCCCCTTGTGTACCGGGCACATTACGCCTACTCGCCAAGACTCCGGCAGTTCTGATTCGCCTCTCCACATCCTGTTCAACAAAACTCCGAACTGCCTCTTCCCTTTTTCTCCCACTATCTTCCACATTTCGGCCTTCAGCCCATCCAGTCCCGCAGCCCCGCCTCTTTTAATTTTTTTTTATTGTTTCGCCTCCTCTCCTTAATATCGACCATAATTCCTTTTCATTTCGGCACCTCCTCATCTCTGCTTCTATTTGTTTGATTGATTGTAGCTTCTTCTATACCTTGTTCTTTTCTGCATTTCTTCACCCCCTCCCACTCTACAGTCTCTGACTGCTTTTCTTACTTCTCTCTTTGCCTCAGCACACTCTACATCAAACCATGGGTGATGACCTCTACTTCCTCTTTTCACTCTGTACCCACATCTGGTTATGGCCTCTTCCATCTCTTCCATGGTCTCAACATCTCCCCATTTAATCTTTGCCAGTTGAAGTCTCATGCTCTCCAATTCTCTTTTTCCATCAGATATCTTTCAACTATCTCGTTTCTGTCCCTTATTCCCACACTATATATATATCGATGGTATATGTGATATCGCGGCCATAGTTCACCAATCGGTTGTTGTTCCAGAAGACATTAATGTTGTGCATGAACTGATGTGCTCGTCATGTGACTTGTCGTGAGATAAAATATATTCAATATTGCATCAAAAATGATGTTCGTGTTGTATTCTACATAATTTATAAATCCCACAAAAAAGTCTCCTGTTGATTGTGTGAAAGAAATGCTCAAGAAATACGATTTCTATGCTTCAAATCACCTCTATAATAACACAACTGGTAATTGATTATAGATATATGCGCATGAGCCCAAAAGTAAAGGTCTTTCAAGAGCCTAATCGAAAAAAACTGTTTGCACATGAACCACTTCAAAGCAAATGGTCACCTATTTTTTGGAGAAAAAAAAAACATGTGATAACTTTAATATTAGTGCAATGTCGGAAAGTCAATTCTTAATGGTAAATAATCTTGTATTTATCAAAAGACTTCGGAAAAGTAAGAGAAACGGACCGTTAAAGACCCAACATTCTCCACCAGGACAATGCGAGCTCTCACACATCGGCTCCCTGCCCATTTTACACTAAATGGTTTCATTTTATTCTTGCAAATCAAAAATAAATGACAAAGTCAATGTTTTTCGACGACTTAAAAAGCGGTTGATGCGTTAAAAATGCATGTTTTAGAAAATTTGGTTCGAGCGCATTCAAAAGAGTATTAAGCTTCATGCAGAATATTTGAGAAATAATAAACCCATGCACGATGATTAATTTCCTAACTTTTTGTTCTGTACAGAAAAAGAAGTTAACATTTCTCAAGGCTAAAAGGATAACCCAAATATACATACACTTTATCATAAAGTCATAAATTATACCAAAACAGATTTTTCATCCAGAAAACTAATTTTACTAGAAGCAGGACTTAATTATTTTCCTCATCTACTTACAAAAAATTTCATAAGCATATTTCTTGAATAATTTTCTCACTTACCTCTTGATGAAAATCTATTATTTTATAAGCATGATTTTTATAATGGCTATATATGGTTATTTCCGATTATCTATATTCATATAAAATTAAGCAACGTTTTGCAAACGCCGGAGATTCGGCAAATAATAGCTGCGTAGTGAGCTACGTTGTTCTCATTTGCATTATTTCTAACAGATAGATTGGATCATATATTGAGGATTATCCATAGCCTTACCAACGAAGCTTTAGCCTTTTGGATCTAGTGAACGTTCGTTCTTATGCAGCTAAGACGATGATCAAGAATTTTCCGAGCTATTAAACCTCATTTAAGAAAGTATTTGTAGGAGTCCATTTTTATTTTCTTGAGACACGGTTTACTAAAATACACTTTTATCAGTATTCATATCAAGTCACCATTTATTTTAGTCTTGTCTGGAAAGAACAGCTTCATCATCAACATATTAGACGATTATAACCAAAGCCAGATTCAGAATGGCACTGATGTATATACGAGGGGCTACAATATATAATGCAACACATTTTTCTCAAACAAGGGTTGTTTTATTCAGCAATTAAATACACCATATTATTTCCCAATCCTTTTGCTACAAATACTCTTTTTCAACGTAATCTTCATTCAATGCTACGGCTTTGTATGCCTGCAGTATGAATGAAGAAGAATAGTCCACTGAAGTTTTGTGAGCTCCTTTCGGATGAAAAGGCTTGTGTGAAGTCAGGCGTTATAGTAAAGAAAGAGCAGTCTGGCTTTTTGTGCCTACGAACACGCTGAAGACGTTTTTGCAATGTTCGAAGAGTAGCACAATATACTTCAGAGTTGATCATTGGACCATGGAGAAGGACATCGAACAGAATTGCTCCTGTAAAATTCCAACCGTAGCCATGACTTTACTAGCTGAAGATATGACTTTAAACTTTTTCTTGATAGTGAAGTGGGTATGGCTCTACTCCATTGATTGTCGTTTTGTTTCGAGTTCGAAGTGATGAACTCATGTTCCATCACCTGTATGTTTAACAAAAAAATGCCACGATCAGCCGCGTACCGAACAAGCAGATGTCCTTTGCTCTTTATGATCTTCGGTTAGGCATCACGGAACCCAGCAGGAACAAAACGTTGAATATTCCAACCGGTGTACAATTGTTACAGCACTACCAACATAGACGTCCTGTTGAGCAGCAAGGTGTTTGATTGTAATCCGTCGATCATCTCGAATGAGTGTGTTCGCACGAATGGGTCACGGGTATGCACGGCCGGTCGGCACGCGAGAGGTCAGATAGTTTTGCTTGACCTTGTGGCAATGATGATACATGCTTTGCCCAACGATCGTGATTTTGTCCACTGCCATATCTATTCTGACATTTTGCAAGCACTTATGAATATCTAAGATGCTCTGGTTTGCTGCAAAAGACTCAATAACCGTTGTTTGGAACGTACCTTCAATACAGACGTCATTTAAAAAGTTATGTATCGGAAATCAATGAAACTATACGAAACGAAGCAGGAATATTAAATGATGTCCCACACGATATGTTCAGGTTTTCCAACCAAAAGTTGCCGAGAAAAAAATGTGTTGCATTAATTACTGAACTCTCCTCATGTTATACAATACCTGCACAGATTATACGTACGTGCATGTTATTAGTCTTGCAACAAAATATTGTGACACGCATAAAGTTGTGCATAACTCATAGTCGTGTATTCAGAGAAGTCAAAATGGATCATTTTATTAAAGAGACCACGGTGAATATAGTATCTAATAATTGCAGCAGTATTTCTTTCAATCAAACAGCCCTTGTCACATTTTCGATATTCAAGAAAGACAACGCAATAGAAGATTTATCTGCCCTAAGGATGTTGTCCATTGCGGCTAGTTTCCATGCCGTTGAAAACCACCTCAAACTTATTTGCAATGTTCAGAGGATCTCAACTACTTTTGCAAATGTGGTTTTTACCATTGCATTGGAATTAACTGGGGCTCGAAATGCATCTCCACTCAAGCCCTGACTTCAACATTAAAGTCAAAGTTTTCGCTGGGCTTGTTGCTAGAATGGCACTCTAAGTACCCGGAAAATGATTCAACCTTATAGATCTCGAAATATACTGTCACATCCATTATTAAATGGCTGATATAATCTTTAGCACATCGATGTTAGTATTTACAATAACTGCAGTTGTTTTGAGGTTAAATATAGCGTCTAGTGGAAGCTGGGAATTAGTTTTTGTTCCTTTTTTCAAATTTGTGAAGTTTTTGCGAGTCTCAAAAAACGGCCTACGTGTTTATTACCCAGAGAAAATTAATTTGCCATAAATCAGAAGAACTGCATTGTGACTTCCAAAATGAAACTGACTTTTTTTTAATATTTCCCCTGAAGACGAATAAGCAACTGTTGCAGAATCACTGCGCTTGGGAAAAAGAACTCTGTGAGAATTTAGAGCTTATTGCTAGTCTTTTTAATTGCAAATGGGTAAAGGCATTGTAGCCTTGGTAACTGGCGCAGTTATTAACCTAAAGGCTCTAAAGGTTTCTAATCTTATTCGTACGTATGCTATCCTCTTTGCCTAGGAATTTGGAACTTTTCTAACGTTCATCAGAACGGTGGTGTGCATTATGCAGTGAATTTTGATTTCACTACTTTCGGATACAAAGTCATCATTATCAATGGTTTGATAATATTTGAGTAGTATTTACATCTGGTTACGAAAAACATAGTGAAGAAAGGTTTCTAAGTGATTTAATTAAGTTATTATCATTTTCATGGCACTTGCATATTGCGGACCAATTGGGAACTGGCGTGTTTTTTTTATTAATTTAAAATTAACTTTATATGTTTCATAATAAGTTAAATGAAACAAACAGAAAAAAAATATCCTAAAGGGGTAAAAAAAATTAATAAAATTTAAAAATTTAAAATTGGCGCGAAATCGCCAGAATGCAGATGGCGGGTTCCTGGTGCATTTGTTCACGTTGTGATCTGTTACGAACTTTCATATCAGTTCATTGAGCATTAAAAGAATCGTTGGAGCTACAGTTGAGAATAAAATAAGTGTATTTTGTGACTCTACATTTATTATTGATCCTAATTTATATACAATGGAAGACATACGTCCCAGCACTTCGACTTACTATAAATATTGTTTAGTGCCACGCTGTGTAAACACTACCTTTCAAACACCGAACAAAATATTTATATCGTTACCAAATGCAGCTAATAATAAACAGGTTAAAAGAAGAAAAATGTGGTTAAAAGCAATGAGGCGAAATGATAAAGATATCTCAAACAAATCAAATGGTTTCGTTTGTGAGGATTATTTTAATGTAAGTATTAAATCGGTTACGAACTGACTGAGTGGTGCTAAATTTAGAATCAAATTAATTAATTTGCTATTACAGTTAATTTTATTTGATGATAAATTTAGCTCTGCTTTTTGAAACCGTGCATAATAAACATTAATTCAATATGTATAGTTAGAAGAAGACTCGGATAACTACATAAAATTGAAGTTGGTTGGTGGATATATAAAAATGAAGGAAAATATTGTTCCACATATCTTCCAATTTCAGACTGACAGAAAACGATCTTTGCCACTACC
This sequence comes from Ontholestes murinus, assembly GCA_963969525.1. Taxonomy (NCBI): domain Eukaryota; kingdom Metazoa; phylum Arthropoda; class Insecta; order Coleoptera; family Staphylinidae; genus Ontholestes; species Ontholestes murinus. Next base: position 26,078,065 of record OZ018398.1, read on the forward strand.
ACAAAGAAAAGGCTCAAGCAAGAGGTCTCGAATGGAAATGGTTGGATAATTATTAAAAAATGCAGAATTTCAGGATTCCATTCAAGAGCAAGAAAAGACTCAGGTTAATCAAATAAGTGAAGAAGTATCAATTAAAGTTTCTTCACCGCATAATGATATTCAAGAAACATCTGATATTAGTGCGTCGGTATGTGAGAAAAGTTGTCAAACAGATGTAATGTGTTCTACAATTGGTATTCAAACTAGACCAATAAACTTTAAAAATCGATATATTCAAACAGACAATGTCGGTGATTTAAAGAAAGTAACAAGTGTAGCTTGCTCACCTATTAAAATAAAACCGATAAAGAAATTTACAAGTACAAGCATGTCTCCTTTATTAAAAAGTGGTTCATAATCGAGCCCTAGTCGTGATTTGATTAAAAATAGAATTAGTTCGATTTGTATTGAACGTAGTTTGCATTTATATAAAAAAAAGTGTAGAATTTATTTAGGAATACCAACTGACTGTTATTTTATAATTTTATTATTAGTAAAAACTACAACACGGCAGCTACAAGACATTTACATAACTTTAAGAAAAATTAGAAGTAACCTCCTTTTAGGTGAAATAGCTGATCATTTCGGAATTTCTCACAGTCAAGCTGCAAAATCCTTTCGGAACACAGTCCCCCAAATTAGTTTTTGTTTGAATGCATATATTTTTTGGCCAGAAAGACAAAAAATTAAACAACTTCTGCCATTAGCATTTCGTGCAAATTATTATAATGTTCAAAGTATTATTGACTGTTTTGAAATAGAAATTGAAAAGAGTAATGATCCCATAAAGCAAGCAGCTACTTGGTCAGAATACAAAAAGGCAAATACTTTTATATACTTAATATCGATTACACCAAGTGGTTTTATTAGCTTTATTTCAAAAGGTTTTGGAGGGCGTACAACTGATGTTACAGCCGTTAAAAGATCGGATTACTTAGAAACATTAAAACCAAATTGTTCAGTGATAGCAGATCGTGGTTTTAAACAAATCGATGCAATATTACATCAGAAAAATTGCATTTTAATCAGACCGCCATCTGTAAAAGCAGGTGTAAAGAGTTCTAAAGCAGAGGTGTTGGAAACCAAGAGAATTGCATCATTACGTATTCATGTAGAAAAGGTTATCAGAAGAGTACGGCAATACAAAATATTAATACCTCATGCCTGTGTAAATAATAAACTTATAAAATATCTAGACTACATGGTGATTTTTGCATGTGGTTTAGTAAATTTACAATCAAAAATAATAGAATTATAAATATGTTTATTGTTAATTTTAATACATTTAATAAAGTAAAATTAAAAATTATGAAAGTTTCTAATAATCTAGAACAAATCATTGCTTCCCAAAATATATTTGCCTTTCCTAATATATCCATGAAATAATTTTCATCGTAATTAATTTTAATTATTGTTATTTTGTTGTTGGTTTCGAATGAGGGATCTGCAACGCATAAATAGCCAACTTTGAAATTTAACATTAACATTTGTAAATGTAATTGTGCTTTGCAATTAGGAGATATGTGACCGTTTTTTAACAAATAATCATTTACAGTTTTTAAAGACGATTGACATTTAATTTCAAACACTGCATTATTTGATATACCATCGGGTGAAGCACCAAATTCCGGATGCTGGTTATTTAATATTAATCCGCACTTTTTTATTTTAATATTTAATTGTTTTTCCACTTGTTTTCGAACATTATCTTCCAAATATAATCCTCTCTTCATTGCCTTTGTCTGAAACATTTTGGAAACACCAATTACACTTTTCACTAAAACACCATCACTAGTTTTACAGAATGCTGCGGAATATATTTTTGAAGCTGTAATCCTTCCATAACGAAGTTCAAACCACAGTTTATTTGAACTTTGTTCAATTGTTGCATTTGCAGCAGTTTTACAGGATTGCTCATTAATTGCAGTCTTACAAAATTTTAAACATTCCTTGCAACTATGTTCCCCATGAGTATTTATGAAACGATGCAATAATAAATGCATACTTAAATTATTAGGTTCATCTCCAGTTTCTGTATCATCAAAATAATTTAAAATTTGTGCCGAGCATTTTAATTCTCTCTCACTTTTAATCGTTTCTTCAAAAAATTGTTTCATCTGCTGGTCGGTTATATACGATTTAGGTACAATACCAAAATTTTTTGTCATAACAGTTTCATTTGCAGCACCTGTTAATTTTGTTTTTTTCCAGTAGCATTCAATTTCAGTTGGTGCTGGCTGGGTACTTTTACGATGTGCCCACATTAAAAATGCAAGTGTGTATTTACATCCTCCTTCGGAAGCCGAACAATCCAAACATTTCACTTCCAGAATGTTTTCCTCTTTTTCACAAACCACTAACTTAACTTTATAATTAGAGGCCCTAATTCTATGTTCGGGGCAAATTTGTCCAAGAATGGTACATGTATTTCCTGTTCTTTTAATTTGCACATAACCAATTGCAGTATTGATGTAGGAGTCCCTCATTGATCTAAGATAATTATAAATTTATTAAATTAGTCACACCTACAATGTTATATTGTCGCAGAAGGGACAGTTTTAATTGTTTGTTTTTAAATTTTTAGGTTAACTATTAGGAATGGGTAAATAAGTTTTGGGGACAATATAATTGTATATATATATATATATATATATATATATATATATATATATATATATATATATATATACTTACAAATCTGCTTTTAATCCACGAATTTCTGCGGCATTATAACAATCATTATGATTGATAAATTCCATTAACATATATGCGTCAATATTGGGCAAATTATCACTGTATGCTTTAAAAAACTCGGTATCTTCCATTATTTTAAAATAAGACAAGGATTTAACAAATAAAATGTGAATGAACGACGTCTAAATACTGCGTATAAATCGTATCATAAACAATGACGTCACGCGATCTTCGGTCAACTTCGTGGCGAGGTCGGAAAAAGTATTCACGGACATATAACAGAGTTTCTACCTCCATGTCATGAGCCGATTTTATCTTATAGTCTATGGAAATACAAACAATCGTTGTTTGTTTGTTTTAACGTCGCGGTGATTATTGCCTTAAACAATGTATCCGAAACGTAATAAAGACGAGTGTCATCGTGCAAGTAGACCAAAAAAAAGACAGTTCAAAGGGAATCAGCACCGAAGGAACCGAAGCATTTGAACTGCGGCTACAAAATCGTTCAAATTGCCGCATATATCACTGCTATTACATTCAACGAAGGATACAAAGGTTTCTGCAAAATTATGGAAGGGATGGAATGTATCATTGGCCAAAATACTGGGATTTTTTTGACAACTACGAACAGCCAAAAAAAAATGCTCAAGCCGAGCTTAACTACTTCTATGAACGTGAGGAAAGCACTCTCTATGTCCCGGGATCGTCGTTTAATTATAAGTTTACACAAATTACGCTTTTTCTAAACTTAAAACTTTAAACGCGTTTTTCTCGAAACCATGTTTTTGAAATTGGCGTACATGATAACTTTATCAATTTTTATTCAAATCACTTGAATTTCTGTCTGCTCAACAGCTAATAAAATTTTGTTCTAAATGAACCTCCGAAATCAGAAAAAAATTAATAATAAATAATTATGGGCCTACGAAATCCAAAAAGAGAGTCAAATTTTGAACTTTTTTTTCAGCAAGTTGAAGAAATCATATATTTGGGTTTTTCTACTTTCTGAGGTTCATTTAGGATAAAATACATCTAAGAAAAGGGTTGTGCCAGAAAAACTTTAAAAAAATAATTTTTCAGGCCTATAGAGTGTACGCCAATTTAGTCGGTATTTCCAACATGGCGGCACAATCGGTTGAATAGAGGGCTAACCAATTAGCGGAAAGACTTCAAATTTTCTAGAGTTACAGCCTACTGTATGCCCAATAAAGTCCAGAAACCCTGAGGTTGTATCTCTTTTAGTTTGTAAAAAAAAATAAAGTGACATTGATAGTTGTACTAGATTTTCCAGGTAGATGCTTTGAAAAAAAAAATTCAACGATCATTACAGTGCATTTTGGTATAATTCGTTTCTAATCATAGTTGAAAATTAATTCATTTATTTCCATCTAGAGATAAATGTATACTTCTACAGCAAAGGCTTAAACCTAATCTTCTGTTAGGGTTAATAGAAACTCAACGCCAAAATATAAATCCCCTGGTTAACGAAGAAAATCGATGGAATATGTTTACCAGTACCATTAATAGTTATTTAATATAGTTTATCATATTAAATTTTCAATTTTAATGAATTCTAAACATTTGTTTATAGTAATATTTAGCCAATTAAAATCATCCATGCACGATTAGGTGCACGAATGATTACCTCGAAAGGGTTGAAACTATAATGGCGTAAACGTTATTAGTGATACATCATATGTTCTATCTAAATTATACAATAAAATAAAATACATAACGGCCTACGAGCAAAAAAATAAATTCGAAATAATATACAAATTTTAAACATAGCCAAGAAAAATCGTAGAAACTATTTATATAAAAGAACATTTAATCGTTTAGAAACACCTGTAAATATGCATAAGCAAGTAAATATTATAAAAAACGGTAGTAAATTTACGTATGACTTTAATATTGATTGAATATAAAATTATCTTTTCATATTCGCATTGCCAACAAACCAAAATTGCAATGGCACCGCACTATTCCTGTAGATCTACATAGGCGTCATATATACAAAACGTAAAATTTCTGTTTACTCGGACCGCAAACGGCTCCAAGTTAAATAAACTTAACCTTTAGATCGTGATTTACGAAAGCTGTACAAATAATCAGCAATCAACAGCCAATCAAAAGTGCAATAATACCGAACTCTAATCTACCTATTGAGTAGTGTTTTCAAATATCCCTCAATAAGTAATGTGTTTTAATTTCAGACAGTATATTTTCAACAAAACGCCAAATAAAAAAAATCATACTTAATTTGAAATATGTTAACATTAAAGGTTGTTTTATAACTGAAATAATCTTGTGTATGAAAAGTATTTTTACATTAAGCCTTTTAAAAGTAAGATTATCAAATTATTAAATTACTCTTATTATTATTATTAATTAAAGATTTTGAATTTGATTAATATTGCAGGCGGATATCATTTAATAACGATTTAATTAAGGTAGTAAACCCGAGAAACCGAAGTGAAATACCATTCGCGATAAATATCAACTTGTTGCTGCGAATTGAGTTAGCCGGAGATGAGCTGGTGTCGGGTCATCGGCCTACATATATTAAACAAGCCTGAATCTCCTGAAAATCCATTTATACATCCGACCTCAGATGCACCGAACTGTTATTTTAGTGCTCCTGGGAGCGCGGCTCTTCCGACCGCGGGACTGCGGAATTGGGTTACAATGCCGTCCTTTTGGGTTTATTTGTCATTAAACGTCCGGCGGATAAAGTTTATGAAAGCTGAAAATTGCCTCGTGCACTTCTCTAACTCAATAACGCACTTGAAACGGGCGGCGGGGGGTTGGTTTCCGGAAAGACGCCGCGGCGCTTCCGGTCTACTCGTATGCGCCCGAGTGGTGTGTTTACGGGAAATGTTCGTTGAAAATAAGTCGTGGAAAGCTTATATCGTGTAATTGGTATGTTTCTCGTATTGATTTCTTATTTAGATTATCTGGACTATCAACGGGGGAATGTAATCAGGGTATTGCTCCTTATGGAATAGGGGATAAAATTATATCATGTTAATAATCAATATGTATGTATTATATAAATGGGATGGCTACCTATATTTTATAAATATTATTACATAATACTACCAAAATATTTATGGATCCAGAATAATAAAGCAATACTCGTTAAACTGTATTATCTGTTGGCCACCAGACATTTGCCATCAGCGCAGATGACTTATTAAGTAAATTTCAGTAAGTAGCTCTCTCAGCTAATCATAAAACTGCATATAACATCTTGCTTGAGTAGTAGTAATTTTATAAAAATTATTCATACAGTTTCCACTTAGTATAATGAAGAAGTATAGCGCTACACGAATTATTTCTTTGATCAACCATTCAACTAAATTTCCAAGATCTCTCATATGATAAAAACAAATTTTAGAATTAGTATCCTTAATGATGTATACTGCTCCATACCATCTTGATTTAAATTGCACTACTCTGCAGGATCTCAGACAGATCTTTCATCACAAGCAATATGATTTAATGACACGTACTTGCCTACGAGTTCTATTTTATTATTATGTAATTCAATTCATAATATATTGTCTTAAATTGCCATCACATTATTAAATGGTACCTTCCCCATCTCGGGGTCTTGGTCGGGGAAGGGTCTGTGAAGACTAGGTTCTTCTTGTTCCATTGTTGAGCTATTGTACTTTAGGTAGTGGTATTTGTTTTATAAATAGATCTTCGGTTTCTTGCACTTAGAACGGACCTCTGCTTCAAGTTCTTTCTGCATTATTCCATGTTACCTTCTGATGTGATGATGTGACACGTATCCAGTATGACTGATTTTTGGGTTTTCAGTAGGGTGCTTTTATTTTTTAGTATATTCAGTTGTGTTATCATTGACTTTGGGATAATTCCCGTTGCTGATACTATTACAGGTCTGATGGTCACATTTTTAAGCTTCCACATTTGTTTGATCTCACATGCTAGTTTCGTATATTTATTTATTTTTGTAGCATGTGTTGTTTGTATGTTTTTGTTGAGCGAAACAGCGATGTTGATTATCTCGACTATTTTAGATCGGTCGTTTTCTAATACAGCTTGAGGTTCGTATTTATAATATGCTTCTGCGTTCGTTGCGAGATCTAATGATTTTACCATTTCTTGATGGATTATTTTGACAACGATATTATGTCTGTTGGTATAATCCATATGTTCGAGTGTTTTGCAACGTTTATGATATGTTCGCGTAAGCGGAGAAACGGTGGACGTTTCTCCGCTTACGTTTCATCTTCTGTACTTATCAGAAACATTTTCTTTGAGGATATGTTTTCTATAGTTTCTGGTTGCTATGACACGATCCTGTATTGCCATCATGAAGCCTTTTGTCTCCACATGCAGGCATCCTTTCTTCAGGCAGTTGTTTGATGCTTCCTTGTCGATGTGATTTAGATAGTTTGGTTGTGTCTGGTGCAGCTGTTTCTGCTTCCAAGTTATCGTTTCTGTTGCCATATTTGGATCTTCAAGAGAGTCGTTAGTGTCATAAAGTTTTGAATACTTTTGTTTCATAAAAAAAAGGTCAACCAAAGATGATTAAAGGTTACTTAAAGTGATCCAATGGTATTTAACATTTTAAGTAATATAACGATCAGTCGAAGTCATTTGTTTTATTGATTGCACTGATTTATGGAAAAAAAAATGTGTGTCTGTATGTGTGGCTGTGTCTGTGTGTCTGTCTGTCGGTGGGCGCTGTATCTCAAAAACAAAAGATCCTTTTTTTTTTTCTTGAATCACTTTCTCATTTATCACTTGGTGAAACATTTTGAACTATTACTAATGAAGGTTTAAATTAAATTACACTTGGTTTGTTTCACAATTTTTCTATATTTACTCAACTAGTTTCGCTTTTTACGGCATTATCAAGAGTCTTCATTAGTAATAGTTCAAAAGATCCTATTGAGATGAAACTTTAAACTTAAGGTTTTATCGTTAAAAACTGGAACTGAAAAACTTTTGGTGAACATTCATAGACCGGAAGTGGATGATTACTCGAGGCGTATTTTTTTGTTTTTTGGTAATATTTTTCTAAATATGAAAAATTTTAAAAAATGGTTCAAATAAAAGTTAAAGGGAATAACAAACTGAACAAGTTCTATTTAAACATTTTTTTCATAAAATTCCCTTTCAAGAAAAAGAATAAAAATGGAAAATTTTGACTTTTTTGCTAATTGTTAATAAACTATTTGAGTTACATGAAACTTATATGGCAAATAATTGTAGAGAATTAAAAATTGAACAAATTATTAAAAATAACCCTTTTACGTAAATCTCATAGTTTTCGAGAAAACTATAGGGAAACTATTATGATGGCCACATCACCATCTTTTTAAATAAATAAATCTTTATTGTCCAACAGGAAACTAGTCCTAATTACAAGACAAATGTACAATAAACAAATACAAATATAATATAAAGAAAATATGAAAAACTGTAGTATAATATAATAGCCGCACTACAATAATTATAGTTCTCGATTACATCGATCTAAAGTAGTTAAAATTGTAGTTAAGTTATCGCAAAATATATCGCAGGTTTCAGATATTTTATTAAAACATGTTGACATAATCCTGATAGGTGATTTTCGACCAATATCGATTCTATTAGCTACCACATTAAACGTTGGCGATCGTCGACTATAAAAAGATGGAATATGCAGCCTAATTGTATTTAACAAGTCAGGTGAGTCAATAGAATTGTGCAGAAGTTTGTAAAGGAAGGAAATGCACATTTTTTGTCGACGAGATGCGAGACTCTCAAAATCAAATTTGCGCAGAAGTAGGTTATGATCTACACCTCTATCTGGATAAGATCCTTCTGATTTAAAACATAATAATTTTAAAAACTTACGTTGTATGCTTTCTATTCGACGGATTTGACCCAGGTTCTGAGGAAACCAAACAATGGCTGCATATTAAATCTTTGAGCGTACATAAGAATGAAACAACGATTTTAGTGTGTTAAGATTGTGGAATTGAGAGGAATTTCGACAGATAAAACCTAAAAATTTACAAGATTCTTTAACAATAGCGTCAACATGAAAATTGAAGGTTAAATTACTGTCAAAATAAACTCCCAAATCTTTAAATACTGTAACATACTCTAAAATATTTCCATTAATTGTATAATTGAATTTATGTGGAGTAGTTACCTTAGTGAACGACATGTGTTTACATTTCGAGATATTTAGATTGAGTCCGTTTTTTATGCACCATGAATATATAGTATTAATGTTACTTTGTAGGGCCATACAATCATTGATATTTTTAACATTGCTATATATTTTTATGTCATCTGCATAAAGCAGGTGTTTACAAGTCAGAGATTCCGAAAGATCGTTAATAAATAGATTAAAAAGAATCGGTCCCAAGATTGAACCTTGGGGTACCCCAGAGGTTGGAGAGTATTCGAGTGATTTAAAGCCATTAACCACTACGTATGCAATTCGTTCATTAAGATAACTTTGAATTAAGGAAAGGGACGACGTACAAAAACCGAAAGTAGTTAGCTTTGATAACAGAACATTATGTTGAACTGTATCAAAGGCTTTTGACAGGTCCGTGTAAATCACATCAAGTTGTCCCTTACCATCGACGGTTTCAGCAATATCATGAGTAATGAGTGTAAGATTAGTTACAGTTGATCGGTTTAGAATGAATCCATGTTGTTTATCAGAAATATAAAGTTTAATATGATTATAAATTTGATCAAAAAGTAAACGTTCATATATTTTAGCAATATGCGGGAGAATGGCAATAGGTTGAAAATTATTAATATTCTGTAACTTCAGGGATGTCTTAGGTATAGGCCAAATTGTTGCAATTTTTAGACACTTCGGAAAGGTACACGTTTTTATTGATAAATTGAATAATATTGCAAGAGGAACATTTAGTAGACTAGCGCAATCTTTTAATAAAAATGAAGGTAAATTGTCATCCCCAGATTTAAAATTATTTGGTAACTTCTTTAATAGCTTGAAAACAAGCTGATCTGATGTAGGTGCAAAAACGAAATTAGGAATTAAACTTAAATTAGAGGTAATATTATTGTTTGCTGTTGGAGGACTCAAAAAACTCTCGAAAGCCATCCATTAACGATATCATTAGGATTATCTAGGACGATATCATTATATGACAAAGATGAAGGAATCCTAGATGAATTAGTTCTCTTTGAATTTATATATGGCCAAAATTGCTTAGGGTTAGTTATAAGGTTATTTTCTACTGTTTTTATATGATTTGTTTGTGTATATTTTATTTTGTATTTAATTACAGATCTTAGTTTTTTTAGTTGTTCTGATAATAAGCACATGGAAGAATTACGTTTAAGTTTATTCCTAAGTGCATTTTTTTCTTTTAAAAGTTTGATTATTTCTGAGGTGAACCATGGCGGATATTTAAATTTACGTTTTAAATTAAATTTAGGTATAAATTGTGAAAGGGTTGTATTTATGATGGTATAAAATTCATCAAACGCTATGTCTATATCCGAGAAAGTTGAAAGATAACTCCAGTCAATCTCGGATAAGTATGCGTACAATTCCGGATAATTACCTTTTTTAAAGTTAAATTTAAGTGAATTTTCATTAACTGGCAACATATCTAATAAACATTGCACTGTAAATGTAAATGCGGGATCATAACTGTCCTCAGAAACTAAGGCATCTAGTTCTCTCTGCACATTACAATTTAAGTTAGAGTACAGAAGATCTAAAGTATTATTTGTTGAATTCGGTATTGTGTTAAATTGCTGAAGACCCAAAAAATTACAAAAATTAATAATATGTGACGCTTTATTAGATAAATTACAAGGATCATTAGTAATTGTAGGACAATTGAAATCTCCCAATAAGATTATTTTGATAGTATTAAAATTAATCTGCAATAACAAATCAAAAAATAGTTTTACATCTTGAATCGGTATGTTTGGCGGAATATAAATAAGAATTAAATAGAGCCAGCAAGAATTAAGCTTACATCGACATATCAGTAAGTCTATGAGAGGTACATGCAGTTTAATGTTTTCAGTTGGAATAATATCAATTTTGTAGGTGTTGCGAACTGCAATTAATACTCCACCGCCCTTAGATTTACCAGAAAGAAATGTATAGCGGTCTGTTCTGGCTACTGTATATACTTCACTAAATAATTCATTGTTATACACTGATCAATTTAACCATGTCTCTGTAATAAATAAAAGGTCGTAATCGCAAATACTGACGTTGTCGTAAAATGTTGAGGTTTTCGTATTTAATCCTCTGACGTTCTGATAGTAGGCCGTGATGTTTCCTGTTGGAGTTGAACTTCAGGTGGACTTGGGAATAGATGTAGTAACAATTCGAGTTATGTACGGTAGGTCATTTCGGTATTTTATACAAATATTCTGTTCGCCATTATTAATTCTTGAATTTAACTCAGCTCTTACTTTGTTATAAAGCTCACGCTGTTTTACTGTTCTATCAGCTCTAAAATGAATACGAGAATCATTATTCATTGCGTTAGTTTTAAGAACTTCCTTGGCGGAGTTTTCATCGGAAAAAATAAGTTTAAGTGGTCGGCAACCATTATTAGATTTTTTTACGCCTAGACGGATCACTTTGATTGGTTTAGAATTAACTCCAAGGGGCATGAGTATCTTATCTACTTCCGCAATATCATCATCGACTTTCTGTTGATTAGACAATGATTCAGACTCTGTAATATTAAAAAGTAGTAGATTGCGTTTTCTTATTTGTCTCTCTTCAATTTCAGCAAGTACATTATTGACATCGAAATTTTGTGTCGATTCTTTGTTGTTATTTTAGTGAAGTAATTATATGTTTGCGCTAGATATAATATTGAGGAGTTGAAAACTATAACTCAAAGAAAAAATCAAATGCATTTGATAATGTAAAAAATTCTAGAAAAACATATGCGATTGAATCATTTTCAAAACTTGTCATGTAAGGCCATCTAAAATAAACTGTCAAGATCATCCAGGGACAGTTGAAGGCTAAGTCATTCAATAATATCTAACATTCTGAATAATACAACGGTCAATCGAAGTCATTTGTTTTACAGCACAGATTTAATTAAAATACGGTTGAAATTAATTAATCAAAGAAAAACGTTCAAGGTCATCCAACAAATATTGAAGGATAATTAAGGTCATCCAATGATATTTAACATTATAAATAATGCAACGATCAATTCAAGTAATTTGTTTTACAGGTTGCAGTTAATTCAAATACTGTTGAAATTACTATTTTATATAATTCAAAAAAAATGTCATGTAAGATCATCAAAAAAAACTTTCAAGGTCATCCAACAATTATTTAAGGTTACTTGAGGCGATCCAATGATACTTAATACTGTAAGTAATATAACGGTCAATTAAAGTCATTTGTTTCACAGGTTGGAATTAATTCAAATACTGTTAAAATTACTTATTTATATAATTTTATCATGTAGGGTCATCAACAAAAAAAACGTTCAAGGTCATCCAAAGATGATTGGTAGTCTTCAATCATCCAATAATATTTAATATTCTAGGTCAATCAATTTGTTTTACAGTTTTGAGTGTAATTCAAGCACTGTTGAAATTACCATTTTATTTATGTCACGAAGGGTCATAAAAAAAAACTTTCAAGGTCAACCAACGATGATTAAAGGTTACTTAAAATGATCCAATGCTATATAACATTTTAAGTAATATAACGATCAGTCGAAGTCATTTGTTTTGTTGATTTCAGTTAATTCAAATGCTGTTAAAATTAGTTTTTGTATAATTCAAAAAATATTCATTCTAGTATTAATTTGATTGAAGTTAAAGTGAGAAACTAATTCACCATATTCATTCTAGATTTTCCAAATGTTATATAAGTTATATAAGACAATCCGATGATTATTTGAAAAAATTTAAGGTCATTTGATGGTATTAAAGTTGATTCAATGTTCATTTAAGGTCATTTGACGGTATTAAAGTTTATCCAATGTTTATTCGAGGTCATTTAAGATCATTCATCGTTTAAAATAATCTGACAATGATTCAATGTTATCTTAGGTCATGTAACGATCGTTAAAAGTCATCAAACGATAATTCAAAATCGTTTAAAGTATTTCAGTTATCATTCGAGATCGTCAAGATAAAGAGATCATTCAAAGGAATTTAGGAAATATTATTATGACGATCCAAACGACTATTTAATTTAAAACTCATTCTCAAAGTCATCGAGGATCATTTAATCGGTCATTCATTTCAATACATCCAAAATTCGATCAAGCGTATTGAATTGCAAAATTGAATTAATTCAAACTATTTGTCAACTAACAACCAAGCATAATCATCTAATCATCTCTCAACGTCATCCAATAATATTTACATCCATTGAGCGCAGTCATAAATAATTTAACTTTATTCAAAGTATTTTAATGATCTCTCAACGTCGCCCAATAATATTTAGGACCCTTACACTCATTCGAGCGCATCATACAATTTTTTAAGGTCACCCAACGATTATTTAAGGCTATTCAGGATTATGGAAAGATATCTAACGTTATTCAATTCATTCAATTCGTTTGTTTTACAGATTTAAGGTATTTCGATTATCACTCAAGGTCATCAAGGCAAAGGTCACTCAAAGTTATTTATGATTATTTGTGATCATCCAACTGTGATGACTATTTCAACTAACAATCAAACAAAACCATTCAAATCATCTCTCAAGGTCTCCCAACAATATTTAGATCCCTTGAACAATGTAAAGTTATTCAAGGTCATTTGGTGATAGCTCAATAGTATCTAGAAGCCTTACTTACCTTCCTTCGAGCTCATCTTATGATTTTTAAAGGTTACCCAACGATCATTCAAGGCTATTTAAGATTATCGAAGGATATTTAACATTATTCAACAAACATTCTAATTTTTGCAACAGTTAATCGTTTGTTTTACTTAGAGTTAATTGAAATAATGTTGAGATTACGTTTTATATTATCTAAATGTTATTTAAGTAAGACAATCCAACGATCATTTGAAATTACCGAAGGCATTTGACGGCATTGAAGTTGATTTTAGGTTATTTAAGATCATTAAATAATCGTTCTAGATTATCCAATAATAATTTCAGGTTATCTACGATGGTGTAACGATCGCTCAGCTATAGAATTGCAATTCAAGTTGATTTAGGGTACTTCGATTATCATTCAAGGTCATCAAAACGAAGATCATTCAAAGTTATTTATAAGTATTTCTTAACATCCAACGAGTATGTCAACTAACAACCAAGCAAAATCATCAAATCATCTCTCAAGGTTACCCAATAATATTTAGATCTCTTGGACGCATCCAACAACAATTTAAAGTTATTCAAGGTCATTGAATGATTGCTCAAGGTCACCCAATAATATTTAAGACATTTACACGCATCCGACAGCCATGCAAAGTCCTTTGAGCTCATCCTACGATATTTCAACCATCATTGAAGGCTATTTAAGGTCATCGGAGGATATTTCACGTTATACTCAACAAACATTCTATTTATTACAACAATCAATCGTTTGTTTTACTGATTTGGAGTTGATTCAAATAATGTTGAGATTATTTTTTATATTATCTAAATATCATTTAAGACAATCCAACGATCATTTGAAATTATCGAGGGCATTACGGTAGTGAAGTTTATGCAAGGTCATTTATGATCATTAAACGATCGTTCAAGATTATCTAATAATAATTTAAGCTCATCTTAAATCGTGTAACGATCGCTCAGTCATCGAATGGTAATTCAAGTTGATTTAGGGTATTCCGATTTTCACTCAAGGTCAGCAGCACGAAGGTGATATATGAAATATAGGGGAAGTATTTTTTTGAGCTCCCCTGAGTCCATTGCACTGATTTCTGGAAAAAAAAAATGTGTCTGTGTGTGTATCTGTCTGTCGGTGGGCGCTGTATGTCAAAAACGAATAATCCGATTGAGATGAAATTTAAACTTTTATCATTGAAAACTTTTTGCGTAAATCTCATAGTTTTCGAGAAAAATATAGGGAAAGTACTATGATGGCCACATCACCATTTTTTATTGCAATATTCTCGTAAGTCTCTTATCTGTGACATACATAGTCTGTTTATATCTATTATTCTCAGTCCTCCCTCACTTGGTGGTAGTGTTATCTGCTCGATAGCGGCTTTTGGGTGGTGCATTCTATATTTTGTCAGAGTCTTTCTGATATCGCGGGAAATGCTTTCAAGATTTGTTTTCGTCCAGTGTATTATTCTAAAGGAGAAAGTCAAAAAGGGGATTATATACTCATTAAGTGCTTGGATTTTGGCGCACCCGTGTAAGTAGCTTTTTAATACTAGTTCCAATCTTTTGTAGAAAGCACTTTCTATTTTATTTTTAATTCCAGTTTGGTTTATGCCCCTTAACTGACTGAATCCAAGATATGTGTATGCCTCTCCGTGCTTCAGTTGTTCAATCATTTGATGGTTGTTCCTTATATGGCCTTCTTCTTCTTTTAATAGTCCTTTTTGGAGGTGTATAATCTTGCATTTGTTGATGCCGAACTCCATGGTTATTGACTTGCTGAAGTTTTCTGTCAAGTATAGAAGATTTGGCGTATAACTTTATATCGTCCATATAGAGTAAGCGATTATAAAGATCTCTTGGATCTTTTTGAACTACCACTATATTTTTACTGTCATGATATTTGACATCTGATGTATGACAGTTCTTCAGTATACAACATCCGGTTAACGAAATGGCACGCTATACGCTTGATGAACGTTGGGAAATGTTAAAAATTTACTTTGAATGTAATGTGTGTATTGCAGAATCAGTGCGAAAATTGCGTTCAAAATTCGGTCGCCAATATGCACCAAATACAAGTGTTCTGAAGAAATTTGTGCACAAAGTTCATGAAACTGGTATACTGGTGGACCGTACTATAGCCCCACATGCTCGTCCGGTTCATACACCCAAGAATATTGCAGCCCGTAGTGTGCAAGCCAACCCGAGAACATCGACTCGTCATCGCTCTCAGAAATTGAACATTAGCACTACCATGAGGCGTATTTTGCATAAAGACATCGGTTTATTCGCCTATAAGGTCCCAATAATACAGCAGTTGAAG
The DNA here is from genome assembly GCA_963969525.1 of Ontholestes murinus. Taxonomy (NCBI): domain Eukaryota; kingdom Metazoa; phylum Arthropoda; class Insecta; order Coleoptera; family Staphylinidae; genus Ontholestes; species Ontholestes murinus. The sequence goes on from OZ018398.1 coordinate 26,093,928, forward strand.
AGAATTGACTATCCACTTCTATACAACTTCGATAATTGGGCCTTAGACCAGCTGGAAGCCGATGGTGAATTTTGGCGAAAAATTATCTTTTCCGATAAAGCGCATTTTCACCTCGGGAGCTATGTAAGCAAGCAAAACTGCAGGATTTGGGCAAAATCCACACGTGATCGTTGAGCAGCCAATACATCTCGAACGAGTGACTGTATGGTACGCATTATGGTCATCGGTCTATTTTTCTTAGAATCTGGCGAAACGTTCAACGAAATCCGCTGTAGGACCATGATAGCAAACATTGTTTCGGAGCAAATTGCTGGTTTGGATGAGAGCAACATCTGGTTCCAAAAATATGGGGCGACATGTCTCACTAGCAACGAAACTATCGACTTATTGCGGTCAAAATTCGAAAATCGTGTAATCAGCCGTCGTGGAGATGTGAATTGGCCAGCAAGGAGCTGCGATTTGATGCCCATCTCTAGGGTGCCATTAAAGAACGTTGTTATGCCCACGATCCAGCAACGATCTACGATCTTAAAGTCAATATGCAAAATACCATTGCTGAGATAGAGCCGCAGACGTTGAAAAATGTTCTGAAAAATTGGGTCGAGAGAGTAGACTATTGTAAGGCCAGCCGTGGCAGACATTTGTCTGTTGTTATATTCCATGTATAACCGGATACTATTGGCTGCAAAATAAATGGAAGATCATGAAATTCCATCTAGCCGTTTGTGTTTTATTAAGATTTTATATAGATTCCTTGCGATGGCCCAACCTTTATATACTTCTATTACTATTCCTCCTTAGAATGTATTTTGTTTCTTTTAACATCCGGCTTAGGGAATTTAAGCACATGCAGAACCATAGGTCGAGTCATCCTGGTATATAAATCTGGAAATCTGTATTTTCCTTAATATCTGGGTATCTCCATTCATTAAAATGTTTAACGTTTTTGACCACAGTTTCATTAGGTAACCTATAAGCTGAATTGTTTTCGGATCTATTTTATATATTCTAAGGATTTCTATGAGTTAAGTATGTGGTATTGAGTCGAATGCTTTCCGATAATCAATGAAGGCCATGGTCAGATTCCTCTGTTTTAAAACTGCGTTTCGTGTTATTATTACATCAATTCTTGCATCTCGAGTGCTTGCAGCATTCCTTTTGTTCTTCTGTCATAATGGTATTGCCATGTAGGTGTTTATATATCTTTTCGGTTATTACAGCAGTTAATACCTTGTAAATTGTTGGCAGGCATGGGATTGGTCGATAATTGGAGGGGTTTGAAGTGTCTTCGTCTTTGGGAAGGAGGTAGGTATGCCCTTTGTGAGAAAGGTTGGAGTGTTTTTATTACTGTCAAAGATTTTGTTGAAGCATCTTGCGAGGCATCGTGTACGCTCGTATGTTTTTTGAAACAAAAGTTAAGTACACCATCAATTCCGGGTGCTTAACAGTTGCTTGATTTTGTTATGGCGCTGGATACCTCTTCTCTACTTATAATTACTTCTTCCATATTATGAATGTGCTCTTATCTCCGTTTTTCTTCTTTTAGTCAGTTTGCCTTTTCGTCATGGTGTTGTGGCTTTTCCCAGATGTTTGACCAGTATTCTGTTATGTTTAATATAGATGGTAATTCCTTTATTTGGCCCAAATCTTTGTTTTCAAGATTTCGGTAGAAATTCTTTCTGTTATTGTAGAATTGAGTAATCTGCATCTGGTGGGCTGTACATATTTTACGTACGTACGTAAGAGTTTTGGGAGTGCCTGTAGCTGTTGGGTATTTTGGTCCACTAGTTCAGTAATTTGCTCCCTGTTCAGTTCTTCTATTAAATTTGGTTTAATACTTTCATTAATTTTCTTTATTATTTTTCGGGTTCTCACCCCTCTTCTATATTGTGTGAGCTGACATATTTTTCCTCTTAGTTTCGCAATCCGTCGCTCTTGTTTCCATGTTGTTGGTTTTCCCGTGCATTTAACTGTAGTGATTGCTGCACAGTATATTATCATATATATCTGTCCCAGGTCTTCGCAGGTTTGTTTGTACTCTTTCAGGGATGATTTCTTCATTAAGGATTCTGATAAATTACTGTGTAGGTATGTCTAATATTACTTTTGGGATCTATATGAATGCGGATGGGTCGGATTCCTCATATTCTGGTGGTGTTGAATTTTTGTGTCTTCTTCAAGCCCTATCATATCCTCGTTCTTATTACTTCTTTTAATTCCGTCTTTTTTTTTCTCTGCGTCGTTTTCTTCACCTTTATTTACAGTTTCCGTTATATCCTATTTATTTAGTTATGTTCTTGATTGGTTGCTGTATTTAGTTCTTCTAATATTTCTTCCCTGATGTTAGAAATCTCGATGTCAGATATTAGTTTGCTAGTTATAATGGCTCTCTTTCTATCTGCCACAGTTTGCTCACTTAGTCTCCCGGCAAGGTCCGGATAGATATTGATGAACATTTGATAGAGTTCTGTTCTATATATTGTTAGATTAATTTTTACCGTGGTGCTTCACATATAGCTCATGATTCATCTGTGTAGTCCATTATATACGCTTCCTAATATGTCTGTGCTTGATCGTTGTTGAACGGTCAAAACACTTTCAGCGTCTATAATTCGGTGAGCTGTTCCAATTTTGGCTGTATTTATTTCGGGTGCTTCGGTAGAGACCCGCCTGATCAGTGTTTTACCACAGGTGGTTTGCTCGGTGTCATGTCCAGCACCTGATCCAAACGTGCCCTGGCGATCCCCAGGCAGCTGTCTTATTTCTTTATCTATATTTTTATCCTTATTGTTAGTTTAGTTTCTACCTTGGTGCTTCTCATATAGCAGCGTATTATATATTGATTTATCTGTGCAGTCCATTTTATACGCTTCCTAATATGTCTCGCTTTGGTGGTTGATCGTTATTCAACGGTCAAAACACTTTCAGCGTCTATAGTTCGGTGAGTTCTTCTATTTTTGGCTGTATTTATGCCCTGGTAGAGACCCACCTGATCAGTGCTCTACCACAGGTGGTTTACTCGGGGTCACGTCCAGCACCTGCTCAAAACGTGCCCTGACCATCCCCAGGCAGCGGTCTTATTTCTTTATCTATATTTTTCTACATATCCATGTGTGTGCTACTTATTCTCTTGAGGGTTAGAGGGAGAATATGTAGCTCTATTAGACCTCCGGTGATTATAAAGATATGTGGATGGGGTGGGTATAAGTAATCATTGGGAATAATGAGAGGCAGGGTAAGGCAAGTGGTCCAGCGGTCAGCTGACAGTGCTGGCCGTACCGACTTGGCATTAAGGTAGCATATCGACACTGTTGACGTCAGTGCCTACATAGCAAGAAATGTTATCATTATTATTATTATTATTTCTGGAAATGACCTAGAGGAAATAACTTTATTATTACTTGCGGTGGCAAAATAAAATAGTTAGCCTTCCATTGAGAAATTTTTATATCATCATTCTATATATCTTTTAATACGCTTAACAATTCTTCTGTAAGAAGAAGCATGGATTCATCCCTGAATAACATTCATAACATTTATTGTTGAACACTGCAGTGTTCAACAATAAATGTGAAACCCTCCCAACTGTGTTGTTTTATTTCAATAAAGTAAGTAATTGACGTATTGAGAGGGTGTTTAAAAAACACTACAAGTTTAGATCACTAATAAAAATGTATAAAAGTTCTTTACGTTGAAGAAAATTTTTCGTTAATCATATTTAAACAATCTAAAATACATTTTTTCATTTATTAGTTTATTCAACAGAAATAATTTCATTCAAATTAGTGTTGCTTTGATAGTTGTACTATTCGTAACACGCAGATTAATTTTGTTTTATTCAATGTCTGTCGAGGTACTAGCCAGAGAAGTAGTAGTTTCAAATTAATTTGTTTTGTAGTCTTAGTAAGACTCACTGTTGTAGATTCACGAAATGTTTTCGTATTTTTAAATTTATTATTTAATCTTGTTGATTACAAAAATTCTGTCATGTTAAAATAAGTGGCAAATGACAACTTACTTGTGCTGGGTTCAGAATGATTTGTGACATTAAGTTTACTGATTAGGAAAGCTTTGGAATATTCTGATTAGACAAGATAGCAAGGGTAGAAGAACAAATTAGATGGCAAAGAGTGAGAGAGCAAAGGAAATTTGAGTGAGAGTGAACATTTTTACACCCATTGATGGGTTCGTTCGATATCATATCTCTTAAATAATGTTAAATAGGCAATGTACACACTTTCACTTCTGAATGTGTCATGCTGCCGGGGGATGTTTTGATTGAGACATTTTGCACCGCATTATCCTTTCCGGGATGAACTTTTTCAATGTGTCCTATGCGCCACTGCAATTGTGGAATGTTGTCTTTCTTGATTATTTCCAAATGGCCAGGTTTCACATTGGGGTTCTTGGAATGACCACATATCCATATGTGGTGTCGCATCTTGTTGATGTGCTCCCATCTCAACAAACGGTTGTCCGGTATATCCTCCCAGTTATGCTCTACTTGTGCAGTTAAAACATCTCCGATGAGAAAGTGGGCAGAGCAGTAAGATCATTGTGCTCACCACTGATCGAGCATAAGAAGATAAACTCTGCTATGGGTCTTATATTGAGCACATATTTTTTAAATTCCATCATTGCCCAAGAATCAAAAGATAGAACAAAATTTTAGATATTGACCAAAATCCACCGGTGTTATCCAAGGTATTGAGCAAACTGGTGATTCACAATATTCATTTCAACACAGGTGGTGTTCCTTATGGTACTAGTCAAACTGGTAGCATACAATATCCATCTCAAGGAGGAACAGGTGGTGTTCGACATGGTACTGGTCAAAGTGAAGGCTTACAATATCCACCACAAGGAGAAGTAGGGCAGAAGCCAATATCCCGAAAGCGGTGGTGTTCCGGGAGGAATTAGTACAGGCCAAACTGCAGAATTACAGTATCCGTCACAAGGTGGTCAAACACAATATCCACAGGGAACTGGTAGCCAACAATATCCCGGCCAATTAGGTCAATGTCAGATTCTTCAAATGGGTGGTGTATCATATACAGACGGACATCTACAACCAGGACAGATCATAGATTACGGAGCATGAGGAGCTCTAGATGATTCAGATTCACAAGCACAAACTTCGGTACAGCAAATTGGCAACGACACTCAAGCATCAACGTCTACTCAAGGAAAATTTGCTAGAGGCACTGCACAATCTTAGGTTTACGGCACGTATACTGGATCTGGCTCATTCGGCGTATCTGCAGGAAGTGATGATAGCAAACGAGGTGCACAAACACAGGTATCTTGAGGTAAAGAGGGTGCCATAAGTTCTGCACAAGGTATAGGAGGATTAGGACAATCTCAAGCGCAAGTACAGTTGACTTGAATATGGAGATGAGTACGACTAATATGAAGAAAATGAAGAAGAAACCGAAAAACCTAGAAGTTCGCGTCAACAAGCAGCATCACCTTTGAAACCATTAGAAAACTAGGAAACAAAAACGACGGTCATAAAATATTCCAGGTTGCGCGAGGGTGACGTACTCCAACCCGATATAAGTAAAAAAAATATTCTCACATCCAAATTATTATTTATTTGGTAATAATTTATGCGCAAATTTTGTACTGCGGACTTCCATCGAACAGAAAATATCAATTATGTAGGTGAAATGCTCTTAAGCGACACGAGATCGAAATTAACAATTCATTACAGAGGGAATTAGCTCGGCAGCGTGACGCGTACATTGTCCTGCCGAGCAGTTTCATTAAAATCGATACAAATTTGCAAATCAGGTCAGACTGACTAAACTATAAATAATTTAAAATTAGCGCTGAAAAATTCAGCTCACCGGAGAGAAAAAAAATTGATGTTCCAGCATTATATTATAACTTTATATTGAACCGTAAAATGCATGCGTTATTCATGATATGTAAACCGCTATAAAATTAAATAAAATTTAACGAACGAATCATTTACTCATGAATATTTTATGCGTGGCACATAGTAAATGCATTTTATTAAAACTGGAAATTTTGTAACAATAAAGTAAAAGTATTAAATTTAAAAAGTATATGATTAATGTTAAATATATTTGAAATGCTACTACTTTATTAATTTATTCAATTCAATTTCGCTTCGATTAAAATAACGAAGGACCTCCATTATTCGAATGTGATTAATGTTCTTTAGATTAATAAAAAATCAAAGCAATGCCATTTTATTAAATATATATATATATATATATATATATATATATATATATTTATATTTATTATTATTATTATAAATAATATTTAGTAAGATTTTACACGTTTAATTTATAAATAAGTAAATCAATCAACCTCACATTTCACTTTGAATATCTATCCAACTACTTAAACGTGAGTCATGTTTAATATTTTGAATATACTAGGTGGTTTTAATGCCGGTTATCAAGTGCACCATCTGTAGAAAATGATGTGTGCGTCCATGTTTATAGAGCTGTAAAATTTCGTGACGCATCCTCTGTTAAAAATACTGGACGTTGATCGGTTCGTATAAATAGTTCCTGCCACTTCAAACTTATTCTTCAACTTTCTATAAATACGTTGGTAATGTTTATTCCTTAATCCATACACCATCTAAGATCAAATAACTTCCACAAGTAGTAAACCAACTCTAAAATAAATTAATTCTATTATCAGGTGGTAACATTAGATCACACTTAGGGATTAGCAAAATATGATAATCTTCACCTATATGTATTTTATAGTTGTATGTAACAGTTTTGTTTGAAATGTACATTTAGTATTTAAATAAAAAAGTAGAGAAAGGGGTATTTATACTTCTGATAACAGTTTTGTTAGTTAAATTAAAGCAATTTTGGACTAAGGAAAACATAGTGCCTGTTAATATGCCAATAGCCTTTTAGTAATCAATTTTTACAATATTTTGGTTTACTATTTCTTCAGCTAGATTAAGTCGATCCAGTTTATTACCTATTTCTTAAAAATAATAAATCTGCTACACGACTTTTCTAGCATTAAAAATCTTAAATGTCTTAATGTTTCCATCATCAAAACTTCTTCTTCTTTTCGACCTTATGAAGGTTTTTAAATTCAAATAATTATTTTCATTATAAAGTCCTCTAATTTATAAATTATAATCGTGAAGGGCAATTTTATATTTATATAATATAAAAAATCTGTATTTTCTATCCTTAAACTTATTTTATTATATAAATGTATATATATTTAAGTTGTATTTATTTTTGGTTGTGAAAATATGAGAAATATCAAAAATATTAAATAGATAGTTTTGATAAGATTTATAAAACACTAAAGTGTAACGAACTTTTTGTTAACTAAAAGAAGCAGATCAATTTCTTGAATCATTTTGGAAAGATAACGTAATAAAGTAAAAATAATATTTACATTTATACAAGAAAAGCTTTATATTTATACTATCTTAAATACGTAATTGTTGAGGCTTTCATTTTGTGAAACATTTTGAAAACTTAAATTTAAATATATGACTTTTGATATCAGTACTTATTATACATAAAATTGCCGTTATAAAAAGAGTTTGAATATAATTTAATTTGTTTTTCTAGAATTAACGAGGGGTGAAAATATTAGATCTTTCCGTTCAATTGGATGTTCGAAATTTATTTCAAAGACCTTGATGGACTCAATCCATTTCAAACTCCAATGACATAATTAAATTGCATATGTATATGAAACAAGGCTCATTCCTCTAGAATTTCTATTCTTCTATGATTGGGATGTTCCCAAGACTTCCTTCACAGTACCGGACAGAGCCCTGGCCATAAAACCTGGTTTCATTTATTTTGCAATGGAAATCACATCGTCTAAGGAGATGTTTCCAATGTGTTTAATATTCTTTGTTTTTTCCTGCCACGTGGTGGTTCTTTAAGAACTTTAATAATCAAAGATGCAGCAAAAGGTACAACCGAAATGGTAGCCTGTCTGTTTTAAATCTTCAGCTGAAGAGTACTCTTAAGATCTTTCCAGTCAGCAATTCCTTTGGCAATGATATCACCAACCTTTTTTGGAGACTGAGCGAGTGGACCCATCTTGGGGGCCTCGGAAGGCGTGGCACCAACCTCTTCTCCGACACATCTCAAGTAAACGAATTTATCTTCGTTGGGGTCTAACTTCCCGGCATCTTCCCTTAAACCTCGTGACCATTTCAAGTAAATTAGGAGCCGGATTCAACGGATGATAGCGGATATGAAAAAGGGGATACGCGACGTCCGTACACTCGCACGAATGGAAGATGCAGAAAAAAATCCACTTCACTGAACATTGATATTCCTATCATTTAAATATGTAATTGTTAAAGATATGTAGAAGTTATTTGCAATTGTATTAATTATTGCTATGATTCAAAATAATAAGGGGTTTATAATAACCCAGAGGAAGAGGATTGTATACTTCTGTTGGTAGAATACTAAAAAATAATAAGATTAAATAGTCCTTATTCCTTAGATATTCTGACTTAAGAAAAGGCAAGGAATATACATTTAATCAAAAGTTTCTGCAAGCATAAACTCAGGAAGAAAATAACATTTTTATTTGAGCGAACGTATGTACATTTAGAACAAAGACAAATGAATTTAAAGTCGGTATTTCTGTTCTGTCTTGACTCTAATTAATGTGAAAAAACTAGATACATTTGGTGTCTAGCTTAACTGTCCGGATGATTCGAGCTGATGAATTGATGTAGAGTGATTGCAGGATGTTTATGTTTGTTTAATTATTATACTTTAGCTTTCTCCCTAATACACATGAATATAAAAAAATATAATATATAACATACAAACATTTTGGGTAAAAGAAGCTGGGCGGAGCTCATTGGGCTTCAATATTCGTCCACTCTAACCCATATTTCTGACAGGCAGTGAGAGTCCAAGAATTCTCTTTACCATTACTATTTACCTTATTTCAGGATTATTATCCATTTTTAAGAGATGGAGATTTGATGTTGTCAAAAGTAACCGATAAAAACTGAAGGTGATGTTGGGTTTTCTGGGAGTACATTAAAGGTATTTTTGGCAAATTTGACACTTAGGCTGTTTATTCTTTGGGACATTGGGGTGACTTATGTGGTTTGGTAGAGGAGAACATTGGAAGGATTATGAAGGGGGTTGATGGGATGCCTTAGTTTAATAAGGATACGTAGCGGCAACGTTGAAGTGTTGGAGAGCAGAAGAACGAATTTGATTAAAGAGGATCGCAATGTAATCGAGAAGAGGTCGACAAATTGAGGTATTTATACCCACGGTTCTTTCGGTGGAAATGCTATGATTTTTGTATGTTAGTGAACAAAAGTGACGAGCTCTAGTTCTAATTTAGAGTTTTATTGATAGTCCGTGGGCTGCAAAGGAAAGTTTGAAATCAAAACAGACATCTAGGTATTTACAGGTAGCATACATCTAAGCAGTGTATTTTTTATTACTCTCTGATAAAGTTGAGCGACGGGATATGTTTAATCATGTTTTGCAAAACAAAACTTACATCAATCAAAGCAGATATTTAATTACTTCTCACAACCAGATAAAATATCTAGGACATATTGTAATTATACAATATAATTTGTTTTCCTATTTATTTCATTGTCCGTTTTCTTTTGTATATATCTTAATTCTTTTAGAGGTCTTCTCTTCTTTACACATTACTTTCTTTTATTCCCATTTTCTATAATTTTATAATATCTTTCAGAAGTATGCTTGTTAAGAAGCATTCTGCAGTAAGCTTCAATCTTCAAAGCTTTTATTACTACAACTCTACATTCAACACGTGCTCATTATACAGAATCTCTGGTGATCTCCTGTTATTACCATACAAAGCTACTTTTTCGGCAGTTTGTCTTAAATTTTATTATTAAGTTTCTCTTGAATTATACTTATAATTTCTTAATTATAACATTAAAATTATGTGTCTGTTATCCTTTGGACGAACAATTAATATGGTAAGGCCAGTAAAACGTAGAAAACATATATTCAGAAAAACCATTATGATGAAACCCTTTGTAATAACCTTTTTAACTGTAGCGAATACAATCGTGAATTCTTTTAACCATAAATGCATCGCAGGGCAAAGGTGTTAGTGACCTGTAACTACTGATAACTACTACCGAAACTCGAACTTGTCTTTGCACATTCATTCACATTCGGAATTGTAGAGTAATTTGTGTACTATGTGAAATATCAGTAAAGGTAAGAGTAATATTGCATGTGAGAATAGAAACGACTAATTTTATCTGTTGTGCCTTTTGTATTTTGTGAGGCTACTGCTGTGGGTGGTTAATCGGATTTGTTTCGTAGCTTAAATTTAATCGTTTTATTAATATAAGGTGTAGTAAAAAGAAAACCATTATTTTTGCGTGAAATTGATGGCTTTAATTACCATACTTAGAATGATCCGATTTAGGTGAAATATGCGCCATTTTCGATAACTTGTTGCCATTTTGAAGATAATTTCATTATAAAAGCTGAGAGTCGATTCTCACAAGCTTCTCTTGAAGCGAATTTTTCACCAGGAAAGTTGTTTGCCATGAATAGGAACAGATGGTAATCACTTGGTGCCAGATCCGGACTATAAGGTGGATGCATAAGAACCTCCCAACCAAGCTCTCAGAGCATCTGGCGAGTCACTCTCGACTTGTGTGGCCTAACGGTTTATACAACGCGAGTTACAGATAACTAAAGCCATTATGGATTTTTTACTACACCTTATAAAATCAGTTGTGAAACCGTTCTGTATAAGTGCATTTTTGACTATTTTTAATTCTTCACGTTTATGAAATTAGTCTACCAAACGCTCGGATCGTGAGTTTTTACTACTGATCTCTTCGGGACTTGGTGTTGGTTTGACTCTGCATTCTAGTATTTGATTGTGTCGGTTGGTTTTCAAAATACGGTGTATTCGAGAGATCAATTCGGTTTTCTGATAAGAAGAATGTCGAGGAATAAGATTTGTTTCTTGTTTTCTATTTCTATTGAAAATTTGAGTTGGGATGTTTGCTGCTGAGGGGCCCAGGAATTTGTTAAGTCGTTCTTTGCCATGTGGTCTGTGGTAAGTAATTTTTATTGCCGGGTTTGCAATTAATAGTTCATTGAACTATTACAATAACCGGGAATCAACTGCAAACTCATATTGCAGAATAATAACAACAACCTCAAAGTTTATTGTAGGCAATAATTAAATATATCAAAAGACAGTCTTCAATAAACCACCAGAGCGAATAGTAGAAGAATAGTAAAAAGAAGTTATTATTGCTTCCATGTAAAACCTTCCAAACTCCAACATTACAGTTTATGATTGTATCGTCCACAAAAGATGGTTTATATGGTATTGAATTAATTGCCCGAGTTTCGAAGTGGATTGGAGGTTGGAGATATCTTCGGTTATCATACATAGAATAGCTGATTGATGTACATTAGGTTTAGTAACGAAATCTTTTGTTTTGAGGATGGACAGCGTCTGGTCCATTGGCACCTTTTTGAACAACGAAATTATATCAACACTTATTAGAAGTTCAATTTGTGAGGTTTCATGAGCTGCAGAATATGTTTTTTTTACCTATGAGGTTGCAGATTCGGCATATGGTTGTAAATCGTATGTATTTTTCTGCGGGATGTGTTGAGCTTATAATCTGCCTGAGTGGAGCACATTTTTGTAGCTTTTCGGTAATCTGTATAATTTGGGGCATTTGGATGATTTTTCTTGCATCCAACAGAGAGGCATTTATTTTGACCTTTATAGACTTTTTCAAGTAGGTGGTCAGATTGGTGGCAACTAAGTCATAAGTCGGGTCATTTAAGATGGAAAGCATTTTAGTTCGGTAATCCGCTTTGTTTAGAACGACAGCAGCATTTATCTGCAGGTAGGATTATAATTGATTCATTTTGGAGCGGTAATTTTAATGCCTGGAATTCTTCTCGCATAATATTATGTTGGGGGGGCTTAGCACTTTTGAGTATTTGTCTGTCGTCCTATCCGATTTTTAAAGTATCATCTCGGATTAAGTTACTGATTGATGTTTCTACGCTGCATAATATTTCCTCGATCGGAATTATTGTTGGAGACAATTTTGGGCCCATTTTCCAAAACGCTTAGGGATGGAGTATAGAGTGTGCAATACGATATATTGTAGACGGTCTTTGGTTTTGTTGTGTTTAATGGATTAGTAAAACTTCCTAGTAGGTGATGAAATTTGTTCTTTTAGCGGTTGGATTTTTTTCAACATTTGCAGATTCGGCGTTGAATTCTGGAAGAGTATATTCTATCCCATAGAGAAGAATGTATTAAGGCACTGAGGAATAAGTGTATTCTGATTAAGTTTCCACTTATTTGATCCAGCTTAGTTTTCTTAGAGTTCGATGAGGTAAAACAAAGTACAAAACTAATTATAAGTTTTGTACTTTGAAAATTGATCGAAACACGTATCAGACAACTGAAATTTAAAATATTATGGAACTTAACAAGTGTTTTACCTTATCTAATTTATATATCTTGTTCCATCAAGAATGTATCTCAACTAGTATCAATTATATTTTTTGGTTTAGGTTTAAGCTTACGTTGTAGAGATTTCGGTTTGTTCCTTGTGTCTTGGTAAGGAAACTCAGCTTGCAGCATGTGGGGATGATATTTTTGTTGCGGCATCTTCAGCGAGCACTTTTGTCTCTTTTCCACCAAGTAGTTCGAAATAGTATACCCTTCCCGTAAAGGTGTATGATGTTGTATATGAGATTTTCGCTTGTGTGCTATGTTGAAAAATTCGAAAATCTTCATCAACAATCTATAAATAGGAGAGATGACTCCCAACACCATCCAAATTCGTGGAAACATATTTTAAACCAAATAATCTAAAACAGTTACAAGAATAACAGCACCAGAAAAGAATGTTGAAAATACAATAGCACAAAATACCAATACGCAGCCGCAAACTATAACAGAACGAGCAACCACACACCGACCAATTACGGACAGCCAAGTAGAGGGAGCACCAAAACGTGCTAATAACACACTAACCAAGCAGGTAAATACCTGAAAACCTATATCAACCTTTGAGTGAAGTAATAAAGAGAGTAAGGAATTATAATAAAGCCTGCTAAATTTTGGATGCTAACCATTGTCAGAGTACTAAATTGTGTGGTAATTCTATAATGAGAAGTTATCAGTTTTAAATAAATATGACGGCTTTGGTATATAGTGTATATAATGATATCTATGCAAAAGGTTTAAGAAATGTGTACTAAGTGTCAGTGAGAAGGATACCTGGGCATTTGGTAGAGCGGAAATGGCGGAGCGGTAGAGGAAATGGCAGAAAGAACCACAAAGGAATGGTTCAAAATAAAACGAATAACTTTTTTGGTATCACTTTTATAATATTTGTTACTATAGTTTCGCCACTTCAGCATGACAATCATCAAACAGTTAACTATTTTGATACAAAAAAAGTTATTAGTCAAGTCCCAATTATATGACAACTAAAATATAACATTAACCAAAAAAATTTATTCGTCGAGTCCCAATTATATGACAACTAAAATATAACAGCTATTTATTAATTATAATAATTATACATAATAGTCTAAACAAGAAATAACTGAATTAAATTTATCGCAAAAAAATATCACAATTTGGAGCTACATTATTAAAGTTAGTACAAATAAAGTTCATACATTTGAGGCGATAATTAGTTCGATGAGATTGAACCTTTAAGATTTGAAGCTTTTAAGAGTGATATATGACTCACTCCCACTCAGATAAGAATCCATAAATAATGTTGCTGATTTGCAAAAACCAAAGTTACTCAACTTGTGAAGAAGAATATTGTGATCAATTATGTCAAACGCTTTCGACAAATCTGTGTAGACAACATCAAGTTTCCTAACAGAATTAAGTGATTCAGCAATATTATGTGTAATTATAAATAGATTACTCACTGTTGAGCGATCGGGTTCAAAACCATGCTGTTTAATAGATAGGTTAGATTTAATATGGTGGTAGATTCGGTCATACAAAAATCTTTTAAATATTTTCACAATACCTGGTATGATTGCAATAAGACGAAAGTTGTTAACATTCACCACCGGGGAAGATGATTTTGGTATAGGACAAATAAATGTTTGTGTAGAATATCACAATCTTTTAAAATGAACTTACCATCACCAGTTAAATTATTATTTGAAAGCTTTTTAGGAATTTTCAGTACTGAATGTATTGAAATAGAGGGAAAAATAAAATTAGGTATATAACTGACTTCAGCAGGCTTAATAATAATAATAATAATAATATTTATTTCCCAACAGACTACAGTCAATTACAGGGTAATATAAGGGCTATAATGCAGAAATAAAATACAATATATAACACAAACAAAATAAAAATGTAAGTATATAAAAGAATTAACTTATAACATAAGTAGGTAGTGACGGATTAAATTATTGAATAACTAACGATATAAGATGTTTAAAATTCCTAAAGCTATAGTGAAAAATATCGGCCTGATTCTCTAACTTATGGTAGTATTTATACATATTATAAAGTGGCGAATAAAAATGATGTAAGGTATTGGGTACTATCAATAAAAATGTGACTGGGTTACGAGTGCATAGCCTGGGAACGTGAAATTTCAGTCTTCGTACGGAAAGGATTGGACACCACCATGCTCCACAATCTGCAAGCGATCCCTCAGGTACGAGTCAATGACGTTGATAATGTTACCAGTTATATTAAGATCTTTAAGTCTAGAGACGAGTATTGTATGAGGCATATTATCGAAAGCCTTACTCAAGTCTGTATACATTACGTCAGTTTGGCACTGCTTATCCAAATTCTCGGAGACGAACTGAGTGAAGTTCATTAAATTAGTTCCTGTAGAGCGGCCGGATATGAAACCATGTTGTTTAATTGTGATGGAATGACGAACCATGAATAGTATGTGTTTGCTCAGAATGCACTCAAATATTTTAGAAAATTTACTCAAAAGAGCAATAGGCTGATAGTTTTTGTTCTGATTGCGCTCACCAGATTTATGTACGGGAACAATCTTCACTTTCTTCCAGATCCGAGGAAACGTACCAGTTTTTAGGATAAGATTAAATATGTAAGTCAGAGGTTTATACAGAACGTGACTACAGTCTCTCAGCAGAAAAGAGGGTATGTTATCCAAGCCAGCAGTCATCTTAGGTTTAATATTTTTAAGTTGTTTAAGGACGTCATCCTCAGAAACCAAGAACAAGCCCATGCACTTTGGAACAATGGGATTGGTAACACTCGGATTATCAGTAGAGGGATAGTATGATGATTCAAAATGATTTGCAAATGCATTTACAATATCAGGGGCACTAGAGTAAGTTTCATTCTCTGTTTTCATAACACCAGGGATACGGGTAGTATTCTTCATGGCGTGGACATAATTCTAAAATTTATTAGGATCCGATTTTAATTTACCCTCGTCAGAGCATATATAGTGGTCACGTTTCATCTTCAACTTGCGTTTGAGTTTACGTGAGTCTTGGTATTCTATTACATGGTTTGTGTTTTTAGTCTGCAAATATTTAGAGCGAAGATTCTCTTTAAGCTTGACATTCCGAAGCAATTCCGAGTCGAACCACGGTGGAGTATCCTTTTTGATATTACGCACTTTGAATATGGGGACATTCATATCAAGAGACGAATAGAGTTTATTACAGAAAAAATTGCAAGCCTCATCTACATCATCATCATCTAAGTTGTATAGTTTATCCCATTTTGTATTAGCTATGTCGTTATATAATTTTGTAAAATTAGCCTTCCTGAAGTTGTATCAATACTGGTATTGTACTTCGAATTTCGGAACCTCGGTATAACCTAAAGTGAAGCTTACATGTAGTGACGGGTGGTACAGATCCTCAGTTACAAGAGGTTCAAAGTCTTTATGTAGTGCACAGTTTAATTGTTAGGATACTATAGATAGATCTAAAATTCTATTTAGATTGTTCGAGACTGTATTACATTGCCTCAGGTCATGAAACTCCAAAAAAATATTTAACGCAGTTATAGAAGTTGTATTTAAATCGCCACTATAACTATAAGGTTATACTCAGGTATGTTAAAGTCTCCCATAAGCAATACCTAATCATATTGCGTAACAATTTGATCCAATGCCTCAAAAATGAGTTCAAAATATCGTTGCGAGCTTTTGGAATATAAGTGCAAATTAGTAATATTGTTTTGGCAGTAGTAGTTAAATTTACGGCAATTGCATCTATGGATTCATGAAAATTGGGTAAAGGTACGTTTTCAGATGAGAGAGTTTTTCATGGCAAGAACAACCCCGAAACCTATTTTATTTAATCTGTCTTGACGATAAACATTGAATACGTTGGGGAAAAGTTCTGAATTATTGACACCAGCAGTAAGCCGTAATAAAGATGATGTTATGATTTGATATTTGAGAGTTAAGACCTCTAACATTCTGATAAAAGGCCGAAATTGAAATAGTCTTAACAGTTTGTTGGGAAATAATTATTTTTTGTGTTGACGGACGGGATGCAATACAAGGTTGATTATTGACATATCGTATATATAGAGATGCGTCATTACGGGATTTTAGATCATCCAATCATTTCTTAAATTCGATCCTTTGCGTTGGATTTCTATTAGGCTGAACCTTAAATGTCTGAGGAAGCGATTTCTTGTACTTTAATACTTTTATCGCATCCTCACGTTGCGAAAAAATAACCTTAACTGGACGGGCAAGGACACCTTTCTTGCCCAACCGGAAAAAAATACTGATTTTGGTGGATGGAACTACCGAAGTAATGAGCGATTTTAAAGTGGCTTCATCACTAGTTTTTTTGATTCGCGGAAAGTTGCTCGGTTTCAGGAATATTAAATATAATGATATTATTTTCCCTATTCTTACGATCTTCCAACTCACTGATAAGTGACATATCAGGTGAAGCAAGTGAGACGGGTTTGGTTTGTAACAAGTAAATCTTATCAGACAGATTATTTACCATTTGTCTCAGTTCCTTATTTTCAGTTTGTAAGATGTCAATAGTGGATAGGACTTTCCGCATCTCAATTAGTTCTTGTCGTTGACTGTCCATACTAGTAGCTAAAGTTTTAACTGAATATTGCAGATCATTAATCGTGGACGATAATTCAGGCAATAATTTCTGGCTATCATATTTAATAAAATCACTTTTTTCTAATTTACATGAGCAACAAAGGAATTCCTCATCATTTATAAAAATACTATTTAAATTGACGCTATAACTAGTGTGATAAGTTACATTGCAACGAACGCAATCAACGCATTTCTTTTTGCATTTTTTACAGTTAGACTTATCGTCCATTTATAAAATCAAGTTATTGAATAATTAATAATGTGATCAGATAATAGTACTAGATGAAGAGGAATATACAGATTCAAAGAACTCACGAAGGCCATTTACTATGCCATGAGGATTCTTAAGATGCTTATCATCATACTGATAATCCAATTTTTCTAAATCTTAAATAAGCTTTGAGAATACTGGATTTGTTTGTTTTTCTAGAATTGACATATGCCCAAATTTGTTCTGGATTGGACATAATCTGATTTTCAACTCCAGATATGTAATTATAATAAGCCCATTTGATTATATTCTTTATTAATTAGTTTTTAAATTTAGTTGACTTGGCTGAAGAATCATGTTTAAGTTTTTTTCTTTAATAATTTCGGAATTATACCATGGCGTACATTTATTTTTTTGTTGCAATTTAAAAGTTGCAATATACTGCAAGACCACATTATTTAAAATATTATAAAATTCTTCAAAAGCTTAATCAATCAATAACCCCGGAAAGAGTGCTCTAGTCTATATCACATAAATGCTCATAAATGTCTGTATAGTTTCCCTGCTTGAAGTTTAATTTAATGACATTGCTATTAACTGGTGATAATTTAGGTATTTATTTTGATCAAAATATATCACCAAGTGAAAACCTCCAGAATTACTTATTTACAGAAGAATTAATTAATGCATGAGAGTGGATGAAGTTGGAGTAAAATTTTGACCAAATTTTAATCCAGAAAATCACAAGGGTGGAAGGGATAGAACTAATTAGAATGTTTTTTTATTACATCTCTGTAAATTTATTACACTAATTTTATTGATAGTTTCTATGTTTATTTGTATCCTCAAATGGGTATCCACATTAGAAAGAGATCACTTCATAAATCGTTATATTTTTTTATTTTAATTTTCCTGATACAATGTAAATCTTTCTTCCATTTCCTAATACTTGCTACATTTTTTAAAAGTACATTTGAATTATTTTTAACAGCTTTTTAAGATTAAACATGTTTTCAGTGAAAAATTGTCTCGTAACTGGAAAATATCTAGATTTACCATAGATATTACTTAATAAAAAATAGGCTTAGTATTGAAAGCAAATCTTATTTTTTTTGCTTTAATCATATAAAAGAAAAAAGTTATATAATCAAATATTATTTAGGTTACGACTTTAATCGATGAAAAATTAAACTTATCCAATATGTAAGTGGCCAAAGCATACAACAAACTCTGACTTACAGATTTATTTATTTCCCTAAAATATATCTATAGTTTTAATTAAATAAAACTCGTCTTTGATGTTGTGTATTTATTTTGTTTACATGACATAATCCCCAGTAATACTATCAAAAGGCCTACGCACTATTAAGTACACGGAATATATAATCTTTCTAAAATTGGATCAAGGAAGTTTACATTGGTAATCCAAGATTAATTAGAATCGAGCATTGTAAATGCCGAACGGTAAATGTTTTGAAAGGAGCAGTCCAAATAAAATAACTTAGTGGAAATCTGTTTAAGGTACCTTGAAACTTAAATTATAAAATTTAACCGAAAAACATACACAGGTTGTTTTTCTTTAATTTTAAAAAATTCTGAAATTTATAATGATTGCTAGTAATATATTTATTCATTTGTAAATAAATTGATTAATAATACACACAATATCTTTTACAGCTTGTTTACAACACTGAATAAGTGCTTAGGGGTAAATTAAGTATCGTTAATTTGGATGGGAAATACTAGTCAGAAGCGAACTTTTAATAATTAACTCATTTGCACACATATACATATTAATCTCAAAAACTATTAAATATTCGTAAATCGTGTATAAGTAATTATTGTTAATCATAAATATTATATATATTATCAAAAACTGCCAATTACATTTCGGTGTAGGCAATAAATATTAGTTATGTAAATATTAATTATAGCAATTATTTACTAAACAAAATTTCATTTTATTAAACTCGCTATAACAATCATTATTATTTCATTTGAATGCTAATAAATTTACGATGCCTCACAAGGTATTTATCTGCGGAAATATTCGCTTATAAATAAAATTAGCTCATCGTTGTTTGAAAAACGTGTACTCGTGTTTTAATATATTCTGTACCGAGAAGCACGTTGCTGAAGTGACTTCATTAATATTTGCATGAATTCGATATTTATGTACTCGTGAACATAAACAACCGTTAAATAATATGTCAAATGCATGGGCTTCCGCTATGGGTCCCTCATTAAATAAAAATCCCTATTCTAATTAAAACGCAAATTATTCCTCGTGCATACGCTACCACCCTGACCTATTTCCTACGTAAATATTTTACATTAAAAATACTACGTACACACGCTGTAATAAAGTACCTAGATTAGCTGCTTCACCCTTGAGAGATTTTTCTATTGATAAGAAATAAATAACGATTAATATAAGTTTAACAAATGTTTTAATTTCTATTGTAAACTATTTTTATATAATTATACATAATTATAAATCATCGTAATCATCCTAATAATATAAATTAAAATCATTGAATACACCAATTAAAAATACATATAATAAATGTATGGGGGATAGTAAGAAAGTAGTAACCGTTTGCACCGTGCGGAACGCTGGCGAATAGAGTAGCCGCTGGATGTGTGCTAACAAGTTCACTTGTATTTCAGCTGTGTTCAAAGTTCAAAGTTACGTCTCTCTAGTCTTGATTGTGCTGTTTATGTGAATGTTTATAATGTTCAAGAAAATAAAAAACGCCGCCAGTGAAGTTAGAGCTGTGGTTAGTTTTCTAAACGTAAGAAATGTGAGACCTTGAGATATTCTTCTTTAGTTAAAAGATGTGTAAAGAGAAAATGAATGAATCGTCTGTTCGGCGCTTGTGTCATAATTTCTACCTCAGAAGTACTTACGGACGAACAATCAATAATCCACCATATAGTCCAGACTTAACTCCTTCAGACTATCATCTGTTTACAAAACTTAAGAACTTTATAGCCAGAAAGAAAGAAATATTACATATCTCACTGATCGCAGAGGAATAAGAAACTACGATACAAAAACTCGTCACTCGTTACAAAAAATGTTTAAATTTGCGAAAAGACTATGTATAACAGCAGTTTACTTTCCTGATGGCCCTTGTATATATACATTTAAATAGCTTGCATTTTCTTACGGTTTATTTAATATATTCATTACATTATGGGTTATATATAAACTGTCTTAATAATCTAACGTGTATGGTTGAGATTTAAAAAAAATAGCATTTCAAAAACACATTTAACAACAGTAAATTTTAAGCATCATTAAATATTTTCCTTATATAAAAACTACGCCTTTTACACTCAAATTTATGTTTTATTTCTCCTTAAAATGAGTTAAATATTCACTAACGGCTTCATTGTTCGCTTGCATATCTTTAGGGATTTTTTTCCTACTAATAAATTCTGTAAATTCAAATAGAAATTAAAAATGCTAAATCTCGCTTTGTATAAAGCCGGTATTTGTATGAAAATGCAGAGAGATATCCAAAGTAGGTCTCCGCATGGAAAATGAGTTATTTAATGGGAGAATAAACTGAATGCATGAATACATAAAAAAAAGGTGGGAGTCACGGGGAGGCGGAGATATTTGGATCAATTATTATTCATAAGGGCGCGAAGGAATTTTTAAAGGATTTTTGTATAGCCGTTAACACTTTATTGTACAAAAAACTTCTAGATAAACCAAAATTCTTCATAAGAAGTGGAAGTAAGATATTTTGCTTAGGACATATAAAATTTTAAGAATTTTTCTATTTAATCTCATCAGCGTAACACATTCTTAATTTCATCATTATTATTTTATTTGCTATCATATGCAATCAAATGAGTTTAATGAATCTTTACCAAATGGCATTTTAATAAATTAAATATAAATTTTATATTTACTCGACATACTAACATTTTTAAAACTTTAAATAAATATAAATAAAACTAATAATATTTTCACTTTCGCCTTCTTTATTAGATTATATTTGTTTTACGTTTAAACATTTTTATAAACAAATAATTTAAAGTCAATCACTTATTAAGTTTTTAAGAGTTTAAAGTGTTTGATCATATTTTTTTTTTCACTTAAGACGCGAAAAACAAAGAGATTAAAATCGAATGTTGAATGGGCAAAAGTTAGTAGTGACATATAAATGAATTTATAAAGATTTCAAATCTAATGAAATTATCGAGAATCTGCAAACATATATTTCACAGAAAATACAAAAGATGAAATGAAAGTTATTTCGGAAACAGTTTTTCCAATAAAATGTTAATGTAAATTATGTAACAAGAATATACGATTATGGGCTTTTCTAGGTAAAAATCAATATCAATTACAACGCCAAGTCTCATTTTATAATATCGAAAGGGTAACATATTAAAAGAAGTAATACCAAGTGATTTTCCTCACTAATATTAGAAATAATTCAAGAGCTATTCAGCTTACATTTAATTTAATTTAATATTTTTAGACCATCATGCCAATTTGTATCATGGAGGCAATGATCATATCACCTTGGTATTAGATGTTTAATAGGTTAATAGAAATGTGTATCAATGAAACTATCCTACAGAGTTCAACTATAAAATAAAAGAGTATACCACATAAGAAAGTCCCTCAAAAGCTTAATATTCACAAATTGCTTTTTACTTCCTTTGCCCGACTTACCTTAATGTTCTGACCTCCTATTGATGGCTCACGCATTACCTA
Organism: Ontholestes murinus; assembly: GCA_963969525.1. NCBI lineage: Eukaryota > Metazoa > Arthropoda > Insecta > Coleoptera > Staphylinidae > Ontholestes > Ontholestes murinus. The sequence continues at coordinate 26,116,008 of OZ018398.1, forward strand.
AGTACCTGAAATAAAATTTCTCTGTCAATATATATTTTTATATCGAACGTAGCTAAGTTAAAAATGCATTTGTAAGATGTTCATCAAATCTTACAAATGAATTTTTAACTTACCTACGTTCGATATATTTGTTTCTTAAAAATTACAACAGTGTTACTATTACTTTATCAAAAGATTCAAGATGCTTAATTAATGATTGAAAGTGTGGTAATAGGTGAGTATTCACTAAACCATTGACCATGTAGAGATGGTCCATTTTTATTTCTAATTCGCTTACTGGTTGAGTTTTTCCAACTACCTTAGACTTATAAATGTGGATTTATGATGATTTAAAGTATGATTGCCGTTTCTATCTAATACACAATTTTTGAAAAATAATTTCCATAAATTCGTAGAAAACTCAAACCTTTTTTACAATTTTTAAAATGAATATGAAATTGTTTGTATTTTTTTACTGCTTACAGTTTCTTCTTTGAAATTTTCCAATTTTTTTCACTTGTTTCTCTTAAATTCTAAGGTTTTAATATAAATTTCACTCTCTTTATAGAAACGTCCCAAGTATATATTTTATAGAAAATTTTAAGAGTTCTAATTGTTTTAAACAAATTGCTCTTTAACTGTTTTTTTTTTAGAAAGTTGTTATTATCATTTAATCATAAATCAACTCAATGTATTCTTAACCTGCTTCAATCAATAATATATATAACCGTACTCTTGACCTACCTCAATAAATTTCCAATTAACCTAATTCATTCACGAGTCGATTTAGCGTATTCTTAATCTGCCTCAACGTATTTTATCTGAGCCCAGATTGTTCTTGACCAAGCACAATCAATAATACATTGACCTAGCACTTGACCTACCCCAAAATATTTTTGACAAAACTAATAATAATTTTTAGATTATTAATTGGTTCTTTGCGAGATTAAATTGTTTTAGTAATTTTCATTTGTTTTTTTAATCGATGGTTTAGTTAATATTTCTAATATAAAATTTCAACTGTTTTAAACTGTTCCTTTCCTTTTCTATATTGGCTTTATTTTTTTTTAATAAAATTCCAAATGTTTTCAAAATTAATATTCTATTGTTTATAGCAAACTTTCAGTTGGTATTTTTTAACTGCTCTAAAAATATTGACAGTTTCTATTTCGCAATTCTTTTTTTAAATTTTCACTTAGTTTTTTAGGTTTCTTTTAAGGAACTTTGCAGTTGTAATTTGACAAATAAAGCACTAATAACCTTTCTTCACAATTTTATTTGAATAACCAAATGTACATTTCAGACACAAAGAGACCATTATCAATGGATTAGCACTAATCCATTGATATGGTTATTCAAATAAAATTGCGAAGAAAGGTTATTAGTGCTTTATTTGTCAAATTAATTTGATCTTCAAGCAACCAATTTGCAGTTGTATTTTTTAGAAAAATCTGATTGTTTTTTTCCACTTCATTTAATAATTTAGGAATAGTATTCAGTATTTAGTTACTCAATTTATGGCCCTTCGTATAATACTTTGAGCAAGCGTACCCTTGTTCTATCTCAATAAATGATCGATTAATCTTTTTTTTAATTTATTAAATTCCAAATGTTTTTTAAATTGAACTATTTTTAGCAAACATTCAATAGTTTTTTAGGTGTTTTTTTTAATATTGACTGTTCATTATTATTTTTATTATTTGCTTTGGTTTTAATATTTAATTTTTTTTCCTACATTGTAATTGTTTTGTATAAATTTGGGGCTCTTTATAGATAGAATCTTTTAATTTGATATTTTTAGTAGAATAAATAAAATATCGATTGTTTTAAACAATTATTTTAAATTCAAGTTTTTAGTTTAATGTAAGTTTCAAACGGTTTTCTTATCTTTCGTTAGTTATTTTATAAGAAAATTTCAATTATTTTAAACTAGTTTTGTATTATTTCTTAAAAAAATATAACTGCCTTTGTTGAAACTCCAACTGTTTGAAGCAAATTTTGAACAGTTTTAAAAATATTGGCAGTTTTTTTGAGTTTGTTGTTGTTTTAAGTTTTAATTGTTTTTTCTAAATATGATACGTCTTGACGCTTTCAAATGAATTTTAATTAGTAAAGTTTCATAAAATTTCAAAAGTTTCACACTTTTCCTCAAATATTGTTGTAGAAATTAAAAAATATATTCTTACCCATCTTCATTGATCATACATCAACTTAACATATTTTAACCCGACGCAAACAATACTATATTTGACCTACCTCAATGAATATCGATTAGCTTAAACAGGATGTAAATTTATCTGGTATAATCTTCACCTACCTCAACGTATTCTATCTTAGCTTAGGATGTTCTTGACCTAAGATTGAAAATACATTGACCTAGTGTACTCTTGACCTAGGCCGAATTATTATTGACAAAATTCTAACCTTTTTAAACAATAATTTACAAAATTGTTTTACTGTATTAAAATATTAATTGTTTCTTTTCGGGATATTTTTGATTAGGAATTTTTATTTGTTTGTTTTTTTTCTACTCAAACTGTTTTTTCTAATGATATCTTTATTAATTGTATTGTTTTTTTTAATGCAAAATTAATTTGCACTAATTTTAAACTATTTCTTAAAAACTTAAAAAAATTGTTTTAATTACATTTATATAACTGTTCTAATTGTTTTATAAAATTTCAAATGTTTTTTAAATCAATTTTAAACTGTTTGTTGTTTTAAAAATCACTGCAGTTAACTTTACGCACGGCGTAATTGTTTCAATTTCGTTTGTGTAAGTCCAAACGAGTGTGTGTGCGCCTGTCCACGTCGCCCTCCTCGTCTTCCCCTTCTGCCTGCCGACTCCTTCGTCCTCAGCTCCGTCGTGGCAAAGATATTAACGGCCTCCCAGCTGCCTTCGGCTGCCAGCATTGCTGCAACCAGAATTTCTGTCCTTGCAGGATATCCCAGCGTCGCCTTCAGGCCCGATCTCTCGCTGTCCACGCGGTATAGTACTCCAGGGTAGTTCGCACGAACTACAGAAATGGCACTGCGAAACGTCCGCCTTGCCTATTCTGTGGATGAAGACCTGGAATTCTCTGTTACCCATGAGGAGTCGGCACAGAAAGTAACCAACTTCTCCGTGCCTCCTCTCCAACAATCGTTCCAGATCCCTCCCACCGTTCCTGCTACTGGGCTCTCAGCTTCTGGCGGCCCTCTCTCTTCGCTGCCTCCTTTGCAACCCCGTTAGCTACCGCGTTGTACACCTATGTTCTCATTTCCATCAACAGGTCCGGCGGCGATATTGATGCTAGCATCTCCGCTGCCGCCATCAACGCTATCCTGTACTCCCCGATGATACGTAAGGAGGCGGGACTTTTCTAGCATGTCCCTGTTTCTCTGAGAGCGCAAGCATCTCGCCCAAGCCGGTACGCTCATCAAGAGTCTCCTGGTTCCCTCTAAAGGTCTGCCTTATTATTTCCAGAATGAAAATAATAACAGTATTATGATACGTTGATACTTTTTTGAATTGATTGCTTCTTGGACCTAGACGCTGCCCATGGGGTTAGTCTCCATGATCACCTGAGGCTCTTGATTATCGGTACCTCCTAACCTAGTACCATTATGCTTTTGCCAGGAGTGCGTTCTGCCCTCTCCTGCCATGCCGCCTTGGTTTTCTGTGCGGCTATCGCCAAGCTTACTGTTGTCATCCATTCGGTTACATGATCGGCCGGGGTCTTAGCTCACTAGGAACAGTAGATCATCGACGAACTCCACTGCCTATGCCCCTTCTGGGAATGGTAGACGAAAGACGTCGTTGTATGCTATGTCCCAGATAAGGGGTTCCAGTACGGACTCCTGTGGTTCCCCTTCTGGTCCTCCTGTTTGTAACTGTGGTACATTCTCAACAGGTAGGGTGAGACCCTCCTTTCTTCCAGTGCCTTTAGGATGACGCTCTATGGAAGGGAGTTAAACGCATTTTTGACATTTATGTGATGGTCAGGCAGTGCACCTCTCCCTCGGCGGTCCACCATTGGCCCTATCCATTGTCTTTCTGGCCATCAGTATCGTGTTCGTCATGGATCTGCCTTGTCTGAATCCGTACTGCTGTTCAGCCAACCCTGCCTCTCTCTGGAGTTTCTCCTATGTTCTTTCGGCCAAGAGTCGCTCAAGCACTTTCCCTTCGCCATCTAGCAGGCTTACGGGGCGATAAGCTCCGGGTTCGTTGGTCTGTTTTCCCTTCTTGGAAAGGAGCAGTAGGCTGGCACGCTTAAAAGATGCCTTCGATGAGGCTTTGATGACTTCGTTGAGAATTTTCCCGGACCTTGGGTACTGCCGTCGTGACTACTTTCCCTACCGTGAACAAGTAGTCATTCCTCGGACTTTCCTTCCAGGGTCATGGTAGATTTCTTGTACCCCTTCTCGAAAACATTACTGAGACCACCTTTCTATTACCTTCAGGGGCTAGCGAGTCGACGTTGGGAGGGATACCCCCAACTTCTTTGCAACTATTCGGTAGGGTCTTCCACACCCCCTCCTTCAGCTTTCGCCATTACTCCTCCTTGTTAAACCTGATTGTTAGGCGTATCTTGTCCTTCACTTCTTTGGCTTACCCTCTCCCTGAGCATCAGCATCTCGCCACCTCTTCGTTCCACCAATATGCTTTCTGCCTTTTGGATCTTGCTCTCAGTCTTTTAGAGTATTCCTTTGCTGCGGCCTCTTTTCTAGTTGTCGGTCTGCAGCGTCTACTCATGTTCCTAGTTAGTTAACCGTTGTCCATGCGATTGACTGCCCACCTGACAGCTGTTGCCGGTGTATGGCTCTGCCTATATTGACCTCTAAGGAGATGTAACTGTGATCGCTATCGCTTTTCCTGTCCCTTGCAGTCGCTAATTTTGGCCAGCGTGGCTGGGGTGCCAATGTACGATCTATGATTGTCTGGACGTTGCATCTGATGAATGTTGCTTCCGAGCCCTCATTCGCGACGTCCAACTCGAGCAATGCCATTGTCTCCAGCAATATCTCGCCTCTTATTTATTTATTTAATAAAATTTCAACTACCGGGTGACCCATTTTAATAAACCCACTGTAATATCTCGACACATATACGTCCTACAAATTTTTCTTCCAAATAAAAGTTTGATGGTTTCGAAAGGGCCATCTGATTCTATACAAATTTTTTCACCCCCACCCTCCAGGGGGCGGGGCGGGGGGTCAACTTTTATATCTTAAATGGGAACCCTTATTTTTTATTGCAGGTTCGGATTCTACATAAAAAATATGAAGATTTTATTTGAACTTTTTTTTCGATTTCGTGATAGATGGCGCTGCAATCCACCTTCTCATTCGGTGAATAATCGGCCATTTCGGTTGATTGTCAGATAATGCAATTATCACGAGCTGTCGCATTTTTTGTGCGAACTGTCCGGAAAACTAATTGCAACTAAACAATATTTTTGGCAAATTGCTTGTTTTGATTTTCGTCAGAATGTTTGTTATGATTTTCGTCAGACGGTTTGTTTCATTTTCCAGGAAGTAAACGGGGTGCGGTTTAGCATCTTTTTGTCAACAATTTTGCTAGAATAACCAGCCATTCAATGGTGCATTGACCCTACGCGATAAGATGACGCACTCCATTTCAATGGCGAACAATTAAAAGTGACAATTTTATCGTCATTTTATCGTTTTTTGACTTGATTAATGTTATTTTTGCGATTGCAGCGCCATCTATCACGAATTCGAAAAAAAGTTCAAATGAAATTGTTAATTACGCGGGTTCGCGATTTGGTTTTAAAATTACAAATACCAGTATATTGAATAAATGTATTTATTTCAACTACTGACTAACAAATAATAACAAGTAACAAAAAAAGGATAAAGACAAGACTTAGAAAAATAATAATAAAGAATTGAAATAATATAGCGCGGACACGACCGAATGGTAATATGTTTCTTTCACGGCAGTTTAGACAACACTCACTTAGAAAAATGGTTAAAGATCGAGGTTTGGGGAAGAAGTGCAGGGATTGGTCAGATTAGAAGAAAGAGGGAGTTTACGGAAGAAAATAGATATAGTATTTTATTCAAGAAAGACAAGGATCGCAGATTGCGGGGTGGAAATTACCAAGGGTTTTCAGGTCTGGCGTTCGGGCGAAGAAAGGTCGTTTACAACTTAAGCCGTCGCGCGCGGATTAGCCCTTGTAGCCCCCAATTGAGCACGAATTTAACACGATGAATAGAAATACAGAAAATTGTACACAATGGTTTATTACCCTTCGGTCATGTCCGTAATGCGTAAGAAAACACTAAAATCACGTTTTGAAATAATGCAAATTGTTCGAAATATAAATGTTTAATTTCGCGTTAACATTCCGCGCCCCATTGAATGTCAAACATTCAATTATATTTAGATGCACTAATTTCATCTTAATTTCACAATGGGATGCACAAATGAACCGGTGCTGGTCTTCACTGTTGCACTCCGGACGACCCCATCGGAACCTGGGTGATTTGCTTCGTCTCTCGCGAGGCGCTACTGAAGGGGGCACGTTATCTCCACGGATAATGACCAAACGATCGAAGCTGACACCGGAAGTCCCATCTCGCTGCCACTTGTTCCGTTTGTGTAATTCGGAAAAATACTTCTTCTGCCAACGTTTCCATACGTGCTGTCGTAATTTTTCGACGTATTGAAGATCCATTGGTTCCTTGACGACCAAGCGCTTTTTACTGCGGCCCTTTCTCTCGCAGTAGACTTCGTCGGCGGGTTTTTTGGAGGAGTCGCGTTTCTGATTCTCCGGCGTACGATTTTCGAGGCCACCACCACGGATTTCTCGTCCATTTCCAGCAAGTACCTAACCAAATCCGACTTCTCCACTACGCCCTTGACCTTAGGCGTGCTTAGTCCGAAGAAGTCCTCGAATGAATTCTTTGATTTGCGCCATCGTTCCGGGCACTGGCTCACGCTGTTCTTGTTGCTCAGTGAACGCTCCCTGAAGCTCTGCATGCGCTCGAAGTTTGGCCTCTGGATGGAGGAGTGTCGGTCGTTGACGCTGGCGTTTAGTAGGGTAGAACCCGTCAACGCCGAAGTCTCCGCTTCCCACAACACCTTGGGGACCACCTCCTCGTTCTGCTGGAGTTTCCACTTCTCCACGTCGTCGTTGCACCTGCTCGCGAAGAGCACCTCGTTTTCCGTCCGCAATCTCGTCGTCTCTTCGTTCTGCTGGAGTTTACACTTCTCCATGCCGTCGTTGCATCTGCTCGCGAAGAGCGCCTCGTTCTCCGTCCGCAATCTCGTCGTCTTCTCGTTCTGCTGGAGTTTCCACTTCTCCACGTCGTCGTTGCACCTGCTCGCGAAGAGCGCCTCGTTCTCCTCCTGCAATCTCGCCGCCTCTTCCTGAGCCACCGCCAACTGCTCCTTGTAGCCGACCTCTTTGGCCACGTAGTCCTTGCGCAGTTTCTCGCTCTCGCAACGGTACGCCTCCATCTCGCGGATCCTCGCGTTTTTCTCGTCGATTTCCTCGCGCGCCACCGCCAACTGCTCCTTGTAGCCGACCTCTTTGGCCACGTAGTCCTTGCGCAGTTTCTCGCTCTCGGAACGGTACGCCTCCAGATCGCGGATCCTCGCGTTCTTCTCGTCGATTTCCTCGCGTGCCACCGCCAACTGCTCCTTGTAGCCAACCTCTTTGGCCACGTAGTCCTTGCGCAGTTTCTCGCTCTCGCAACGGTGCACCTCCAGTTCGCGGATCCTCACGTTCTTCTCGTCGATTTCCTCGCAAATGGTGCCATTCTTCTTGCGCAGAATGTCCATACTTTCCTCGTGCGTCTTCTGCAGCTTGTCTATACTTTCCTCGTGCGTCTTCTGCAACTGTTTGCACGATAGGCGCGCTTCCTTCGCGTCCAGGCGCATACTCTCCGCAGTCCTGGGAGCGGGCGGCTTAAAGGGGACCCATGGTTGTGCGTGGGGCCGAGTGCTGGGCGAAACTCGACCCTCTTTCAACGTACCTTTTTCAATTTCTTCCGCGGGATCCCTTTTCACGGTAGGAAGATGCTTCTTGAAAATGAAACGCTCGCTCTGGTACCGCTTTTTCAAATGAGTCCACACTGTTTCATATGAGGCATCGGACAACTGAATTGTTTTAAGCATTTGAGCTGCTTCACTTTTAAGTAAGCTTCGTAGATAATACAACTTTTGCACATTACCTAGCGAAAAGTTGTTGTGTATAAGGGATGTAAAGGCGTCACAAAATCTCTGCCACTCGTCATATTTTCCGCTGAAAGTCGGTAACTCGATCACTGGTAATTTCACTTGTGGTGCTTCGTTGTGGTTTAATGAATGGATATTGTTGTCTATGACCGCAGCTTGTATTGCACACTTGATTTTGAAATAATCACATTTGAATTGTTGAAGTTCATTCGCGATATCCACATCGTTGTCGAAGAGCTCACTTGCAATTATATTGAAATTGTTGAGACTTGGTTCAAACTTAATCCATTTTTGCACGATTAAATTTTTATCACGATTCGTGTCCGCGAGGAGTAACTGGAGTGTGTCCTTTTCACTGATGATGTTTTGCTTTTGGCACTGTAGCCTTTTAACAATCGCTGCCATGTTGATGATTTTCACACAAAATACACAAAGAGTTCTGGTAGAATTGTTCGTTTACGTACGGTTGTAGCTTAAATAACTCACGCAATAACACAACACAAAAAACGGAGAGTTACTTAAGACGGTGTACTCATAAACGACGCGAAGTTCCACCAATGACTTTGCACGTTTGCAAAGTCCACAAAAGTTCAAGAAAAAACACTATAGCTATAAAATACACAAGGAGTTTCGGTAGAATTGTTCGTTTACGTACGGTTGTAGCTTAGATAACTCACGCACTAACACAACACAAAAACGGAGAGTTACTTAAGACGGTGTACTTATAAACGAAGCGAAGTTCCACCAATGACCTTGCACGTTTGCAAAGTCCACAAAGTTCACGAAAAACACTAAACCTTACTTTATCCGGTTCGAAGGACCATGTTAATTACGCGGGTTCGCGATTTGGTTTTAAAATTACAAATACCAGTATATTGAATAAATGTATTTATTTCAACTACTGACTAACAAATAATAACAAGTAACAAAAAAAGGATAAAGACAAGACTTAGAAAAATAATAATAAAGAATTGAAATAATATAGCGCGGACACGACCGAATGGTAATATGTTTCTTTCACGGCAGTTTAGACAACACTCACTTAGAAAAATGGTTAAAGATCGAGGTTTGGGGAAGAAGTGCAGGGATTGGTCAGATTAGAAGAAAGAGGGAGTTTACGGAAGAAAATAGATATAGTATTTTATTCAAGAAAGACAAGGATCGCAGATTGCGGGGTGGAAATTACCAAGGGTTTTCAGGTCTGGCGTTCGGGCGAAGAAAGGTCGTTTACAACTTAAGCCGTCGCGCGCGGATTAGCCCTTGTAGCCCCCAATTGAGCACGAATTTAACACGATGAATAGAAATACAGAAAATTGTACACAATGGTTTATTACCCTTCGGTCATGTCCGTAATGCGTAAGAAAACACTAAAATCACGTTTTGAAATAATGCAAATTGTTCGAAATATAAATGTTTAATTTCGCGTTAACAGAAATCTTCATATTTTTTTATGTAGAATCCGAACCTGCAATAAAAAATAAGAGTTCCCATTTAAGATATAAAAGTTGACCCCCTGCCCCGCCCCCTGGAGGGTGGGGGTGAAAAAATTTGTATAGGATTAGATGGCCCTTTCGAAACCATCAAACTTTTATTTGGAACATTTTTTTGTAGGACGCATATGTGTCGAGATATTCCCGTGGTTTTATTAAAATGGGTCACCCGGTATTATAAACTAACCTACTCTTTTGTTCAACGTCATCTAAATTGTTTATAAAGTTGTTTGTAAAAAAAATTGAAGTATAGTTTGAAAATGACAGAAAATCTGTCTAAACTAAGGTCACAAATAAAGATTAAAAGTGTGTGATATATAAAAAAGGTATTTACAACCATTTATATAATAATGTATCAAAAAGTAGAGGCCTCCACAATTACCTATTTAGTTGTAACCTGTTTCTCGGAAAGCTTTTAAATTTTCTTTAATACATTTTCTATAGTTTTTGTTTAAATTCTAATTATTTTAACCAAACTGTAAACAGTTTGCATTACAACTGTGCTAATTGTTTTATAAATTTACAGATTTAAAATAAATATTCAACTGTTTGAAAAAACTTTCAATTTATTATTTTTTCATTTTTGTTTAAATATTAAGAGTTTCTTTTTTGATTTTTTTTTGTTCTTGTTTTAATTTTTATTCTTGATATAGATTTTACACTCTTTTTATAAACTTTTCAATCGTATTTTATTTAGCAAAGTTTAATATAATAAAACTTTAATTGTTTTAAACATAATTTTCGGTAACTATTTTACTAGAAAATTCTAATTATTTTGATTATAGCCACCTCAATTTATCATATATTAACACGGCGTATTCTTGACCTGCCTCAATCAATAATACTTTCGACAAGTGTATTCGTGACCTACCTCAATAAGTTATCGATTAACTTATTACACTAAACTTATTTACACTAAAGTAAAACTCCGTTTTCCTGGTTCCCAATACGATACGCTGATGAGATCCAAAATAGATCGAAACTCATTAATAGCTGTTGTTGACAGGGAGCAATAATTAAAATTATCAATTAACCTAAACGTAAATTGATCAAGAGTACTCTTGATTTGCCTCAACATATTTTACCTTAGTCCAGGTTATTTGTGGCCAATTTCAATTGAGAGTACATTCACTTAGCCTACTCTTAACCTACCCCAACAAACTTCGTACAGTTATACATTATTTTTAGATAAATGTTGCTTTTTAATACTGAGGTAAAATATGATTATATTAAAAAAATCTATAATATATAACTTGAGGTAACGTAGTTTAGCGTATATAATTCTTAACATCTATTTAATGATTTTACAATTAACCTATTGACCTACTATTCACATCAATTCAATCAAGCTTGAGTTAACGTATTAAAATTAATTATTTATGTGCTTAAATACTTAATAAAGTTAAGTATCGTTATGTTTTGAACGGATTAAAATAATACTAGTTAATTTTTGTACACCTATATCTATACTTGCTTCAGCTTATGATTAATAATTAATTACTCCATAATTATATATTTGGACTTAAATAGTCTTGATCACAAATACTCCTTATCAATTTATTAGATCGTCCGGATATTTCCATTTATCTAGCTTCAATTTCTGCATAGTTTTTTACATTTAAAACAAGGCATGCTTATAAAAGTTACTACAATAAAGATGTTGTATATTTAGTCTTGATTTGAACTAATTTAGTTAAACTATTGTGAAAATGAAATTTAAATAACCTGGAAAAAATGTGTAGATTCAATAGTTTATATTTAAATATTATAACTATTTATAAACTATAGTTATATCTAAAAGAATTAAAACAATTTTTCTCTTTACAGATCTATCACATAAGAAAAGCAGAATTTTAAATTAAAAAACTGATTGACCACGATTAACTAATATGGATTAAAAAATATAACTGTTTTTCATTTTCTAAATTCATTCAATTTAAGATTAAAATCGTAATCAGTTCCTAAATGTTTAAGATAATGTAAACTATCTACATAATTTAACCCAGATGAATTATATTGAAATAGCTTAAAATTAATTTACTCGATTTATACAGTTAAATAAAAAAAATTTCCACATAATGATGTTTATTAATATATTAAAGGAAATGATGTTTACTTTTGATTTAGGTTAATGACCGGAGAAAAGCGTTATGGGCCTAAACGTGCATCAAATGCGGTTAATATCCAATCATAAATGTTATTTCCCCATCCCGATGGTCAATAATGTTTGTAATTTCTCTGCCGTCACTGACAATTTGATATTCATGGATTAAGTTAAACATATGGGTTAATCAAATGTCGTTATCGCAATATGGTATAAGCTTATTTAACATATGCGATTACTTAATGTTTAACTTAAACTAAACCAATTAAATACGAGTCTCCTTTAATTCAGTTAATAGTCAATGCACCTTCAAGTAACTCAACAATTATTTAACCTAATATTTATCTGAAATATTAAATTTCTCTTTAAATGTTTACTCTGTTTTCGTTAAATCTATAAAGTTTGCGTGTTCTGAAATCTGAAAAGCGCGTGTAAAATCACGATGAGTGCGAGCATAGTTATTGATAATATGGTATTGCAAGATAAAACTGCTATCTATCTATAACATTTGCAACTCTATTACAGCCGACTTAATTAAAATGATAAATTGCGGTGATTTGAGCGAAGATTAAATCGTACAAATGTATAATACAGGTAAATGGGTTAGTAGACCTGAGGGAAATTCAGGTGTAACTAAATTTTGAAAGCAGTAACACGTGCCTTTACCTAAGTGAATCACCCTACAACAGTTGAATTATTAATGTAAGGGAAGCTGCACTAATTATTAATTGAATAATTTTATTACAGCGTAAATGTCGTATATTTAATTATATTAGGTTTATTTTTAATAAAGTACACTCAATAAAATTTCCAATCGAAAAGATTTATACGCTTTTACCATTTGATTGATAAAGCCGCCGACGTCGGTGGAAATCATATATTTGACTTATATACGTTATTATTACGAAAATGGGAAATTCGGTTTTCCGCGAATATTTCAGGGCTTGTCCATTAGTGTGTCCAGTATGAAATTGAACCTTTCAGGAGAATAATGAAAGTATCATTCATAGGTTGGGCGACGGTATGTGACGGCATGAATAATCAATGGACCTCTCGGAACTTCGACATTAACTTTATTAGCCTGACCTGACCCAGGTAAAATGCAGCCATCAACCCGCTGCCTATAGCCATCGACCGACAGGTCACGCATTGTCCGCAGAAATTATTAGATTAAATGCCCAATGATTCAACAGCGGATTTGTAATTAACTCGCGGCTAGATAAGCAAATGTTTAACTGTGAAATACGATAATAGCCTATTATTTTATTAATTGATGTAAGCTGGGGAAAAATCTGCCAGTTCACGTTTCACAAATTTAATGACCTCAACGAGTTTTTACACTACGGGCTTCATTAAGCCGAACTGATGAAATTTCATTACAAATTCATCCCTTTTCCCCATGTTTTGCTTTGTTTTCTTTCTTTTCTAAACAAAGAATTTCGGGGGAAATGGCGTTCGCCAATTTTTATGTATTGTTTCCATGAAAAATATAATGGAAACATCCCAGGGGATTTTTATGTCTCAACGTGTATGTCTGGAAAACGAATGTACATTTGCTAATTAGATTGATTAATACTAATCAAAGGCCGAATTCCATCACGGTTTATTTTGTCAACATAATCGAGGAAGGACATATGGAGAATTATAAGAGATAATTGCAGGAGATAATTTAGTTGAAAATATTCATTCAAATTATTTTTCGTGAAGAATTTTAAATTAATAAATAAAACATTATTGTGAGTATAAATGAAATCTTTATTCAAATTATACACCATAGGCCTGAGCACAAAAATTCCATTAATTAACGAGCCAGAGGATTCCATGTTCCCAAAACTCCTCTGTGACTTGACCAAATATGTCACAGTGTTCTTCAGTTCGCCATCCCTTTCAGACGTTTTTACTTCTTGGATCCACGTAGCCTTCGGAGTATCCCATAGTATACATCGGAGTTAATCGTTCTTCTAAAATCTATTTAGAAATATCGTATTTTACTTACACTTTAAAACAATTTCTGTAAAGCATTTTGAAACAAAATGGCGACGCTTGAAACTCAGACTGGAGGATTTGAAAATTACATTTCGGAATTTAAAAAATTGTAAAAAATTACCCAGAAGTAGAAGTTGCTTGAAATTTTCGAAAATCTATTTAGAAATATCGTATTTTATTAAAACAATTGCTGTAAAGCATTTTGAAACAAAATGGCGACGCTTGAAAGTCAGACTCAGACCTCTGGAGGATTTGAAAAATACATTTCGGAATTTAAAAATTGTAAGAAATTATCAGGATATGAAATTTGCTTGAAATTTTCTAAAATTTATTTAGAAATATCGTATTATATTAACACATTAAAACAATTGATGTAACGCATTTGGAAACAAATGAACGACGCTTGAAACTCTGACTGGAGGAATTGAAAATAATATTTCAGAATTAAAAAAATATACAGACTTAAAATTTACCTAAAATCATCAAAACTCTATTTAGAGGAAACGTATTTTCTACTGTAACGCATTTTAAAACAAAATGGTGGCGCTTGAAACTCAGATTGGAGGATTTGAAAATTACATTTGGAAATTTAAAAAAGTGTGAACTGTAAAAAATTATCCAGAAGTGAAATTAGCTTGAAATTTTCGAAAATCTATTTATAAATATTGTGTTTTATTAACACTTTAAAACAATTGCTGTAACGTATTTGGAATCTAAATGGCGTCGCTTGAAACTCAGACGGGAGGATTTAAAAGTTACATTTCTGAATTTAAACAATTGTAAAAAATTATCCACAGATGTAGAATTTTCTTCAAAGTTTGGAAAATCTATTTAGAAACATCTTATTTTAATAACATTTAAAAAGAATTGCTGTAACGCATTTGGAAACAAAATGGCGACGCTTAAAACTCAGGCTGAAGGAATTGAAAATTACATTCCGGAATTTAAAAAATTGTATATAATAATAATATCTTTATTTACGGAGGCCATTAAACTATTACATAAAAATATACAATAAAATTACAGCTTAGTATACATATTAAGATATAAAATTAAAATTAAATTAAAATTACAGCTGTAAATAAAATACGGATTAAAATATAAAATTAAAACAGAGTTTGCCTAATCCTGTTTTTAAAACATAACCGTGATTGTTCTAAAAGATTAACTTCTTTACAAAGTAAAAAAAAAACACCATAAAACAATTACTGTAACGCTGTGGAAACAAAATATCGTATTTCGATAACACCATAAAACAATTGATTGGACGCTTTTGGAAACAAAATGGCGACGCTTGAAACTCAGACTAGAGGATTTGATAATTATATTTCGGAATTTAAAAAATTGTAAAAAATTATCCACAAGTGAAATTTGCCTGAAATTTTCAAAACTTTATTCAGAAATAATGTATACTTTCAACACCACCAAATAATTGCTGTAACGCATTTAGAAACAAAATAACGACGCTTGAAACTTAGACTGGGGGAATTGAAAATTACATGTCGTAATTTAAAAATTGTAAGAAGTATCCAGAGGTGGAATTTGCTTTAAATTTTTAAAATTATATTTAGAAATAACTTATTTTAATACCACCATAAAATAATTGATGTAACACATTTGGAAACAAAATGGCGACGCTTAAAACTCGGACTGGAAAATTTAAAAATTACATTTCAGAATTCAAAAATTTTTTAAAAATTATCCACACGTAGAATTTGCTTAAAATTTTCGAAACTCTACTAAGAAATATCGTATTTTAATAACGCTTTAAAACAATTTCTCTATCGCATTTAAAAACAAAATGGCGACGCGCGAAACTCAAAGGATTCAGAGGATTTGAAAATTGCATTTCGAAATTTAAAAAATTATCCAAACGTGGAATTTTTAAAAATGTATTTAGTTACTCAGACTTTCTCTGTATTTTAGAAAATATGTTAGAACGTATAAACATATATTCGAATATTGTTTATGTGTGTGGTGACTTCAATGTACATTTTAACACTCTAAACAGAGAGGCAATGCAATTGTGCAATATGTTCGCTTGTTATGGATTGCATAAAGCTACAACACAAACCACTAGGAAAGACTCGTGTTTAGACAATATATTTTCAAATAAATATAACAGTATCGATACAAAACAGGCGACTGTAATTAATATAGGAGTGTCAGATCATTCGGGAAAGTACACTGAAATGGACCACACACATGAGGAATTGGAAAAAATTGTAAGGCCAATTACAAAAGCCGGGAAAATCAATTTTTATAATATTCTGGCTTGCTATGAGTGGATGGATATTATGACTGACAAAATTGATATTAATTTAGCATGGTCTATTTTAATTGACCGAATTAGTATTTCCTGCTCAATGGCATTTCCAGAACGCGTAAAGAAAGTATGCAGTAATAAGGGTAATGTTCACTGGTTTACCCCAGAGTTGAAAAAAATGAGAGAAACATTACAGTTGCTATATGAAATTAAAAACAACAAACGAAACGAATATACAAATAAACAATACACACTTTTTAAAAAGGAATATAAGAAACGCATTAAAGAAGAACAACGAAATGCCAATGAACAGTACATACAGTCATCGTCAAATTATTCTAAAGCGGTTTGGAATGTCATAAAATCAAAGACTAATGCGAACTCAAAAGGAGACGAGGGTATTGAAATAACAGCAAACGAATTCAATACCTACTTCTCAACAATAGCAGAAACGGTAATTAGTACAATACCGAAACAAAAGCAAGACCCGGTGCAAAAATGTTATCTTCATCCGTAAAAAACAGTTCAGAATATTTTTAGTTTAAGCAAGCATCTAGTGCTAAAATACGTGACATTATTTCTAAAGTTAAAAATAAGAATAGCAAAGACATATATGATCTTAATATAGATTTAATCAAAGCCGTTATTGTTTTAATAATAGATCCTCTCACACACCTTATAAATAGATCGATAAGAACAGGAATTTTTCCAGACTGCCTGAAACTTGCCAAATGCGTTCCAATACATAAAAAGGGAGATAAAAATGATAAAAATAATTATAGACCAGTTTGTATACTCCCCATACTCTCAAAAATATTTGAATCAATTCTGGCTGAACAAATAACGGTTTTCTTAGAGTCAAACAGAATACTAACAGATTCACAATTCGGTTTCAGAAAAGGTAAATCAACAACAACAGCAATCAATACATTTATCAACTTCATAATTGATGCTTTTGAAAATGGCGAAATTGTGACTAGTTTTCTACTAGACCTAAGAAAAGCCTTTGATTGCGTTACTCACTCAATTCTATTAAGGAAACTATATTATTATAATTTTGGTCCAGAAAGCTGTAAATTATTTATGTCTTATATGTCAACTAGAAGTCAAAAGGTCGTAATAAATAATTGTACATCGGAGGAGCTAAAAATTGTATATGGGGTACCTCAAGAGTCAATTTTAGGGCCCCTGCTCTTTCTTATCTATATTAACGATCTTCCAGAGCAATGTCCAAATATTACAACTGTTTTATATGCTGACGATACATCTATCTCAGTAAAAGGTGAAAGTGCAGATATCAAAATAAAATTACTATCAGCAATGGAAGAAATGAATAGGTGGTTCGAATGTAATAAATTAAAATTAAACACAGAAAAGACAGAAGAACTTACATTTTCATTAAAAACTAGTAAACCACTACAAAATACCTCCGCTAAAATTTTAGGTGTTACTTTAGATTCACACTTGACATAGGAAACACATGGAACGCAATTAGAGAAAAATCTGGCAAGAAATGTGTATCTGTTAAAAAATTTAACGAGATCAGTTTAGCCAAAAACGTTAATGCATGTGTATTATTCATTTATTCATTCACGTATTCAATACGGCATAATTTTATGGGGGCACTCTGCTATAATGAACGATATATTCAGATTGCAAAGACGAGCTATCAGGATAGTAGCAGGTCTTGATTATAGAGCCGACTGTAGATAACAATTTAGGGCCCTAAAAGTTCTCACAGTTCCTTGGATGTACGTCCTAGAGTGCCTTCTATTTATAAAACAAAACATAGATCTATACACTTGCAACAAAGACTACCACTCATATGAAACTCGCACTAAATGTGACATACGTCAAATCAAATCTTTTAATAAATTACCGTCTGTTGTTCAGCAATTTTCAGAAATAAAATACAAAAAATTGTGTAAGAATTATTTAATGGAACACGCTTTCTACTCCTAAAATGAATATTTTACTAATTTTACTATTGCTTAATTTTAATTCGTCTATATCTTTATGTAACGTCTATTAGTTTTTAAGGTTTTTTATATTCTATATTTTTATATCTTAAGTAAGTTGTAACATTTGTAGAACATCACTTTTATTTTAATACCTATTTTATATAATTTAAAAAAAAAACTATCTTTTTAATATGTAATGTGTTTTCCGTTTATTTTATTTTATATCGTAATGCATCTCATAGGTAATTCAGGATTAATAAGCCAAATTTTGTATAGAACTAATATCTGTTATTTTTTTTAAGTAAATCAAATGAATCATGACGTGTGGTAAACTCCTGTTAATGGCACTAATAAAGATTATTATTAATATTATTATTTAGAAATAACGTATTTTGATAACATCATAAAACAATTGATTTGGAAACAAAATTGCGATGCTTGAAACAGGAGGATTTGAAAATTACATTTTGGAATTTAGGAAATTGTAAATATTCAAAAATCAATTTAGAAATATCGTATTTTATCACCACTATAAAGCAATTGCTGTAACGCATTTGGAAACAAAATAACGACGCTTGAAACTCAGCCTAGATGAATTAAAAATTACTTCGGAAATTAAAAAAATTTCAAAGTTATCCAGACGTGAAATTTACTTGAAATTTTTGAAAATTTATTTAGAAATATCGTATTTTATTAACACCCACCCTACATATACATTTAAACTTCAATCAGTGTTACAGTTTTAATTTTATGAAAACTTCTGCGATGATTGTATTGATGTAATTCTTTAAAGTAAAAACTCTGTTCTAGTTTAAGTTTCAGTATATATGTAGGGTGTGTGTGTGTCCACTATTAAACCCTTCAATCAGTAAAACATATCGGAGAGTTTTAATAGATTTTTATTTATTTATAACAATCTATTCACTGAATAAATAAAATATCAGCTGTACAATTTATTTTTTTAAACACTGGAGTATATTGTATTAGTTGGGTAGCGAGATGGAGATTACCCACCCATCCCAGATATACAACTGTATTTTTAACACTATTACAATTGTGATTTTCTGAGAACTACAACAGTAATAGTGTTGATATAAATAATGATGTTAAAGCTCTGTTCTAATTAAAAATTTTAATGTTTATGTAGGGTGGGTGGGTGGCCACTATCTCACCCTCCAATCGTTAACACACACGCGAAGTTTTGATTAAATTATTAATTATTTATAGAACAGTTATGCACTTTTATTTATTTTACAATATAACTCTTTTGTATTATTTAATTTTTCAAAACCCTCGAGCATGTTTTACTGATTGAGTGTGTGATAGAGGCCACCCACCCACCCTACATATATAATTGTACTTCCATCACTATTAGAGATTTAATTTCCTGAAAATTATCGCAGTGTTAGTAATAATAATAATAACAATAATAGTTTATTAACGGGCGAACCCATTTTTTTACAAATGATATACAATCTACATGAACGATGGCTTAAATATACAGATTTCTAAAAAAAAACTAAACAATCGTAGTTATAACTAATTAACAGAATGTGTGAATGACTTAAATATAAACATTTAGAAAATATAAATATAAATAAATAAAACGTACTTATAACCAATTAACAAAATGTGAACTAATATGAAACTAAAGTATTATTGCAAGGAATTAACTAAAACAGTGTCAAAATGTATTCTCAATAGGTACAATCTAAAACTTTCATAATTGTATGAGAAACTAGGAAAGGATGAAATTGCATTTAACCAAGTCGCATAATTCTACAAATTGAATTATTTTGACCATAATTCGTTCTATGAAGTGGGTGCCAAAAAATAGCTCTACTTCTAGTTCGCATATCCAAATCCCAAATATGTATTTTACCCAGTAACTCATGGCAAATTATTTGCGAATTTAATATTTTATAAAGAAAACACAAATCAGCTACACGTCGTCTTATATTTAATGACTGCATATTAAGTGAGGATAATAAATGATTGTAGTTGATATTTACTACTGCTATTATCATCTTGTAAGCAATAATTCTTAAAAATTTCTTCTGGACTGATTCATTTTTTTAAATCAAGTATGACTGATAAGGATGCATACTCCAATATGGATCTGACAAATGTACAGTACAGAAGTTTTAAAGTTCCAGTAGAAAAATCCTTGCCCACTCTAACATCTTCATGGCTCTGCCTGTAATGCTGGTGATATGGTTCTGAAAGTTCATTTTAGTATTGAGTATAACCCCAAGATCCTTCATTTCACTAACTCGTTCTAAGGGTATATTATTTATAGCGTATATAGAATCGATGCAGGTTCTATTCTTGAAAAATGATATATATTTGCATTTATTAATGTTAAGATGTAAATTATTATTAGAACACCAGTTAAAAATAACGTTTATGTCTGACTGAAGCAGCGTACTATCCCTTTGATTGCGTATTATTTTAAATAATTTAATATCATCAGCATAAAGTAATATGTGAGAATAATTTATTTGGTCTACAATGTCATTTAGAAATAAATTAAATAAAATTGGGCCTAAGTGATATCCTTGGGGCACACCTGAAGTAGCAGTGAATTCTTTAGATAGCACTCCATTAATTCTCACACAATGTTTCCTATCTGAGATAAAGCTATCTATCCAATTCACAATATCACCATTAAAAAGAAGAAGACGAAAGCTTTAGAGAAATCGGTATAAATTACATCAACTTGATGTTGCTTCTCCAAACCTTCCAATATAAAAGATTCCAATAGAATCAGATTGGTTGTTGTAGACTTTCCTCTCTGAAACCCATGCATCAGAGAGCAGATAAGATTATTACTTAACAGTGTTAGTGTTGATATAATACTTAAATTTTAAAGTTCTGTCCTAGTTTAAGTTTCAAATATATGTATCTAGGGTGGGTGGGTGGCCTCTATCACGCCCTCCAATCAGTAAAACATACGCGAGTGTTTCACTAAATAATTATTTTTTGTTGTAACCATCGTGCACGTTTTTTTTTTAATAAACAATCTCTTTTACGCAGTACAATTTTTAATACCTCTGGGGTATGTTATACTGATTGGTGGGTGGGTTAGAAGCTACCCACCCAACCTACATATACAATTAAACTTTCATCACTATTACAATTTTTTTTATTACAACAGTAAAAGTGTTAACTCATTTACTGAACTTTAAATCTCTGTTCGGTTAATGTTTAAATATATATATAGGGTGGATGAGTGGCCACTACCACACCCTCCAATCATTAAAATATATGTGAGGGTTTTATTTAATTATTAATTGTACACAAAGCAATCGTGCACATTTATTTCTAGAATAATCTGCCTCTTTAATACAATTTAATTAATAAAACCCTCACGTATGTTATACTGATTGAATGGTGGGTTAGAGGCCACCCACCCACCCTACATATACATTTAAACTTCAATCAGTGTTACAGTTAATTAAGCACTCTGTTCTAACTTAAGTTTGAATATTTATGTAGGGTGGGTGAGTGGCCACTATTCCACCAATCAATCGTAAAACATATTCAAGAGTGTTAATAGATTTTTATTTATTTATAACAATCGTACAGTCTATTCATAGAATAAATAAAATATCAGTTGTACAATTTAATTTTTTAAACAGTATATCGTATTAATTGTATAGAAAGATAGCGATTATAAAAAATTATCCAGACACATAATTTGCTTGAAATTTTTGAAAATCTAATTAGGAATATGTTATTTTATTAACGCTTTAAAACAATTACTGTAACACATTGGAAACAAAATGGCGACACGTGAAACTCGGACTGGAGGAATTGAAAATTACATTGCAAAATTTAAAAAAATGTTAAAAATTGTCCAGATGAGAAATTGGTTTGAAATTTCCGAAAATCTATTTAGAAATGTCGTATTTTATTAACACTTTAAAACAACTGCTGTAACGCATTTGTAAACAAAATCGCGCAGCTTGAAACCCAGACTGGAGGATTTGAAAGATACATTTCGGAATTTAAAAAATTATCCAGGCGTGAAATTTGCTTGAAATTTTCAAAAATCTATTTAGAAATATAGTATTTTAATAACACTTTCAAATAATTGCTGTAACGCATTTGGAAACAAAATGGCGACACTTGAATCTCAGACTGGAATATTTGAAAATTACATTTCGGGATTTTAAAAAATTTGTAAAAAATTATTCAGACGTGAAATTTGCTTGAAATTCTTGAAAATCTATTTAGAAATATTGCATTTTAATAACACTTTAAAACAATTGCTGTAACAAATTTGGGAACAAAATGCCGATGCTTAGGACTTAGACTAGAGGAATCGAAAATTACTTTTCGGATTTAAAAAAATTGTCAAAAAATTATCCAGGCATGGAATTTGCTTAGAATTATGAAAAATCTTTTAAGATATGACGTGTTTTATCAACACCATAAAACAAATGCTCTAACGCATTTGGAATCAAAATGGCGACGCTTGAAACAGACTGGATTATTTGAAAATTACATTTAGGAATTTAAAAAATTGTAAAAAATTATCCAGACGTGTAATTTGCTTGAAATTTTGAGAAATCTATTTAAAAATAACGTGTTTTGTTAACACCATAAAACAATTGCTGCAATGCATTTGAAAACAAAGTGGCAGAGCTGGAGAATTTGAATATTACATTTCAGAATTTAAAAAATTGTCAAAAATTATGCAGACCTGAAATTTGCTTAAAATTTCCAAAAATCTATTTAGATATATCGTATTTTATAACACTTTAGAATAATTACTGTAACGCATTTAGAAACAAAATGACGACGATTGAAACTCGAATTGGAGGATTTGAAAGTTACATTTCAGAATTTAAAAAATTGTAAAAAATTATCCAGACGTAAAATTTGCTTGAAATTATCGAAAATCTATTTAGACATAACGTATTTTATCAACACCATAAAATAATTGCTGTAACGCATTTGTAAACAAAATGGTGACGCTTGAAACTCAACCTGGAAGATTTGAAAATTACATTTCGGGATTTAAACAATTGTAAAAAATTATCCAGACATGGAATTTGTTTGAAATTTTTGAAAGTATATTAAGAAATAACGAATTTTGATAACACCATAAAACAATTGATGTAACGCATTTGAAAACAAAATGGCGACGCTTGAAACTGAGACTGGAGGATTTAAAATTACATTTCGGAATTTAGAAAATTGTAAAAAATTTATCCAGACGAGAAATTTGACTGAAATTTTCGAAAATCTGTTTAGATATAACGAATTTTGCCAACACCATAAAACAGTTGCTGTAACGCATTTGAAAATAAAATGGCGACATTTGAAACTCAGACTGGAGGATTTGAAAATTACATTTTGGAATTTAAAAAATTGTAAAAAATTATTCACACGTAAAATTTGCCTGAAATTTCAGAAATAATGTATTTTATCAACAACACAAAATTGCTGTAACGCATTTAGAAACAAAATGACGACGCTTGAAACTCAGACTGAGGAAATTGAAAATTACATATCGGAATTTAAAAAATTGTAATAATTATCGAGAGGTTTCCACCTTTGCTTCAAATTTTAAAAATTATATTTAGAAATAACGTATTTTGATACCACCATAAAATAAATGATGTAACGCATTCGAAAACAAAATGGCGACGCTTAAAACGCAGACTGGAGGTTTTAAAAATTACATTTTGGAATTTGAAAATTGTAAAGAATTATTTGGAAACAAAAATTGCGCCGTTTAAAACTCAAACTGTAGGATTTGAAAATTACATTTCGGAATATAAAAAATTATCCAGATGTAGAATTTGTTTGAAATTTTCAAAAATCTATTTAGAAATAACGTATTTTATCAACACCCTAAAACAATAACTGTAACGCATTTAGAAACAAAATGGCGGCGCTTGAAACTCCAATTGGAGGAATTGAAATTTACATTTCAGAATTTTAAAAATTGTAAAAAATTATTCATAAGTGGAATTTGCTTAGAATTCTTAAAAACTTAATTTAGAAATAACATATTTTGATAACACCATAAATAATTGATGTAACGCATTTGGAAACAAAATTGCGACGCTTGAAACTCGGACAGGAAGATTTGAAAATTACATTTAGGAATTTTTGAAATTGTAAAAAAATTATACAAACGTGGAATTTACTTGAAATTTCCAAAAATATATTTAGAAATAACCTATTTTGATAACATCATAAAACAATCGATGTAACGCATTTGGAAACAAAATGGTGACGCTTAAAACTCAGACTGGAGGATTTGAAAATTACATTACAGAATTTAAAAAATTGTAAAAAATAATCCAGGCGTGGAATTTGCTTAAAATTTCCAAAATTATATTTTGAAATAACGTATTTTATTTACACCATAAAACAGTTGGTGTAACGCATTTGGAAACAAAATGACGACGCTTAAAACTCAGACTGTAGGAATTAAAAATTACATTTTAATTATAAACAATTATCCAGAAGTAGAATTTGCTTGAAATTTTCGAAAATCTATCTAGAAGAATTATATTTTATTAATACTTTAAAACAATTGTTGTAACGCATTTGGAAACAAAATGGCGACGCTTGAAATACGGGCTGGAGGATTAGAAAATTACATTTAAGAATTTTAAAAATTGTTACAAATTATCCAGACGTTGAATTTACTTGAAATTTTCAAAAATCTATCTAGAATTACACCATAAAACAATTGCTGTAACTTATTTGGAAACATTTGAAAATAAAATGACGATGCTTGAAACTCAGACTAGAGGAATTAAAAATTACATTTCGGAATTTAAAAATTTTTCAAAATTATCCAGACGTGAAATTTGCTTGAAATTTTTTTAAATTTATTTAGAAATATCGTATTTTAATAACACCATAAAACAACGCATTTGAAAACAAAATGGCGGCGATTGAAACTCAGACTAGAGGAATTAAAAATTACATTTCGGAATTTAAAATTTTTTCATAATTATCCAGACGTGAAACATGCTTGAAATTTTTGAAAATTTATTTAGAAATATCGTATTTTAATAACACCATAAAACAATTGCTGTGACGCATTTGAAAACAAAATGGCGGCAATTAAAACTCAGACTGGATAAATTGAAAATTACATTTCGAAATTTAAAAAATTGTAAAAAATTATCTAGACGTGGAATTTGCTTTAAATTTTCAAAAATCTATTTAGAAATGTCGTATTTTGTCAACACTTTAAAACAACTGCTGTAGAACATTTGGAAACAAAATGGCGACGCTTGAAACTCAGACTGGTAGATTTGAAAATTACATTTCAGAATTTAAAAAATTGTAAAAAATCATCCAGACGTGAAATTGCTTAAAATTTCCTAAAATTTATTTAGAAATATCATATTTTAATAACACTTTAAAACAATTGTTATAACGCATTTGGAAACAAAATGACGACACTTGAAACTCAGACTTCAGAATTGAAAATAACATTTCGTAAAGTATAAAATTGTAAAAAAATATTCAGACGTGCAATTTCTTTGGAATTAAAAAAAAATAGTTTAGAAATCACGTATTTTGATAACACCATAAACAATTGATGTAATGCATTTGGAAACAAAATGGCGGTGCTTGAAAGTCAGACTAGAGGATTTTTAAATTACATTTCGGATTAAAAAAAAAAATATATGTCTTTCCTGTCCACCACCATCACATGTAAGCGCAACCGAAAATTTTGAGTGGAATATCATTCACAACATTAACTTCCAAGGACATATTTGCATTCCAAAACATTTCTATGTTCTTTCTTTATAGAATTTTATTATGACAATTATTTGTTTATTCACTTACTTCATGATAGATAAAGTTAAATACAAAATAATTATATAAGAATCAAAATCTAGTAATTTATATGACTTGAATTTATTTATTTAACAATTTAAACAATTACACATGAACAACTTTAATGAATAATGATAATAATTTCAGCGATTTGGCAGACGATGGGTGATAGATAACGGCTGATAGAAAACAGATGACAGATAACAGTTTATAATAATACGTTAGATAGTAGATACCAAATTAAAAATCACGCTGATATAGATAAATAATTATTAAATATGATTTATTTAATATGGAACCCGTTTGAAGTAAAATAGACAAAAATGAACATATAGATAACAGGCTAGATAGATGATGAACAATATAAATATAAAGAAATTACAAACTAACTTTTCAACTACAAGAAACAAACGCCATTTCTTAGTATTTCAAAATTAATTATTGGAAACTTATATAGATGCTATGTGACAAAAGACAAATAAATATAAGACGTCGTACAATATATGACAGTTTATTGATTATCGCTATATCACATAATGTTTAGAATTTTTAAATGGTTAATTCGATAACTTTTATTGTTAATTATTGCTCTCTAACAACTACGATCTATTTTAGATAACATCAGCGAAGCGGAGTTGGGGGCAGGGAAACGGAGTTTTACTTTGGAGATTATAACTCTCTGGATAAACCATCAGCCAAGATATTACTATAAAGGTGCCATCTATTGTCTTAACGCTAAGACAATAGATTGCACTATATCCCTGTATGGGTGGATAACCACTGATTAATTGTTGACAAGGAAAAATAATTAATGTTTACATAATTTGCCAGTGGATTTCCACGCAAACAGGGATCAAGTGCAACGCTAAGACAATAGATGGCACCTTTATGGTAATATCTTGAACTTTCAACAAGTAACATACTCATCAGTCCAGTATTTAATATCTTAAACATTTACAGGGGAAATATTACAGATAACAAATAAAATAAAAGATATTACAAATGATAGTTTACCGATGAGAAATGTATGAATGGCAAACAATTAACAGATGACAGAGTATAAATTATATAGCTATATAAAAATTATTTCTATCATCTTTAAATTATATTATATACAAATCTCAAAGTAGTCATTTTAATTAATTCCTTGATATTATTTAGCATCCATAAAAACAATTTCATTACGTAATAATTTTATAAATGCAATCAATTTTAAACTTTACAAATTTCAGAATTAAATAAACGATTCTCATAATAATTCACATGGTATTAAAACTGCTGCTACATTTACCCACATCAAATTCAATGGAATACCTATGACAATTACAATCCCCGTTTTAAATTAGTTTGATACACTTTGATGTGGGAAGTTACATTATTAATTTCTCTATCTATTTGCAGACGGTGCTCAGTTATATAGTTTCGAATGGAGCAGTGGACGTCTTAGATGAATTCCTTCGGCTTCCTGGATTAGACCCGAATCGTCCTGATAACGAGGGAAATACACCTCTGCATTTCGCGGCGCAAGCAGGTAAACAATGCCCTCAAGCCTTCATCAAAGTCTTTATGGATTCCAGTAAACAATTAACAATGGCGCACGGTTAATCCATGCATGGAATAATGTACGTTAATGCGCTCATGACAGTTCTAAAATTAGTCACAAAGAAACGCGAAAGATAAGTCGTGAATGCCTCGTCGTAGAATGTGAGGCTGTAAGCCGATTTTTTATTTTTCGGAATGTGTTTATATACATTATGTATCCACTGCCAATGATTTATAATTAAACTGTGTTTTATTTGAATTCCGATTTTTAATAACTCGTGCCATTATATAATTAAACCGAACTCCTCTTTTTCATTTGGATTTCTTCCAAGATTTCTAGCCGATTTGCTACGGACGTAATAGACAGTATTTCACCAATTATGACTGCCCGAATCCGTTGTAATGCAACGTGGCATTATTAAATAGACAAATGAAAGCTGGCTGCGCAAAACACCGACTTCTGAAATAACTTTCGGATGTTATTCGCAGGAGGTATTAACATTTCAAAATAAATGTTATAAATCATATGCGAAATTTATTTTGCTAACTGAAGCGATTCGGGTTGACAGGAACTTATTTTTCATTAAGTCGCGACTTCTTCAAAATAAGTTTCCACAAACAATTAATATTGCGCATGTTTGTAATTGTTTTTAAATTAGGTTTTTTTAAATAAGTGCGTACATATTTTTGTTTTCGTTTAGGGCAAGTGGAATGTTTAAGCTGTATGCTGTCGAGATGTAGAGGAATAGAAATCGACGCGAGGAATCATTTAGGGTTTACGCCATTGATGAAGGCAGCACTTCAGGGGAGGAATAAATGTGCCAAACTTCTGTTATTCGCTGGTAAGTTTGTCATACTTATTTTAGACTATCGTAATTTTATAGATTACTCAGTAATATGGAAATTGCAACACCAAGGAGAAATTTTTGACCAAACTTGGCACAAACATTAAACTATTCAAAGATAGCAATTGATTAAAACTTCATTTATATGGATCAAGTGGTAATAACTTATTTGACAAGTCTTTGTATAAGTACAGGTTGTGATTGCACTGGAACCTAGCGGCATAAAGTAGTGTTTATTGATGAATCCCGATTTTATTTGGTGATGATGGATGGTTTTATAAAAAAATGTATAAAAACGTGTATTTCTTTTCATACCTAATTGAATTTTGTGAAAATTATTCTCAGCATTACAAAGTTGCTGTATAATTTGCATCAGTTACTTTCTCACGCATAATATAAAGTTGATAGTACTTCGTGGCAGGAGACGCATATCTAATCCACAGATAATATTAATGATTTCATATATTAAAAAGATGCACATAAAAAAATTAAAATAATGGATTGCTCAAATAAAAAAAAAATGTCTAATTAGAACTAGAAAATGTGGAAAAAGAAGAAAAATAATTGCAGATTTTTGATTTACGGAATGTCTACCAAAATAGGAATGAAAGTATTTTAATTAGAGTATGTAAAAGAGGTAACACAAATAAAAAAGGAGTATAAAAAATATAATAATTAAGTTGTAAAACTATGAATATGTTGTATATTATCTTTAAATAACATGAAAATTATTTTAGCTCTTTAGATTTTCCGTAATAATTTGAACCGTAACTATTCAATTTGAGTAAAATACTTTTTGTAAACGTAACTAACAATAAAAAAATGCTGCGCAGTGTGGCTGATAAAATTAGTTAATCCGAACTCCATTTATAGCCTCTTCCAGAATAATAAAATTCAGCATCCTCGTGGGCCACAGCTTGATTACATTAGATCACCGAGGGATGTCCAACCTTTAAGTCTAGAGGAAACGCATTTTGATGATTAGAATTAACTTACCCAATTTATTAATACATAAGGCAATTTCAAGATAGATTATAATTTAAATTACAAGGCAATAAGTCTTTGAATAATTGACGGATTTGTTGTAGCTAAAATAAGAAAATATAATAAAGACGTATGTATTAAATAGAATATACAGGGTCCATTATAAAAGTAATGCACATTTTCTGGGAAAAATGTATAATTTTTCAAAATACTCATACTACATACTACACGGTAATCATTATCAAACTTAGTACCTAAATTAGTCGAAACTAGTCACTGCAAAATAAAGTTTAAAGTGGTATAAAAAAGTAAAAGTGTTTTCTTTATTCAAGTGTTGTTTTTTATTTTGCGTATTATATGACATAGTCAATTTAATTCTGTGGCCATTTGATTACTTTGAGGTATAATATTTAAGTTACTTCAAACGGGTTCATAAAAACTTTAATATAGTACATGTAACTCCTTTTTTCATAATATGATTCCCTATTATTCCCATTTACATATTCACTTCTTTTGCTTCATTTGGGTCTGATCCTTATTAACTTAGGAAATTTTTTCGACAAATTAATACCTATAATTATGACAATTCACGTTTCAGTTTCAATTAAACCTTGGAATCTACGCCTTTTAATTATTTCTTTTCATCCTACCCATCTCTTAGGGAAAGTTTCTAGGTACCTCCAAACATGCTTCCTAAAATGTAGAAGTGTTCCATCTAATTGGAACCAGATTCTCGGGTGATGTAAGTCCTTTAAGGCCTCATCCAAAAAAGTTATCAAATCTGGTACGAAATGAAATCCTAAAATATTTCAGCGTTTAAATTTTCACCTAGAAAGTTAGATTCAATATTGCGATTTTCCATTTTCCCCAATTTGGGTTTAATGCTCTTTAAAAATTGAAATTTTTTGAGCGCTTAATATCTATAATTATGACGATTCGCGTTTATATTTTTATTTATATCTTGGAACTTACATAAACTCCTATAATCTAAAAGTGTGAGATATGATGAGCGAATAAACCAATTAATTGTTTCTTATTATCTATCTGTCAGAAAAAAATACTAAGGCACCCCTAAATATACAGCTAGCAAAAAATGGGTAGGTGCTTCATCTTCTTTAAATCAAATTCTCGGGTGAAAGTCATGGCCTCGTCTGGAAACAAAATTACCGATTCTATTACGAGATCAAACGATACATTCACTTTCAAGGTTTAAATTTTGCCCTTTATTGCACAATCTGATTTCTCTGATTATTCCCGCCATATATTCACAATTTCATAATGCTGAAATTGTGCTTGATCCTCGTGAACCCATCAACGTTTTTTCGACCGATTAATATTTATAATTACTAAGATTTGGGTGTAAAATCAGCTGTCCTTTCGTCCGATACAACCCTAGGGGAAAAATACCCCGTGGTAGAGTCCAACCCAGATATCACGAGGCGAGGAAGGAAGGAAAGACCATAAATAGGAAAAATTACAAGGAACAAACAACAACTAAATGTTAATAACAAATAATCTATATAGCCCTGTAATTTTGAAAAAAAAATACATTTAATAACCAAAAATTAAAAGAAATACATCAAGTACCTTACTAAATATACTGCCTAGAATATGTAGGTATTTCATCTTGTTGGATCTTGATTCTATGGCAAGGGACGTAGGATAAAACCTCGTCTGTAAACCAAATTAATAAAATCCTAAATTATCTTTCAGTGTTTAAATTATCCTCTAGAATCATTTTTGTGCTGAATTTGGAATTGGATTCTCTTTCCCCATCAAGACTATGCGACGATTTAATAATAAGACCTGTGATTATGACGATTTGCGATTCCATTCTTATATATACTTAAAAATAATATAATAGTGTGAGATATGTTAAACCAGCAGACCAATCAATTGTTTCTTCTACTCCGACCTACCTCTTAGAAAAAGTTTCATCACGGTATCTCCAAATAAGCTGCTCAAAATGTAAAAGTGCTTCATTAGATTCTCGGTCCAGGGGCGTCGGATATGGCCTCGTCTGGAAACAAAACTGCTAATTTTGGTACGAGATCAGATTCTAAAATATTTCAGCGTTTAAATTTTAATCTAGAAAGTTTGGTCCAATAATGCGATTTACCATTATCCTCGCCAATATATTCATATTATCTTTATGCTGAATTTGGACTTGATCCTCTTTAACGATTCCAATTTTTTTAACCTATTAATACCTATACTTATGACGATTCACGTTTACGTTTTTTATACCTTGGAATCTAAATGAACCCCTATAATCTAATAGTAGTAGCTGTAGTATTCTGAACTAGCAATCTCTTAAGAACAATTTAGCCAAGGTACTTCCATAAATGCTGCCCAAAATGTGAATGCGCTTCAACTTTTAGAACCAGATATCAGGTCAGGGACATCGAATAAAATATCATTCGGAAACAGTATCAATACTAGCATGAGATTAATTTCAAAAATATCTTTCAACGCGAAGAAAACCAATTACTATCTCTTAGGAATTCCAATTCTGATACGAGATCAAATTTTAATTCAATTTCAGGATTTAAATTTTATTCTAGAAACATAGATCCCACAATCCGGTTTCTCATTATTTCAGTCTATACCGTAACTTTAACTGGAATAGAATTCATAACTTCGATATAGGCGATTTTACAAGAAATCCTGAAACACGTTACGTTTGTTTTTTCTTGCCCTCATTTTTATGTATATGCTGTTTGTTTATCTGTCCCCGGAAGTGCCCACCTAACTCCGACCTTTTTTTTCAATTAGAAAGGTATGTCAAGTGACACCTTCTTTGAAAGATCTATTCGCAAGGAATACAACAAACTAATTATTTCTTGATTATTTTCAAAGCCTACGTGATAAAAATGAAAACTAATTTTACGTTGAACACATTTCAGCGTAAAGTTGTGTGTTTTTGAAAGGTGTTTTGATGTTTGGGAACCACGTTACTTAGTTTCTAGTGGTAATAATAGTCACCAAAGCTGTCACATACGCTCGTCAAATTGTCAAAGTAGTGTCTAAAATGTTGTAATTAACCAAAAATCTCCATATCGAGATTCTGATGATGATCCGTTATTACCAGATTTCATTAACATCAATTCTTTTTTCCGACGAAAGTACTTTACCTTACATGATGACTTTAATCGTTAAAATTGTCGTTATTGGTATGACTATAACCCTCATTTTGAAGGAGCAACATATCTTACGTTTCTTCAAGAAGACCTCATTCCAGTGTTACCCACTTTATTTCCAAATCCGTTAGATCCGGATTTATCTGATGAACAAATTTTGTATAAACATTAGGCTATCATAGTTCGTAGATATTTACACGAAGTTTTTACCAATAAATGGATTGCAAGAAGAGGTAACACCGGAGAGATCTCTGGATTTTAGTCCCCTTGACTTTTTTTGTGGGGATATTTTAAGATCTATGTAACAAACCGAACGACATTGACGGCCTTAAGCTATGTATTGGGCATAAAATACGGCAAGTCACATCAGAAATGTTAGAAAAAACATTAGGGATGCAAGTTATCATCAATGTGAACTTTTCCAAATAAGGAACGGTGCCCATTTTGAATATTTGTTGCATTAAATAATATTCAAGTTATAAATTTGGTTTTCTTTTTTATCACTTGGGCTTTGATACTATTCTAGAAATAAATAGTGTGTTGTATTCCTTGAGAGAAGAAGAGATCTTTAGAACAATTTCCATTTGTAAAAAAAAGGTCGGAGGTGAGTGGGCACTTCCGGCAAAATATAAACAAATAGCATACACATAGAAATGAGGGCAAGAAAAAATATGTAACGTGTTTCTGGATTTTTTGCAAAAATTGCCTATATCAAAGTTATGAATTTTATTCCAATTAAAGTTTCCACACTGTATATTCATTTTCTTTATGGTAAATTTAGGTCTGATCTTCGTTAACTCAACGAAATTTTTTGACCGATTAGTACTTATAATAATGATATTTTACGTTTCCCTCTATATGTAGATCTTAGAATGAACCCCTAAAATCTAAAATCTAATAGTGTGATATATGGCGAGCGAATAAACCAATCAATTGTTCTTCTCATCTGATCATTGGTCAAAATGTTTAAGGTACCTCCACACATGCTATACAAAATATGAAAGTGTTTCATTTTGTTAGAACGAGAATATCAGACGAGAGACGTCGGAATCCGAAAAAAATTACCAAATCTGGCACTAGAGTAAATCCTGAAATGTCTTTAAAAGTTTAAATTTTTCTCTAGTATTTAGCTTTCACAATGGCATTTTCTATTATCCCTGCCAATATATTCATTTTTCTTTTTTCTGTGGTGGATCTGGGTATGATCATCATTTTTTTTTAAGGATTTAATATCTATAACGAGGACGATTCATATGGTCACTAAATTATTGATGGAGAATTTAGGAATTTTATCGAATTATGCTAGCTTGTTCATAGAACTCAAGATGGTGAATGAAGTCATCTCGACTAAGCTTCCTAATTATATGGGCT
Organism: Ontholestes murinus; assembly: GCA_963969525.1. Lineage (NCBI taxonomy): Eukaryota > Metazoa > Arthropoda > Insecta > Coleoptera > Staphylinidae > Ontholestes > Ontholestes murinus. The sequence goes on from OZ018398.1 coordinate 26,149,685, forward strand.
TTTACTAAATACAGTTGTTCTTAAGGAACTTTGCAATTTGATAATATCGATTGGAACTAGCCAGTACCATAGCAATATTTAATATAGAAGTGTGGAGATTATTGCGTTTTACGAGAATATTTAGCGTTTAACTTGAATGACCTTGAACCAGCTTGTATTTTACACTGTGGTTTTGGCAATTTTATTTACCGATTTATTCACACACATCGTTGAAATTAAACAATTTCTATCCTTTTCTAATTAACTCAAATGAACTGTAAAGTTAAGTTAAATAAGTGCTACGAAAAAATTTACAATTTCTTTACAATTTTCACTCAAATTGACTGCTCTATCGCATTTATAATTGTCTTGTACAATTATTAATAAAATTTAGAAAATATAGCAGCTTTTAAAAATTGAGTCAGCATTAAAACCACTTATCTATTCAAATTAGCTGAATTTCTTGGATGATACGAACGCCCTAATTCCTGTAGAAATCCATTTAGTCTAATATTAAATTGCCAACGGTAGAGTGTTTGCGTACCTTTATTGACATTTATAAAGATGTGTTAATATTTTAATCAACAGCTACGGGTGGATGAACTAGTAGAGGAACGAAGCACCCCTTTTGTCCTAAGTTTATGAAATTAACCCCGAAGGCGGAGGAACTACCAAAAAGTAGTCAACGGTATAGGAATGTGACAGCCACGTGATGACCACCACATTAAATATCCTAAAGAATTTCCCTAGATAAAGAATATAATGGCTAATGCAAATATAATAGTGGAAACAAATCACAGTATTTTTTTGCAACATGGAATATTAGGAGTCTACACATGGCAGGAAAACTAGATAATGCCATTAAAGAAATGAACAGAATAGGAATTGACATTCTTGGCCTTAGTGAAGTAAGATGGCGAGATAGTGGGTCATTTAAATCCGGATTATCACCTTTATATTATTCCGGAAATCATCTCCACTATAATGGCATAGGTATAATTGTTACACAAGAATTAGAAAGGTCAATAATTAACTTTACTTTACTTTACGACAATGAAATAAATCATTTTACAAAGACTTGAAGTATCTTATAACATACACTAAGCGACAAGAAGTAACACTAATAATAGGCGATTTCAACGCAAGAGTTGGAAGGGAGGAAGATTTGCGAAGAAGAAAACATGTGCATCTCAAATACTTAGTTCAAGCTTCCTCCCAGACCCCTCTACACCTGACAATCACCCCAGCATACAACAGACAACATTGTTAGGAATCAGATCGACTAAATCTTAGTAAACAGTAGATATGAAAATAGTCTATTTGGTGTCAAAATTTCCCCTGGCGCCGATGTCGATCTGATCATAATCATATAGTTGGAAATATAAGAATTAAACTAAAAAAGGAAAAAGGGTCACACGGTACATATTACAAAACTCCAAGATCCAATTACTAATGAGAGGGTTAAAAAGATTATAATTAGTGAAATTTTGGAACTACCCAACATGAACAGCGAGAATACCAGCTACGTGAAATTTTTAATAATATAGAAACAGATGAAATAGGAACTGGAGACAGCGTCAGGAAAATACAAGAGATCAATACCATAATAAGGAGGGAAATTAGATAGGCCAAGCAGTCATGGATGAGAAAAAAGTGTGAAGAAAAATAACAACTACAAATTAAAAAAATAGTAATTAGAGAAGTTACTGGGGAAATAAAAAAATAAGACTCCCATAACAATTATAAATAAAAACAACCGAATTATCTTAGTTCTTAAAGAACTGAAGACGCATTGGCATAACAATATACAATAATTATACAAAAGTAAAGAAACACGGAAAGAAGAAGTAATAAGATCCATAAAAACAAGTATATCTGGAAAAAACACAGGACCAGATGAAATACTTATCTAGGTCATAAAATGATTAGATGAAAAGAATTTAGGTGTTCTGGTAATACTTTTTAATGACAAATAAAGTTAATGCTTGTTGTGCTACACTCTTTATGGAAACAAATATTAATATTACTAATATTAGGTGAAGAGTAACACTTGTTTTATTCCATAATGTTTTTATTTGCAATTGCCTTTCAGTTTTAACTTTAAAAATTGTCTGAGGAGACCGAAACACGTGTCAGGCAACTGAAAATAAAAACATTTTGGAACAAAACACGTGTTACTCTTCACCTAATACTTTTTAATGACTTTTACAAGTCTAGTGCTATTCCACAAGATTGGCTAAAATCCATTTTTATACCGATTCAAAAAAAAAAAAATCAAACGCATAAAATGGGAGGAATTTAGGTTAATTAGTTTGATGAGTCAATTACTTAAAGTGTTCTTGAAAATAATTCACGTCAGAATTTATCGAAAATGCAAACAAGATCTGAGGATATCAAAATTCGGGTTTTGGGACGGCATGGGGACCAGAAAGGCTTTGCAACTGAATTCCTCGAGAAGTGCACAGACCGTCGAAGAAATATATATGCCGCTTTCATAGATTATCAAAGGCTTTTGATCAAGCAGAGCTCTTAAAAATATTGCAATAAAAAGGAATACGTAACTATTTACTTAGGCGACAAACTTTCAACGGAGATAGAATACACTTAGGGGATGTGATGGTTCATTGTGTTTTGCTTCATCATTGCTATGTGATTTCATATAATCAATTACCTCTGACTGTCTAAATCTACTGTACTGACACACCCTGCATATTAAATCCTATGTAAAATGTTTACTACGAAGGCTTTATTCTTTTTTTTAGTGGTTGATTATAAACAAACATTATTAATAATAATTAAAGTTTTAATTCTCAATTGATTCCATATATTTTCAATAAGAAATATTTCAAGTGACCCCAAATAAAAAAAAATAAGGTTTCGCACAATGACATTTCAAAATCGCTCACTTTATACTGCACACTGATATCAGTCTCTTATGGGCACGTGAATAGCTTCATTATTTACGCAAAATAGAAAACTCCATTTATATGAGATACACCATAATTGGACGAAGAAGTAAATAATCCCCTGGGATTTGAAAAGGATGACAGCGGGGAAAGGTCAAGCACTGACAGGAGATTCGCCTTCCATTGAGTGCACATCATACGGTGGGGTGGAAAGATAGGCACCGGTATATGTTTTACTTACCAATGACGTGAAATCGTCATTTGAATTGTAAATGGGTCCTTCTAAAGCTTGCATTATTGCCATTGGAGAGCGCGTGGAAATTAAATTCGGCATAGCTCCAGCTTTATTATAATTGTGATATCATGATTATATGATAATTCCATTCGTTATTACCAGTTGGACGTGTAAAAATAAAACTATAAACATGTTTAAAAAACAATCTTTGTATATATATTAAATGAAATAAGCGAATGCATGATAGTTTCATAAGCTAAATAAATTAAATATTCATAAATGTTTTAGTAGATAAAAATTAAGTTCTTATTTGATAACATTTTAAATATTAAAAAGTGATATTTACTGATTTAAATATTACATATTTCTGAATGTTTAGTGTAGGTTACACTAATTGACATTGTAACTGTTTTTAATGAGTTACTGCACCAATTCTTACTCATCAGTAAGTCTGTTCTAAGAGGTGATTAAATATCTATTTCAGTGAGTTAATAATATGAAGATAATTGATTTTAGTCGCTTAATTTAAACAAAATTGTCAATAAAAAATAGAAATTAACAGCGTATGCAATTATTATTTACAATATGTTTGATATTTGTACGGCTCATAAATTTCTTTAAGTTAATTTCATTATTTTTGATTAAAACTCATACCTTTTCTATAACGTAATTGAAGTGACGTGATTCCATTTTACTTACATCCGCTATTGTTTCTTAAGGTTCTGACCCTTTTATCCCACGCAGTCTTTTTTGTGGTAGTCCTGTACGAGCTGTAAATATTTTTGTTTTGTTTTTTTGCAGGAGCGAATCCAACTTTGAGGGATAACGGCCGTGGACTACGTGCTGACCAATGGGCTCGTTTTTGCGGTCGCTATGTATGCGCGGATGTGATTGAGAAGCACGCGAGACAAAGGCTCTTGGAGAGGTCCACTTCGTACGGGAATTGGGGCGGCGAAAATGAGATAGGGACGAGGATGATTATGGGGAAGGTCGTTCCCGTTCCGCAGATTACACAGACGCAGCAGCAATCCAATGGTACGGTAACTCTGGTCGATTTTTTTTCATTGCCTACATTTGCTTTCTCTACAAACACAGACAGATTAAAATACACGTCAATTGTTTTTAGTAAATGAGCAATTGAATACCATTCATAATAATGTTAAATTACATTTTTTATACACCAATAACAGAAATGCGTGGTAAGATTCAGGGTTAAAACAGGAATTAATTACAAATTCTTATAATGCAAATATTAACTAAAATTAAATTTTAATTAAGTTATTGGTTGCGACCGTTACTACGTGGTAATCCACACTTACACTGAATTGAAAAATTCACTATGTTTTTTTTTAACCACAAATAATTTGAATTTAGTAAATTTTTCAATTCAGTGTAAATTTTAATTAGTAATAAACATCATTTATAATTAAATTCAATTATTTTTACATAAGAATATCTTGTTAAAAAGTTTACTTCCTGGTCTTTTTAAAGATAAAAATCACAAATCAACAATAAATATAATAATTGCATGTAATTTCATATTCCTCGCATAATTAACAATAAATATAATAAACGCATGCATTTTCCTATTCCTTGCACAATCCCTCAGAAACTAGGCCGGATCAGCTATTTGCAGCTGGTGCATTTAACAACGCGTCAGTTTTAGAACCTACCCCAATAACCACAGCAAGCGCTTGCCAAGCGACTTCTTTAATTATACCGAGTGTCATTCTATTCCAGGCTTAAAATCTAAATTGAGGAAAGTATTTAGGACGTCTTCCGGACCGGGCCACAATAACGACAACATCTCCAGCGCACGGCTCGTCACCCAGCTGACGACGGCGGCGCTCTGCGCGAGCACTCCGGTCCTACCGACTGGACCCACGGTGCCGCCAGTGGTCAAATCCCTAATTCGCCCGTTGACCGTACCAAGGCTTCAAATAACTTTGGTCAGCAACGGCGATCATATTCCAATACTAACGAACGGGATCAGCAAGGGCGAGGACATAAAACCGGTGAGGAGTAAGAAAAAGAAATAGCACCAATGCAAGCTATGCAGGTGGTAGAGGTAAGACTGGTTTTGTAAAACAATAAAAAAGGATGACACCAGTATTCGGAAATATTTACGCAATTTCATCCCTTTTCTCTCTTCAGTGTTTTCTACTTTTAAATCCGTTAATCGCGTCTATGTATCAATATTGTTAAATATACATACCTACATACATACATACTTATGGGAACATAAATATTTGAGCTTAAACACACTATTTACTAACTATGTAATAATATTTATTAGATAATAAATATACAATTTGATGTTTTTACCCTTTTTGTGTTTTATTTATGTATAAAAAAATACGACTCCAGTCTTTTCCTGTGAGGAGCGAAACGTGTTTTTGGTTGAGATTGTCTAGGCCACGGCTGGCAAAAATTAATCGTTCACCGACTTCTTGTTCTTCCGCCTTCTCTTCGACTTGATATTGGAGAGGATTTCGTACGCCTGCTGGATCTCCATGAACTGGTCCTGGGCCGCCCGCTGCAGGCTGGGATCCTTAACTTTGTCGGGATGGAATTCGCGACTCAGTTTCCTCCATTGGGACGTAATTTCCGACTGCGTTGCCGTTGGACTGACGTTGAGGACCTTGTAGGCGTTTTGTTCGCCCTGCACGTCGGATAGATCTATTATTTGTTTCCATATTTCATACCTAGAGAAAGAAAATTTCATAAGTAAAGATGATGGAAAATGTGAGACATTTTTAAATGTTTTATACCACAATTTATTGTAGAAATGTATTTCTAAAGTTACTGTTAATGTTTTCAATACAATTTACTACCACAATTTATTATTTAATATAAATATAAACACTTTTATAATATATTTGAAACAACAATTACATGACGATAGTTTCTTAACCTTATTTTGCTCACCGCTCTCTCTGAAAATATGTTTTTATTTTCTACAGTTCCCCATCTTTATTTTACTTACCATCTGTCGCGAATTTACAGTTATTGCTTTCTCTGCGCCATCTCAATGCACCCTAATTTTCTCTGGGTCTTCTGCTGCCCCCCGAAAGTCTCACACGATCACAAGGGGACGTTATCGCCCACGTTGAGAATCTATGGTTTAGACCTTTGCAGGTGATTATACAACACTTCTTCGTGTAATTATTGTTTGTAATATACTTTAACGTGTTTATATTTAAATTACCTACTAAATTGTGTATCGGATTGAGAAGGCTGTTACTTTGTGAAACGCCATTATAAATTGAGGTATAAAACACTGAAAAGTATGTTATTTATTCCACTCAAATTCCATAAGGTAAGTTTAGAATAGAATAAAATAGTTAGCTAGTCAAAAATACTTTAGATTATCAAGATTTATTATAAAAATTCTTCATTCTAATTCTTATCAACAATTAATTATAGTAGAATCATATTAATTTTTTTAGTAATGTTTCAATGCGTAGTTTGCACATTAAGCATATGATTTGTTATATTTTTAGTAAATCTACGTATCTGTAGTATAAATGTATATGTAGGGTGGGTGGGTGGCCACTATTCCACCCTTCAATTACAATGCGTTCTCGTTAGAAATTTGTTAAGGAAAGATTAATTAGGTAATTAATTAAGCACACACTTTTTTATCAATGAATTCAGTAAAATATCGGGTGTGTTATATAAATTGAAGGGTGGGATAGAGGCCACCCACCCACCCTACATATATTTGATTACTTTAATCACTTTACTTCTATTGGTTTACAGAAAAAATACCGCAGAGTTTAAGTTGATGTTTTAAAGAACTTTAAAGCAGTGTTGTACTTTTAGTTGAAATATATATGTAGGGTGGGTGGGTGGCCACTATCCCACCTTCTAATTACCGCAACATAAACATAGTTTTCTCTATAGAAACTTATGCAAAGAAAAATAATTGAGTAATTAATTAAGCACACACTTTCTCATCAATCAGTGATTATTCAGTAATGTATCGAGTGTGTATATAATTTAACATCAGACACTCCCTCTGAATTTGTTTCCAAGAAAAACTGCAGAGTGTGTGTTGATTGGTTTAAAGGATTTTAAAGCAGGGTTGTATCTGTAGTATAAATGTATATGTAGGGTGGGTGGGTGGCCACTATCCCACCCTCCAATTACCATTACACAAACCATGTGTTCCTATTAGAACATTTCATGATTAATTAGGTAATTAATTAAGCACACACTTTCTTATCAGTCAATGATTATCCGATAAAGTATCGCGTGTGTTATATAAATTGGAGGGTGGGATAGAGGCCACCCAGCCACCCCACATATATTTGTTTACTTTAATCACTTTATTTCTATTAGTTTAAAAAAAAACACAGAGTTTAGGTTGAGGTTTTAAAAAATTTTAAAGCAGTGTTGTACTTTTAGTTGAAATGTATATGTAGGGTGGGTGGGTGGCCACTATTCCACCCTCCAATTATTGCAACATAAACATAGTTTTCTCAATAGAAACTTACGCAAAGGAAAACAACTGAGTAATTAATTAAACAAACATTTTCTTATCAATCACGGTTTATTCAGTAATGTATCGAGTATAGGTAATTAATTTCCACACACTTTCTTATCAATCAGTGATTATTCAATAATTTATCAGGTGTGTTATATAAATTTGAGGGTGGGAAAGAGGCCACCCACCCACCCTACATATATTTGTTTACTTTAAACACTTTATTTCTATTAGTTTCAAAAAAAACGGAGAGTTTAGGTTGATGTTTTAAAGAACTTTGAAGTAATGTTGTACTTTTAGTTTAATTGTATATGTAGGGTGGGTGGGTGGCCACTATCCCATCCTTCAGTTACTGTAACATAAACATAGTTTTCTCAATAGAAACTTATGCAAAGGAAAATAATTGAGTAATAATTTAAGCACACACTTTCTTATCAATCAATGATTATCCGATAAATTATTGGGTGTGTTATATAAATTGGAGATTAGGATAGAGGCCACCCACCCACCCTACATATACATTTTAACATCAATCACTCCCTTTGAATTGGTTTCCAAGAAAAATTGCAGAGTGCGTGTTGATGGGTTCAATGGATTTTAAAACAGTGTTGTATCTGTAGTATAAATGTATATGTAGGGTGGGTGGGTGGCCACTATCCCACCCTCCAATTACAATTACACAAACCATGTTTTCCCATTAGAAATTTTTTAAGGACAAATTAATTAGGTAATTAATTAAGCACACATTTTCTTATCAATCAGTGATTATTCAAAAATGTATCGGGTGTGTTATATAAATTGGAGGGTAGGATCACTACTTAATAATCTATCCAAAAGCGTTTTATAGAGAAATCACTATACTATCGTGTTGGGTAAATACTGTTGGAAATAAAAGAGGAATGCTATTACATTATGTACATGATCTAGAACAACAAGATTCACCAATTAGAAATAGTTTATGCATGTGGTTATTAAATCAAAATATGTGTCAAGGTTAGAGTCAAATTATGACAGATTAGTGTGTTAGAAAGCCCACAATTGGCACATTTGGTTCTGAGAGATATTTTCCATGAGCCAATTAGGTTGGATCTTCTAAGTTTTCTGCACGCTGATCGGGAAATATTTATGTTGAATTTAAATTTCGATTTTCAAGTATCAACCTTTTGCACAGTTTTTCGTTATCTACGACATTAATGTTTTAAGTTTCACCTTGAACACCTGACCAAACATATCAAGAATAAATTACATTTAAATAATTATGGACCTTTACATAAGATATGCATCAGAAACATAAACGGAATCCAGCCTTCTATTTTTTAGTAATTTTATTACAACCAACACTTCACATAAAGTGAAAATTTCCAATAGATTTCTTCTGAAACCAGCGACTTTTTCTTTTTTAATTATCTATGTTTATAGAACCATTTATTGAACTTTTAATCTGATCACTACATTAAAGTTATTAACCTAAATACTGTTTCTAAGTTTTTTTTCGCGTATATATGTTTCAAATTCAAGCAAGTAAGTTGATGAACTTTATTTATTTATTCACAAACGAAGACCAACAGACAGAACAAGTCCCAAATATAGTATCTACAGTATAAAATCAAAGATAATAATAATAATATTATAGCAAACTCACTAAATATATACATATATACATATATACATACATACATGCTCATTCACATAGATATTTACATTCACCCAAATATATGTACATACGTACATACACACACGCGCGCGCTCATTCAGACACACATACACGCAGACACAAACCCACACATATACAAACAAAATATATAATAGAAATAAAAAGTAAGCACAAAAATATAAAATAAAATAAAAATAAGTCTATCAATACATAGTTTAATTTTTCGTTTGAACTGGTTTTTGTTGAAAGCAAACATATCATGGTTACTGAATAGTAAACCGTAAGTGATTTTTATGCGAGGTATAGATGCATTTTTCATAGAGTTGGTGTTAAATCTCTGTTCGCTAAACGTAGTAATAAGTCGAGTATTACAGAAACTTTAAGGTTGATTCGTGTTTCGGTGTAAGAATTGATAATCTTATGAAGAAAAATAGCATCAGCCATTTGACGACGATGCACTATATGAGGAATTCCGGTCTATTCGCACTCTAAATAGTTCCCAGCTTCCAAATTGAATTTTCTATTTAGAAATCTTAGAAACCGCCTCTGTACAGATTCTAATCTATTTATATATACTACGTATTGAGGGTTCCAGTTAACACTACAATAATTTAAAACGCTGTAGACATAGGCATAATATAGGAGCTTTAAGGAAGAAATCTGTTTAAAGTCGCGTGAAGATCTGATTAGAAACCCGAGTGTCTTATTTGTCTTGGAAGATATAAAGTGCATATGCTGATTAAATAATTATTTACTGTCAAATATAACGCCAAGATCCTTTATATGCAACACACTATTGATGTTATAGTTACCTAATGCATGTTGAAAATTGAACCTCGTTCTATTTCTAGAAAAAGGAATTTTGGAACATTTTTCGAAATTTAGATGAAATCTGTTTACAGTGCAATATTCCTAAAAACGAAAAATATCTTCTTCAGCTATAGAATTTATTTCCATAAACAGTTTTAGGTCATCAGCGTAGAGTAGAAATTTTCAATATCTAAAGCAGTGTGCTATATCGTTTAAATAAATGATAAAGAGGTTAGGACTACTTCTGAAGAGAGTTATCCCCCAATATTTACTAACTGTGACCTGTTTGAAATGTACGAGGCTAATCAGCGTAATAAGTCTCCAAGTATTCCTACTGAAGATAGCTTGTTAATTAATATGTTATGGTCAATCTTGTCTAATGCCTTACTAAAGTCAGTGTATACAGAATCGACCTGTTTTCTGTTATCCAACGATCTAGAAATATGTTCAAGGTAAGTTACTAAATTTTTTTCGACTGATCGACCCGAAAGGTACTGTGTTGTTCATCAATTATTTAATTTTTTACTTGAAAAAATATTATTTCAAATATTATTAATTCAAAGACTTTAGCGATGCATGACAAAATGGACACAGGGCGATAATTAGTTGCGTCATTTCTGACGCCAGACTTAAAATCGGGAACGACAGAAGCTTTTTTCCAATATTTAGGAAATACACCTTCACTTATGGATCTATTAAAGATAATTGTTAGTGGTATAGCTATAGTTGAAGAAAAGTTATGCAGAAACAGATTTGGAATCCGTCTGGGCCAGGCCCCTTGAATAAATTCAAATTATTGAGTACTTTTAAAGTATCAGATTCCAATATTGAGAATTGAGAATGTTCTTAATCTGCTGGAGACCACAATAGGAGATTGTATCAATAAACACTGAACTGCTATTTTTGTAACTTGTTGGCTTTAACGCACTGCCTAGTTGATTTGACCACTTCACGTCAGGGAAGTTGAAATCGCCGAGTATTAAGAATTGGTCATCACTATTTGTATCTATAATAGAACATAATTTTTCCAGGAAAGGAGACGCATAAAAATCCTGTGGTAAGTATTTTACTGCAACGAGGACCCCACCGCCATCTTTCTTGGTTGATGCACTTGTTTCGCGGTCACGACGGAAAATAAAATAATCATTGTAGAATAATTCGCTCGATAGAACTGAAGAGTTTAGCCTTGTCTCAGTAAGACATATAATATCGTAATTAATGTTCAAAGAGTTTTTATAAATATCCTGGGTTTTCGAACGCATGGACATTTTGGTAATATATTGAAGTTGCGTTAGCTATTATTGCTTATAAATATACTATATTAATTATTATAAACAATATGGAGAATAGATTTAAAAATACAGTAGCTTCTCTAAGTCGTCCTCACTGCGCACCCTGATAATTTTATCACTAGGATCTTTCCTAGCATAGGTTTTGCCATTTTTATGCCACACAAACGAGTAGCCATTGTTTTTAAGAACAAGTGACTTTTTAAACAACGCTTGAGTATTTTTATTTAAATCTTCATTAATGTAAATATTACGATCGATGTCAGTATTAATTTTACACTGCTTACTATTTATTTTATAACGAATTTGAGACTGGTGACTTTTGTTTGATACGCGTTGCAGATTCCTTTAATTGAACTGTATTTTGTTTACATTTTTACTTTTCGTTTATTTGAGGGTTACAGTTTCATGTTTTAAATTATTTAACATTTCAAACATGATTTATAATTTATTATTGACTTGTTGTTGGATAATCCAGCATTGACTTACGTCTTTTAGACTGACGAATATACAGGCTATATTTGACAGATGGCATGGATTGTTTTGGTCGCTGTGGTTTGTAGCTTATTCGCATAGACCTGTGACTTAAAAAAAACACAAGAAAAAGTCTAACGGGGTCCAATAACGCCATCTAGGTGACCAGTTCACATCATCTTCACGTGAGTTGACCATGCTCTCAAATCGCTTGTGCAAAATGTCTAATGTGACATAAGCTATGTGGTACATAGCGCCGTCCTGTTGAAATCACACGTTGTTGGTGTCCATATCATCCAATTCAGGCTAAAAGACCTTTATCGCTAGCCGATGTCTGGACAACGTCGTTCTAAAAATCCGCAGCAAATAGTGACTTTTTAGGGATTCTTGGATCGTCTTGACGTACCCTTTCATTCAGAAGAGTGCCTCATGCTGAAGATGATTTTTTTATTGATTTTGGTCAGTTTCCAACTATTCCAGACCTCATTCAGCGGCCACACGTCGTTATCTATGGTCGTTTGCCTTTATTTATTTAAATTTATCTACCACACTACGAATAGTCATCTCGGTAGGGCGATTATAGTGACCGTAAAATGGGCGAAGCGCCCTGAACGTTGCACGAACAATAAATTTTTGTTATCCGTCCATGGTGATTTGGCAAAACAAACTGAATTAATGACAGCCAATTCGACAGATGCAGCCTATTAATTGTCAAAATCCGGAAATCACTATTGGACTACCCTTTAGATACCAAAAAAGGTGAGTTTTGGTTATGGAAAATATTTTGTATATTTATTATTAGACAACCCTTTAGATACCAAAAGAGGAGAGTTTTGGTTATTTATTATTTAGAATTATACTTTTAAAAAGAACCAATTAAAAAAAAATGGACAATTGAATAATCCTGCACATACAAAAAAACAAGTTTACATTACGGTACAGTTTTGTGAATTTTTAGCATCTTTATCATTGACTATCTGTAAATGCCTTTTAAAAAGCAGTAATTAGCAAATTTACATTGTAAATATTTTGACATTCATTAATAGGGCAATATATTTAATTGTGAATAACAAAACCCCAAGTAAAGAAGTCTGCTGAAGATAATAAGCTTACAAATTGTTTTGTGGTATATTTTATGCATTAAAACTTTGCTATTTGATTGACATTATGTTTCAGATTAGAAGTAGTTATTATATAAATTTTAACATTCAGTTTTAGTACTTTTGCTATTTGCAATTCTTATATGGTGGCATTCAAATAAATATTCCTTTGATTTCATTAAATAATTGCTCAATTAAAGGGAGTTGACATGAGCTGTCAATAGTACACAAGTATCATCAAGAAAACCTTATAAAGTAATTAAACAATAATAACAAATACCTGGTGGTGGACAATAAGTCACCCGATTGAATTATGATCCTATAAGTATATTATTGGGGCAATAGCTTATAAATTGTGCGCTCAATTTTATGCAGTTTGTGGAAATTATGCCAAATGTCGTTCATTGCTTCTATTGCGAGTCCGCCATTTGAGTTTGCCGCGATAACGACAAAGAACGTTTGACCATCGCACAAAAGACGAAGAGTGTGTTATTGTTCACGGCGACCAACAGCGTTACATTGACACAGAGAAGGTTTCGTGCTTATTTCGGCACACGATGAGCTTTGGGAGCCCACAGACAATAAGCAGATTACATCAAAAATTTGAAGAGACTGGATCTGTTTCGTATTGTATTGGAGTATCAGCGGCCATATGCATGTACCGTACGTTTGCCACAAAACATTGAAGAACTTCGAGTGGCTTTGACTCGTAGTTCGAGTAAATCAACAAGAAGAGTCAGTGCAAAGTATTCCTAAATTCGATCTTCGCTTGTATCCATACAAGATGACTGTGGCGCATAGGCTTACTGCGAGAGATAAGGAGCGCAGACTGTAGTTTGCAAGACCAATAAGCAGTGCTACACAACATGCTTTTCTGACGAAGCTTATTTTTACGTGAACGTTCGATTCTGGGCACGCGAAGCTCCGCAAATAATCCACATGAAAGACCCCTACGGGGAGAAAGCGAGCTTGTGGGTCACGATGTTAAGACCTGGAATCATCTGTCCATTCTTCTTCGATGCTACAGTAACCAGTGTACGCTATTTACGCATGCTGCGAAACCAGTTCTTTCCTCGGGGTCTCACGACTTCCATTGCAGAAACAATGGTTTATGTCGGATAGAGCACGTCGCCATACTGCCAACGTTGTGCTTGATTTCTTACACGAAAGACTTGGCCTTAGGGCATTGTCAAACAGATTTCCAGAACGCTATGCAGGAGGAGGAATGTGCCCAACCCCCCCACACACAGCCCGGACATTAACTCATGTGACTTCTTCCTTTGGAGGTTTCTTAAAGAGAAGATGTACCACAAAAAAACGAAAATGCAATGAAACTTAGTGCCATCATTAAAGAGTTATGCCGCGCCATTCCAGAAGATTTGTGTCGGAGACATATGCACGTGTGCGACTTGAAGAAGTTTTACACCAAAACAGCAGTCATATTCAACATGTGATTTATTAGGTTGTATTTCCAAGCTGTATTCTTTACTTCTACATCAATAAATTACAAATATTGTCAACAACAAATGTGTTATTCATGAAACAAATCAGGTGACTTATCCTGCGCCACCCTGTATAACAATTCTAATATTCTCAAAATAAATTTTTAAATTACGAAACTTAATTCAGCAGACATTCAATTCCTCCAAAAATATATAATAATCATTATTATACCAACGATTATAACATTTTATCATTCCAGACCTTTGATAAGTTTTCTCAGTTTTCATTAGTATTCACTTTGCTGGTTTTAAACATACACGTTGTCCCCTGAAATTTTGAATACGAGTTGAATGTGTTTGTATTGTATCTCGATTATTATTATTGGTTTCCATGGTTATTGCTGCAATATGCATGTCAATTTGACTTACAGAGCTTCAAAATGTTAACAGGAATTTTATGATCGTCTGGGATATTGTTTGGCTCAATAAAGAGATGTTTTCGAACATTTAATAAAATGAATATTGTAGTTAATTGTTATTCGTTACGTCAGAATTGTGTAAATATGTTTCATTTTAATTCCCTATTTTATTACAAATAAGAAATTACTGATTATTTCCCGTTGGTCAGTCCATTAATATACGTCACGAGCGTGGTAACTAAGTAACAAGTAACGCATTGAAATGCCCGTATTCAAAATTTCAGGGGACAACGTGTATATCTTATATATATCTGGACTGTCGATGATTTAATTTTTTTAAGCTTGGATTGGTCCTTGGACAAACTATTTCTGTTATTAGGTGTTTACAACTAACTGGAAGTTTATATACTTTCCTCATAAATTTATTACTTAAAACTAAGTCTAACAAGTTTTCTGAAGTATAACTATTTTCATTCCTTATTTGAATCAAATTTTGTAATGATTTTTTAGCGTTGCTTAAAGAGTGATGTGTATTTTGAGGGTTGCTATGTATTGAGAACTGGCCACACTGGTATTGCCATGTGAAATCTGACTTTGCCATCGTAAATTGATTTATTATGACTTTCGACGTCGTCTAATTCAAGAACATTGCATCAATCAACTGAATTCAACTTTTGGCGATGAAGCACCATCCATCGCCACTGCATATCACTGGTACACTGAATTCAAACGTGGCAATTGTTCGCTTACGGATGAAGTTAAAGAAAGTTGTCCAAAATTGGTCGTTGTGCCGAAAAATATCAATGCTGTGCGCAAACTAATTGAAAAAGATCGTCATGTGATATATCACAAAATCTAGAGATGTTTAAGCATTAATAAACCAGCATGCATAAACATTGTTCAAAAGTGATGTGCGCGTTGGATACCACATTTGTTGACAGATGCTCGAAAAATGCTCCTGTGGGTTGGTGCCGTAAAATGATTTCAAAATATAACTGTGGTGCATCCAAAGCCGTATACAGCATCGTTACAAGTGACTATTCGGATTTATGCGTATAAGTCAGAAAGAAAAAGCCAATTGGCAGTTTGGGTGTTTTAATGTGAAGCAAAGTCAAAAAATATTGTTCGTTCTCGAAGCGTTAGGAAATGGAGGCATTTTTCTTCACGAAAACCGGTGATTCCACCGCTCTCGTAAATCAAAAAACCGTTAATTCAGCGTGGTATACGACTATCGATAAATTGAGGGAAACTAACTCAAAACAACGAATCATTTTGCATCACGACAATGCGAGCTCACACATCACATACAACAAAGGGGTATTTTGACACACAAAAGATCGAATTGATGGATCCTCCGCCTTACGGTCCCCTCTTGGCACTTTCTTTTTGCCAGCAATTAAAGATAAACTGCGGTGACAACGACTTTCATCGCCCGAAGAAGCGGTTGAGGCCTTCAAAACGCATGTCTCAGAGCTACCATCTTCTATGTAGACAAAGTACTTTGAAGGGTAGTTCAATTGTATGCAAGTGTTTAGATCTTAAATGCAAAATTTGGTTGTTATTCTTTCTATTCTCAACACATAAATAGCAACCCTTGTATAGTGAAGAATCCTATATAAACGATGCTTCTCACGTTCCCAAACCACTTTTTCGCAAGAAATGTCAAGACATTTCTTAGATAAAAAGTTATTTTTTAAAAGAATTAATAGGTACGTCATATTTTTACCAGATTAAAAATATTCTATTTAATCCAGTGTCCGAAAAAACGTTTTAAATATCTATGTTGTATTTATAAACTCGTTGAGTAATAGTAATCGATTATTTGCATTCTGAGAATTGTAGTTTCTTAAAAAAAATAGGTCATCGTGTTATCTGAATGAATAATAGTTATACGCCATTATATATGGAACTGAGAAGATGAAATTGAATAATTTTTCAAAACCATGAGAATTAGAATAATTACAGTTTTTACAAATGCGTTATTAAATCATTTTAGCTTATTTATGAATTAAATATGAATCACACACAATGATACTTGCATAATTATATAAATAGGAAATTTATATTCATGTCGGGAATCTTTTGCAAAAAATTACAAGATAAAACAATCCTTTTCCTAAGTTAATAATAGTGTTATAAAAATTGTCATCAAATTTAATATTTTAGTATAATATACAGAGTGTGCCATCACTGCGTGGATTTAAGATTGTGTGTTTATTAACGTAAATGTTTAAAATCCGTATAGGGACACGGGAGTCCTCCACCTAACAACCTAAAAATATTGCAATTTTTATACAGGGTGATTCATATAAAAGTCGTATTTTTTTTTAAATGTGACCCGGTGTATATTATAGCAAATTTGGATTCCTGGTTCAATTCTGATGTAACTTTATGTATCATACATAGTGTCTAAAATATTTTGTTTAACCGAAATTCGTTATTTTAACAAAAAAGTAGACATCCTGTAAAAGTTGAATATCACAGCAATAATAAAACTTAGAAGGCCATGACTCTGCAATGTTACTAATCATGAAATGTACTAACAAAGACCGGACGGTCAAAGCCAATCTTTTTATGTCTTAAAAGAAATCGCTACGCCAATTTACAAAATTTCAATAATGGGTAACTTGATTCTTATTAATTGGAACTACCAACTTTTTTTGGTGCATCCATTTAAAAAAATCAAGATACCCATGAATTGAAATTTCTTAGCGATTTATTTTGTATAACATTTGCAATTCAGTCGAAAATATTTTTAGGATATAGCCTTAAGAGTCTTCAAGCGTGTTCCGATAACGGATTTTAAAAATGTATGTTAATTAACCCACAATCTTCCATCAACACACTAATGGTACACCCTGTAATTATTAAAATAATACTTCTTTACATATTTCACCTATCCTAATTATGTACCCGCATTTCACGCTTATTCAGTAATGATATTCAATGTAATTAAAATATTTTTCCATTTTTTTTTTTCTAGAACTTAATAACGTAGGTGAATGCGTTGGAGCATAATAAATACATGCTACGACACGCATCCATTATTTTCACATCATGATACTTACCATCCGTGGTGTTGTGCGTATTGGTAAGTATCGTATAGAGATTGCTTCAAGTCCGTCCACCAGGGTGATGTGAAGAAGTGATGAAGAGCTTCGGATATTGGCACCTCGTCGCCGTTCGAGTCCGTCACCGTGCCGTTGAAGTACAAGTACGAACCCCATAAGGACATATACAGGATTCCGCAGAATGTTAATGTTATTACTCGTCTAAAGAAAAAAACAAAAAATTGTAATTGTAAATTTTATACTTATATATCAAATAAAACTTTAAATTATCATATCTATTTATTATGATGAATATTAGTTACTTTTGCATAAAAATTAAGTTTATAACGAATGAAGTAAGTTCTCATGTAACTAGTGGTGAAACATTTTTGTGATAAAAATAACATATTATCAATTAATTATAAAAGGGGCTTCCCGTTTATAAATTGATAAAAAATAAAAAAATAAATTCGAAAATGATGGTAGCGACCATTATTATGTGGTAGTTCATTTACCCTTTTAATTAATTCGAGTACATCACATGATTTATTCTGATATTAATGCCTAAAGGCAATTGTAAGTGCGGAATCGATTTACAGTAAGTAAAATGTAATTACGCATTGACTCTTACCTGAACCATGACCACTTAGCCGGCGGCGTTCTTCTCCAATCCTTGCTGAACGTGTCAAAGGCCAGGGCCGAGCAGAGCACCATCAACGTGAACCAGATGCTCTCATCAAAGAAGTACCATCGAGATAAGTACGATAGGTAAGCCGATCCAATGGCAAACCATGGGTCACCAGTTTCTCGGCCTATGTTGCCAACCACCCATACGCCTTAAGGAAAATATTCATGTTATAATAATAATAATCAGTGAGGTGTAAAAAAAATCACACTGTGAAAATTGTAGGAGTAAAAGTTACCACAATAAAGATGTTGTATACATAATAATAAAAGTACATTGCCTTTATTGCACAATAAATGTAATTGTACAGTTATGTAACAGTGTGGGCGAAGTTCAAGCAGTTTATAAATAATTAATACTGTACTTCCACTTAACCTAAATTAAATTAAAACTAAATAAAAATAATTATTATACTACCAGGTTTAATATATGAAAACATAAGTACATTAAAATTCACAATAAAATAACTTTACAACTTCTAATATTAGTGTTTGGAATATTATTACAAATTCAGGGTTGCTGATATGTATGGAAACGGTCGAATATCTCCTAAAGTAAGATAGCTAGCGAAAAATGTTAAGATACAAAAGTATTAGGACTTTTTAAAAACTATTAGAATAAAGACAAATTAAGTATCATTGTGTTCCGTAATTGGATTCCGAATTCCGAATTGGATTCGAACTGTACGACAATCAACGGAAGAAATTAAACCAACTACGGGATTTACGGAACACCAATCCAAGAACTTCACATAGAAACATAACATCAAATGGTAAGTACAATGATGTCAAATTCTACCCTAGAGTCGTTAACCTTACAAATGTTTTATTTGACAAATCTGAAACTACACTTCTAGAAAAGGGCTTAAAATATAATCCTACATTAAACACAAACCAAGAAATAGAAACCTTAGGAATAGACGCAGAATTGATATGTAATAAATTAAAATCAGAAAATGCAACATCACTAACTAAATTAAAAGTTGCCAAAGCAATCGCTAATTATAAAAAGAACAATCAAAATAAAATACATAAGAGACCAACAAATTTTGAATCAAAAGTCATAAAAAAACATTTAGGATAAAATCAAACACAATAACTTAATCCTTACCAAAGCTGATAAAGGTAATACGGTGGCCATTTTAACAAAACAAGATTACATTCAAAAAACAGAACAACTATTTCAATCAGATTTTAAAACGCTGAAAAAAATATCCTATCAGTACATTCCAGTCAGATATAAAAAAACACTCTAAAAGTATGCACAAAATTATTAGATAATTCAAATTACAACTTTATTAGAATTAATCCTAAAGCCCCAGTTCTGTACGGGTTACCCAAATTACAAAAGGAAGGTACAAGACCAATTGTGTCATACATATACGCACCAGCTTACAAACTGTGCAAATATTTAAGTAAACCGTTGCCTACATTTGTAAATTTCAATTTCAAAATATGCAATAAAAAACTCAGTGGAGCTTGTACAAAAAGTAAAACAATTAAATATTCCCAAGAACGCGAAGTTAGTGCCTTTCGATGTAAAACGTTTATTCACCTCAGTACAAACTTCAGAATTAAAAACAGATTTAATTAATAAATCAGATAATAACATAGTCGAAACATTTGAAATGATGAAATTAATCAACATTTGCCTAGAACAAAATTTGGAATTCCCCGATCTTAAAATCCCTTATTACCTGATTATATATAAACTTGTCAGTTTCTTTTGTAATTCATCCTTGACAATGCCTTAAAAAGCGAAACTAGTCGAGTAAATACAGAAAAATTGTGAAACAAATCAAGTGCAATTTAATTTAAACCTTCATTAGTAAATTGTTCAAAATGTTTCACCAAGTGATAAATGAGAAAGTGAATCAAGAAATATTTCTTGCTTTATTTCATCTAAATTTTCTAGTAATTTCTCTTCTTCCAAATTGCCATATTTTCCTTCTAGATTTCTAAAACTTTCCAAAAATTTCTCTCTTCTAATTTTAAAAAAAATCTTCTTTAAATCTTCCAAATTGTGAGAATTTTCTTTGATTCCTGATTCCAGTAATTCCTACTTTGTTATTTTCCAGTAGCTATTCTTCAATGTTTTTTTGTATCATTTTTTACATTATTTTTTTATACTTTTCCAAGAAATTTTCTTTCAGATTAAGAAGATTTTGTTCGATACTGCTACAATTTTTCCCCAAAACTCTAAAATTTCCAGCAATTTATCTTCAATTTCCGTTTCCACTATTTCTTTCTTTATATCTTTAGAACTTTCTAGGAATTTCTCTTCAAAGTTGAACTTTTTAGAAAGTTTCTTACTTTGCGATTTTCACATATTTTTGTTTTAATTTCTAGAATTTTCCATTATTGTAATATTTGTGCTTAAATTTGTCTACATTTTCTAAAAAAATTTATCAAGGCTTCTGGAATATTTATGCGTTTTCTCTTTTATATACCTATTTAGAATATCTCAGAAACGTTTCTATTAATTAATCATTATATTTCCATCATTTATTGCTTCATTTTATTTAAGTTTTTTTTCCACTTCGTTTATTTAAATATTCTATGAATTTGTCTTACAGATTGCGAAAATTCTAAAATGGCCAGCAATTTCTAGAATATTCCAATAGCTTTTCTTAATGTTTTTAAACATTTTTAAGATTATTTGTTTTATCAGATTTTTCCATGAAGAATCTCTTCCAAATTGCGAGAATTATCTAGCAATTTTACTACAACATTTTAAGAATTTTTCACCGCATTTGGTAAAGTTCCTAAAAGATTTCTTTCAGATTACGAAGAAGTTCTTCGATATTTCTATATTTTATCCAGTAGTTACTCTTCTAGATTTCTAAAATTTTTAGCTACCTATCTTTTACCTACCTAATTTTTAAGAGGATTTCACCGTTTGTTTCTTCATTTTATTGGAAATTTCGAGATCGATATTTAATCGAAATTTTCTAGGAATTTCCCTTCCAAATTACGAGTTTTTTCGGTAAATGTTCTATTCTAGCAATTTTTCACCCAAATTTCTCACCATTTCTTTCTATAGATTATAATTTTTTTCGAGGCTTCTAGAATTACCCAAGAGTTTTTATTCCATTATTTTTGGATATTTTACCATGTTTTGCTCTATTTTATCTTATCGAATTTCTCTTTTTCTGAATTGCGAGAATTTTTGTAGAAACTTTTGGAATATGTCTGCATTTCTCACTTTCCCAGAAATGGTACTTTTAATTCGCGATCATTTTACTTCTATCATTTATTGCTTCATTTTATTTAAGTTTTTCTTTTTTTGTCTAAATATTCTATGAATTTGTCTTACAGATTGAGAAAATTCTAAAATGGCCAGTGGTTTCTAGAATTTTCCAATAGCTTTTCTTAATGCTTTTGTTTTATCGGATTTTTCCAGGAAGAAATTTAGAATTTTTTTTTTAGATTACGAATAAATTCTTTGTTAAATTTCCCTTCTAGAATTCTAAAACACTAAATTTTTAAAAGGGTTTCACCGTTAGTTTCTTCATTTTATTGAAAATTTCAAGATCTAAATTCTCCAAAATTCTATAATTTTTCAGAAGTTTTCTGCCTAATTTTACTTTATTTAGAATTTTTTTTTTAATTTCTCTTCCAAATCACGGGTTTTTTCGCTAAACGTTCTATTCTAGCAATTTTTCACCCAAATTTCTCAACATTTCTTTCCATAGATTATAATTTTTTTTTTCGAGGCTTCTAGAATTTTCCAAGAGTTTTTATTCCATTATTTTTGGATTTTTTTACCATGTTTTGCCTTATTTCATCTTATCGAATTTTTCTTTTTCTGAATTGCGAGAATTTTTCTAGAAGCTTTTGGAATATGTCTGCATTTCTCTTCTACATTTTTGTTACTAAAATTTCTAGTAATTTTTCATCTAAATTTCTCAGCAGCCTTTCTTGTTGTTTTTAACGTTTTAATCATTATTTGCTTTATTTTATTGTAATTTTCCAGAAATGTTTGTCTTTCAAATTACGAAAGATTTAATAGCATTTTTCTTCCAATCTCAAGATATTTTGACCAATTCTTGCTTTATCTTTTCCAGAATTTTGTTTCAGCTTATAAGTAGTTTATTCAATGCTTCTATATTTTTTCCAGCAAATTTTTTCTAAATTTCTAAACTTTTAGTAACTTTTCTTCATTTTCAAGAGGTTTCCCCCTAAATTATATGTCCGATTTTTTTTAAATTTTGTAATTAACTTTTTGAAATATCATGCATATAAAAATTCTAAATATTATCATTAATAAAAAATAAATAAATAAATTTTTCAACAATTTTACTTTATTTGATCGGAATTTTCTAGCATTTTGATTCCAAATTGTGCGATTTTCAGTCAAAAATTATAGAATTTTCTAGCAATTTTCATTCAACTCATTTCTTGCTTATTATTTTTTAGGAATTTTGACATTGTTTTTACCAAAACTTCTAGAATTTTTCAAGAGTTTCTCTTCCATTATTTTTGGAGACCTTTTACCATTTCTTACTTAGAATTATTAGAATTTTCTAGGTAATGTTCTTTAGAACTTTCTATCATTTATTGCTTTATTTTATTCGAGTGTTCTGAGAGGTTTTTTTATCATTTTTTGAAGAATTTCTAGAATTTTCCAGCACCTTTTATTAACTTTTTTTATTTTTCAACATTGTTTAAACTCACAGACCCGGCACCCATGAGCAAACCATCTACCTTCCTTAATTTCTTATTTTGAGGATTCTAGAATTTTTCCGGTAACTTTTCTTTTAAATTTCTAGAATTATGCCGTATTTTTTCTTTAAATTTCTACTGTTTTTTTTAATGTTTTATTAGAACTTTGAAGGAATTTCTTTTCCCGAGACTTTTCTAGCCTTCTTCCCCAGTACTTTTTTCTTCTAGATTGTTTAGCATTTTTTTCTTCAATTTTTGTGAATTTTCACTATTTCTTGCTTTATTTTATCTGAAGCAACACGTCATTTCTTGCTTTCTCTTATTGTATTGTCCAGGAATTTCTCTCATAAGTTGCGAGAATTACATAGCAATTTTTCTTCCAGATTTTTTTCCATTTCTTTTTTATTTTATTTTTTTATATTTTTTTATCAGTAATTTTTCTTGTTCCAAATTGCGAGAATTGTTCTCGAGGCTTCTGGAATATTTTTACATTTTCACATCTACATTTTTATACTACTACTAAACATCTTTATTTACAAAAAAAAATATAATACAATACTAGTAATAAATTAAATTAAATTAATTCTAATGTGTGACACTGGGTTCTAGTTTTCTGTCCAACGGCTACCGACGCGCGGTCTTTCAGCCTGTAATTATCTGTCATACAAACGTCATGATTGCTAATGTCTTGTTATGTTAACTGTATGTTGTTCTTCAAACGTCATGATCGCTAAAGTCATTGAGAAGTGAGGTGATGAATTGATAGATGGTGATTTCGGGGTATTTATATGGAGGTGTTATAAGGGGATTGCGGGGGATACACATAAGGTTGAGGATCTCTAGGTTATGTAGGTTGGTAGCAAATTTTTGGGCGAGGAATGAAAGGCGTTCATCAATGGGAGTTAGATTAGTTAAATGGTATAGGAGGGTATTTGATGGATTGTTTATGGGATTGAGTGGGTGTCTAATTTTTGTTAGTATACGAAGGGCTGATCGTTCTGATACCTGGATATTTTTAAGGATATAAGGACGAGGCTTATGAAAAAGGATAGCAGCATATTCAAGAAGAGGTCGGCAGATTATTTTGTATATATTAACAGCTGTTTTTGTTGTTATGACCTGATTTGTGTACGTAAGACTTCTGAAATGCCGTGCTCTCTTCTTGACATTTGTTTTGAGGTTTTGGGAGTGAATTTTAAATTTCTTAAATTTAAATTTTTATAGTTTTCTAGAAATGTTTCTTTGTATTCTCGAAAATTGCCATCATCTATTGCATTACTTTATTTGAGTTTTGAAGGGGGTTTTCTTCCAATTTTGGAGATTCTCACCACTACTTACAGTATTTTATCTAAATATTCTAAGAATGACTTTTACAGTTTGAAATTTTCGTTTCTAAAATTTCTCCTCTAAGTTTCTGGAATCTTCTAACAGCATTTCTTAGTTTTTAACCTTTTAAGCATTCAATACATTACTCTCCAATATCTCATTTTCACTATGCTCTCTGCTTCCATTCCACATATTAGGCTGAGTCTTAAGTCATTTCGGTTTTTTACTATAAAAATCAAAGGTGATTTTTTATAGAAAGGAATAATTTTATTCAGTTGTGTGTTGACCATTTTTTCTTCGATGATCTTATGCCATATTTCGGGTAACATCATGATACCACGCTTAAAGAACTTTTGGCCTTTCTCAGCAAAAAAATGAAGTAAGTGTGGTTTGACACCATTGTCTCAATTGAATTGTTTACCATTAACAAACATACGTTTGAGAATGGTTAAATGATGTTTTTGAATTCATGTAGAACCCCAATATTGAGTTTACTAATATATCCCTCCTTGTGCAAATGTTTTTCGACGGACGTTTGAGAAATTTTTAATATTTCTGCGATCTTTTGAGTCATATAACGGCAGTTTGCTTCGATTAATGCTTTTATTTTATCGTCTTAGTCTTCAACTGGCATTCCTGAACGTGACGCATCGCTGACATTGAAATTACTTGAATGGAATTTGGCAAACCAATTCTTTCACTGACGTTCTGTTAAGAAATATTTACCTTTTTCTGAAGTAACAGCAATATTCCTCGGTTTGCTTTTTAATCTTTTTACCACTGCTTTACACTACTGAATTAATATATTTACTTTTTTTAAATGACAATTAAAATGCCTCCTGTCAAATGGTATTTACGTAATATGATTGGACTGAAGATACAATCTATTGGTCGAAATCAAAATGACTTAAGACTTAACCCAATAGTATTATGTCATTTCTTATTCCGGATTGTTGCTGTGATAAACAAAATTATGAAGAGTTTTAGAACTGCACACAACATTTTCAATTATTTAATTAGTTGAAACATCAATAGAAAAAGAAAACTAAAAAAGATAAGGGAGATAAAATTCCGAAGGATGAATGTGCTATCAACAATAAGAGGGAAAGAGAAAAACAATTAAAAAGAGGCATTACAATTTTTTTGGTTAGTTTCCATTATTTTTCTGAATACTAATGACAAACAAATAGTTGTGTACCATTCAAAATTGACCGCCCGATATTGCAATAATGGTTCAGTTGCAACATGTCCGTTTTTTACGAAAAAAAAAAAAAACAGACGACAATTTGCTTCGAAGTGGTGCACGAAGATCTTTTGTTGGATTTTGATTCATCTTGAAAGATCCATACAGTCCATTGCTGTTTATTTTTGGGCTCATACGCATATATGTATGATTCGCCACCTGTTACGATATCATAGAAGTGTTTTGGAGACCCGCAATCGTATTTCTTAATGGACACAAACGTTTTTTGAGTGATTGTCAAATTATGTGGGAACCAATGTGAACAAATGTTTTGAAAAGATAAATGTTCATGCAATATTAAATATATGCCAGTCCTATTAATGCCGAAGAATGAATTCAGTGTTTTTGAGATAATTCACATCGAAAGTCGTAAAAAGATAATCGCAATACATAATTCTAAATAAATAAACTAATAAATTTGATCACTAAAAAAATATCTTAATAATCATTACAAAACCTACAAAG
This sequence comes from Ontholestes murinus, assembly GCA_963969525.1. Taxonomy (NCBI): domain Eukaryota; kingdom Metazoa; phylum Arthropoda; class Insecta; order Coleoptera; family Staphylinidae; genus Ontholestes; species Ontholestes murinus. The sequence goes on from OZ018398.1 coordinate 26,175,915, forward strand.
CTAGTCCAATTATAATACAAATTAAGATAAGAAGAAATAGGATATTTACAATCTAAATGATTTTTGTAATTAATACTTACATCCTACAATGTACTATCGGTATGTTCAGAAAAGAATAAACAAACTTTAAAACATTCCGTTTTTTACAATGAAAGAAGAAAAGATAACATATATACATTACCTAATCCAACAGCAGCAGGAACAAGCCAATGTAGATACGAAAACTCATATCCGCCGACCAGATCTTGTGGAATTGCCATCATCACCAGTTGGCCCCAAAAATAGCCGACCATAATAGCAGAGGTGAAACGACTCGTTGAGAAAGGTGGCTATAAGCATAGAAAAAGAAAAGAAAAACGTTAGTTTACATAAGCATTTAATAAGATTTATAGAAATATGTCGAAAGTAATTTTATAAACCAAACAGCTATTATTCATAATTTGACGTTAATTATATTCATTAAATGTTATAACAGTAAAATATACTGTTAAAATTTTACAACTTAATATATACAAGTAACAACATTGTATTAACAGCATCAAGAATATATATTTTTATATTGGCATTAATTAGTTGAAAAATCAAACGTGATCATAAAATAGTTTACTACCGATTAAACACGGCATAGGTCATCAATTATTGTAAAATTTAATTAAATGAATGATTCGAAAATATATTGTTTTAATCATACGTTATAAAGATATTAATTATTAACTTTAAACGAGTTCTTGTATGGTGCACTTTGATATCAAATTTTACACTTTATAACTTTGTGTACTATATTTTTAAATTATGACTATATTTCGATCATATAACATAAACTTTTTATCTAAAAATTATGATCGAAACTAGTCATGGTTCAAAAATCTAGTGATGAAACAAAACTATAAAGTGTCTCATTTAAATTCAAAAGAGTTCATTCTTTTAAGAGAAGATTAAAGAAAAATATTTTTTAATGATATAATAAGATATTTTAAAACGAACGCGTGATCTCAAATCTGATACAGCGTTGTCAAAGTAACTATGTATGACCCTCTCTAATTTTTAAGGATGTGATATTAGTTATGATCTAATTATAAATATAATATAATTTTAAAAAAGTGCCAAAGAACAAAAAATGTAAATTATAGGATTGCATAAAAAATAACTTTATGTTTAATAATTATTTTTAAATCATTTTCAAATTGCTCCATTTTGCAATTGAAAAAATCCGGGCTACTCTGTTACTGACACAAAAATTAGATTAAATTTGTAAAGAATTCTGTCGTTGTACCTGAGAAATAATTAGGCTATACTGATGAGATGTAAAGATCGAAACGAGTCTGTATATGACACTTAGTTTGGTATAAATAAATATATATTTCGTTAGTATAATTAATGTATACTTTTCAATTTAGATAAATATTTGTCCGTTACTTGAATGATTTACACATTTATCACTTGATGAAACCTTTTAAACTATTACGGATGAAGGTTTAAATTAAATTACACTTGGTTTGTGTCGCTTTATTTTAGTCTTGATAATGCCTTAAAAGCAAAACTAGTCGAGTAAATAGAGAAAAATTGTGAAACAAACCAAGTGTAATTTTATTTAAACCTTCATCACTAATAATATTTGTCCGTTTGTTAATTGCTTGCAGAATCATTGATATGAATAATTTAGCTTAAATTCCATAATTAGTGAAGAATGTTGACAAAAACTCTTTACATTCTTTGTAACTTCTAAAGGAACGTTTTATATTTAATTTTGAAACCTCAATGTTAAAATGTTTTGTATTTATATGTTGCACCTTAAAGTAATTGCATTTGCGATATACCTGTCCTGTTTGAAGCACTGTGGTAAAAACGTAATAATACATATTACTAATGACCATGACACACGCTAGCAAAATTGCAAATTGGTAGCAACCGTTCAGAAAGTAACCCCTCCGAAAACGTTTATAACTAATAAATTGACTAATTGGATCTATTGAATGAATGGTGTGATGAAGCACCGATTATATATCGTATCACGTTACAAAAAATCATGAATATTACCTTCATAATAAACCCTGTATATTAATACTCCCTCAATTGTAGCTACCTTACGCAGGGCTCCTCTACTATCGTCTGATAAACTATTTTGAACATATATGGTTCTAGAATTTTTCCTATTCCCTGTAACTCAATTACATCCATGCTTAAGATATGACCATACTAAAAATATTTGCAAAAGTAAACCAAGGCATACTAAATGTGGATTCACAGATTATGGCATAATGCCAATTTCTTAGGCAAAAAAAAATAAAGAACATATATCTAGATATAATTTAGCTTTTTCTGAAGCAAGTTCTACATTTCTACCTATATGTTCATTAACTTCCATCACAGTATATTGTTCCATTTGTTGCAAATGTTATTCCACGCAATATCCTTAGTATATTTATATATCTAAACCCGGTACCTCCCTTACGATCAACTTTCTCCTCCAATGGAATATATCAGATCATTCAATAAAAACATTATGAAATTTTGCACCCCAAAATATTTCCAATCCCCAAAACTATGACTTAATTACATCCTACAGCCAGCCCTGATAATCATCATCACTATACAATTTTTGAACATTCAGATTGGCTTTACGAGTTCGGCATATCGCCCTTTGCTCAAATATCTCAAAATATTATATTTAAGTATATCTATTATAATGATCAGAAGAGTTATTATACCTACAATAACTCTTCTATTGTCAAATAATACCATGTCATTGAATATCTTGTACTTATGAAAACGTCACATTCACTATCTTGAAGTTGGAGCCTTAAAGATCCTCCGGACCCTATCCTAAGGTGAGTTGCGTACCATGTGACCCTCATACTTTTAAATGTCATCATTAGACTACAGGTTAGATATGGTTTGATAATTATTTCCCGCATTTCTAAACAACTATTACTAAAACTTGACCGATTTTAAACGTCATACTACCTCCGTGGAATACCAGGAGCTATGAGATCTTCTAGAGCACTAAAGATAGAATGCTGCTTACCTCCAATATTTCTACTTGCCTCCTTTTTTCTAGATTCTTTTTAAATCATTAAGTCCCTAAAAAAATACAATCCACACTTACAGCTAATGGCAAACCTCTCTTCCCATATGTTGAATCTTTTGCCATCACTTCTGCTTTTAACATTATAAAGTCCCCATCTCTTCCTTATTATTGGTTCTCTTATTACAGCCACATCTATCCCAATAAGGTTAAGTACCTCAAAAACACCTCAGTCACTCCAAACCGTCTTATTAACTCCTTATATCGTTTCTAAGCCCTTTACAAGTGGCCACACTCCATACTTTGCTTTACAGACGGTCTCAAATCAAATTAAATTGGCCTTTCTACAGCTCCTATGCAACCAATATTGAAGATATTTACTGCTGAATCATCAAGGAACGATTAGTGTTAATTAGCCTAAGAATATTATAATCTGCTTGGACTTTAAAGCCACACTACAGTCCATTGGAATAAATTAACACAGAAGAAATCTTTCAACAGAAATCTGATCCATTTATTCTCACAAGTTTCACATTAATATTTATTGTATTCTGGGCATAATTCTTCACATCAAGACTCTTTTAAGGTCTTAAAAGAAAGCATATATACAGGGTGCGCCAGAGAAACTTACTTATTTGAAAGGTAATTCTTTTTTATTTGAGAATAAAATATCCCAAGTTTTTTTTTTAATACATTTTTGAAAATTAGATCGGTTAAATGGCGACCCCCATTGTGCATGCACTGATTAAGTCGCCAAAAATATTTTCCAAAAATGAATTTAACTTTTTATTAGAATTAGAGCCATACAGCATAAAAGAACTTTTAGAACATAAGAAACAGACGAAAATATCTCTGTATTTATGTATATATTTATATTAATCAAATAGGTATGTAGATAAATATAGATATCAAATTAACAATTGTAAGTTTTAGATTAGGCACTTACATAATTTAATTTTGTACATTACTGTAATGACACTTTGAAATAAAGAATATTATTATCTTATACCCTATGTTCATTATTGTCACTCCTCTATAGTTTTCGACTCCCTCCCTTATATATCTGGCATATTGCCCCTTCTTTCCACGATTCAGGTATCTCCCCCACTCTTCAGCTGCTCGAACGCTCTCTCCACTTCCTTCTCTGACAATTCTACCACCTCTCCTATTTCTCGCCTCCTTCCCACTCCTCCCGGAATGCCGCTCTCTTCCTTACACTTCCCTGTCCACTTTTTTTAGGTCGACTTCCACCTACCTATTTCTTCCTCCGCTCTTTAATATATTCCACATGTCTGTTTCTCCTTTACATGCTCTTAAGTGGAAAAGAGGATAGAGGAGCCTTTTTTCACACTTCTTCTCACTTCCCATAACCTTCTCTCCTCCCTGCTTTCGCCTCTGTACCCATTCTTTGTCCTACTCAACTCCGCCTTCGACCTTCTGCATTCTACATCAAACCACCCACTCTTTCCTCTCCCCTTCACCTTCCTCCTCCTACCATAACTCACTATGGCTTTTTCCAACTCTCCCCCGTTTAACCTCCTTCAGTTTCTCCGCCATTATTCGCAACGCCTTTTCCGCTCTTTTCCTTCCTCTGCCCTTGTCCCAATCCTTAATTCTAGCCACTGAAGGGCCAATATTCTGAGCCTCTCACCTCCTCCGCCTTCATCCTCTTCACTTCTCCCCTATCACACCCTTACACCACAATATAATCAATCACCGATCCTCCCTTCGGCCCTACATACGTTATCTTCCCATCCCAATCCCCTCCGTAAATCCGTTTAGTATTTCCCACCTTTTATCCTAGGACTTCCTCTTAATATCCTCCCCCTCTCCGTTTATCCCTTCGCTTAATTCTCCTAGCCTTGCATTGAAATCCTCTCCCATCAAGAAAGTATACTTATAAAATGACAGCCGTCCTGGTCTAAATTCCCATATTTACCTTGTTATTCTTTCTCTTATTGCAGTCACTTTTTTCTCATTAAAGTTAGGTACCTTCTCTTTAAACCTTCTCATTAACTCCTTATTTCTTTCCTTAGCCTCTGGCAAATGACCAAACTAGATACCTTGCTTTACGGATGGTACCAAATTGCCCTTCCTACTACTCGAGTGCAACTATATTGAAGGCATACTATTATCTTCTTTTAAAATTCCGCAAAATTCCTCTATAGTTACTGCTGAACCCTTCAAAAAGTGTTTGGTGTTAATTAGTCAACAGTACAAAGTGTTTCAGAGAAGTTAGGTGTGTTTATTGTATTTCGGTCAAAGTTCAAGCGCATGCTTGAATTAGTCAAAGAGATCGTAACTCATATCTTCATCTTCAAACTCTGGTTCCTCTTCCTTCTCATCTTTCTTGGCAGAAGTAGAGGCAGCGGGGTCAGAAGAAGCACCTGCGGCTGCGAATTTGTTTGGATGTTTAATGAATTCCTTGATAGTGGCAGCTTCCTTAAATTCAACATCAGTAACAGCAGCGATAGCTAAAATATTCTTAAATCTATTGGCAATACTGTGTGGAGCAAATGCCGTGCGACTCCCGCCAAAAACTTGAACCTAAGATACTTCGGCTTGATGTCTAAATTTTCAGGGACGAAATCGTAAACCTGTTCGACCAATAATCCATACGAGAATGGAGAGATATTCAACATGTTAAGCAGGCTTTAAGATGTGCACATCGTTGATCAGCTTTGACGAAAGAATTCTTTTCTGGGACCAGACCGTCATAATGGGATGATAGCGCCAGAACGCCTGAAGCACCAACTTTGTTCTCCAGAAGGTTATCGCGGATCTCGACGAGATCGCCACGGATAGAGACGAAATCTACGTTACCACGAATGTGCAGGAGGAGTTTCTAGAAGGCGCTGTTTCTCTTCAGGTGTCCTTTGATGACTTTGCATATTATGGTGTTCTTGCCCATGAGGACAACTGCGTTGACGCGGAGCGATACATAGTGGGCTAAAGTATTAAAGAAATGAAAAAAACTAACCGATCATTAGATCATAAAATTAGATTTTGAGGACACTGGTATACACGGATTAAGTGTTGGAATGATATTTCAGTCGTTAATTTACTTTGAATTGAAACCTTTAACAGTAAAAAGTGGCCGTTTTGAAAGCTGCAATTCGGAGTGTTCTATAATCATAATTCGGACTTCTGGCTTTGATCTACCATTTATTTTGTTTTGGGAATTCATCATTGCATGCATGGATTAGATTCATGGAGTGGTTTCTGTATGTAGCATATAAATCCGGCGGTGACGAAATAAGTAAAAAATGGCAATCTCGCTCTGCAGAGCAGAAAGAACACATCGTAGTCCGTAAAGCGACCATCCAGAAATTATTTCCTCAACGTCTTAGTTTGATTATTGATGTGCTAAAACCTGGATTTAGCATATCGCATGATGGTAACACTGTTTTTTTGAAAACGTTCCAGTAACTGCGGAAATATTGTATATCGATGAAAACATTATAGCGATGAGCAAGATTTGTTACAAGCGATATCGAGCGAGTGTGCCATCAATGTTGAGAAATTCAAAAATAAAGTCTCGGTGTTGCGAAGCGTTATGTTGAATTGTACTGGTAGTATCTCATGCCGACTTCCGTACACATTGTGTTAATTCACGGTTACGCCATAATTGAAGCTTCAGCGCTTCCAATTGGTCAGTTATCAGAGGAAGCGCAGGAAGGGTGGAATAAAGACATGCGTCGTTTTCGTGAAAATTTATCGAAAAAATGTCCCCGCGTAAAAACAATGACAGATGTGTTCAACCGTCTCCTCATATCGCCCGACCCATTCATTACTTTCCTGCAACCTCCAAAACCAGATGATGGTAAACCATTACCACCGGAAGTTGCGGTAGTATTATTTGTACCACCTTCAAACGAAAATATCGAAAATAATGAGAGAAGGTGACGCCGAATGCGATTGCAATTTTTGAAGTTACACCCTTCCAATGTGTTTTCGGAGTCTATAAAATATATTTTAGACTATTTCCTCTATTTCGAGTATATCATTTAATAAAAACCTTAATGTATTCATTTTGGAAGATAAATATGAAAATGTTCATGAATATTTGATCCGCGATATTGGATTCGTCATTCCGAGTTTTGAATTTTTGACATCAAATTCATAATCAGCGACTCCAAAAACCATATAGCAAACAATTTAAAGAATATTCTTACACATATTTAGACCAGCTTTTTTGACCATGTTTTTAATATTGTACTACAACAATGTTTCACCACATAGTGGCTTCATCAGATAGATGAAAATACTTTATAATCTACTCAGACCTTAAAGCCGCCCTAGAGTCCATTGAAAGTACTTACATAAACCAACACTGATCAAATCGTTCAACAGAAATCTGATCCATTTATTTATCATCTCATAACAGTTTCTAATTTTTCCATTAATATTTATTTATGGACATCATTCTTCGTATCAAATATGTTTAAGGTCTTAAAAGAAAGTATACGTTTAAAATGGCAGTCGTTTTGGTTTACGTCAGGAAAGTACTTTAGATAATTTAGACTCTATCAAACAATTCCTTTACGTCCTTAGTTTTTTTAATTCGAAAACACTCAACTACTCCCCACTCCACCTTTTTATAATGGGTTAAACTACTTTCTTGATTTGATCTTAATTTATTTATTTATTTATTATTATTATTTATTATTATGCCTTAGCTTAATAATCTTCCCTAAACTTCTATTCTAGCTGTTATAACTCATAACCATATATTATTCTAATCAGACCTATATCTACCACCTTTGTTTTATAAACCCTTTCTCTGATACCTAATTACCAATGTGTAATAATTAGTAATTTAAATTTTACGAAATATTGATCAAATAAAAGTAAGTTTTAGAATGAATCGAAACTAGTCAAAATAAAATAAAAAACTGAATTATTAATGACGCGTGCGCGATTCAAGAATTAAAAATAATAATTTTATAGAAACGCATCTCGCTATTATTTAAATAAACCTTTGAAGAAACGTAAACTCTTAATATAAATAAACTACTACTATAGATATTTTACACAGTAACTATATAGTTAAGGATAAGATTGTAACAATTACAGTATGTTAAGCACGTAACAAAAACAGTAACGAATTCGGGAACGAATTATTTTGTTTCATTCGCTTACAACTATACCAACTATAAATATTTTTCAATTCCATAAGGTGTTTTCAAAATTTTATATTTCAGCTCAATTACATATACAAATATTTAAATAAAAACTGGAATTAGCACTTCGTCATCGATAATAACGAAAAAACGGCAATATAACACCGTGACGTAATGACGTGTTAAATGTGTCATCACCCAAAACTCAATACTAAACGATAAAGAGATATTTATGCAAATTGAACCACGTCCACGTAACACAATTATTTTAAGGCGCTTGAAAATGTAAAAGTGGACCACGTTAACAAAAATATTCGTTCGCTAACCGAATATGTTAACAAACAATTGGTTGGTGTGGATTCAACTGTAATACTTCTTAAACTGTCACATATTTTAACGCTCGGTGATAGAGTTTTATATATTAATGCATTTGAATTTATTATTCATTTTAATAATCAATTATTAACATAAGGAGTGAAGTTAATTTATCGTATGGAAACCTAAACAAAAGAATTTTTGTTAGGAATTAAATGTTATAATTAACTAGTACATAGAAAACTGATTAGTTTTAAAAATTGAGATAGAACTAAATAACGATAATTAAATATTAACACTGCATAAATTAAAAATAATAAGTGTGCCCAAACATTTGCTTACAATATGATTTAAAACTCTTCTAATTTCGGTAATTGTAGCTGTAGCTAGTTATATAATTGTTATTTGTATATATATTTGAATAAATTTGCTTCCAAAATCTAAAGAATTGTAATCATTACTTTAAAAACATGATCGAGGAAGAAATAAAACAAACTTTGTTGTTTGTGACAAATAAGAAAGTTACTTGTATTATTTCTTCATTAATTTATGGCGGTATTGATTATATCCTAATGGCGAATGGTGCTGGTCTACTCATATGACTTCATATGGCTTAATAAACGTAATTTTACAGATGCGTCAACAATCGATGTTTTTTTGTCCTCATTTTAATTTTACAATTATAAATAGGTCAGCATAACACGCTATTGATAAATATTTAATTAGTTTTTATTTTAATAAAAATAAAAAACATATTTAGAACTTAATTATATAAATAAATATTTAATGTTTCATTTAACAATGTTAATTAGATTATACATTTTAAAATAAATTATTATTATTCTAAAGTCGATTTTTGGATATATTACATATAAAAAATTGTACTACTTTAATAAAGAAAATGTTTGCGACCGTTACTACGTGTTAATCGAATTGAAAAATTCACAAATAATATTATTTGTTACACGCCGGTGGTGGCGCATCGGTTACGGCCCCGAACTGACGTGCAGCAACGTTGATTCGGGTCAGTAGTCGGATGGGTGACCGGTACCATTCACCATTGGGATACAATTAATGGTGCTTTAGAGTGACGGGGGCGATCCTTTAAAGTAACAAGCTCATTTACACACACACAAATACACAAATGACACATGGCGGAAGGACCACGTGGTCGATAGCCTAACACTACTACTACTACTACTACTACTATTATTTGTTTTACCACAAATAAAAATTTAAATTTAAATAGAATATACATATAGTTTTTAAATATACAATGACGGAAACATATTATTAATTATAATTAAGCAAAAAACAGCCAACTTTTATCAGTAAATTAATAAAAAAAATATCGATTTTTTTTTAATATTGAGTTTAATTACTATTAAATTCATTCACTTGGTTGTATGTGATTTCAATAATTTGATTATTTAGATATAAAATAAGATATTGCATATCTTAAAGAAATAAATTACATGCCGTCGTTATGGTCGCTGAATCACAGCTTTGATTACTTCACCGATATTAAATGGAATTTTAAATTATTCAAGTTGAAGGTGAAAAATAATTGCAACGCTTATTTCGCAATTGACCCAATATAGTTTAAATTCATTGAAAAAACAACATTTGCGTGATGGTTTCTAGAGACACGTCGCCTGAATAGAAAAAAACCTTTAAAAATTAATTCCGCACTGACCTTATTGTTTCTCTGCATTTTCGCAATCAGGTCCCTGATGAACTTCTCATCCTCGTTGCACTCCTTAACATACCGCGGAATCTTTGTGATATCCGCCAACCATCCGATTCCGTACCCTCCGATAGTACTCCATGTGAGGAAAGCGTGAGCATCCCTCTCCAGGTAAAACAAATGCAAACCGAAAATCCCACCGAACAACCAAAACACGTACGCCAACAAGACACTCTTCTTTTTGCGTTCGACCATCGTCGAAATGTTCGCGTATTGCTATTAGCCACCTGTGACGGTACCCTCCTTATCGCTCACTGATAACCGACGATTTTACGCATAACTTAAAACAAAACAAATGAATAATGCACATCGCACTCATCACTTCTTTAAAAACTGAACACCGCAATCTCGTAAATATCACTTCATTTCGGCAAAACGTACAATGTCAAGTTCAATGACTTTCGTCCGGCGATTTGTGATTGCCTCGCTAGACTACATAAGACGGTTTAGCTAAGGTAGTCGAGGTAGGTAGGTGGTGGGTAGGTAAGTCCACGTTGGATGATACCGTTGGCCAGCTGAGGAACGTACGGTACTTTTCTTTCGGAAATGTACTGATTGAATACCACCTAAAAAAAAGCGGCAACAATTAAAAATAAATTATTCTCCGACTCACCTGTTGGGCGTGATTAATAAGTCAGCGATGAATAAATAAACATCGTTACCTGGCGAGGACGCTCGCCACTTGGCGTTCATTTGTTTCGCTACGTGCCCGATCCGAGTGGGAGTACTTTATACGCGGTCTTGATAGTACAAACAAATGTAATTGAGAGATTCGCAGACGTGCGATTAGGTGCTAACACGGTGTTTAAATTTTAGCGGTGCCAGAAATTGTTTATCTTTTCGAAATTATTTTATTTCGATTAAGTCAATATAGGCAACCAAATTTACAAACATACCAAACTAAATTGTGAAGAAAGGTCAAATTTGATCTTCATGTAACTCAATCAACCAATCTATACAAAACTAAATATATTTTTGTTAATAATTGCCATTCATATGTTTGTTTATACATTTTTTTTTAAATTTATAAACCAAACGTAATTTTTGTTAAAATGGTATTTATAAAACTCAAAACACATACTTACGTTAAAAAAATTTCAAATAAATGTATATGATTACAATACTTTCCTAGATTTAAAACGATACGAGTAAAAATAATATTTTATTGTAGCATTTAAGATTTTCGAATACATATTTTTATTAAGAATAACTTTTAAACAAAAATTTAGTCTCAATTTATTTTAAATTGTTTCTCAATTTTAGTTATTAATTGTTTTTTAATCTAAATTCTCCATTACCAAACATACAAATAATAACAAAATATATATCCATAAAATTACAATTAAAACAGATACAATTTATTTCGATCATAGGTAGGCAGACGGAGTTTACTAAGTATTCGTAGACTTTTAACTGTTTCTCATTAATAGAAATAATTATTCGAAAATAATTGTTTTTTATTTCGGTGTCTTAACTTAGGCAACCAAAATAACAAACCTACAAAATTCCTATATAATTTTATTAAACAAATTATTTAATATTTAAATAAATCGATAATGTGCATTAAATTTTAGACAAATATCAAGTTGGGATAAAATTATGCTCCCTAGCATCTTCTAGATGGTATTATTTTAAAAAATAAAATAAATTTACAAATAATTTTTCAAATGAAAACAAGTACTTGAATAGAAACTGTTTGCTTACTTTAAAAATGATTTTAAACTTTTGTATACACCATAGAAAATTATGATAAATTAGGAGTGTCATTGGAATGTATTCGCAGGTGATGGCTATTTATTCCGAATTTGAATTTGGTTAGATAGTTATGGGGAGTGTATAAAAAACAGTTATAATAATCAAACAATTTATTATAAAGTCTACAATCAATCTTAATTGTACAGGCAAGTACATACAAAAATTTAACTTTTCTGGCTGTTGCACTTGCGAAATCAGCTATTATTTGTTTAGTATCTAAACTATCTAATATTTCAGATTCAAATAATGAATAAATGACTCAGTCTTGGTTGATCCTTAGTTACCTTAAATAATTCTTAATCAATTTTAAAGATAAAAGATATTTCTCCTGATGCAACTGTAACTGGTAGAGTAAGAAATATTTTTAATGCTATTGATGTGTTTAGAAAAGTTGATATTAAATTATTTGTGCAAAACTGTTCTTTCTACAAAATATAGCTTCAAAGTGTTAATTTTATTGTAAAAATGAATATCGTCAATATCTGCTGCATTTATTGAAACAAAATTTCGTACCAGATGACAATAGAGCATATAAATTTATAATTTTAAACCTTTAAATGCCCTTTGTGTGTTGTGGCACTATCCCATTCGGTCGTATTTTCAGATATTTCAAACAGAGCTTCAAACATATTTTCTAGATGATATGTAACGGTTTAATTGCGTCAATTCTGCTAGACCATCACATAGTACTCAAAGTTTTTAATTTATGTAATTGTTTGAAAATATCGACCACCTTTTTTGTAAGTAATGAAAAGAAAACATGGAAGTCTTGAATTATGTCAAAAATGTGTTGATAATTTGGTGCATAATATTTATTGCATCATTGACTACTAAATTTAGACTATTAGCTGAGCATAGAACTTAAAATGCACGATGATTGATTTCCAAAACCTTTTTCTGCAACCCATTGTGTTTTCCATGCATATTAGAACCATTATCATAGATTGCCCGCGCAAATTTTGAATATTAAGGTTTAATTGTGAAAATAAATTTAATAAACCCACTCCAATTGAACCGGTGAAGTGTTCGCATACCTCTACTTTTTTATCTGTATTGTTTAGATAAACATGTCAAAGTATTACTGTTATTTGTTCCATATGGCTTGAATCCAGTGTACAATCTAATATGACAGAAAAACATTTCGATTCTTTGCCCAAAAATTTTTTTATCGCTGTGTCAGGTAATTCAATCATTTCATTTTGAATTCGATCTCCTTAATAGTGAGCCATACCCTTCCGACTAGAATCAGATTTCAATTAAAATCTGCAAATATGTTCTTGCATAACTGAATCAAAAGAACTTATAATTTCTATTGCTTTTAGAAAATTGCAGTTATCATGCTAAAAAAAATGTTTGAAGAACCTCGAAAAGCCAGACATTGACATGAGAAAAACTTTATAACAATAATTCTTTCTAATAGAGTATTGCTTTTTAAATTTATGTATTATGTCGATTTTACCTATTTTATTTTTATACTCAATTTTATACTATTTTTAAATGTGATATGTAATCTTTGTTATTGTGAGCACTCTATATTTAATTATGTATTGCCGTAAGCACTTCTTCACCGCTTCTATTCGGACTTGTGTAAACCATGTAATGGAAATGGCATTAATAAATATTATTAATACATCACACCAAAGCTGTTTTTCTGACTCTAACAGTCTAAGTTGCATCTGAATGACAATAGTCTTAGTTTTGACCATATTACTTCATAGCCCCCATGATTTCACATTTTTATTGTGGAAATCACTCGTTTCATTTATTTTCAAAGTTAATGATAAATGTTGCCAATCCGAACAACCTCTCAACAATAAACAGAATCTTTTGAAATCGAACAAGCTAATCTCTATTAATTTCTTAGCCATTTGAAAGTTTTCTATAATAGTAAGAGACATTAAATTTTCATTTATTGTCATTAGCGGGAAAACTGTTGTTACGCACCTGTACAGGACCACACCTAACTAAAATATCAACAAAATCACTATTAATACTAGTAGGTCCCAAACCCGGGTCGTCATCACACGTCAAACGGATAGAAACTGCTGATAACGACATACCACTTATAGGTTCTTTAGAAGTACCTTCACTTGTATCACTTCTATAGGCACTTTATGAAGGACTTGGGCTGTAACTAATTGTTTGCTCTTCAGATTCTTCGATAGGTCCGGAAGCCGACGTCAACCCTGTGATAGTTTCAATAGTTTCTTGACAATCCTTATTTTCTGGTTTGTTTAAAAATTTAATCATAGAACCAGACACGTTTTCTTTCTGTATCTGCTGTTCTCGTTTTTGATTTCAAAACTGAGCTCAAAGCACAAGTTTATCATCGGCGATCCCTAAAATTGGTGTGGTTATACATTGCAACATGAAAAAAAATACTTTTAGATGCACCACTATGGCTAACAACATGCAAAGCATTAAAAATAAAAATGGTGATGTGCCCATCATCTTATTTTCACCGATATATATATATACCAATATTAACACATAAATATTAAAAGAGTTATTTGTATTCTTGTAATTTTCCAATTATTTTTTATTTCCACACCCTGTATATTCATTATGCGCATTGATGGTTCTAATGGGAGCACTAATAATAATCTACTATTATTGTTTCATAATTAAATGCCAGAAATTATATAATTCTTAAAATCTTTTTTTTTTAAATCAAGGATTTTATGAAAAAGATTTTTAAAGAAGATGTTTATTTTATCAGTATCTAAAATAATTTTTATGCTTTTGTAATTTTTTATGATATTTAAAAATATATCGGGAAATAGTTGAAAAATTTGAATTTGTTTATTCAAAGTCAAAAAATCAATGAGTTTATGAAAAACATTTGTTAGGAAAAGATGTTCACTTCATTTTGTTGGTACCCAAAATACTTCTCTATAGGTTTTGGTTAAATTATGTATTTATATTTAAAAAGATATCGGGGAAATAAATTAAATTTTGAAAAACTAAATAGTTTCAAAATCAAGGAGTTTATGACAAATATTTATTAACAAAATATGTTCATTTCTTTGTTGTCTTCAATATTTGTTTATGGTTTTTGTATTTTTTTTAAGTATAAAAAATTAATGGAAAGAAACAAAAAACTGTCAAGGTAAACACCTACTTCCAGTATATGAAATTGTACAAAAGCATTTCAGATCTTCAGATTGTCAAACAATGATGAAATAAAGCACTAAAAACCTTTCATAATACAGTTTAAACTATTTACAGTTTATTTGAAATACCAAATATATATTTCGGACACAAATAAACTGTGTGAAGAAAGGTTTTTAGTGCTTTATTTTATAATCATGTTTATCTTCACGTAACTCATCCAATTAGTTTAATATTGTCTGATAATGTTTATGTTTAAACATTCATTTTAGTTCATTTCTGTCCCACAGACAGATACACAGACACACACAGACATTTTTCAAAAATTATTGGATTCGACCTCAAATGGATATTTCCATTGTAATTTCGAATTCGAAAATGTTCAGGGAAACAATACTTTCCCGAACTTCAAATCAATTTTTGTGGACAATCATTAGTAAATAAAAACTATACTTACCCTGTTTGCGATTTTTTCCACTTAAGGTAATCGCTGAAAGATATACCTGACACTATTTAACTAGCTTTAATAAGTATTAATTATTCACGTTGTAATACCAGAAGCAATATTACAATTAAATTCGTTACGTGAAAACAACTGACTGAAGAATGAATATTTTGAGACGCAATTGCCACGGCAAGAAACGAGTTTTCCCCTGAACGTAAAACCATGTCCCCAGCGGGGAAGTCCCCGCGTCGAATTATTCAATTACCATTTATTTTTGATATAGAGCAATAGATGTCTTGTTATGACAATAAAAATTATAGTGAATGATCAAATTATGTGAATGAGATCCCTGGATTTGCCACCCCCTTGCAAGTGCCGCCCGTATGCGATGTACACTCTGCACGCCCGCATCCGGCAGGCCTGAGTGTGCTCATTATTTCTTTATCTACGATCGTACAGAAAGTAGACGCTTTTTGCATCATTTTTCATTGTAAAAGTGGCTTTTTAAAGCACTAGTGCTTTTTTACGTTTTTATTGCACGGTAATGTCAAACTGTTTTTATTGCACAGAATTGTCAAATTTGACAGATGAATATATTTCGACGAAAAACTTAATTTTTTATTAACTGATACAAATAACTAATAAACTATAAATAAAATATATAATACAAACCAAATGGCAGATTTAAGAACTTTGAAGATTTCATTTAATGCAAGTCGATGCGATTACAATAAAGCTAACATTTTTTCCATAAATAATAATGGCGGCCGACATTTGTGCAACTTGTTTACTGGTTGCTAAGTAATGCTTTCATTAGTGCACTGCGGGTAAAATATGTTTTCATTAATTGAATTATTGAAATGACATTAAAATATTACTCATAAGAATATATTCTTTGAAATCCTTTACGATCGAAGATAAAATTTTGTAAGGCACACGTGTAAAAAGTTTCTTTATTGCACTCCTGGCTTTAAAAAAACTCGCTCGTTCCTCGCTCGTGTTTTTAAACGCCAGTTCGTGCAATAAAGCATCACTTTTTACACTTGTACCTTAAATAACTATTAATTATCACAATATATTTAATAGTGAATTATTTATGTTCAAATTTCTAATTTGAAAATTAATACAAACAGTTAAAAAAAATAATTGCATGTGAGACGTATTTATGTTTATAATATATCAAAAGTAAATTTATACAAATCAAATTAAGCAAAATAAAAAGACTACTTATTTTTCAGCAATTGTTTACGGATTTAAGTTATTTTCTTTCCCGCCATTTTCAGCCTTTTAAATAGTAACGTACGCTTTCCTGTAGTGCCAGCACTGTCAACCGACGGTGAAATGTCAAATGCCAGTGGTGTTGTGTACATTCTGCAATTCGTGCGATTTTTACTGGATGCGAACTGTAATGGTTGGTAATTTTTGAAAGAGAACAATGGCCCAAAGTACCACGAGCGGGACTTCTTCGAGGAGACACATGAGGGAACATGACACCGCCTCTTTGGCGTCGTCCCGTTTCGCGGACACAGAGTGGGAAGCCAAGGAGGTAAGGATACCTCTCACCTTCAATTATTTACGCAAAATCAAACGAACAGCACAACATATGTGCATAAATAATATGATTAATTAACCACAGATTATGTGTGTTGAATTTTATATAGGTTAATTCGTTGATTGTAAGGAAAGCAGTGACTGTAGGTTATTTGTTATTACCAGTAAATTGGCTAAAAAGCTTTTTTAAATTATTAGTTAGTATAATTGATTAAACTTTGCATTTTTATATTTAGACTTTAAATATTAATATTGCTGAAAAGTCGTATTTTGTTTTGATTGTTATTTTGGGTTGGCATTTGTTTTATTTTGTAAACAAAACGAAGTTCAAATAATTAATATTTCTGATTATTATAAATTGCTATATACATAATCAAATTGAAATGTATTAAGGTTAAAATAAATTATGTTATTAGTGATAGCTTATGTACAATAGAATAATTTATTGACTTTACAGTAAGGTAGTAAGAGTGTGAAAAATACAACATTTGTGTTTGTAAACATAAAATTATATGCATGACTAGAAAATGAATAAATCATTAGTAATAATTTGTAAACAGTGGATTAATCTGGGCAAATTGTGAGTTTTGTTATTAAATATAGTTTTATATTGCAAATGCATTTAGGGTTTTTACAAATGGCATTGTTTATTATACAATTGTTTTACGAATTTTCTTCAATATTATTGTGAATTTTGTTAATAGTTTTTCTTTTTTTTACTACTTTCCCTATACTTATCATTTTATTAACGTTTTAAATTATTAATATATTCATTTAACATAAATTAGTTAAGACACTATAACCACTTGTGGCATGCATGTCGTAATGATTTTTTCACAGAAACAAAATTATTGCGACAAATAGAAAAAGAAAACCCAATAGTGGTGAAAGTGATAATCACAGTGACTTAAAAAAAATTGTTGTTCCACTTAATTTAATTTTATCTGATGACGAGGAAGAATGCATAAATGAAGATTGTAAGATTATTCTTATATCTAATGAATGGATATGGAAAGATATCGAAAATATAACTAAAATCTGGAATTTCGATAATAAACATCCCATTTGTTCAAAGTGTTACAGTTTTAGAAATGGTAAATGAAATACTAACGGAAGACTTTTGGCAAATTATTGTAGGTCGAAAATAAATTAGTTTAGAAAATATAAAACATTTTTTCCGATTTCTCTGAGGCATCAAACACTGTGTGACGCCTCCCAGCGAGTTATACTGGACCGTTTAGGTACACGCTTTGGTGAACGAACTACAAGTCACTAAAATCTCAGTAAAAGTTATAATTTTATGTTTCATATGAAAAACACGATTTACAGATGAAACCAGTAGGATTATAAATAATAATAAATATACAACTGACAAATTAGTAACAGATCTACACTTGTTTGAATAAAAATGTTGTCTACTACGTGAGAGAGTTAATAAAGGATTTATATATACAGGGTGTCCCGTTAATGTGGGGAAATGGCTGGACCATATATTCCTGGGGTCAAAATATGATGATTTAACACAACTTATCTATATCCAAAAAATTATGGTTAAGTCGGAATTTGTCTTCAAAGTTTCAAAAATTTTTATTTCTTTTGTTTATAACAATTGAACGGATTATTTGATTTGAATGAAATTTATTATTAATAACTACCATAATATAATACATCATTTTAATTATTATGGTCATTAGTGATTGACCGGAAGTATAAAAAAAAAGTAGTACCACCACTAAAAAACTAAAATATTTTTTTATTGGTGCATCCAATAAAAGCTAAAAAAGTATTTCTTGAAAGGCCAAATAATTTTAAAACTTTTTTGTATCTTAATAATATTTGATATCTTTTACGGTTTTGGCACAAAAAATAAAATATGAATATAGTATGCAGATTTGCACTCATTAATAAGTAAATCAACTTATTCAATTGAATAAAAATTAAATAATATCAATTGATACAATAAATAAAAACAACATCTAATACTTTTTAAACAATCCTAATACAAGCAAGAAATCTGCTTGCTGCAAATATTTATGAACTATAATAAAGTTAACAATAAATGATTTAAAGACACTCAGTAATTATTATTTTACATCATAATTTACATTTTTTAAACAAAGAAGGCCGCGAAAAACATATATTTTCGATTTGATGAAAAACTAGATTTTGTTTCTACTAGATAAGAAAAAATATATTTTATTTTTTTGTGCGAAAACCGTACAAGATATCAAATTTTATTAAGAGACAAAAAAGGTTTAAAATCAAATTCTCTTTTAAGCAGTATTTTTTTAGTTTTTATTGGATGCACTAATAAAAAAATATTTTGGTTTTTAAGTGGTGGTACTACTGTTTTCTATATTTCCTGTTAATCACTAATGTCCATAACAACTTAAATGATGTATTATACTAAGGTAGTTATTAATAATTAATTTCATTAAAATCGAATAAAGCGTTCAATTGTTATAAACAAAAGAAATACAAATTTTTGAAACTTTGATGACAAATTCCGGCTTAACCGTAAATTTTTGGATATAGATAAGTTGTGTTAAATCATCACATTTTGGCCCCAGGAATCTATGGTCCAGCCATTTCCCCGCATTAACGGGACACCCTATATATATATATACATATATATATATATGTTGGTGCGGATAGTTTCGCGAAGATTATTTTTGTACATTGTCAATGTTCGGCTTTAATCTTCGAATGTGCAAGTTTTGATGGTTCTAAAAAGAACCGATTTGCAACGTTTCGACCAAGTCGCATTGGTCTTCTTCAGGCGGTGTTCGATGGGGAATGGTAATTATCAATATATCAATAGGAGAGAAATTTTAATATTAAAAAGTTCCCCATCGAACACTGCCTGAAGAAGACCAATGCGACTTGGTCGAAACGTTGCAAATCGGTTCTTTTTAGAACCATCAAAACTTGTACATTCGAAGATTAAAGCCGAACATTGACAATGTACATATATATATATATATATATATACAGGGTGAGTTTTTTTCGATGTTCTCTATGGGAATCTCGGAAACTATAAGAGATAGAGAAACGGTTAAATGGGGAAAGAAGTGTAGATTTACGAGACGAATAAATTTCCACTTTCAAAGTTTTCAAAAAAGTCAAGGGTAACTAGATATTTTGATAAAAGTAAAAAGTGTCAATTTTTTCAAATCAATATATCTCGATTATTATAACAGATAGAAAAAAAACTGTAAAGGACAAAGTTTTAGATAATTTTATGTAGATTAATAAAAAATAATGAGAAAATTTTTATCGCCATTATTTTCCGAGATATGACGCAAACTTACATTTTTTTAAATGGAAACCATAGTTGGCTATGGCTTCATTCAAAAGGTAAATTTTTTCTCTTTAATCCAATATGACATACGACATAGTTATTTCTAAAAATAAGTGAGTTATAGTCATTTTAAGTTTTATTATAAATAAAAAATGGGCAGCCATGAAAAATATGAAAGTAAAACAATTGCAGTTGTTTATAATAATAGCAATATTGTAATTATTAGTTCTACAAAGTTAAACAAAAATGAAAAAGAAGCATAAGAATAATAATTTTGTAATTATCAAATGGCCTTCTGTATGTAGTATAAACCCATTTGTCAAGAAGATAATACGTTTCTTACAAATTTTATGAACAGATGAATCGTGATTCATTAATTGTGGTATTTTTAATTGCCACAATGAACATAGATGAACTCAGGGGAATACACGAGAAGTTTCACAGAGAAAACTACAAATAAAATTTGGGTTTAATCCATGGTGTGTTTGGATTAATAATTCTCAAAATGATTACTTTTAGTTTCTTCAGAAAACATTTGAAGATACACTATTTGTTTAAATTTATCATTACAAGCAAGATTGTAATGGTTCCAATATGACAGTGCTCCACCTCATAACATCTTGGCTTTACAAATTATTTAAATGATGCTTTTCCTAACTCATAAGTGGGAAGAAATAAACCAATCCCAGAGCCACCTAGATCTCCCGATCTGCGCGTTTTAGAATTTTTTCTGTGGGGTTACGTAAAAAACAAAGTATATGAAAAATCATATTAATCCGTGGAGAATCATAATCTAGTTGTTATTGAAACATTTAATTCAATTTACATGAGAATAGTCAAAAAAGCTATAAATTCAATTTTAAAAAGATATAATTTATATCATAATAGTATTAATAGTGGACTCTTTGACCATATTTTTTTAATATTAAAATTTCTCTCCTATTGATATATTGATAATTACAGAATTACTTTATGCTGTTGTTTCATTTTGGTTTATCTCTGTAAAACTAATAATTATAATATTGCTATTATTATAAACAACTGCAATTGTTTTACTTTCATCTTTTTCATGACTACCCATTTTTTATTTATAATAAAATTTAGTTACTATAACTCACTTATTTGTAGGAATAACTATGTCGTATGCCATATTGGATTAAAAAGAAAAAAATTACCTTTTGAATGAGGTCACAGCCAACTATGGTTTCCATTTAAAAAAATGTAAGTTTGCGTCATATCTCGGAAAATAATGGCCATGAAATATTTCTGATTTATTTTTTATTAATCTGCCTAAAATTATCTAAAACTTTGTCCTTTACAGTTTTTTTCTATCTGTTATAATAACCGAGATATGATTTGAACAAATTGACACTTTTAACTTTTTCCAAAATATCTAGTTACCCTTGACTTTCTTGAAAACTTTAAAAGTGGAATTTTATTCGTCTCGTAAATCTACACTTCTTTCCCCATTTAACCGTTTCTCTATCTCTTATAGTTTCTGAGATCCCCATAGAGAACATCGAAAAAAACTCACCCTGTATATACACGAGAGAAAGCTATTCTTTATAAATTACATTTTATCATTTTCTACAGTTATTGTATAATTTTCAAAATTCAAAGAAAATTTTTTTTCAGAAACTAAAATATTTATAATCTACAACTTTTATTTGAAAAATTTGTACATTTTTTGGTCTTTTAAAGGAAAATTCTGAAAAACAAAAAACGACCTTGAGTAAACACTCACTTCTGGTGCACAAATTTCTACCAAAAGCTTTTCAGGTCCTCAGATAAGTAATAAAAACCAAGTCAAAGTTTCAGTTCAAAATCCTTAATTGTTAATATTATCCATCGTTTTCTAATAACACCTTTCTTCTTTTAGCACAATCTTCATATTATTTTTGTAGTCGTTCTGTGATGAATTTACATATAAAATTGCAATTTCACTAAATAATAGTGATGGACAAGATCGATCAAAAACTATTGAGTTTGATCCTTGCAAAATATCTTTTTTCCGGTTGCTTGTACTTCTTGAGTGGCTTGATCAAAAGACACAATGTGTGTGTGGAATTGTCACCAACACAATTGCCTTGTACAAAGAGATATTCCAGCAACATTCATGTTGGGGATCTAGTAATTAAAAAATTCTTTAGTCAAATTGTACAAATTCATCCAGAAAAGAAAGACATTTCTCATGTGGCAACAAACAAAACAAATATAATACAATTCAATTAAGTCATCACTTGATTAGCTGAAGAACTTTCATAAGCATTTCATCTCTTTAAATAGAACTGCATGACATGCCAGTGGTGGCTCATTAGGTTGCAATCAAACTAGCGTTAGCGAGAGTGCAGCAGTCATTCACCATTGGGATACAATTAATGGTGCTTTAAAGTGACGGGAATGATCCTTTCAAGTAACAAGCTCACTTACACCCACACAAATACAAATACTATACAATTACACAAATAACATGGCGGAAGGACCACGTGGTCGATAGTCAATCACTACTTCTACTACTACTAGAACTGCATGTTTGGATTAGACAGGAATTTTTTCCTCTATAATCAATCCTTTTGTTTTTACAAATCAGAATATCAGATTATATAAAGATTTTTAAAAATAATAATAATTGTTTCCACCAAATCGGATGTTTTGAGGTATATTATGTAAACATTATCTTGCCATTGGACCTTACTTGACAACAACATTTTCCCTATTTTATCAAACAGTTTTATATCAAGTAACCTATTTCTTGCTTTTAAAAGATATTTAAAATTTGTTATGGTCGCACCTGACCTACCATAACAAATTATACAGGGTGACTGACGAAAAACCTTTGGTGCTGTATCTCGCTTATTTTTGATCCGATTTGAATAAATAAAACATCAAATTAAATGATTTTTAAAAGACTTTAATATGAACTGTACTGATATTTTTTCTTGCATCCAGTTTTTGACAAAAGACGATCAACTTTTTTTTTTTCAAATTGCACTGAATATATATGTATATTTTGTACTGATCCGCAAGGAGATTTTTTTCTGAATCTAAATTTGTAAACAATTTTATCCATTCATCAAACCAAAGTCGAGCAATTGAGGATTAAAAAAAAAATTAAAAATCAAATACCCATAGTAAACAATATACAGAGCCTATTCCAAATGTCAAAAGTGACAGTGTCAGTCATTGGTACAATACTGCAATGATTTTTAATAATTTCATAATAAAATTTGCAAGATTTCAAAAACTGAAAAACGATTTCTGTAGAAGCACAAAATTCTAGTACAGTGTTTGAAATATTGCAACATTTTAATTATGAAATAATTAAAAATCGTTGCAGTATTGTATCAATGGCTGTCACTGTCACTTTTGACATTTAAAATAGGGTCTATATATTGTTTACAATGGATACTTGACTTTTTATTTATTTTTTTAATCCTCAATTTCTCGACTTAAGTTTGATGTATGGATAAATTTGTCTACAATTTTATATTCAGAAAAAAAATCTCCTTGCGAATCAATAACAATATATATACAGTGCAATTTAAAAAAAAAAATGTTGATCGTATTTTGTCAAAAACTGGGTGCGAGAAAAAATAACAGTTCAGATCCTATTAAAGTCTTTTAAAAATGGTTTAATTTGATGATTTATTTATTAAAATCAGATAAAAAATAAGCGAGATATAGCACCAAAGGTTTTTCGTCAGTCACTCTGTATGTTAACCCAGTGTGCTCCTAACCTACCTTAATAAAGTTTGCATTAACATCCCTCCAGGTTATATATGCCAAATCAATAATTTTATGCTGCAGGTTTTAATAGTTTTCTGAGGTAGGCGAAAAGTATTCTAGAACGATATATAGTTTATTATGGTATTTCTAATAAATAGATAATTTATTGTATTTATTCTGTGAGGTCAATATTTGTACATATAGTGGTGAAAATAAAAGAGTAAAGTAATGAATATAACTGTGCTTAATTATTTAGTTAATCAATTTCACGTAACATAAATACATATTAAAATTTGTATATTTTAGGCTTTACGGCAGAGAGAGCTGGAGGAAGCCAGGGCCCGCGCGGCACAAATGGAAAAAACCATGAGATGGTGGTCCGACTGCACGGCGAATTGGCGCGAAAAATGGAGCAAAGTCCGCAACGAGCGGAACAAGGCCCGCGAGGAAACCAAACAGCTACGCACCAAGCTAGACATGGCCCTAAAAGACACCAACCTCTACAAACGCGAGAAACAGGACCTGGAACTTCAGAACGACCAGCTGAAGAAGGAGATCGAGAAGATTCACATATTGCTGCTGAAACACGCGGGACAATTCGACGCGCAGATCTTCGAAGCGCTCGGCGACGATCCTCTGAAGGATTTCGCTTTCAGTTCCGCCAACGGGTCTCCGCTGAGAGAAAACGGCGTGGATTCCATTCAAGAGTGCGACAGCACGGCTCTGGGGGCGGAGGCGAAGGATCTGCCCATTGAGGAATACGTGCTACAAGGCGCTGTCCCCAAAACCGGTGCCGAGCAAAAGGAGGCTGGTGATAAGAAACATGCCGATGAAAACACCAACGGGATTGATAAGCTGCATAAAGAAGATTTTGATGAAGAGTATGTTATTCAAAAAATGTCCATGCTGCAGCTGAGGCTCGATGAAACGAATAAAACATTGCACGTGGAAAGAGAGTAAGTGGTATTGCAATCAGACAATAATGTCCATAAACTTTACAGTATTTCTTAGTGAAATTCACAAAAATTTGATGTTGAATTACTTTATATACTGATATTTATGTTATATATGAACCTAATTTACATAAACATGTATATAAACTAATTTATTTTTTGCAGTTTGAAGTGCATGTTCTTAATTTGATTTTATTATCAAGTTCCTGACATGTGCTTTGAACTTTATAAATCTTTATTTAAAGCACTTTGTATATTCCATTATTAATGTAGCAGAACAAGCATAAACTACTTTATTTAATTGTAAAATTAATGTTTTCATTATACAGGGTGACTGACGAAAAACCTTTGGTGCTGTATCTCGCTTATTTTTTATCCGATTTTAATAAATAAAACATCAAATTTAACCATTTTTAAAAGACTTTAATAGGATCTGAACTGTTATTTTTTCTCGCACCCAGTTTTTGACAAAATACGATCAACATTTTTTTTTAAATTGCACGGTATATATATTTTTATTGATTCGCAAGGAGATTTTTTTTCTGAATATAAAATTGTAGACAAATTTATCCATACTTCTAACTTAAGTCGAGAAATTGAGGATTAAAAAAATAAATAAAAAGTCAAGTATCCATTGTAAACAATATACAGACCTTATTTTAAATGTCAAAAGTGACAGTGACAGACATTGATACAATACTGCAACGATTTTTAATTATTTCATAATTAAAATGTTGCAATATTTCAAACACTGTACTAGAATTTTGTGCTTCTACAGAAATCGTTTTTCAGTTTTTGAAATCTTGCAACATTTTTATTATGAAATTATTAAAAATCATTGCAGTATTGTACCAATAACTGACACTGTCACTTTTGACATTTGGAATAGGCTCTGTATATTGTTTACTATGGGTATTTGATTTTTAATTTTTTTTTTAATCCTCAATTTCTCGACTTTGGTTTGATGAATGGATAAAATCGTTTACAAATTTAGATTCAGAAAAAAATCTCCTTGCGGATCAGTACAAAATATATATACAGTGCAATTTGAAAAAAAAAAGTTGATCGTCTTTTGTCAAAAACTGGATGCTAGAAAAAATATCAGTACAGTTCATATTAAAGTCTTTTAAAAATCATTTAATTTGATGTTTTATTTATTCAAATCGGATCAAAAATAAGCGAGATACAGCACCAAAGGTTTTTCGTCAGTCACCTTGTAGATATATTATTGTAGTAAAAACGTGGTTTTGAGAGTTACGTGAAGATAGATTTGATAATTACACAGGAAATAATGGTAACACTTTCTTTCACAAAATGTTTTTTATTCGCTACATGTATAGATTTCTCATTATCAATAGCTTACTGTACCATTATTTCCTGTGTAATTATTGCAGTAAGTGAAATACTCTGGTTGAGAATTAACACAGTTTTTAATGTCGGAACACTGTGACAATTGTTTTGCCTCATAGTAGCTTCATCAGGCAGATGGCATATGATCGAACATTAAAAACTGTGTTAATTGTCAACCAGAGGGTTTCATTTACTACATTTATAATGGAATTTCATCATGTAGCAGCATCCTCAATCCGATAAATACATAATTATAGGCAATTTATAAAATCCTATGCAATTTTTTGTTTATAGTAATAGCTAAGATAAATTTATTAAAATAACCTATTTTATTCCAATGCACATATTGTATAAAAAATGAATTTACATTTTATTATTATTAACTAAGTTGTCTTACACTAAGTGAAACTATATTATATAAGATATTTAGTTAATTGCACATTTCTTATATGGACTGGCAATGTAAATTAGTAATATTTTTGTTTAAGGGAAAAATCTCAACTACATAGGACAATTGAAAGGTTAAATGGTGATCTTCACGAGATGAAATCAAAATGCGAAGAGCTTCGAGAAGCCAGGCAAGAAGTGGTCAGGGAAATGTTGGCTCTGCAAGACCAACACCAAGAAGAATTAAGACTGATTAGATCTGATCTTCAAGATGAGGCGAATAATAGAGAGGGCATGGATAGGAGGATTAATGATCTAAGAGCTGAGGTAATTTGAAAACATAGAATCATTGTTTTTCTGTCAACAACAGCTATGGACCAGTCATAATCTATTTTAGATCTTATCAACTCTTATAAGCTAATGAGAACTATAATAGATCAAAAACCTGTGACTGTTGACAGTGAAATAATAATGTTTTCGCATTATTATTGTTATTATTGCCAGTGTTGGCAATTCCTTGTAATTGTCGATGGCTATCCACTCAATTTAGGGAAGTTTAGTGCAACATTTAAGACAATTAATTTATGAAATATACATGTTTGATATTAGTCCTCTAAAAGTTGTGTTAAGCTCCTTTACAAATCATCTTTAATTTCTATTTTATTATTAATTTTAACATAATTTTTAATTAATTGAATGATATTACAATTTAAATCTTTAAAACATATGAAATCAAAAGTTTTATTAAGAAATGATTAATTGTAGTTGGAAAGATTGCAAGCAGAGAATGCAGCCGAATGGGGTAAAAGGGAACGCCTGGAAACAGAAAAGCTCAGTCTAGAACGAGAAAATAAAAAATTACGAGCGGAACTTAGGGATATGCAAGAGAGGATTGAGAGGAAAGGAAGGCCACTAACTAATTCTGATGCAGAGTTAAGGCATCTGCAGCAAGAATTAACAGATAAAAATAAGGTAGGTAAAATAATTATATGAATTTTCAATTAGAAAACGTACCTAAAAGCTAAAAGTATTATTAATAATGATAACTCCCTTTATTCCATAGACTATACACAGTATTAAAACAATAAAGTTACAGTATTGGATGCGTCTTAAAAATACACAAGAATATAACAAATGTTTATATCCATTACTCAATGATTTCCTTCAAATCATAAAATAAATTTTCTAACAAGAAATATTTTAATTTTTTCTTAAAAATTGCTTGTGATTTAATAGTTTTTGTCATTGGGCAGCTTATTGAAAAGTTTTGGTCCTACAATGTTAGGAGAGAATTTTCTAATTTTTAAGCAATATGGATATCTTTAACTTGTCGAGTGTCATAGCTATGTATGTCGTTATTTATTAAGAATGTATGTTTATTTTGATATGTATATAATATTACTTCATACATAATTAACTCATTGACGATGGAAGCTTCTACTTCGTTATACATATTTAATCACAAATTAAACACAATAATCACTTTGTTTATTGTGATTATTGTGTTTAATTTGTTATACATAATTAGACAGGGGAATGGTAGAATATTAAATTTGCGAAAATAAGGCTTACAGGACTGATTTTGTGAAATTCCAGCCATGGATCTAATTATCCGCTTTTGTGCTACGAACACAGTGTGCCAATGTATCAAAATACCCCAAAAACATAGGCCATATACCAATTTGAATTGAGCGTTTTCGTGGTAAACGTGAACTAATTGGTGTGAATTATGAAGTATTGTTTAAACATTTAATAACGCTGTTACACTGCTGTTTCCAGTCATTACACTGATCGATTTTCAGTTCCAAGAATGTAGTCGTATTGCTGCAACAAATTGCGACATTGTTGATATTAATATTAATATTTAGATGAGCTTTACACTGTTTAGTTCTAAATCTTATATAAGAGGTCTTATTCGAGTTAAGCAAAAGTTTATTGTTTGAGAACCAGTTATATAAACGAAGCAAAGTATCATTACATTTTCTAACAGCTGCTCGTCTCGATCACTAACAATGGTTGATGTGTCGTCTGCATAAATAAATATATTATCAGGTACTACATTGATAATATCATTAATGAAGATGATAAATAAAATGGGTCCTAAAATAGATCCCTGTGGAACACCCACATTAACAGAGAATGGCTTCGAGTGTGTGAATTTTCCATAAAATAACTATAACTATATTAACATGACGCCATATCGCAACACCGCCACCTCGACGGCCGTGGCAATAATAGGATTCTAAAACATAATTACTAATAGTATTGACTAATAGAAAATTATCATCAACCCAAGTTTCTGTGAGACAAATGAATTTCGTATTGAAAATATTTTCATCTATTACAATTTGATTGATTTTTTCAATAGTTAAAGATCTAACATTCAAAATAAAAATATCGTACTTTATTGCCTCACATTCATGGCATATAAGTGTACTATTACTATCATACTTTAAATTTATTAAATTTGTGGTTTCTTTTTGATTAAGAAATTTAAAAAAAAAATTCAGCGTGTTTTTTAGGAACTGATAATTTAAACGAACTATATATATCCGGTTTGTTAGAGTGTTGTTTTTCACATATTACGGGATCAATGTTCAATGACTTCAAATACCCCAGGAGCTCCTCAGCAGTAGTCGCCGGATCCAAATTACTAATGTAGTAATGTAAGAGGCGTTTGTATAGGGTCATTATTGCCACCATTTTTTCTAGAACCTTTTTTCTTTTGCATTTTCCATTCATCTTGATCATCAGTAGCAGTTAGATCGATCATTTTATTAGATTTTGTGGTATCATTGTTGTGGAGAGCCTGCACGTATGATTTTACCTGGCTAATTTCTTCTTTATTTACATTATTCCGGTCAGAGTTCAACGCACTTGATGTTTTTATTTTTTTTATTTTGGTTATCAATCTGTTCTTGTGTTTTCTTGGATTAGCCACTTATTGCAGATTTATTAATGTGAGTTTCCACATTGGCTGACTTCTGTTGTTCACTAGGATTGACTATTCCTGTTTGTTTATGATTTGTTTCAGATTTCTCCATTGAATTTAACCTCTTTTCCAAATATATTATTTTCTCTTCGAATAATTTGTTAATTTGTTTTATTTATATTTAATTAATTGCTCACTTAACCCCTGGTGAAACATATTTCAAAAATCTTGATTGGAAATATTTTGTTTTATTTATTTTTGTCTGTCGTTTCAAAAATGATCTATTTTAACAATCGATTTTCGGTTTCATACCAGCTTTCCACTTTGATCCATTCACCCACGCTACAGGTGTGTCCAGGAACTGCATCATTTTTCCCCTTGGTGTACCATCCGGGGTGGAAAAACACACCACATTCAGAACACTTCAATTTAGTTTTCACTATTCCCATGCGACAGTGTTTATAAGCACAAATATAGTCACTTTCAACGGTTATTTATAGAGGTCCAGAGACCGACTCCGTTCTCTTCGCCATCTCTATTATTGTTATTAAAGTAAATATTACATAAGTACAACAGTCATAGAGTTCTAGAAAAAAAAATTGAAAAACATTTAAAACAAGAATTATAATGATTTGTTGACAAAACAAGAGTCATCGTCAAGAATAAAAAAAAATTCAAGATGTTTAGGACAAGAATTAAACTGGCGAAACAAAAATGATGATCATGGAACATTACACAAAACTGACAAAACAAAAGCTATTTTCAAGGTATAAATAAATAAAAAGTATTAAAATCTGTGTTATAAAACAATTGTATAATTTGTATTTGTATTTAATACTTTGTCTGATAGATAAAAGTGTTACAAATTATATAGGTAAAAAATATGCATTCTGTTGATCTTGCTTGCTGATTATTAATTGTTATTTTCGCTTCGGTCTTCTATAAAAGCATTATTTGATGTCAAAAAAATATAAAATACCTACAGGGTGAGTTTTTTTTAGATGTTCTCTATGGAGATCTCGGATACTAGAAGTGTAGTTTTAAGAGACGAATAAAATTGTGCTTACAAGGTTTTCAAAAAAGTCAAGGATAACTAGTTATTTTGAAAAAGTAAAAACTGTTTTTAAAAATCAATATATCTCGGTTATTATGACAGATAGAAATAAACTGTAAAAGACCTCATTCGATAGATTATTTTTTTCTCTTCAATTCTATATCACATATGACGTAGTTATTTCTAAAAATAAGTGAGTTACAGTAATTTTAAGTTTTATTACAAATAAAAAAATAGCCTTGAAAAAGTTAAAAGTAAAACATTTTTTTATCTGTTCCATTAACCGAGATATATTGATTTGTAAATATTCACACGTTTACTTTTTTTTAAATATCTAGTTACCCTTAACTTTTTTGAAAACTTTGAAAGTGGAATTTTACTCATCTCTTAAATCTACACTTCTTTCTCCAATTAACCGTTTTTCTATCCCTTATAATTTCCGAGATCATAGAGAACATCTAAAAAACTCACCCTCTATATGTAGCATACAACTTAAATTGAACATTTTTTTACTTTAGGAGATTTCAGAGCTGAAACATTCTCAGAGTAAATTAAAGAAAATGCTTCAAGACAAAATCACCGAATTGGCGCATGCCGTAAGACGAGCCGAACAATACGAGACGGAGGTTAAAAAACTGCGTGGACGAGTTGAGGAACTGAAAAGAGATCTCGCGATTGCCGAGGACGAAATCGACACGGCCACCAATAACATCAGGAAGCTGCAGAGGACGAACGATGAGCTACAGGAACAAGTTGATAACTTCCAAGTACAACTGCAACACTTGCACACGAGGTAATTGAGCACGTTTATAAATTCACACTTGAAAGGTTCAGGAATTTACGAAATTAGGAAATAATATAATTTTCCTTTTACTAATAGTTTCATTATTGGATATAATAGTAGGTGATGTAAATCTCTGCAATGATTTAGCGTTATTTTAACTAAACCTTATTTCACTTCTCGCAAATTCCCTTTTACTTCTTTCTGCTTCTTCAAATTTCTTCTAAACCCTTAAATATTTCTTTTGAACAGTCTTATTATACAGAGAAGTCTATCTCTTCCCTCTAGTCAACTTCAACTAAATTATATTTTGCTGCTATCAAGTTTCCTCTTCTTTTTTTCTTCAAAATCCAAACCCCAATATTTCTTCTTATTTGTTTCAGTCTTATTAGACATATGTCAATGCCTTTCATTAGTTCCATGTTTATTTATCTTTATTATGAATATACACTGCAACAGATATCAAGAATTACTAGTGAAGGGAAAATAATTATTTCAGTGCTTACAATTTTTCAGTAGTAGAAATAATTAAACTTACAGGGCCGGTTAACAGTTTAAACCTATACATATGAACTAATGCAGAATGATCAGCTCTAAGTTTTGGCAGCTATTAATAATGCTGTATTAAGATTTGACAAGGTAATATCATAAGAAAAACGAAAAATAATAAATGTCTTAAATATTTTGAAACAAGACAGCCAATTAAGAAAATATGTACAATCCAATATTTATATATAACATTAATAATTAGGACTTAATTTCATATTTTTAAATAAGTGCTTCTGATGAAATTAAATTCAATAACTTTGTCTTTTCACCAATATAATAGCAAAACAAAGTTATTGAGAAAGATTAATTAAAACACTTGGTTTTGTTTCTGTGACTAGTTTTGACAGTTTTAATTAATCTTTCTAATTAACATAAAAATGTTTCACCAAGCGTTAAGTGAGAATTTAATTCAACATAAAGTTATTGAGTTTAATTTAATCATTTTCAATATTGACCACAAGTCAATGCCTCCACAATAAAAGAAAACCATCTTGTAATCATTACTGATCACTCTGAATTAGTATTTATATGTTTTATGATACTGTTTCAATCTTAACATTTTACATTGTAAAATTTGGTATTATAGAGTAAGGTTATGGTTTCACTGCTTTTACTAACATGTTACTTTTCTGCTGCCTTCACTACTTCCAGTGACGAAAACGAGGATGGAGGAGAGGAAATGGCTATACTAGATGATACTGATTGTGTAAGTCCTTCACAGCTTCAAAGCTTCTTAATAACACTTTCTTAATTAATAGATAAATATATTTTTGTTGTTCAGTTGTCACTCACAACTGTTTTACACGAATGTAGCTTCTTCACTAACATTCAGCAATTGCTTATCTCACACTTTAGGTCTTAATATTTATAATTTTTTTAATACAAAATATAGCAGGAGTATTTATTTGTGTCAATAAGATAATTGTTAATAAAGGATATTTTTGATTATGTAGGTTGGAACAAAAGTAAGTATTTCATTTCTTTGTTGTGAGTTCATATAACATTTTTCATTTTAATTAAATATTATAAAATTTAATTGTTTTAAGATTTGTAACTAGAACCAAAATATAATTTTATTATAGCCAGAATTTAAAAACTAACACTTTTGATCAGTTAAAATTCACTAAGCTATTGATTATTAATTTGTTCATATAAAGCAATATTGTTTACAATTCGTATACAAATATTTCTTCTTTAAATTCATAAAAAAATCATGTATGTATAAAATAATGAGCTTAAACTATACATATTTCATAAGGATCTAAAATTATGAAGTCAGATATGATTAGAACTTATAGCCATAATATATTTACAGATCAAGAAAGGTTATTTTCAAGTGGGAATCATTTAAGTTTTTAATCAAAATTTGAAAATAAATTTGTTAATCTTATTAATTAGATTAAGGACTGATTGTTCATATGTTTTTGTAGAAAAACTGGTTTATATATTGAGATATAGTTCCTTAGTGAATAATGAAACAAAACAGTGCTTTAATTAATCTTCTAATTTAAATTAACTTTTTAATACCACTTTTTATTTTACTGTGCATAGGTTATTTTCCATTATTGATAGAAAAACTGCAAAAAACTAAGAAGTGGTATAAAAAGTTGATTTGTTTTTATTTTATTTTAATATAGAGAATGTATTATTGAACCACATTTACCTACAATGTTACTGCAGACTGCAATTACTCAGTATTTTAATTTAAATACTGCCTAATCTTAACTTAAATACTATCAAACGAAAGTTAATATTAATTATTTCCAATTACTTACTTATGAAATATATGGCTACTTATTTATATTGCACATTCTCAAATAAAAATGCAATAGTAAATTAACAATTGCACATATTTTTAAATAAACAATGCAAAATAATACAATAAGAATATTCTTCAACATTGACCACATTTTACATACGTTTCACTGTACAGTTATATGTTTTTCGCATTTTGTTTGTTTGTTTGTTTGTGTATGTTTTGAACACGTTTAAAAACACCTTATTGATTTATTATGTAACTTTTTACAGGCTTCGTAATTCTAGCACGTCAAGCTTATTATCACACCGTGGAGCCGTGATTTCCGATGAGATTAGCGATGAGGAAATAAACGAATATTGAAAGGGATTATACTTTCCAGAAACTGATGTGTTCCCATGATTCTTTGTAAATTTTTGAAAAACTAGTATTTATTTAACGAGAGAGTAACTGATTAATATATATTTATTGTGTAAATTTTTTTATATATTTTTAATACACTTTGTTTTTTTATTACTTTGTTTTGTTTTTGTTTTATTTTAACAAATACTAGATGATACACACCTGTTTAGATGCATGTTGATCTGGAGCACTCTAGGAATGTATAAATTGCATGTGATTAATACACTTCAGCTAGACTTATGTTTAATTGCAGGATTATTCACATGTTTTAGTTCGTTTCTTTAATGACTATTTATTTTAATTTAGACCTTAATTGCTGGTGGATGTGATGTGTGAATAAAACACATTATAATGCCTGAATATTAATAATAATTGTAATAAGGATTTAATACCTAATTCTAGGTAATATACAGGGTACTAGTTTTTGAGCTATTCAAAATTGTTTATATTCAGACAATAATCTTAAATGATTACGAAATGCAACGACAATTATACTACGTAAAAATGAATAATATAATGAATTTTAACAATAGCTACACTAAGTCCTCTTTTTTTATTTGCTCTCATGCAATCTGTGAAATATAGCAATAATTTTAAATATACATCAGCAATTAAGTGTTTTAAATTCAACCTATATTTCATTTAATAAATTTGTGTTCATAAAATTCTGTAAATGTAGAATAAGCTACAAGTATAACTATGTAAACGGAGCACTTAATTACGGTGCCTTAATGTCGATTAATTTACCGAATTTTCGGAGCAATACGTATGTTTTTTGCACTCTATTTTCAAATATTAAAGAGTATATTGCAGTTAAGAGCGTATCGGAAGTCTAGTTTTCTAGTTTACACTCAGGGTTTTGTCTCCTTCTTGTGCCAATAATAAATATTTATTATATATGTGGTTTTAATTACCTAAATATTTTCAACATTTAATTTTTGTTTTTATAAAAGAATAGCCAAAAACAAAAAATCTAGTTAACTAGCCTAAAGATATAAAAATAAATAGAATTTTGTAGGCACCAATAATATTTTTTTAAATTTATAGTTTTTCTAGGTTTATTACCACCATTTTTATGCTAGACATAAAGAAAATACAATTTGTTGACGTTTTAAATATAAATTTATCAAGTTAAGACGGTGGTAAACTTACGTTTTAAACAAAGGTGGTCCATTACTTCTTAAATTATAATCAGGATACAAAACGAGCATGTGTTTAATATTTAAAACCGATTTTATTGTTATACAAAAAAATAAATACCAAATTCCATTTCACTACTCTGCGTAAAAAAATAAATGTTCAGTCCGCTTATATTAATAACTAGCAAATCATGGGCGTCCCGTCTGGATTAGTCTTTGGTTTCGGCATGCAAATTTTCTGGCCATTACTGTAAAAACAAGTATTTGTGAAGTATCCGCAACTCGATGATTGTGTGTAATAAATAGAAGGCGTTTTCTTTCCGGTTTGTAGATTTTTGGAGCCAGTTTCCGATTTAGAAATCGAGACGAATTTTGGAAAAGATTTACCACTCTTCAACGTGTATTGCATTGGCTGGAAGGCGTAACCGGATCCGTATCCTACTGCTCCGTTTTTCAAGTTTGAGTGAGCGCCGACTGCATAAACGGCGGGTTTATATCCCAATTTGGTGGGATCGGAAATATCTGATGGTGCAACCCTACCCCTGAATCCTGCAGGGATTATATAGCCCGGCGTTCCAGGTATCCGCGTGCCAGGTTGGAGTACGTCACCCTCGCGCAACATGGAATGCTTTATGACCGTCGTTTTTGTTTCCAAGTCTTCTAATGGTTCCAGAGGTGATGCTGCTTGTTGACGCGCACTTCTAGGCTTTTCGGTTTCTTCTTCATGTTCTTCATATTCGTCGTACTCATCTCCATATTCTTCTTCCGCGTTATGTATAAGCGTTGTGGTAACAGGTGTACTTGTAGTGGTTTCAGTACGGGTGGGCTTAGAAGGGAAATTCTTATTTTCTGTCGATCTTTGTGGCTTGGGCTTGTCTTCCTCATTTTTATGTGCTGTGTTAAAATTGAACGGTTTAAACACAGGCCATGTAGGATTGGGCGATGCGCCGTTGTTAGCAGAAGACGCCTGGGCTCCTCCTGTAAATCTAAGTCCATACTGGTTTCTTCCATGTATCTGTGTTTGCGATTGTCCAGCCAATGAACCACTCTGAGCACTCGCTGTACCCCCACCAGCGAATGGTGTGTTACTATGAACTTCTTCCTCGTCGTCTTCGTTAGGTACAAAACCTATTTGTGCCTGCGAAGATGTGCTACCTGGACCGTTTGCTTGTGCATCGGCCATTCCACCCTTTCCACCCGCTTGTACTTGTGTATTTGTTCCGTGGTTAAACCCTCCACTCTGGGCACTTGACGTTGTATCCCCGGTTTCTGAAGCCAACTGTACTTGCGCTTGAGATTGTCCTAAACCTCCCCGACCTTGTGCAGAACTTACGGCGCCCTCTTTACCTCCAGATACCTGTGTTTGTGCACCCCGTTTACCATCATCACTTCCCGCAGATGCGCTGAATGAGCCAGATCCAGTATATGTGCCGGAAACCTGAGATTGTGCTGTGCCTCCAGCGAATTTTCCTTGAGCAGACGCCGATGCTTGAGTGTCGTTGCCAAGTTGCTGTACCGAAGTTTGTGCTTGTGAATCTGAATCATCTGGTACTCCTCCTGCTCCGTAATCTATTATCTGTCCTGGTTGTAAATGTCCGCCTGGATATGATACACCGCCCATTTGAGGAAGCTGACTTTGACCTAATTGACCGGGATATTGTTGGCTACCAGTTCCCTGTGGATATTGTGTTTGTCCACCTTGAGGATATTGCGTACCGCCTTGTGACGGATACTGTAATCCTGCAGTTTGGCCAGTACCAATTCCTCCCTGGACACCACCGCTTTGGGGATATTGGCCTGTGCCCTGTTGTACCCCACCTACTCCTCCTTGTGGTGGATATTGTAAGCCTCCGGTTTGACCAGTACCATGAGGAACACCACCTGTTCCTCCTTGAGATGGATATTGTATGCCACCAGTTTGACCAGCTCCATGAACACCACCTGTTCCTCCTTGAGATGGATATTGTGAGCCACCAGTTTGCCCAGTACCCTGGATAACACCACCTGGTCCTCCATGCGGTGGATACTGTATACCACCACCTGTCCCTCCTTGAGAGGGATATTGTATGCCACCAGTTTGGCCACCACCCTGTTGAGCACCACCTATTCCACCTTGTGTAGGATATTGCACGCCTCCTGTTTGACTACCTCCTTGCGGATATTGTTGTCCACCTTGAGGGTACTGTACAGCCCCTGTTCCTGAGGGATATTGAACACCATCTCCACCTCCAGATGTTCCCCCGCCGATAGTTGTTGGAAATTGCCCTCCACTTTGCGGATATTGAACACCAGCTTGGCCTCCTCCTTGTGGATATTGCACACCACCTCCAGATCCAGCGCCTCCCTGCGGATATTGCACACCACCTCCAGGTCCAGTACTACCTTGTGGATATTGTGTACCACCACCGGTGGCACCAGTTGTTCCTTGAGGATATTGTGCACCACCACCGGTGACACCAGTTGTTCCTTGAGGATATTGTGTACCACCACCGGTGACACCAGTTGTTCCATGAGGATATTGAGTACCACCTCCAGATATTCCAGTACCATGTGGGTATTGGGCGCCACCTCCAGTCTGTGTTACACCTCCTTGTGGGTATTGGGTACCTACTCCAGTTTGTGTTAACCCACCCTGTGGATATTGAACTCCAGAACCAGTTTGTGGTGTGTATTGACCTCCTGGTGATCCAATGTGACCATGCTGGTCAGTAATTCCACCAGGATAATGAGTTCCAATTTGTCCTTGTGGATATTGTCCACTACCTGTTGGAATTTGTCCACCTGGTGGAATTGGATATTGATGACTGGTCGAACCTGTTTGTGGAGGGTATCCACCGGATGGATACTGTGTACCACTTCCTGATTGTCCAGGGGCGCCTGGATATTGAGATCCTGTACCTTGCCCAGGATATTGTCCAGTTTGCACACTACCTCCTTGGCTTGGATAACCTTGTGGACCTTGTGTTTGTTGTCCTGGATGGGATACAATATGGCCAGAAAGTCCTGGTTTTAGAGGATACTGAGTTCCACCTCCTTGGTGCTCGTAATTTCCAGAAAATATACCGCTGAATTGACCGGAATGTCCTGAAGGTGAATCGTATTTACCAGAAAGGCTTCCGGAAAATATGCCTCCTGGTTTTTGTCGGTCGGGACCAACTGGCTGAGACACTTGAGCACCAGACGCTGGATACTGGCTACCCGGATATCCTGGTCTTGAACCATCATGTGTTTGTTGTCCCTGGCCATATATTAAAGGTGTTAGTGGATATGTTGTTCCTTGTTGTCCGGTTTGGCCTGGTGTGTAAGGAATTTGCTGAGTAGGATATCCTGTTTGTTGACCTATTTGAGATCCTGATGGTATTTGCTGCCCTGTTCCGTATCCACCAGATGGTGTTTGTTCTGAAGGTTGACTTGGGTGTGTGTACCCACCTTGCGGAATAGTTTGCCCAGTTCCACCAGGACCGTAGCCCCCATGAGTAGGTACTCCTGCCCCGTAATCAATTCCACCGGGTTGATAAGCTCCAGTTCCCGGCTGAAAACCAGGTTGTCCGGTTCCTGTTATCGGTCCACTCACACCTCCAGTCGTTGTGCCATGTGGAAACATTCCACTTCCATCTGCTGTTCCCCCAGTTCCACCCTGAGATAATCTACCACCATCTCCTATTCCTCCTGCTCCCGTTGGTCCTTGAGGAAACCTACTACCGTCCCCTGTTCCAGGGGTACCTTGAGGATATCTGCCGCTATCTCCAGCTCCGATTGGTCCTACTCCTCCCATTCCAGTAGTTCCTGGAGGAAACCTGCCTCCATCTATAGCTCCTGGAATTCCTGTGGGAAACCTTCCACTCTCCCCAGCTCCTGTAGTTCCTGGAGGAAATCTGCCACCATCCACACCTCCTAACGTCCCTGGAGGTAATCTGGTACCATCTATACCTCCTGTAGTTCCTGGAGCAAATCTACCACCATCTCCAACTCCTGTAGCACCTGGCGAAAATCTGCCACCATCTACAATTCCTGTTGTTCCCGGAGGTAATCTTGTACCATCTACAACCCCTGCTGTTCCTGGAGTAAATCTACCACCATCTCCGACTATTGTTCCTGGGGGAAATCTACCACCATCTACAATTCCTGTTGTCCCTGGAGGTAATCTTGTACCATCTACAACTCCTGTTGTTCCCGGAATAAATCTACTACCATCTCCTCCTCCTGTTGTTCCTGGGGAAAATCTACCACCATTTATAACACCTGTCGCACCTGGAGGAAACCTTCCTCCATCCACTCCAGTTGCTCCTGGGGGAAATCTACCACCATCTGTAACTCCTGTCGAACCAGGTGGAAATCTACTACCATCTACAGCTCCTGTTGTTCCTGGAGGAAATCTACTGTCTCCAACACCTCCAATTCCAGTTCCTTGAGGATATCTTCCACCGTCTCCTATTTGGGTCAAAGCACCTTGTTCTGTTCTTCCTGGGGTCATACTTTGAAACGGTTGTCTTCCTTGGAGCTGTCCAGGTACAGCTGTTTGGAACTGCGAATCGACTCCACCCAACTTTCCAAATCCAAAACAATCTGTACAACTGAACGGGTTACTTTGACTTTGGGCTTGACCCATCCCATTCATTCCACCTTAAAAATAATAAAATTCTTTATTAAAACAAAATATATAAAAACATTATTAATATAATATAGTTACTAGTTATTATATTATTACGTACTGACAACAGCCCTGGAGCCAGTTTCCGAAATTTCCGCTTCGGCCTTTCCTGGCTGCTGGCTGCCTCCAAAATTTAAATACTGACTTTGCGTCTGCCCTCTTGGCCTACCGACGAAAAAATGCGAATTCGATCTCTTATACCTCTGAATCGGTTCAATTTCTTGTAGAAGTTTTGTCAGCCAACCGAAACAAAAGTTTGAAATTCTTGGCCCGGCAATTGTCAATATCTGCAATTGATATCATTATAGGGTGGGAATTCGAATAACTGTAATATTGATTGATGTAAGCTTCAGTGTATATTAAAATATTGGTATGAGCTTCTTTGAATATACTGTATTATATATTATATATATAGATATATAAGTAATAAGTGGATTGAA
Organism: Ontholestes murinus; assembly: GCA_963969525.1. NCBI lineage: Eukaryota > Metazoa > Arthropoda > Insecta > Coleoptera > Staphylinidae > Ontholestes > Ontholestes murinus. Next base: position 26,216,408 of record OZ018398.1, read on the forward strand.
ATATTATAAATAGAAATACAAATACTTTTTGGTACTATGGTAGTATTTACCTGCTGCCTAGATAGAATACCCTGAGGAACGCGTAATATTCTAGGGCTTTGCCAATTATACGGTGATTGCATTTTCTGAATGTAACACTTTTTGATAATAAAATCTTTGTAGGCTATAGTTTTCTAAAAAAAAACATAAAAAATAAAAATATAATTTTATTTAGTTGTAGTTGTCAGCTCACCGTTGAGTAATCATAGAACTTTGTAACACCCAATTGCCCAACTTTCGGAATTGTGTATGTGTCATTTACCTAAAAAAAACATTATTATTATAATGGTTTATTTCGTGTTAATTTTTGCATAATTTATTATATGCATAAAAGCAATCTTAATTGGTGTGTGATTTAGAGTCTATAAAATAACAAAAGTTTATTCAATTAACCTTTTGTTATTATTTTATGTTTAATTATTAATCCATAGACAGTTTTTGTATGTATATTTTTTTTTAAATAGAAATATTTATATTACGTTATTAAACTGAATTTATCATTTACACTATCAATATTGCGAAATATTTTTTATCGTTTGCATACATCAAAACATTAGATGAAATGTGGGATACGAGATCATTTATGTAAATAATAAATAACAGAGCACTAAAATTTGACCCTTGTGGTACACCCTTGGTAGACGTAAAAGTGTATGATTTGTGTGATTGTTTTCTGTCTATATAACATCAACTTGACCTCTACTATCAAGAGCTTCAGAAACTAAATGAGAAACAATTTTAAGGTTCAAATTTGTTGATCTATTTTTCTCAAAATCATGCTGTTTGGATAAGATGAAGTTGCTTACATGCCCATTAATTTGCGAACATATTATAATCAATAAATTATAATTATAATAACGGAAATGGGTCTGTAGTTGTTCATATTTGCATTACTGACTTAAGCACAGGAGTAATCCTGGCCACTTTCCAAGGATCAGGAGAAAATATGAAGTTATGATTACGCTTACTTTAAGATTAAATCGTATTTTGCTATAGAGATAATTAAGTAAGCTGTATGAGTAAAGATTTTTAGAAAAGTATTAAAAAATTTTGAATTAGCTTGAATGAGGTCTTTAAGAAAATGCTCATCGAATGAGTGGTATTAATTCTATAAACACAATAATTAATGGATTTTAGTAAACTATATTTCTCAATTGATCATTTGGTCATTAGAATTGTTGCAGCCATGCGATCATTCATGATACAAACTATAAAATAAAACATTTACTATGTTTTTAATGATAGTATTGAAATCTATTTTTATCATTAGAATAATTTTAATTTGAGTGTTTTTGCTGATTTATTTCATAAGAAGACGACACATAGATCTTCAAATAAATAATAGTTAACTCTTGCAGGATAAACTAAAATGGTAAATTCAACGATTACAAAAACCATTAACCATTTTTTAAAGATGTATCTACTTTATTATCTGATTATTAGTTTTGCAATTTTTGTAACTTTTGTATAAATAACCTATTTTGGATATGTGGATCAAGCTTCCTGCTATTGTTATTTATTTTAATTTTTAACTATTGCGAATATTGCCACCTTATAGAAAACTATGCTTAGTACTATTTAACACACAATTATAAACTAATTCTAATTACGAAATCCTGAAGAATTAAAAAATTTCACACTTCCTGTTATTGTAACTTATCAACATTTTAAACTACAAACAATGTCTCTATTGGCCAATTGTAAACTAGAAAAATGAATTGATGTCAATCACAACGTAAAAATTGTAATACTCGGGCGCGCTCCAGTTTTCCTTATCAATAAATAGTTTCTATCAATAGTAGAGAAACTCAGTGCATGACCTATTATAGATTTATAACATTATCAAAAAATTGGAAACAATAGCGGTCGGAATAAAGTAATAAAGCAATTAATACTTACATTTTCACTGATGCATGTAGTGATGAAGAACAACGCGAAGGTTTGCAAACACCAAAATTGGAGCCGAAATTTCGCCATGTGTGGTAAACACTGACCGTTCAACGGCCTATCACGGAATGACTAGAATCAGTTCCTATTTTGACCTATGACACAAATTGTCCCCTTCCAGAAATTATGTAGTATTCACGGCCTGACCTATATACATTGATAGAAATGACGGAAAAACCGATTGATCCGAGCAAGAAAAAAAGGGAAACGATTTTCCACCATCACTCAAAACCCATTGTCCTCCATTAGCTCGTGATTTGTGTCCATTGATTATTTTTTATAATCCATTGTCTTCACTGCATTCATTCACTCATTAATCGTTTTTAATTGCTACTTTGACCTAAACGCGATGATCACTATTTATGGGCGAGCGTTATGCAATTTGGATTGCAAATTAATACGCGCCGTCTTAATTCTGCTCTATTTATAAACGAAAGAGCTAACACTGTATTAATGTTGTGATATCTTTATCGCGGAAATTGTTTATAATTTCTTTGTAACGGATTGCGCTTCTTATTAATTCTTAATTATCTATCTGTTCTGCTTGGCCAACGGATTGATTTGTTTATTTCAAGTGTTCGCTTCCTCAATCTTTTATCACTTCAAGGAAATTAATGATGGTAACAACTAACAATAATGATTTATTAGTGTCAGAAATACACAATTTTACAAAACAGGACATGCATGTATGGAGTTATGCAATTTCATAGAATTGATTTTATGTTCTTTTTTCTACTCCGTTTCGAAATTTTTATGAAAATATGTTTTCAGATTGCCTGAAATGATAGCTTATTTAAAATTGTGCTGCATGTGAGATTGTGCCAGCGTTTTTGAACTCAAATTGAATATTAAGTCCTTTACGAAGAAATTATGACCACAACTTTTAATTAAATTTCGTGCACTTTTCTTTTTTACTTGCACTATAAATTGTATGCAACACCTAAGGATAATAATAATCAATTCTAACGGAATATTAAAGTATTTTTTATAGAAGAAAACATCTTTATTGAAAATAGTAGTTACATATAATTATAACAATATTTTTATATGTTATTAATCTGCTAAAATCTCGAAAAAGAAAAAAAAAATTAAAATGCTTTTGGGATACAATTAATGATGCTTTAGAGTGACGGGGGCGATCCCTAAAATAACAAGCTTATTTACACACACACAAATACACAAATAACACATGGCGGAAGGACCACGTGGTCGATAGCCTAACACTATTACTACTACTACTATAATAGTTATATACAATTTTTATAAGACCGCGGGAACTATGCTATACAGAGTGTCCCTATAATTTGTTTGCTCGGAACTTTTTTGTTTGCTCGTAAATCTACACTTATTCTTCTACATTTTAATAGAAAATTTATATTAGAAACTCTTATTTTGATAACAGTAACCGTTTTTGAGTTAAAATCAAGAGTGTTTCAATCATAACAAACAAAAAACTAAAATTCCTCGGAATAGTGGCCATCCACCAACCCTACATATCTCATTTAATTTCACTTACAACACTGATTTAGATTATAAAAAAAAAACAATTATCAATCTGTGCAATTTTAAAGTTTTTTAAACTATAAAACTATTTGTAATTTAAATTAAACAAATATGTAGGGTGGGTGGGTGCCTAATATTCCATCCTCCAATTACTTTAACATTAACAATGAGCATTCTAAAAAAAACTGGAATTAATTCAAATTTTTTAATAAGAAATCTTGCCTTTATTTAGCTTTTTATATTAAAAATTTTTGTTTTATAATATAGAAATTTATGAATGCAATAGTGGATACCCACCCACCCTATATATGTATTGCAACTTCAATTACAACACTGTCTTGTATTATAAAAAATGACAAATTATCAATCTGTGCAATTTGAATATTTTTCAAACTGAAATCACTGTTTGCAAAATAAATTGAATAAATATGTAGGGTGGATGGGTGTCCATTATTCCACCCTCCAATTTCTATAATATAAACAAAAATTTTAGAAATAGCTAAATAAAAGAAAGATTTCTTATAAAAAATTAAATTCAACGCATTTTTTTTTTGGAAAGCTCATTATTTATGTTTAAGAAACTGAAAGATAGGATAGTGGCTACCCACCCATCATACAAATTCCATTTAATTACAATTACAACACTGTATTATTTATCAAAAAAAATACTAATTATAAAACTTTGCAATTTTTATTTTTTTCAAACTGAGTACACTGTTTGTATTATAATTTGAATAAATATGTAGGGTGGGCGGATGCCCACTATCCCACCTTCCAATTACCTTAACATTAACAATATGCTGACCTAAAAAAATGCGACGAATTCGTTTTTATTTTAGTAAGGATTCTTGTGTTTATTTAACTATTTGTAATTGAAATTTTTGGTTTGTATTATAGAAATGGATAGTAACCACCTACTCACCCTACATACTTTATTAAACTTCAATTACAACTCTGTTTTGTATTATGAAAAACATAAATATTACTAATCTATGCATGTTTTCAATTATTTCAAACGTAAGATTCTTTATAAGAACCGCCTAAGAAATTTACTTGATGTTAGCTTAGGCCGTACCAAATTTCAGCACTTTACAATGAACGGTATCAATACACTGCGAAAACGTGTCGGCCATTTCTGAAGGCATCCTGAAACTCATTGACTGGAATGTCTCCTAGGAACGTTGTAACATGCTCTTGGATGTTTTTCACGGACTTCCTTTTAGCTCTCTTTTCAGTCGGGGAAATAAAAAAAAAACTCGGCTAAGTTAAGTCGAAATTGTAATGGGGTTGAGTCTGACCGTGTCTCTGATGTCAGCGATCACGAGCGCAACCCATCGTTTTAATCTCTTGAGCACCTGCAGGTAAAAGCCTAAGTTGACAGTTTCTTCCTGCAGTACAAACTCAAAATGGAAGATTTCTCGGACGTCAGAAAAGACTATGAGCATCGTTATGGTTGCTCATTCGCACTTTCTTAGGACGGGGGGATGATTTTTTGTGCTATTCGCTACCGTACTCGAACATTCAGGATTCATCTTCGGTTATTACAGAGTTAAAAAAGTCCGGCTCATTTTTAATCAATTCCAACAATTACAAGTTGTTTGAAAGTTGTTTCTGGTCTTCCGTCACTAATTTCGGAACAAGCTTCGCGCAGAACTTTTGCGTATTTGCAGGCCCTTGGTCACTGTTATATGTACCGCACATGTGGACACCTTTAGGATGTCAGCAATTTGCTGGATGCTCAATCGATTAACAGAACGAGAAACTAACTCCGTGTCGGCAATCTTCTCCCGGGGCCCGCGTGAACGCTATGGTCATTTCTCCGGCTGTGACCTTAAAAAGCAGTCATCCTAGAAAGCCTCTTGAAGCATCAGGAATGTTTCGGTTGCATTATTTCCAAGCCGCATACAAAATTGATTGCGTATCACCGTGAAAGAGACACACTTCACGCTGAGACACGTTTTTCCACTCAAACTGCACGGAGCAAACTGACGAGCGACTGCAATGCAAGGCCAGTCTTCACCAGATTTCCCGACCCGTTTTATCCCGGTGCGATGGTTAGTCGCGTCATAATTAAATCACCCGCATTACTTTCATAATAGACCCTGTATTTTGGTTGTTATCGCTATAGCTCTTTTGGTTTGCCAAAACAGTGTTTTTGTTGTATTTTTGTGTTTTAATTTAAATTTCAATATGAATTATAAATGGAATCTATTCAGTTATTAAATTGTAAACATTGTTGAAATAAATAAAGAAATAAAATAAAACTAGTTGAATGATTATTTCGGTAAAACCACCGGTGTTTTACCGACGCATACAATTGCAGCTGATTAACAATCAGCAATTAGATGGGTACCGATACTATTTGCTATAGGGATATAAATAATAAAGCTTTAATGTGATGGGGATGATCCTTTAAAGTAACATGCTTATTTAAACAAATAGACAAATAACACAGCGGAAGGACTACGTGGTCGACAGCTAGATACGGCGGGTTTACAAAATCCATATATTTAGAAGATTTAAGATTGACTATGATGAAATTAAACTCGATAACTTTGTTTTACCACTACTTTTATAGAAAGACAGGTGTCTGTAGTTTTGACTAATATTTTATTTAATCTTACTCCTTTTTAGCTTTCGGTGTAAGGTGAGGTTTGACTAATAGCCATTGTTAAACTTTAAATTATTTTAAAATTTCGAAGTATTTATATGAAATCATTGAAAGGGTATGTGTAATTGGATTACAGCACCTAAACATTGACATCGAGTAACACTTACTAACATTCAGTAGTAGTCGGTTAGTTGTGCACCAATCAATAAGTCTATTAAGATCGGCTTGAATATCATTGCAGTCATCATAGGTATTGATAATTTTAAAAAGTTTTAAATCATCTGCATATAAGGCAAAGTTGCAATTTTCTAAAATATCAGCCAAGTCATTTACAAATAGAATAAAGAGTACTGGGCCACAATGTGACCCTTGTGGCACTCAAGAGGTAACATGAGTTATCAAATCGGATCAAAAATAGGCAAGAAACAAAGGATTTTCGTCAGTCACTCGCCACATTAAATTCCAGTTTATTGTTTGCATGGGACATTTTAAGGTCTATAAAGTTAATTCATTTTCTTCAAGTTCTAAAGTGAATTTTATATGATTGTGAATAGAGTATAAATTTGATAAAAAACATATCTAGTTGTCTCGCCGTAACTTTAAAACATACAACAAGAATGATGACAAGAATATTATCTACATATCTAACCCAAAACAGACATTTATTAAAAAGGGGTTTTTTCAAATTTGTTATCCGAAATGAAAATTTCAATTTTTGTTTTAAAATCAGTTTCCGGCATGGCGATGACGGTATTGTCTTTGCCTGCTTTGGTGAAGATAATTTGATTTTGAATTGATTTGTTTTTTTTTACGGATTTAGCAATATTGGATTCAGCTGGCGTGAAGTGATCCGGTTTTTTATTGTTTCAAATTATACGTTTAGCAATGACTTTATTGCAAATTGAATTGTTATAGGTTTTAGTTAATGCTATTTTAGTTTCTACACCTAAAATTTCTAGATTAAAATTTTTAACTTTGATTTTAATTTTATTTTTTAGATTTTTTAACTAATAACAGCCTCATCAATTAATATATTTTAATTTTATGTTTAAATCTTTTGTCTAATAAATTAGTTTCTGCTATAGTACATTAATATTTGTTAGATTAATAAATCATTGAATGGTATCTTCTTTTATGGTATCTTTAGGGGGTGGTATAGATGTGGATTGAATTTTTAGACTAATAAATTTTCTTAATTGTAAATTGGTCTGATTTTTCTCGGATTTTGAAGTTATGACTTCTACTTGTTAATTCGGAGTACGTTACCTTCAAAAAAAAACAAAAAAAAAATGTTTCAATAAAACTTTTTCAGTTTTTCATTCTCTTTAACTTTTGTTTGAAAAGTTATGTCTTCTTTTTCAAAATCTACTTGAATAAATCTATTAAATTTTACAATAATATTCTTTATTTACGTTTTACAACTTTTATTTAAAACCCTCGCTTATGTTTTACTAATTGGAGGGTGGGTAAGAGGCCACCCACCCACCCTACATATACATACTAACTTTAATTACTGATCGCCGCGCGGTTTGCAATAACTTTAATTACAAAATTTGAATAAAAGAAAATTGACAAAGTAAAAATTTTTGTTATGGAGAATGGTTGCGACCGTTACTACGTAGTAATCCATACTTACAATAATTTGTGGTTAAAACATATTGAATTTCAATTTCAATTCAGCGAAAAGACTTATTAGAAATTTTGTAAATTTTTGAAAAAAGTCTATATTTCTAAACAATGTTTTTATTTAATTTTAGAGCTTTCAATAAAATCTTCAAAATTTAGAATGCGGGTTGTTTAGAAAATCTAGAGAACAAATTAGTGGAAATTTCTTGAATTCTTGAAAAAGTGAATCTAGATTTTAGAAAAAAAATTCCTAAAAATCTAGGGCCCAAAAAAAAGAAAATTTCCTGAACGCTCAAGAAAAATCTAGATTTCTAGAGCCTCCAAGAAAATCTTCATTCGTAGAACATAAGAAGATAACCTTGAAATCTGGAGGAGAAATTTCTGGAAATTTCGTGAACCTTTGGAAAAAAAGTATAGATTTCTAAATGAAAATTTTCTAAAAATTCTAGAGTCTCCTAGAAATTTAGAAGACCAGTTGAAAAAATATCTTGAAATCGGGAAGAGAAATTACTGAAAATTCTTTTAAACTTTCTCGAAAATAAGAAAAGATTTCTAGGGGAAGCTTTTCTAAAAAAATCTAGACCCTCCAAAAAAAAGTTTAAATAAGTTTATAGCAATTGCTGAAATTTACCTGAAAAAAATCTTCGCAATTTATAAGAAAAGTTGAAAACAAAATTTAAATTCTAGAAAATCCTAATGCCTCATAGAAAATCTTTGCAATTTGAAAGACGACTTCAAAAAAACTCATGAACTCTAGAGAATAAATTGCTAGAAATTTCCTGAACCCTCGAGAAAATAATCTAGATTTCCAGAAGAAAATCTTTGCGATTTAGAAGACAAGTTGAACAAATCTTGAAATGTGGAGAAGAAATTACCAGAAATTTAATGAACTCTCGAAAAAAAGTCTAGATTTTTAAAAACAAATTTTCAAAAAAAAGCCTTCATTTAAATCTTCGCAATTTCTGGAAATTTTCTTAATTCTACAAAAATCTACATTTCTAGAAATTCTTTTTTTGAAAATTCTAAAAACTTCGCAATTTAAAACACAGCTTGAAAAAAAACAATCTTGATATCTGGAGAAATAACTGAAAAGGGTCTAGATTTCTAGGAACTGATTTTCTATAGCCTACAAATCTGAATAAAAGTTACTGGGAATTTCTGAACTCTCGAAAAAAGTCTAAAGTTCTGGAAAATATTATATTTTTTTATTTTTGTGCCCTGAAGAAAATCTTTGCAAGGTATAAGACAATGTTAAAATCTGGAAGAGAAATTACTGAAAATAAAAGAAAGAAAAAATAAAAAGTAACATTTTAAATAGAAAAAAACTTGCAAACTAAAAGAATAACCGATTTCGGAGAATACCATAAAAAAGAAAAGAAGCTTACCTACAAACCAACAAACTATAGAGGAAACCGAAAACTATTAATCTTTAAAGCAACAGAAAACAACATTATGAACTTTATAGACAGGAATAGAAACATAATTACAGACTTAGACTAAATCATGAAAAGAAATTGAAGAGAGAAAATAAGGAACACATAAGAGACAAATATGATAGCGATAGAAAGGATAATTAAAAATCTAAAAAATTAAAGGACGCCATAAGTAGATGAAATAATATATAGGTTTTATAATTAAATTCACTTCACCAAGTGATTAATGAGAAAAAAGTATATGACATAGATAAAATGATGAAATACATGGGAACTAGAGGAATAGAAGAACTAACAGAATTACTATTCAAAGTATTTTACAAAAAAAGTTGAGAGACAAATTACAAGAAACAATAGAGGTCAATTAAAGTGGAATTAGAAGAGGAAGAAGTACGCAAGATTAATTATTGATAAAACAAAATAAGCTAGAAAGTAATAAATAAAAAGTGAGAAAAACACGTACGATTTTGTGTTTAGAAGAAGCGTTCAACAAGATTAACCCTTTGACCAAGAATGAGTTTTGTAGCTCGTTACGTTGCACATGTGATATGCAGGTCAATAACGAGCAACATACGTGGTACATTTCAAAACATCCTTAGTTTATTCTAACGTACTTAATAAGACGCATCTTTATCCTAAAATGAAATATTAAGTACCAGTGAAGCAGTTCATATATCCAAATATAGAAGGAACCTAACTTCGCCTACACTAGAATATATTTTATGTACTACATTCTTTCTGTAAATAAATAAAGCCGTAAATAAAGCCGTAACCTAATTGATTTCCAGAAATTCAACAATCATATAAATGTCGATAACATTTGCATCAAAGAAGACTTAAAACCCTTCATCTATCTGGGTTTAAATACACATCAATCACCATAGTGAAGCGAAAGAAGTCGTGAGACAGTCATATCACAATTGGCTACTATTGGGAAAGAAAAAAAATGTATTAACGTAGAGATACACTGTCGTTGCTGTGAAAAATCTTACATCAAAGACTTACCCATCTGTTACATCCGATCATATTCGACCATATAGATGCCAAATGTAGAGAAGAAATAAGGGGAATAGGATCCAGACAATACGAGAATATAGACATACTATATGAAATACTTAGTGATGATTTTTGGTAGATGTTAGCATCAGAAAAAGATTCATATCACTAACGAACAATCGAAAATTAAGAAATTTGATTAATAATTCCAAAGAAATGAAAGCATGTTTTGCCTTTTGCATAAAAATGTTCCAAGTAAAAGTAGGTGGTATATGAAAAGAAGGTACGAAAGAGCAATGATAAAACTACTAAAAACGCGTATAGTAAGAACAAAAATATGGTAGGAATAAATAATAAAGAATAAAAAACAATCCTATTGAAGAAAGGTGTGAAAATAGGATGCGTGCTAAGCCCACTGCTATTTACACTAGTATTAGGTTATAACGGGTGTCCAACAATTATTGCAGTCCCGGGTGGCGTTGGAATAAAAAACGTAGGTCGATTCTTAGATGTTGCAAATAAATGAACTGACATTTTTAATGCACATTTAGGTTATGTTTGACAATTAACATGTCAGTTCATTTATTTGGCACATGAAAGAATTGACCTACGTTTTTGATTCCGACGCCACCCGGGACTGCAATAATTGTTGGACACCCGTTATAATTAAAGAAGAAAAAAACATTAAAACAGTAGTTTCATGGTTTCATAATTTTTTCATTCAATGTACTTACAAAATATACCAAGTTGATTTAAGGGAATACATTTCAAATAAGAAAACTTAAAAATATTGTCAAAATAACTTAATTCTCAATAAAATTATATAATTATAATTAATATAGCTTCGTTAATACTGCTGCCACTGAAGGTCTATTTGATGTTATCCCATCATTATATTGGCCAAATATGGCTTATATAGTTCCAATAGGTGAACAATGTTGGAGAAAAGTTACATTGACATATTCTAAAAATTGGTTACTAGAAAATGACGTTAGTGTAAATGACAGAGCTACTATTTGCAGATTACATGGCGATAATAGCAGAGGAACAGAGGAAGACCTACAACACAATATATATTGACTAAAATTAACATCAAATTATATATTTAGAAAACTGAACTGAACAAAAAAAAAGAAATTAGAACAACATGTGGAACACTATAATTAACTAGAAACAATAATTGAAAACAAAAATAGTACTATAGGAAAAGAGATAAAAGATAAAATAGGAAACACAGAGAAACATGCTAGAAAATCCTCTATTTGGCAGAAAGGAAATAACAAAAAGTACGAAAACCAAATTTGTTTAAAACAATTTAAAACAGTAGCGAATCATGGACAATGACAGAAAAACAAAAACATATAATAAACGCTATGTATATGAGGTTCCTCAATAAAAATAAAATATAAAACCATAAGAGATAGGATAAAAATGAGACATACGAACAAAACCTACAGATGAAATCAATACTTGGAAAATAACAAAGGGGCAGATGAGGTGGTTTGGGCACACATGCAGAATGGAAGAGGAAATAAATATTAAGAGAATATACGAAACAAATACAATAATAAAATGGTGATGTGGCCATCATAGTACTTTCCCTATATTTTACTCGAAAACTATGACGTTTCCGCAAAAAAGTTATCCTTAATAATTTGTTCAGTTTTAAATTCTCTATAATTATTTGTTATAGAAGCTTCATGTAACTTCAATAGTTTATTAGCAATTAGCAAAAAATGTCAAAATTTTCAGTTTTTATTATTTTTCTTGAAAGTTAAGAATTTTATGAAAAAATGTTTATATAAAATTTGTTCAGTTTATAATCCCATTTAACTTTTGTTTGAACCATTTTTAAAAAAATTTTATATTTAGAAAAATATTACCAAAAAACAAAAAAAAACGCCTCGAGTAATCATCCACTTCCGGTCTATGAATGTTCACCAAAAGCTTTTCAGTTCCAGTTTCTAACGATAAAACCTTAAGTTTACTGTTTCATCTCAATAGGATGTTTCGTTTTTGAGATACAGCACCCACCGACAGACAGACAGACAGACAGACAGACAGACAGACGGACAGACAGACACACACACAGACACAAAAATTTTTTTTCCAGAAATTAGTGTAATGGGTTCAGGGGACCCCAAAACGGATATTTCCGCAAAAAAAATTTTTCAAAAAAAAATCACGATCACAATACTTCCCCTATATTTCATATAGGGAAAGTAAAAAGTAAACATAAAATTATTGTTATTGCCAACAATAGCCACGGACCGGTTTAGATCTATTTTGGATCTCATCAGCGGAACACGGCAGAAGATAGGGAATTCCAAATCTTGACTGACGGTTTATTGGGAGATATGGATTAAAAACTTCAAAGTAAAACTCCGTTTTCTTCTCATCAATTATTCTACGTTGATTTTTCAAAACCGGTCCCTGAATGTTGTTGACAGGGAACAACAGTTTAATATTTCCATCCATTTATTCTTCTGTACTATATTAATCTCTTTAAATTTTAGTTCGGTAGATTATTGTTAATTCAACCAGGTATTAAGTTGATTAATCCCCGCATTGAAAATAAAGTTATTAATTGATATTTTATAATGAAATGCTGTATGTGACCTTACAGGATATTGGCTACGGATATGGATACGGATATAGGAGGATGTAGGAGGGTGAAGATAGACCCCCTATCTATCTATTTGACACATATTATTCTGAGGATCTCTCCTGAGTACAGTAAACTATCGAAGATGGGGTTGACACCGTCCGATATAACTTTGACCAATTCGGAGGTAATAGCACCATCCAAGACCTGGTCCTCTGTGAGTTTTTCCTGGAGGTTTTGGCGGTCAATTATTGCTACTTGGTGCCTGTTATCAGTTTCCTTATAGTTGGGTGTTGAGCTTGATGGATGACTACCTCTATTTATCCTTTTTCTGGGATTCAGTTCGCGAGAAGTCATCTGATCTGTTCCTCTTTTTATTTTTACCTGAAACTCCAGCTTTAACAAAGGTGATCGCTCTCGGCAAGGCCTTACGTTTCCCAGGGGCTGCCAGCGAGCATCCATCTTTTGCTTGCCTGGTGTCCACAGAGCTGGAGAAAGGTCCCAGCTCTTGGCCAGCCTTACTTTATCTTTTAGCCTCGGCTAAAGGTTCAACTTATACGTTCTTATATTTTCTCAATTGGAAAAGGCTGGCATAATGTGTGAAAATGGAATTCTTATTATTACTTTATACCCTTTAAGGTATCGTTTAATTTTCTAATAAAAGTCCATTACAGGTTAATTAACAAAAAATAGTTATATTGAAGCCACTCAATGCTTCTAGAATTCCTTAAGAAAGTAACGTTAAAATTTGGTTAGAAAGTTGACTTCACCCGTCAAATATAATGATTCAAATCAATGCTTTGTAACAAGACGATAACTATGCAGCATTCATATAACGATTAAGATTCATTTAAATTTTGCTGAAAAAGGTGAAAAAAATTATGAAAAATCCTAATTTCTTTAAAATATTTAAAATGTTATTGAAATAAATTGTCTATTATCTCTTCATTTGATAATTTGTTTTACCCTTTTATAGATCTATTTTACTTCAAAGCAAAGATATTCTTAAAAAATAGATTTTAGGATAGGAAAAGAAAAATAGTAATATCATTTTAGTTAATTGTATTTTAAAAATGATATGAACTGTATAAAAGTAGTAATAAGTTACACAAATCTATAGAAAACACAGAAAAAAAAAACACTTATCCACAAAGAAACTACAGGAATGAAACTTGTAGACTTCCACGTTTGGGAATGAATTCTAAGATTAACATTAACAGAGATTATTGCTCGTGTTACACGTACTAAACATACTAAACATTGCACTGTGCGGCCTAAACATACATAACACTATCTAACAGTAATGACTAGGGGAAACATATCATTAGCCGATACCTTAAAAAATAAAATAAATTTAATTTAGTACGAATCCGACTCACCTACTAATAAATACTAGGGTGTTAGTGTGAAATAAATAAATTATAAACGATAAGTGTTAAACTAAACTGACTACGTTCTGCGTCCAGTGAGGGTTGATCCGATTTGGACGCATGTCCGACTAGGAGCACTCTCGTCTACCGTCGAAGAAGTTTCGCAAAAATTGACTCAACAAAAATTGTTTCTTCAACGATCCTAACGAATATTAACTAAAATTTTATTTAAACAAAAAAAATATATAAAACTAATAATATTTACATACACTAAACTATTAAATATATTAAACAATAACATAATGACAAGATTAGTAGCAGTGGTTATTAATTTTTAAATAAAATAATTTCTTTATTGATATTACAATATATAGTGTGATATCAATGAAGAAAGTGTTTTATTTACATTTACATTAATTGATTATACATAATAAAATATCCAAGTTTTTAATGATTAATTCGAATAAATAAGTATGATTTATAATAATTTTAATCTTGCCACTATTAAAATTTAGTATATGTAAATAGAAAAAAAATAAACCCTGGTATTATCGGCTAATAGTACTTCAAAGTTACCATAGCCATTTAACCTAAACGCTAATGAGATTATTACGAAGCACAATTTTGTATATGTACAAGTTTTAGCCTGTTCGGCTTTACCTAATCATCTAAATAGCACCATTTCCGAAATAGCTCCTAACCCTAAATTAAGTATTAATAATATGGCACATTAATTCACGATTTGATTTCGATGAAACTGGATAAGGCACGCGGTTATTGCACTAGATTTAAACTAATGTTAACTTAAATATTACAAGTCTTTTATACCATGAATGGTCCCTATTGAGGAATTTTTTTGATAAATTTGGTCACACCGCAATGGCCAATCCGATCGAGTAGGTGTTAGAACGTTCGGTGGATTTTTGATAAGGGTCCCGTCCCGAACTAGGGGAGAAGTCCATCGGTTGTTCTTGGATGATCGGACTAATTTGTAAATTAGATCCAAACCTGCTTGTGTTGAGGATCACCGATGGGTGTTCAATTGTTGAGTAGAGTAATCTTTCTGGGTTTGGTGAGATCACCGTTGATCGATAGTAAATCGGTGAACGAACTGTGTTGTTCTTGATAACGGAATTCATCGAGACGATTACTGGTGTTGGTGAAGACAGGTTTTTATCTGGGGTTGTTTCCCTGGAATTGTGTCTCCCATTGATGCGCATGCATGATGATTCCTCGTGTTTATAAAGGTAGGATTTTAGGGCGAATGCCTTTCCGCACCTTCCGCAAACGTGAGGCTTCGTGTTGGAGTGGGTTTGTACGTGAGCCCGTAGGTTGGATTTATCTGCGAAAGCTTTGTTGCAGATAGAACATTTAAAAGGTTTTTCACCTAAAATTTTTAATAAATTAATATTTTAGTAATATTGATTTATTGCATTAATTTATTTACCTGTATGTGTTCTAATGTGACCCTGAAGTAGCCAAGGTCTTGAAAAGCATTTCCCACAATACTGGCACTTGCAGCCTTGATTGTGAGTCCTCACATGCATAGAGTAAGCGGGCATGCTGACGTAAAGTTTGTCACAGTGCGGACAACGACGCGCCTTTTTATCAGCCGGACTTCTATGAGTCTGCCTGTGTCTAGCTAGGTTACTAGATGTGCTGTACCTCTTTCCACATTCTGCACACTCATGCTCGTGGTTTTCATTGTGGCCATTCGTATCAGAAGAACTTCCATTAGGGACATTCTGTACCCTAGGGGTAATGCCATTACTGTTCGTCAAGACACCATCTCTCTGTAAATAAAAATTAAAACATTGGTAATTATAATAAAAAAGTTATATGAATGATACTGCGGATATCCAAAAATAAATTTTTGGCAAACCGCTGTATGACTCATGCTAAGTGTTTGTGCGAGAGAAAACAAAAGGTTGTAATGACCTTGATCATGTGAGGCCTCGGCGCCCTGGAGGATTTGTCGAAGAGCTTATGGGTGTACGTATAGGCCGGTTCTTCTCCTCCGCTTCCGTCCACTTTGGTCGACAAGTGCCTGTGGTCCAGAATCTTGCCGGCCGCGGCTGCCAGACTCACCTCGGCCAGTTTAGTTAAATTGTAAAGTTCATCCGGACATTCCGAACTATTCTCGGACTCCTGGTAATCCGAATTAGAACCCTCCGCCACACTGACGATCCTCTCCGGACTGGAATCTGTTTACAAAAATGAGATAATTTAATACTTTAATTTATACAAACATGTTTGAATTAGGATTTATATAACGCAATAAAATATTTTAACTAGTAGTGCTCTAAACAAATTACGCAATAACTGTTCCCATTGTTTTATTGTTACATGAATATGTTGATATAAGAAAAAAAAATATTGACGTCTAAGGTCTTCAAGAAAGAATTGTGGATTATAATAAGTATTCCTCATCAGATTTTGAAGCTTTGTAACCTCTAAGGCAATAAATGATTATTATTGCTTCATATATTTATTTACTTTTTAAACTACAATTATAATTTGAATTGACCTTGTAACGTTTGTACTGACCACTAGTAAAAATCTAAAGATTTTATGATCAAAATGAATATAACACTTAAAGACTATAAAAAAACCAAAATATTAAAAATAACTGTACAGATGATAATGTTATTTAGACAGAAATCTCCATAGTAGCAAAAAAATTTTGATCAATATAAGATTACTACAACTCTGATGAAGTTCAAGATCATGAAGATCAATAGTAAGTAGATATATCAACCAACTGAATGATCACCTACGTATGCAAAAACTACAACTGGTGAATACAATCAGAAATATAAAGCACCTCTTTAACAGAAATACTTTCTCATTGATTCATAAAAAAATACCAACACATTGGGATGAAGGTGTACCCACTTAGCAGACTCATTCTGAATACGTTCGGGAGAAAAAAAATGGCTGAGACATCCTGCCAAAATAAATCTAAATATACGCAATAAAGAATTTTCTGGAGATCAACGACACGGCGAAACGTATTTTCAGGTATAAAGTGGCAAAAATAAAAATAGTGGGATGCGCGGATCGGCGACGTGGAGACAACGGCCGGTGTTCCGTTCGGCGGCTACTTGTTGCGAATTGGCGCCCTGCCGATCACACCTTACAGAGTGTATACATTCGGCCCGAATTATCTCTCACGAGAAAGAGATCAACAAGTTTCAGGATATTTCATAATGGCGATGACGCACGTCGCCGCACTTATTAATATATTATCAACTCCTCTCCGGTAAATATAGGTGGTGCCTCTTATCCGAGAGCACCTGCTCTAAAAATATTCGACTTCGTGGTTTTCACGTGGTTCGTATATATTTTCATCTCCGAGAATGCCAGGAATAAAATGGCCCGAGGTAAATAAAGGCCTGGGTGGTGACAATGTGCACGGCGTCTTTCAGGATTTCATGTGGTACATCAAATTCTTTTTCCTTCACAATGTTCAGGAATTTATTTTGATTGCATTTTGAATTCGCAGTACTATATCTTACAAAGTTCTAAAAAATTTTAAGGTAATAGTTTTTGCTTCTACCCTTGAAATGTTTTATATAGGAACATTAAAATAAATAGCACTTTGTTGGTTCACTGTGTGTGATATCAACAAAGTGCAATTTCTATTAAAGTTCCTGATTCCAAGAAGTATAACAAAGTGATGCCACTATGAATTAATATTTTCTTATATAGTTTGAACCATTATAAATTGCTTTTCTTTTATTTAAGCTAAAGACCAAAACATCACTTGAAGCATTTAATGCAGAATTGTCTTCGATTATATCTTGTAATAGTCAACTATGATTTTTGATGTAGAATCGATCAGATTTGCTTCGATTCTAAAAATACCTTTTCATAATGAAAAATTTATTCGCATTTTAAAGGTTTTTGTTGTTTAGATTCTTTCTTGCGGTTTTTACATTCCGCAAGAAGCTCTTGACATTTACAAACTAAATCACATTTGTCCATTCATTATTTTATTGCTATTATTAATTTTACTTAGTTTTTTTGCTACAGCAAAATGTAGAGTCTTCCTAAAGATTCTTTTGAGGACGTTTCTTTACTAGAAAACTTTCATAAAAATTATCAAAAATACAATTTTAGCCAGATATCGGCAGTTCTTATTACTAATAATCTTGATTAATTAGATTTTAAAATCACTTTTTTATAATGTTTATAAACCAATACAATATAATATAAAAGTTTTTGAATAGAAAGTTTCTTCAAGAAAAGATATCCTGATAGAATTGAGGAAGGAAGATTAGGTCTTCACTCAGCGACAAATTTTTCAAATCTAATAGATTAATGGTATCATTCTTAACTAGGTATGGCAAAAAAACACATCTTACATAACGAAAAAATGTATTATCTCAAATTTCAATAATTAAATAACTATGTAAAGTATTTCCAAAAAGGCATAATATTTTATATTATCTTGGTTCTTCCTGCCTATACCATATTTACAAAACAGATATATAAATTAATGACATACGTATCAAAATTTAGAAAGCAAAAAACAATCTGATTATTTTAATTAAAACTTGGATAATACATATTTATTTGGTAAAATAATTACTACTATGTATATATAAAGTATTGCAAATTCTTTATTAGACTACACCAGTTTTAGTATTTCCTTTGCGGATCCGGGTGCCAAAAGTGTCAAAAGTTCTAAATTGGCAAACAAAACTAATGTTTGAGTGCCTATTAATAGCATACTTTGATCTCTATGATTCCGCAGAACATCGCGACAAATCCAACGTGTTTAGTCAGAGGTGATAAAGGTTTGATTCAGTCCTATTATAAGTGTAGATGATCTTTATACTCAGCAACTTGTCTTTTAAATTAGACATGTTTTTTGAATAATGGCTAAAACACATAATTTACATTGAACAAAAAGTTTTTATTGACAATTAATATTTTTATATGCGAAATATATAATATAAATAAATAAAATCATATTTGACAAATAACCACCTCTTGTTATCCCATAGACCACTACAGTTTTGTTAAAAATTTTGGATAACGTTTTGACATAATTACGGTACAAATAATGTTTCTTTTGAATTATTTGTCGACTATTCTTATAAACATGGCTTTTCACATAACCCCAAAGAAGGGAAGTTAATATTTTTTAGAAAAACAAGTGGCTCGGTGGGCGCAAATATCTCAAAATCCGTTAGAGAATTTGTTCTTAAACTGTAAACTTAAAGTTTTGTAATTTCACAAAGCAACAGCCTCGTCAATTCAATATTTAATGTTTTATTCTAAGTAGCGAATCCTTTTTTGTCTTTTTAGGATTTTTTTATATACTCTTAAGTTAGACTTTGTGATAGTTACCAACGAATGACAGATATTTTCTTTCAAATACGCCAGGGAAATTTGACAATTGATGTAAACTTTAGATTGAGAAAACCACGAAAAGTCCATAGGGGTTTAATTTAGGACTACGTGGAGAAAAATTTATATCACCTCTCCTGAAGATAAATTTCACGAAATCGTATCAGAAACGCATTTGACGTGTATGACGTTGCTCCATCCTGCTAGATCTATGTTCTTTGGTTAAGACAAAGAAAGTTTTGCAATTTAGGTATAAAAAAGTTTCATCTCCATTGACTGTTATTATTATCTTTTTCTACATAAAGTAAGGACCGATAATTTCTCGCGTCGATATCGCAGCCCATACGATCACTTTAGGGATATCTGATTCTTGCATTTAGAATTCGTTGAACTCTAGTAATACTTCTGCTTATTCACATGCCTATTAAGATGAAAGTGAGCTTCATCTAAAAAACAAGATGTTAGTAAACGTTAAAATGCTCCTAATTGCCTGGTGTACGAAGACAAGCCTTTGACCAGCAACTTGGAGCTATAATTCTTGTACCAATTGAATTTTATAGGAGTGAGTTTTAGTTCTTTGTGTATAATACGATGTAATTACGATTTAGGCACAATTAAAGTGCTTTCGCGCTTTCGAATTTAAAAAGGTTAAGATCGCCACGAATAGACTGGTTAACTGGTTAAACTGCCGTTTTTGATGATCTTGGTTGACCCGTTTATGGTTTTTCCAGTGTTGTACCGGTCTCTTCAAATTTCTTCACACATTTTCGAATGAGAGGTTTGATTGGTCTCATTTAAGGGACGAAAGTCAAAACTCAACATAATAGTTCTGAATATTGGTGAAGGTCCAGAAACATCAATTCTGCGACATACAGTAAATCCAATAAGTTTGTACACAGTTGAGTTTTTGGCTTTTCTAATGTGGTGCCGGTCTCTTCAAACTTCTTCATTCATTTTTAAATTAGAGGAATGTGCTTCATTTAAGCGTCGAAAACGGAATATTGCAGAATTTTCTAAGCGCTGCAGTCGCCGCCAAATTACAACTTTTGCAAAACTCTTGATCTGCACCCAAGAAACGTTCCATAGGGATATTTCCAAGAAGCAGTCAACCGATTGACATATCCTCCGCGCCCCTAGGGTTCGTTGAAACTTTCTTTTGGGGCCATGTAACATTTTATAATAATAGTGTCAGAAAATACTTTTTTTTAACTCAGGAATTATTCACTATAGGGCAGACAACTACAAGCAAAAAATTAGACAATTTACTTCTAAAGTATGTTTATTGGGACATACAAAAAAGTACATATGGGCAGTTTTACAAAAATATAAACATTTTCCAGTTTACTTCACTTATCGCTTTTTCGACCAGTATCCATTTAGGACCATTAACTGTATTGAATATATTTGTTATGAAATGGCGCGAAACATGAAATGCAAGGGCAACCTTGCAGTGGCAATACTGCACATTGGATCTTTTCGGATTTTTATGTGTGCTGCATCTAGCGCATCTACAAGAAGTAGTCGACTGAGTTAGGTGATCTCCCGCATTCCACAGTCGGACCGTGTTCTCAAAGCTGATTGCACGCCAATAAGTTTTCTTCATCTTATTCTTTCCTGTAATCAATCATGAAGCCACCTGTCTGCGGCTAGAATATTCTTCTATATTTGTAAATGAGACACAATAACTTTGTTTTACCACAATTACAGTGACTATAGTTTCGAATATAAGCTATTAATTATCAAACTAAACGTTTTTTGTTTGATAATTGTGTCTCATTTACAAATCATTTAAGATGTATCACGAAGTAGACGCCTCTACCATCAGATATTCTCCTATATGTTGATTGACTAGTGTGCTCCTAAATCCAATATGAGAATTTAGATTTTTTGTTGGACTTCGTCGATGCAGCTTTATAAAATATATATCTGAATTGACAATGTTCCTACTACAGTCCACCGCTCTACCAACTGATCGAAGGTAATTCTGAATTGACAATAGCAGGTCCAAAGAAATTTCAACCACCATCATTATGATTTACACGCTATATTGTAGGAGGCATGTAGGAGGCTATGGACACGTGACATCCTACCGAGATCCTTTCTAAATCTTTGTTCAAGCGCAAAACTGTTGAAGTTTCGGTAATCTTGTGCATTGTACTTGCAACAAATATGCATTTCTTTTCCCTATCTCTCCCCTTTACAAACAAAATATCACGACAATTTACAGAATCAAGTTGTCTGGAAGTCAAACTCTTATAATCAGCAACAACATTCTTCTGAAAATTCTTCCTATTCGAACGAATAGTTCTACACCCATATAAAGATCTTCCGAAAGAAGAAAATGCATTGATTGTTTCTATTTTACTTGAATAACTACGCATTTCTTTCCCCTATCTCTCCAATTTACAGCATCATGTAGTCCGGATGCCAAACTCTTATCATCAGCAAGAACGTTCTTCGGTAAATTCTTCCTATTCGTACGAATAGTTTCACACCCATATAAAGATCTTTTGAGAAGCTTGCTAAGCAATTTGAAACTTGTAAAAAAGTTATCGAAGAAGATGCAGTAATTTTTTCCGTGGAACGATTTTGTAAGTTCGAGAACAACTCTTCCCCTAGAGATCCATCTTTCCCACTCTCCTTTTTACCTTCGTATACCAAACATTGCAGTAGATATCCCATCGTAGCGCATGCAATAGCACAGATTTTGAAACCTCACTTTATCGGTTTCAGCGGCATATGTTGCTTCAAGCTAGTTCTACCTTTTAATGCAACCATACAATTTATCGTAGTTGAGTTCTCCTTTCTTGGACATTTTTGAATTGTCATTTATATGTAAGAAACGCAATATATTTGAGAATATCTTCATGGCCATTAGGTCTGCAATTCGAGTCTTATGGAAATTTATATCTGTTGACCAGTAGAGTCAAATACTAGGTAAGGAGTCAACACCCAAGAGTGTGAACATTCCCAAAACAGCCCTTAGTTTAGTTTCGGTTAAATCTTGCTAAAATGCCTAGAATTCATGCACCACGCCGATTTCATCAATTAAATGATTTTCAAAACGGTCGCATTGTTGGTATGAAAGAGGCGGGCTGCATTTTGAAGAAAATAGCCCAAAAACTCGAAATTACACCCTCAACTGTAATGCGATTATGGAGAAGATGGTCTGAAGAAAATGACTATCAGCGACAGAGATGTTCTGGTAGACCTAGCGTTATACAGGATGGCCAAGAACGCTATCTAGCTTAGTACCTTTTTGCTCACTATACAGGTTTGACTGAGTAACTATTACGTCGATCAATTTTTGGTCAAATAGATTTGTAAATATATCGATGAATCAGTATCAGCAGTAAGTTTCGGTCCAAAGTCCTCAGTAAATGTGGACGTTCCAAATTTATTTGCGAATGGAATTTTTATCCAGTTGTAGGTATAATTATTCTTGGACTGTATGAAATTTATTTATCTTGTCGTTATCACTGGATTCTTGTTGAATTTGGTCATTTGGTACAAAATTTGATCTCCAACATTCCACAGTCGGAACGTGTTCTCGACGCTGATTGCACGTCCATCAGTTTTCTTCATCTTATTCTTTCCTGTGATCAACCATGAAGCCACCTGTCTGTGGCTAGAATATTCTCCTATATGTTGATTGACTAGTATGCTCCCAAATCTAATATGAGAATTTAGTTTTTTGTTGGACTTCGTCGATGCAGCTTTACAAATTATATCTGAATTGATAATATTTCTACTACAGTCCACCACTGAATTGACAATAGCAGATCCAAAGAACTTATAATGAAAAAACACGATCGTTTTGAGTTTAGCTTTTATTTTGTAGATACTGCTACAATTGTTTCACCACACAGTGGCTTCATCAGGCAGATGAATAATGATTCATCTGCCTGATGAAGCCACTGTGTGGTGAAACAATTGTAGCAGTATCTACAAAATAAAAGCTAAACTCAAAACGATCGTGTTTTTTCATTATAAGTTCATAATGGAGTTTCGCCAAGTAACAGCCTTATCAATCCAAGATCCAAAGAAATTTTAACCACCATCATTGTGGTTTCCATGCTATATTGTAGCAGGCATTGAGCTAATCGAACAAATCTATGCCCTTTATATTCTTATTATAATCACCTATGGACAAGGAACATCCTACCGAGATCCTTTCTAAATCTTTGTTCAAGCGCAAAACTGTTGAAGTTTCGGTAATTTTGTGCATTGTACTTGCAATAGCTACGTATTTCTTTCCCTTTTCTCTCTACTATGTAACCAAAATATTACGACAATTTACAGAATCACGTTGTCCGGACGCTAAGCTCTTATCATTAGCAAGAACGTTCTTCAGAAAATTCTTTCTATTCATACGAATAGTTCCACACCCATATAAAGATCTTCCGAAAAGCTTGCTAAGCAATGTGAAACTCATAAAAGATTTATCGAAGAAGATGCAATAATTTTTTTCTTGGAACGATTTTGTAGGTTCGCTCACCTAGGGATCCATCTTCCTCACTCTCCTTTTTACTTTCATATACCGAACATTGCAGTAGATATCACGTCGTAGCACATGCAATAGCTCAGATTTTGAAACCTTTCTTTATCGGTTTTAGTGGCATATATTGCTTCAAGCTAGTTTTACCTTTGAATACAATCATACTTTCGTCTTCTGATAAATTTCTTCCCGAGCTAAAAACCGTTAAGAAATTTTTATGCAATATTTTTATCATGGGTGCTATTTTCTACAATTTATCGTAGTTGACTTCTCTTTTCTTGGGCATTTTTGAATTGTCACTTATATGTAAGAAATGCAATATTTTTAAGAATCTTTTCATGCAAATTACGTCTGCAATTCTATTCTTATGGAAATTTATCTGTTGACCTGTAGAGCCGAATACTGGGTAAGGTGTCAAGATCCATGAGTATAAACATTCCCAAAATAGCATTTAGTTCAGCTTTGGTTAAATCTAGCTTAGTACCTTTTTGCTCGCCATACAGGTTTGACTGGGTAACTATTACGTCGATCAATTCTTGGTCAAATAGATTTGTAAATATATCAGTTTCAGCAGTAAGTTTCGCTCTAAAGTCCTCATTAAATGTGGACGTTTCAAATTTATTTGCGAAATGAAATTTATTACGAAATTTATTAGAGTAATATCGCTATCATTGGATTCCTGTTGAATTTGGTCATTTGGTACAAAATTTAGATCGATTATTCAGTCCTCATGAAAGTCAAGCACATCATCAGTACCAGTATGCCTTGCACGCTTGGGCGTGGAGCTAGTTTTAGGCGCACGAATAGGAAGATCATCATCCGCATCAGAATCGTCTCCAATATCAGAATCTAAAGCTTACTCATCAGTTACACAATCTATATGATCGTAAAAACTGTCGGGCACTTGGTTTGAAAATAACAATGATCAAACTACAGAAGTAAATAAACGAATTGAGATCGCGTAATCTAAATCTACAGCTAAGAATACGCATGGTGAGATGCTACATTTTTCAAATTTTGTTATATGGAATGGAAGCGTGGACGCTTAAGAAAAATAACGCCAACAAGGTAGAGGCATTTGAACTGTGGGTCTATTGGCGCATGCTAAAAATATTATGGACAGAACATATTATAACAAATGAGGAAGTTCTGCACCGAGTCCAAAAGCTTGTTTAGATCATCAAGAAACGAAAATTAGAATATTTTGGACATATCATGCGGGGCAAAGATACTATTGAATCATGCAAGGAAAAATAGACTGTAACAGATCAAGTGGGCGACGAAGAACTTCCTGGCTCAAAAACCTACTAGAGTGGTATGGACAGACATCTACCAAACTATTTAGAGCTGCTGCATCTAAAGTTAAATTGCCATAATGATAGCTAACCTCCGTTAGGAGACAGCACCATAAGAAGAAGAAGTCCATAGATTCCAGGTTAGTGAAAGCATATCGACGTTCCATTATTGCCCTATAAAGGAAGAGGCCACTAAATTTTCATGGAATTCAGCACAGTATTTTAGATTATATCAAACTTGATTTACTATATCAAGCCGAAAGTGTTAGGGATAAACCAATAATTTCAGTGCATTCGGTACATATTTCTTCATAATCTTACCAAGTTTCGTGGTTTACGGAAACGCAAATTATACTTCACTTTGCAGAAAAACTTGTCACAGGTGGTGCCGAAGGTGCATACGCCAAGCCGAACACTGATTGATAATTTAATTGGTTACCCCACTTCTCGTCAGGTAAAACGCAAGTGGAAGAAATAACAACCATAATCTGTTCACGTCACGCTCTTATACACAACTAATCGAAAATGAAACCATCCACTTTATTTAAACTATTCTTTTTAGCCCCGATTGATCAATTTTTTATCTAAAGCCCTATGGTTTATTAACCCTTTATAGAATACTGGTCGCTATGTATTCTATAAAAGGTTAATAAACCATAGGATTTTAGATAAAGAATTGATTAAAACATAATGTTTCATCAAGAGATAAGTTAGAAAGTTATTCCATAAGATTTCATTTCGTACTTTTTTGTTCCCAGGTCTTCATGTAGAATTTTAAAACTAAGCTTTTAATTTTTTTTTTAATCTAGCAAAGTTTATATAGAATAAGCCAACACCAAATCTTTTTGATGATTTCATCAGTCATATTTCAAGAGATCTTTAAGACGCGTGTAAACATTAATAGGTTTCTTGATGCATTAAAAAGTTTATACTAATATTTGGTTTGGTAATATGAGATACATTATCAAAACTGCTTTTTAGGCTACGTTCCTCTTATGAAAAAAATCATATCGTGTGTGTGTTAAAATATCAAATCACAAACCAATTAATATAATTAAAAGAAAAAATTATTTAAAAACCACTTGAATATTTCTGGGTTTTAAATAACGATTAAATCAATAGTATAAACCAAAATCTTTAAGATAGAAAAGTGACTGAGGCGTAAAAATGTTATTGGTTGTTACTTGAGCAACGGTAGCTATGGGGAATTAATCGAGGAAATGTTGATAGAGAGTAGAAAAGAGAGGGAGGTTTGGATGGAGGAGATGAGGAAGGCAAGGGAAACGTGGAAGAAGAAGATAGGCAAGGCAATGGAGATGTGCAGAGAAGAGATAAGGGTGATAAAAGAGATGTACAGAGAAAAGGGAAAGTTTTTAAGAGAAAAGAAAAGAGAAGAGAAAGGGGGTTAGATGTGGAGAGAGAGAAAAAAAAAAAGAGAGAAAGGGTAATATCGTGATAAGAGGGAAAGACTTTCGAGATAATGGAAAGATCGGAAAATTCCTAAAAGAGGTGGTAGAAGTGAATGTAGAGACAAAGTAGAGTTTCAGGTTGATAGAACAGGGAAGGTAACGGGGGTGAAACTGGGAGGTAGGGTAGATAAGATTAGGGTGATGAAGAATAAAAGATAGATTAAGAAAACAGGAGAATCTTTACTGATCTTACTTGAGCACAAAATTTTAATTTACAAAAATTCGTGGAGTAAGGTGATAGCAATGCTATAAAAAAACATTAAATAACTGATAGTTTTGAGTTAGTAAAAACCGAGCGTCACACGATAGAAAAAGATGTTCATTAAAAAAATAATGAAAGTATACAATATCTTCATCTCATCAATGTGAGAGAAATGAGAGTACATACCAGTGCTTCAAAAGCAAGCCGTTTAATTGTTAACCATGAAGTAGTGAATGAGAATATTATTGAAAGTCAAGAAACAGCAATTGGAAGCGGGACTAGAAATGATGTTTCTTGATGTAAATTTCATGAAGTTTTATACAGCGTGTACTCACTGAAGACCTGCATCTTCATGCTTACAAAATTTAATTGATACAAGAACTAAAGCCTAATGACAATTCACAGCGAATAGAGTTTGTTGAATGGATTATTGAACATCCAAAATCACATTTTCACCTTAATGGCTTTGTTAATCGTCTAAGTTACTATATTTGAGGTTCAGGGAACTCGCATGTGAGTATCTAGAAACAATTGTATCCTCAACGTATCACTGTTTGGTACATATTTTTGGCTTAATACAAGCTGGTCAAGCAGCCGATATTTCTGGTGCTCGATATTGCGATATAGTAACGCAGTTCTTTCTGTTTAAATTAGAGGATATTGACATGGACGAAATGTGGTTTCAACTAGACGGTACAACATGCCATACAGCAGTTGAAACAATTCAATTACTGCATGAGACATCAGCTGGCTGATGGCTTTGAACCTCGCTCATTTTGGTGATAAGTATTGGTTTCCCAGATTGTTTGATTTTACACCATTAAGGTTATTTCATGCAAAAAGTCTATGGTAACAAGCTAGCAATGTCTCCTTTAATGCGTGCTTGCTAGCTTGTTACCACAGACTTTTTGCAATACTTCAACGATAGTCAACACACATAAAATAATCATGTAATATTAGAACAGGCGTATAACTATTTGACCTATAAGTTATTTTATACACAACCCTTTTACATGTGCTTTGCGATTTAATTAAAAAATAACAATTTAAAGAAAAACTATGTTTTTCTTTTTAAATTTAAATCATAGTATTAGTAATAAATAAATAATTTATATCTAAAATATTCAAATTTACAATTTTACATATCTCTCTGTATTGATTACTAGAAAACTAAATGATCCTTGACCATTCTATAAATATGTCTAATATTATAATATTATAAACGTTCGAGGTTTTTCTTAAGTACACAAAATGAATCACTTTTCTTTTTTAATCCTCGTAAATACGTATATTTTTCAGTTTGTAGCTGGTTAAACTTTCGCCTTGATATTGCTGTCCTCGACACCTTAAGTTTTGATCTGAACTATTTTTATTTGAATTTAAGACGCAATATTTCCACGACCGTTCCTATAAATATTTATATTATTGCATTGTAAACTTTACGCTATTTAATTCTTATTTATTTCTGTCAATTAGGTTTTCACATTTAATAGTAAAAATATTAGATAGGCTCTACATAAACAGCCATTGATCTTCTAATTCTAAAAAGTTAACTACATTATAATCCTTATATAGATTTGAGGATATTTTTGAATTCAGGTAATTACGTTTTGACGCAGAATTCGTTGTAGCATTTGCTAGGTACTACCTTACCGGTACTTGATCTCATTATTCTCAAAGTCTTACCATAGTATAGTCTCAATATTGATTAAATAATATTTTTGGATTTTGTAAAGATTAGTAAATTATGCGATAGAATAAATAAATGAGCTATTTATTTCATAATGTTTCACCAAGAGATTAATAAGAAAATTATTCAAGAAATACTTATTCCTTTTAATCATGCTGGAGAAATTAAAATGATCTGATCTTCTAGGAAAGACACTAAGTAATTATATCTACAATCGAATATTTAACAGCAAAATACTCAGAAAAGAAAATTAATTTTTGAAATATAATTAGGAAGCAAAATATAAAATTTTGACCAAGAAACCGTAGTTTTGATTCAATTGTCAAAACTTCTGAAAGCTTACAAAATCCACTCTAAAACTTTATGTATCTCGTAGTTTTACCTTGTAAGCAACTTTTACATATTTATTATTTTGTATTTATACTATTATCCCAGATTATATAGCCAATTACCTAAATTACCACATAATACTTCTATGAAAAAAGGCCGAAATTATTTAAATTATTTGACCGTTATCTTTAAATAAAGTACTTATTAGTAGGGCTACAATCGCCATTCACTTCTAAATCCTTCGGATTGCAATCATTTCTCGTTGAACGTTTGATAATGTATCAAACGTACAAGCTAATTACGTGTCGGTACAAACAGACACTGCCAATCGATGCGTATTAATTATTATCGTGGGCTGCCAATTTGGGACCTATATAAGATATCAGCTCGATGTATATTTATCGTCGACCTCATTCATTCACACTTTTTTGGCACCTGATGATCGCCATGCGCGCGCCCAACCGGACCAGACTCAGCCACAGGTGTTTCTTATCAACTCCAACATTTATTACGGGCGGATCATAACATTCGGCGGTATTTATAGAGTTTCATTTATTTTCCTTAAATTCATTCGGCCGCTGCAAAATAAATTCACCACACGAAAATCGAAAATTGTTGTTTCAAGAGCATCGAGTCTTTGTGGGAAGGTAAACCGAGACAGTGGTAAATAAACTGGGAAATCCAAAATTATCCGATAATAAGTACAAGGATTCAGTATAAATAGAGCAAAATATATAACAAAATAACAATATGAAAGATCATAATAAGAAGAAGAAGGAAAATAAAATTCTAGTGACCAATGTAACAAATATAGATAATATTTGAAAGAAACTTACTCGAACTACTTGTAAGTATTGAAATTTGTTAGGATTACTGAATTCTAAAATTTTTAAAGGAAGAAAACTGGATCGATGAGGCTTGAATCTGAAAAACACTCGGTGGTGTATAACATTGTTGTAGAATAATAAAAACGTTTTTGAAACCATATACTGTGTTAGTATTTTATTAAGTAAAAAAACTCAGTTCCTTGGTCTTCAACTGCGCTACGCTTAAGATCTAAAATTGGCCCAAGCCTGTTGTTGATAGGAAAACAATAATTATAATTTTGTATTTTACTATAAGTTTAATAGTGGCCTTGTAAAGGTTGAAACTACATTCGCTGAATAAATCCCGTTTGTGGTATTAACAAAGTACAGTTTTATTTATTATTTGAAGTTCCTGGTTCAAAATGTATCACAAAGTTATGGCTTAAAGCATCCAAAAAATTATAATAATGTTTTCTAAAATCTCTATCAATTAATAATTATCTATTGAAGAAATGAACGTTCCTAATTATCAAGTAGATAGTTTTTTTAGTGTCACTAGTGTTAATGACTTTGGAATTGAACAATTTAAAGAAATATTAATACTTAATAATTTAAAAACTATTACTAATCTTATTGTAAGTTATTATTAGGCAATAATTAAATTAATTAATCAGGCGTAAGGTTTTAATAAATTCTGCAAATTACTACAATTACACTATTTAGTAATCTCTGCAATTACCGAAATTAGAATATTTTTTGAAATTATAGTGCAATGATAGAAGTAATTGTTGTAAAGGAATTAATATTGAAATTCGTAATTATTCTAAAGAAATTACAGTTAAAAATGGTTTTGAAGAAGTTAAACAATGATGATAAGTAAATATCACCACTGAAATATCCGAAAAAATATTTTAAAATCAAATAAACATCCGCGCCATTTGACGCCTTTAAAAACACGAGTGTTAAAAATATCCATTACTCCGTTTTCATGTAAAGTAAACACCGGGATATGAAAAATCAGAAGCAATTTGTAAATACGTACATATGGATCTATTTCTAAGTTGCTGTCTGGATAAACAAGCTTAGTTAAATATAATGCTAATTAAAGAAATAAAAATTACTATTATAGTATAGTATAAATACTATTTTTAAAGATTTCAATATCATATTTTAATTAATAATAAAACAAATCGGTTACGTAGTTATTTAAAAACGAACATTGAATAGCGAATAAAAGATTTGTTATAAATAAGAGAAATCTGAAGATGATTAATGGTGGAAGCCATTATTTTATGTTACATTTTGGAATCAGGAACTCTAAAATAAACTACATTTGGTTGATATGTGTGTGACATCAATAAATTGTAGTTACTTTGAAAGTTTCGGAATCTAATGAAATTGTCGATTCTTTAGTGAAGAATTTCATCATTCCTAAAGTGAATTGGAATAAAATTTTTACCGATCTTTGAAGAATGAGTATCAATAAGCTCAAAACTTTGTCGACTTTCTTTTTCCATAGCTTTTGTTCAATAATGATCTGGAAGAAATTAACAGTAATTTGTTTTTTGATTTGATATGATGATTATTACTAATCAGAAAAGCTTGTGAAGCGTGAATGACACATCAGAATAGAGATTTTCCCTCTAGAAAAAAAAAAAATCAAGGCATAAGATTTTGCTAATTCACCGGAGATACACTTTGCACACAAAAGTAGTACAAAACTGTAAACCCTCACATTTTCTCTCTCGATAATTTATCACTAGTAGTTAATTTTGGCTAATAAAAGTATTAATTATCGAAAAAACAATGTAAAAAAATTTATAAATTATACATATATATTATCCCTATTTATCCCTGCAATAATACACTTCTGAAATTTCACCGGTATGACATTAGATCAATTAATTATAAAATATGGTACTTCCAGATCTATCCTTTTAAATAAAAATACTTCGGTTTCAATAATCATTACATCTTATAACCAGGTAAATATATCTAATAATGTTATTCTTTCCTTCAGAATCATTGATATATCCGATGTAGACCAAAAGTTTTTAACTACTTTATGCAAATTTTAGATATTATCGGTAGCAACGATCGCAACTTTAATAAAATCACTTTACCATTCAATAATAGCGATTCAGACAATTTTTATTCCTCCTGTCGTAATCTTATTATTCCATGGAAATCGTAAACCAAGAGAGCTATGGGATGCATGATAGCTATAAAAAGGTCAGACGATGACGTGAGAATATTTTCTGTTGAGAGGCCTGTCCATTAAAATTTGAGGATTATGGTATAGAGTGCTGCATTTTATAGAAGCAGTGCATAGCCTCTTCTACACAAATCTGTTTCTCACCTCTGCGACTGGTGAACCCTGGTTGGTACCGCTCGAGATGTGGTGAGGCCAAAAAAGAATCGGAATTCATTTGATTCTATGTTAAACCGTTCGAAAGGTTACAGGATGACCTTTTTTAGCTAACCATAGATCAGTAATTGATCAGGTACTGGAGAATGAACATTTTGTCGCCATAAGTCTTGGTTTTTGAGCTCTTTTGTTCTCATTTGTCCCCGGGTTCCTTTTCTGTGGCGTTTCTGACCCTTTCTAGTACATGGTTGATAGTAGATAGTTGATAGATGGTTAAGTTAAGGTGATTAATCATTTTTCTAATTGAAAAACATATAAATGAAATTTTAATCAATTGCTATCTCTTAATAGTTCAACTTGTGTGCCAAGTTTAGTAAAAAAATTCCTACCCTTACGTAGTGTTACGATGTCCACTACTGAATATAGTAAAAAACACGGTAAGCGACTTTGGCAGAATGACTATCATAACTACAAATGCACAGTCTCTACAAATAGCGTCATGTAACGTCTCATTACATAACACCAAATTTAACTAATATATTGCATGATAAATAGGGACAAATACAGGTATATATGTATAATTTGTAGATTTTTTTACATTTTTGTTTCGATAATTTACAATTTTATTAACCAAAATAAACAACTAGTCATAAATTATTGAG
Source organism: Ontholestes murinus (assembly GCA_963969525.1). NCBI lineage: Eukaryota > Metazoa > Arthropoda > Insecta > Coleoptera > Staphylinidae > Ontholestes > Ontholestes murinus. The sequence continues at coordinate 26,249,216 of OZ018398.1, forward strand.
AGAGAAAATATGAAAGTTTATAGTAAAATGTATTAAAATCCTTTAGTTCGTTGTAGAAAATTAAATAATAAATTTAAAAATACGAAAACATTTCGTGAATCTACAACAATGAGTCTTACTAAGACTACAAAACAAATTAATTTGAAACAACTACTTCTCTAGCTAATACTTCGACAGACATTGAATAATACAAATTAATTTGCGTGTTACAAATAGTACAATTATCAAAGCAACACTAGTTTGAACGTATTTCTTTCTGTAAAATGAAAAAAATGATTTAATGTACGTTAAATAATTTGTGAGTGACTATATTATGATAAATTTCGAACAAAAAACTAATTTAAGTTGATGTAAATAAAATAAATTAGTAAAAGCAATTAAATAATTCAGTACTCAATTTATAACCATCTGCAGACATCTCAGGTATAAATTCAGACCCTCAGTCGGTTCAAGTTCATTATTGTGTCAGTTGCCGTACATATCTGAGTAAGTTATTTATATTTCATTATATTTTTATTTTAGTAAACGTTTTTATTTATATTTGAAATCAATTTTATAATAAAGCTGTACTGAAGAGATCGAGAGATCGAAACACGTGTCTGCAGATGGTTATAAATTGAGTACTGAATTATTTAATTGCTTTTACTAATTTATTTTATTTACATCAACTTAAATTAGTTTTTTGTTCGAAATTTATCATAATATAGTCACTCACAAATTATTTAACGTACATTAAATCATTTTTTTTCATTTTACAGAAAGAAATACGTTCAAACTAGTGTTGCTTTGATAGTTGTACTATTTGTAACACGCAAATTAATTTGTATTATTCAATGTCTGTCGAAGTATTAGCTAGAGAAGTAGTTGTTTCAAATTAATTTGTTTTGTAGTCTTAGTAAGACTCATTGTTGTAGATTCACGAAATGTTTTCGTATTTTTAAATTTATTATGAAAGTTTATAGATTCGTACTACTTTTGTGTGCAAATTAAGTGCTATATTAAGGCTATTTATTCGGGGGCCTGGAAAGTAATGTCGTTTCGGCGTAAGTCGATATTTGATTATCATTTGTCAGCTCATTGTGTATCACGAAGTGGTGCCAAAGTCATTTTAAGGTTATTTGACTTGTTCACTTCTAAATAATTCAATATTAAACTTTGATTTTTCAATTTTTTGGGGTGAAATGGCCAGCCAAATACTAGGTATATCCGGTTGCATTAGACGTTCGTAAATGCGAAAGATGGTTTTCCAAGTTTAAATCCGGTAATTTTAAACCCTATGACTCCTATTGATCAAGAAAAGCAACAGCATTAGACAACGGCATGCTAAGGGCAGAAGTGGAAGCAAATTCATGCCAAACAATACAAAAATATTTAAAGCAGATTGGAAAAATCAAGATCAGGTCCCCCATAATTTGCCCGAAGAAAGCAAAGCTTATTGATCTATCTTATCTAACGTATTGCTTCAATGGCACCATACAGAACCATTTTTTGATCGTTTGATTATTGGAGACGAATCATGTCATCTATGATAATCCAAAACCTAATAGGCAGTGGCTCTCTCCAAATGAATCACCACAAAGTACTGCGAATTGTTCATTTTGAATTGCTGAAACCTGGACAAACTGTTAATGCAAACCTTTATTGTGAACAATTAGATCGAGTGTACCAATCTTTAATCGAAAAATATCCGGCGATTGTCAACAAAAAAGGCGTTACAAAGAACTGTGCAAGACGAACACTAGAAAAAATTAATGAATTGACCATACTCATACGATATCGCACCCTCGGATTTCCATTTATTCCAATCCCTACAATATTTTCTTAATGAACAAATTTTTGAATATTTGGATGATGTCATCTCAAGATATTTTACTCAAAAACCAATTGAAATTTATCTGCCCAGGATTAAAAATCTGCATACTAGATGAAAAATGTTGTTGATATCGAGGGTAATTATATTATTGATTAAAAATAAAAATGTATGCGTTCGAATTTAATGTAAGAAAGTGACATTATTTTCCAGTCATCCTAATACAAAGCATAATATGAGTAGTATAGATGGTATGTCATCAGGATAAATAGATCATTGGCGTTGTTTTCTTTTTGGTATTTTAGAAATATATGGATGAAAACTATAAGTGAAATTCGTCAACAACAGCCATGGACGAGTTTCTTTTTTTTTTGATCTCATCAGCATAGCGCAGTTGCAGACAGGGAATCGAGATTCACTTAATAGGTATTTAACTCGGGTTAACCATCGACACTATAAAACCATAAAGGTGCCATCTATTGTCAAAACGTTGCACTGGATCAAAAATGGGTGGACATTGAAGGGATCTGTCAACAGCGACAATTATAACAATAACAATATATTTTTAAATGGGTGGATAACCACCGAAATTTAAGAGATCTGCCAACAGGGACAATTATAACAATAATAATAATATTATTATTGATAATATTATTTGGAAAACAGATGGCACCTTTCTTTCTGGTTTAATCCTATAAGTGGAAAATTGTTGTCCAAAAAATGTAAACGGAGAGAGAAAGCCATTTATGGCCAGGTATTACATATTCGTACTACTTTTTTGTGTTCTCTGTCGAGGCTATTATAAATATGAAAACATGTTTAGATGTTTGTTATTAAGTACTACAAATACTATTTATTGATACACTTAACCTAGTTGTTGGGACAACCTTTTAGATCACAATATAAATCTCTAATGCCAATCAAATAGTTTAGTTAAAACGTTTGGTTTCTTCTCATTCTTCACCGGCTATTTAAAAGAAGAAATCTTCTATTTCCTAGTAATATTAGTCAGTAACGTGACTTTTACTATTGTAAAAATGGTTTTAATTTTAGAAAAGTTTTCGATGATTATTTAAAAAAGTCCTGAAATTGTTTTTTTTAGCTCTTTAGGCATGAACAAATGACTAATGAGAATAAGTTTCTGTTTATGAAGTGCTTATGCGCTTGTAATAAGACTAATATTATAACAATTGGAGAGTGGGATAGATATCGCCCACCCTTTCTAGGTATATGTTTCAATTTAATTTAACAGTGTTTTTTTAATTTTTTTAAATCAATAATTCTACAAATAATTCTTGTTTTTAAGAAAATAAGAACATTAACCTTCCAATTCTATGAATAGAAACCTCGTTTCTATATTTCCTATAAGAAAATTGTTTAGCAAAGAAAAACGGAAGTAATAAAATACAACTGTGTTTTTTTATTTAATTTCCATCTTGTTTGTGTTAAAAGAATTAGAGGGTGTAATAGTGGACACCCACCAACCCTACATATGTATTAAAATTAAAATTACAACACTGATTTTAATTTCTAGTGAACAACAACAAAAAATTATGATGTGGCTACCATAATAATTTTCTCGTAAACAAATTACAATTACTTGTTATGAAAATTGGTAAAAAATGTCAAAATTAATAATTTTTAATTTTTTCCTCGCAAGTTAAGAACTTTATGAAAAACATAGTTCAATAAAACTCGTTCAGTTTCTCATTCTCTTTAACTTTTGTTTGAAAAGTTATGTAATATTTTTCAAATTTAGAAAAATATTGTATACAGGGAGAGTACAAAAGATTTAGAATGCATCAAAAAATAGTAATTAAAGTTATCGTGGATGTATAGGGTGGGTAAGTAACCTCTAGCCCACCCTTCAATCAGTAAAACATAAGCAAGGGTTTTAATAAAACGTTGTAAAACGTAAATAAACATAACATTATTGCAAAATTTAATAGATTTATTCAAACAAATTTTTCAAATAATTTTTGATGATGTTTTACTGATTGGAGGGTGGAATAGAGAACGCCCACCCACCCTAATATACATATAAACTTTAGTTCCTTATTGTCTTACTGTATCCAATTAAATTAATTACAAAACTTTTTGGATAAAAAAGAAATTAAAAAATTAAACTTTTTGAGTGAGTAAATTAGTAAAACTGTGATGCATCATTGGTGGGCAGACTCTAATTCTAAATTAGATAAGATTAGCTATAGAAAGTCATTTATATTTAAACTTACATTTTGATTTTTTTTATTGATGTTTGATGGTTTCTGACAGCAAAATCATCGACGATTAGCAATTAAAGTTATCATGTATATGTAGGGTGGGTGGGTGGCCTCTATCTCACCCTCCAATCAGTAAAACATATTAGAGGATTTTAGTTAGAAGTTATAAAATGTAAACAAACACAAAATAATTGCATTTTTAATTGATGTATTCATACAAATATTTCAAATAATGTTTGATGATGTTTTACTGACTGGAGGGTTTGGTAGAGGCCACCCACCCACCCTACATATACATAAAAACTTTAATTAACGATCGCCTCGCGGTTTGCAATAACTTTAATTACAAAATTTGAATAAAAGAAAATTAACGAAGTAAAATTTTTGAGTGTGTAAATTAACATAAATTGTATACATGATGCATGAAAAGGCTTTAAATCAAGCTCAAATAAGATTAGCTATAGAAGGTCAATTATATATAAACTTAAATTTGGATTTTGCTTTATGTTTTATTACATACAAGCTTTTATTGTTTTCTAAGCAGCAAAATCATCAACGATTAGTATTTAAAGTTATCATGTATTTGTAGGGTGTGTGGTTGGCTTCTATTCCACCCTTCAATCAGTAAAACATAAGTGAGGGTTTTATTTAAAAGTTGTAAAATATATAGAAACACAAAATAATTGCAATTTTTAGAAATTTATTTATACAAATTTTTCAAATAATTTTTGATGATGTTTTACTGATTGAAGGGTGGGATAGAGGCCATATACCCATCCTACATATACATACGATATAAATTTCAATTACTGATAGTCTCGCCATTTGGAATAAAATTAATTACAAATCTTTTTGAATAAAAAAGAAATTCAAAAGGTAAAATTTTTATATCTGTAAATTAATACAATTTTATGCATCATGGGTGGGCAGACTTTAAATCTAAATTAGATAAGCTTATCTATAGAAGGTCATTTATATTTAAACTTAAATTTGGATTATGCTTTATTTTTTATTTCATACAAGCTTTTATTGTTTTCTAAGCAGCAAAATCATCAACGATTAGTATTTAAAGTTATTATGTATATGTAGGGTGGGTGGGTGGCCTCTATCTCACCATCCAAACAGTAAATCATAAGCGAGGGTTTCAATTAAAACTTGTAAAATGTAAAAAAAAAATGGTGATGTGGCCATTAAAGTACTTTCCTTAAGGTGGGTGGGTGGCCTCTATTCCACTCTCAAGTTCTTATAATATAAAGGAGTGTTTCTTATATGAAAATTGCTGATTTTTAAAGGACCTCTATTCTACCCTCCAGTTCGTATAATACAAACGAGGGTTTCTTATATACAAATTATGTAGGGAAGAAAATCGTAAGTTATAAAATACAAATGTTTTAACGTTTTATATGTAGGGTTGGTGGGTGCCCCTATTTCACTCTCCAATTCATGTAAATCATCTCAAAAATTCAATTGAATTTACAATTAACTTTATATAGATATGTATTGTATTTTATTGTTTTGGGCATTATTTGCAATATACCCTTATTTCTAATGTATAAACTGGAGGTTGGTATAGTGAGCACCTACCCACCCTAAATATACATATTAACTCAAGCTAAAACTTTGATTTTAATTTCATGAGAACACCAACAGAAATAGAGATTTTTTTCAGGAAAATATACGTATGAATTAAATATTTATATGTAGGGTGGGTGGGTGGCAACTATCCCACCCTCCAGTTCTATTATTACGAACGAGTGTTTCTTATATGAAAATTGTTTAGGAAAGAAAATCGTAAGAAATAAGATATCATTGGCCACCCACCCACCCTATATATCACTTAAAATTAAAACTACAATATTGACTTTTACTTTTTTCCAAACATTGAATAGAAAAATCTGCTGATGTTTTAAGGGCGTCAAAGTATGACAATGCTTACATTAACGTTTTATATGTAGGGTGGGTGGGTGGCCTCTATTCCATCCTCCAGTTCGTATAATATAAACGAGGGTTTCTTATATGAAATTTATTTTGGAAAATCTTATTTATTTAATTTTCATCTAAGAAACCCTTGTTTGTATAAAAAAAAAACTAGACGGTGTGATAGTGGCTACCCACCCGCCCTTCATATGTACTTAAATTTTCAGGAAAATAAATAGAAAAACTGTCGATGTTTTTAGGACATCAACATATGATAATGATTGCAGTAACGTTTTATATGTAGAGTGAGTCGGTGGCCCCTATTCCACCCTCCAATTCATGTAAATCATTAAAATTGAATTGAATTTACAATTAATTTTACATAGATATATATTTTATTTTCATGCGCTATTACGCTAAATTCTTTGTAAGAAACCCTTCTTTACAATATATAAACTGGAGGGTGGGATAGTGGCCACTTACCCACCCTACATGTAAATGTTAAGTCAAGCTAAAACTTTGATTTGAATTACATGAAAATATCAACAGAAATTGTAATTTATTTTCAGGACATCAAACGTGTGGCAGTGATAAAAGTAAATATTTATTAGTTAACTGTCCCACCCTCGAGTTCTATTACTACGAACGAGTGTTTCTTATATAAAAATTGTTTAGGAAAGAAAATCGTAAGAAATAAAATACCAGTGTTTTTTAATTTAATTTCTAGCTAAGAAACCCTTGTTTGTATTAAAAGAACTGGAGTATGTGATAGTGGCCACCCACCCACCCTACATATGCATTTAAATTAGAACTACAACACTGATTTTAATTTCTTACCATCATTGAATAGAAAAATCTGCTGATGTTTTAAGGGCATCAAAGTATAAGAATGATTACATTAATGTTTTATATGTAGGGTGGGTGGGTGGCCTCTATTCCACTCTCCAATTCATGCAAATTCAGTTGAATATACAATTAACCTTAAATAGGTATATATTTTATCCAATCAAAAAAAACATATGCCAAAGTTTAGTTTCATAAATGTTGAATTACAAAAATGGAATCTTTGATATTCACAGCCTAATATTTTTTAGAACTTAATTTTAAGTTTAAGTTTTAGATTAATGTTATAAAATCTGATATATACATTTAAATTTAAGCTGGAAATATGGTTTTTGAGAATAGTAACAGTAATTGAAGTTTAAATGTTTATGTAGAGTAGGGTGATTTCATCATTTAATGAATCAATCAAAATATACACAAAGTTTTTATTAAATGAACTGAATTAAATTTTTTTTTTATTATTTTTTAAATTCTTATGTATTGCAGGTTGTGATAGTAACCACTTATCCATCCTACATATACACATTTAAATTAAAATAGCTCTCCAAAATAGATGTTTTCTTTTCTTCAGATTTCAGGGAAAAGAAATAAGAATCTCAGTGAGAAAATTAGTTATAATTTAAAAAAGTAAAACATATTCGACTGGTAATAGTTAGATAAACGTAAAACACTCATGTAATATTTCACATTTTTATTATGAATTTTTATTATATTCAAAGTGTTTATATAAATTGAATAAATCCATTATAAATTATTACTTTCAGTTACAGCGATAATAATTACGTTAAATATATTTTTTTTAAGGTCACAATTTATAGGTTATGTTTTTAAACAATTTATAACTCTATTATATGCTTATTATACTTAAATACAATAAAATTGCACTATAATTGCCTGATCGAACTAAAAGTTTTATTTTAAATATTTATCCTAACTCTCTTTGCAACTAATGAAATTAATATGGCTTGTAATATAGTACATAAAATGTATAAGTAGAAGCGTTTGTTACAAATCGTAATTAATGGTAAGCACTAGGATTAACGAATTTTATTTTATGATTCATTATAATTATAATTATAAAAACCTAAGATAATAATCGCTATATTTATACAATTTAAATTACCCACAATGTTTACTAATTTTTCGTCTGAAGCTGTAGTGAAACAATTACTGCAAGTTTTTTGAAAATCTTAAAAGTGTCTCTACTTTAACTAATAGAAAGAGAAATAATCGGTAATAAAAAACATGTGACAACAAATGAAAACGTATGATAATTTGTTAACCTTACCTTTCCGTTCCATATCCTCGTCGTAGCGCCGATGGGTGATCAGGAAAGCTCGCGGCATGCCTTTTTCAGCAGTTTTCAGCGCACTACGGCCAAACACATTCCTCCGCAGACATCAACACGTACGCCTCTTCAAAACTGGTCAACAGGTGTTGCTCCTGGCTGACACCACCGAATCAATTGACGGGAGAAATAACAATAGTGTGGTGGTTATGTTTTTTTTGCCGCACGGTCACTCGATTTAAGGCTGTTTTAAATGTACTCGTGGTAAAAGTGCAATATGCAAGTACACACGGGAGCAAAGTGCTTCTCCAAGAATGGTTTGAGTCGAACTGAGTGTGAGGGAAACGTGGTAGCTGTTCTATATTTACGAAATCTGGGCGCGTGCCAAGATTCTGTCCTCTCGAGAGGGGACTCCCTTCGTGTCACCCCATTGGCCCTCCCGCACCGCTTCTTCTTTTACTTCACGGGAAACCAAAACAAGACGAAAAAAAAGCTCTAGTGGCGTACGCTACTGTAACACGTGTTGGTAAACAGTGTTGTGGCGAAATGTGGTTTTCTAGGTGCGCTGAAAATGCTTCGAGTGAAAGATATATGGAATGATGAATGCGGGACGAATTAAAAATTTTCGGTTATTGCGTAAACGCTATCCAGGAATTCAAAGCTTTTATAATGAGCGCTATCCGTGAAACAAATTTGAGCTTGGATTAATCGTTTCTCATTTTACAGTTGGAAGAGTATCAAGACATTTGATTTATTTATGGGAAATTAAACGTGGGTAGCTATAAATATTTAATTACTTCCGACATAACAAAAATTATGTGTTGGTGTAATGTGAAGTAAAAATTAATTATACTTTTATGATCTTTGTTTCAGTTATATTACACTTAAATGAAAATAGACATTTAAAATTAGTCAGTTTTAAATTTCAATTGTTGTTAGTATTATTACAAATGGTTAATATGTGCGCAATAATATCAAGAGTATGCTTAAATTATATCATATTATTAGGAAAAATTTGTCAAATACAATTTTGTGTTAAGACGCTTATTATTTAAGATTTAAGATTAATTTAAATTATAATTTGATTTACAAGGCAACAAATTCTAGCTTCTGTCGGTGGTTGTATAGTTTAATATTATAGGAAAGTCAACTAAATTATGAAATTTAAACAAAACTCTTTCTTTGTTGATATCGCACAAAATTTCTAAGATGTATCACCAACCATTAATCAATTAAATTATATAACATTTTGTAAAAAAGTAATATTTGATTTTTGTTGGCGTGCTTTAAGAAATTCACGACCAAACCACAAACAAATCGAAACAGAGTTATTATTATTATTATTATATAATCTTCTTATAAGAACATTTTCGGTTCAATTTTTCAGAAAAATAATAAACGATAGATGACCTCATATTTATATAAAAAGAAAAAAAGGAAAAAAAAACTAAAAATACAAAGGCAGAAATCCATTAGGAATAATTTGCAATAATCAAATAATAATTTATTAGTGCTATACATTGTAACAATTTTTACACAAGTGAAACAAGAATTTCTGGTGAAATATTTTTGGAATTATTTCAATGAATACCTTAATCTACATGGTCTTCCGAAGAATATGTTTTACGAAAATAATACCTGTGATAGTGGCAATGATTGTATAAACTTATTTGTTAAATATTTTTCTACTGTGTGCCGCAATGATGACGCACAGTCCTTTATAAATGTATGCAATAATTCTATCTGCATTTATTCCCTTGTTTTTAATACAAATGATATTTTTAATTGTTTAAATACCTTACCAGATATTTGTTGGATATTGGACTTGATGGTTTACCACCGTATCTTCTGAAAAAGTGCATTTTCACGCTTCGCCAATTCAAATTATTTTTAGTCGGTCACTAATTAGCGGTGTCGCTTTGTTTTAGTGATATTTTGTTCGTTGATTGATAGCTTGTTATTTCTTTAGCACATTGAGTAGGTTTGCTTCTTTCTTTTAATTTATGTACAACGTTTTTGGCGCTTGAACATATTTGATCTATATGAACTTCAGTAGCTGTTGCAGTCATCTCTAGTGTTCCTTCAGATACTTTCAAAAATAGATGCATTTAAAGAAAAAATGCCAGTCTTCCGAAATCCGTTTATTTATTTATTTATTTATTTATTTACGGAAGTTCATTTAAGTGCAATATAAAATAAAATACATATTAAAAATGAATAACGCTTTTAAGTATAACAAATTTTTCTAAAAACGTATTAAAATATATAAGAACGTGCACTAACTAAAACTAAGTCTTAAAATAGAAAATAACTAAAATATCATAAATTTTATGACAAACTAAAAATAAGTCATACAATAAAAAACCACATAAATACAATTTTATAGCTACAAATTAAAAAGTCAACATGTAAAAATTACAACAAAATAAACATAGGTCATAAAATTTAAAAATCACAGAAAAATCATAAAAACATACAAATTTCGGGACAACAAACTAAAAATTAGTCGTTTAAATTAAAAGCCCTGTAAATATAAGAGCTTCAAATTAAAAAGACATCAAAATTTAAAACTAAGTAAAATATACTACAAACACTCATTTTAGGGACAAAATATAAAATTATATTAATACTTAAGATTAAAAAAAATATTGCGTAATTTATTAAAACTAATGGAGCATAGATCAACATCTACTGTATTGCTGTTACAGACCATGCGCGAAATACCAAAATTTTTTGCATTATGGGCCTATTTAGGATGCACAGAAAATGAAGGATTCGTCCTTAATGGTCTGGATGATACATGGATGTCAATAGCTCCGAGTAGTTGAGCGGAATTAATACTACCGTGTAAAAGCTTATGAAGAAAAAGAAAATCACCACAAAAGCGTCTATGTTTAAGAGATGTTAAGCCAAACAGTTTTAATTGGTAGCGGTAATCATAGTTCAGCATTCCAAATTTAAAAGACAAATGTTTAATAGATATTTGCTGGACCCGTTCAATCGCATTATTTTCCTGTGCAGTGTAAGGACACCAAATTAAGGCACAATATTCCAATTGAGAACGAACAATCGCTACGAATAATTTTACCATGATTCTAGGATTTAAAAATTCATGGGTGTTTCTTTTTAAGAACCCAAGCATTTGGAATGCTTTTGAGGTAATCTTATTAATGTGTTCCGAAAAGCTCCAATTTCATGTAAGGAGTACACCTAAGTCTTTTATAGAGTGAACACGTTTAAGACACATATTATTAATAAAATAACTATTTAAAATTGGAGATCTAATTTTAGAAAACGTTATAATATTGCACTTTTCAATATTTAACTCCATTTTGTTTAATGAACGCCACTCACTAAATCTATTTAAATCCTGCTGAAAAAGTTGTGAAGATTGTTCATTATTTATTTGAAAGAAAATTTGCATGTCATCAGCAAACAAGAGACATTGAGAATGATGAAAACATGAAACGACATCATTAATAAAAATATTAAAAATAAGTGGGCCTAGGTGAGAGCCTTGGGGTACACCGGATGATACTTTGATGAAAGAAGATGTGTACACCCCTACACGGACCCTCTGTGTTCTAAAACTTAAATAAGATGCGATCCAATTAAAAAGCGAACCATGTAAACCTAATTTATGCAGTTTAGATAACAGTATACCGTGGTCTACTGTATCAAATGCTTTGGCGAAGTCGGTATATACTGAATCGACTTGACGGTTTTTCTCAAAAGCATTCACAATGTAGTCACCATAAATTAAAAGATTGGTAGCAGTAGGCAAGCCACGTCTGAACCCATGTTGACATTCCGTTATCAATACATCTACTTGGGTAGAAATAAATGAAGTTACAATTTTTTCAAATTTTTTTTTTGGAATGTGGGATAAGATAGAAATTGGTCTATAATTTAAAACAAGATTTTTAGCACCAGTCTTGTATACTGGTGTAATAAAAGCATCCTTCCAGAAAGATGGAAACTCACTACATTTTAAAGAATTATTAAAAATAATCCAAAGAGGACGACATAAAGAGAAGGAACATTGATTAATTAATAATGCGGGTATACCATCGGGTCCCATTGAATTTGACGGTTTTAGTTTTTTAACTTCATCTAAAACCGAGGTTATGCTGATATCGGGCACAGAATGTAAGTTCAAGTGAGAGTAACTATCCTTAAATTTTGTTAAGTTGTTAGAACATTTATACACTGAGCCAAAATGAGATGCAAACAAGTCAACGATTCCATTGCCGCTATTAATAATTTTACCGTTGTCTACAAAAGAATTTGGAATTTCATGAGATATACGTTTTGACCTGACATGTTTCTTGAATACGCTGGAGTCATTAGAAATAGCTTGTTCAAGAGACTGTAAGTATTTTTCATGGCATGACCTCGTTAATATTTTACAATCAGTTCGAGCTTTTTGAAAACTCTCGTAGTCCGATTGTAAATTCGATGCTTTAAATATTGCATGCAAGGTTTTCTTTAAAAATATCTTATTTTTTAGTTCCTTGCTATACCACTTTGGAAAACGATAGCTCGGTGTGCCTTTAGTTTCAATGACTGGAACGAATTTGTTGATCGCGTCATAAACAATATTGTAAAAAACATGGACCTGATCATTTACATTTAAATTTTTAGATATATTATCCCAATTTATATTAAGAAATGTATTGTTTAAATTAAAAAAATCAGACTTATGAAATTGAAATCCCAAACAGATTCCTTGGTATTGGGTAAAACATTTAATAACACTTCTAACGCAGGTTGATGAACGTCACATGGAACAAGACAATTTGGAGCTAAAGATACAGAAAAATCACTCATAAATGTAATCTGTAAAATATAAGATCAAGTAGAACGGAATTGGCGTTAGTAATATTGTTCACTTGAAAGGAATTAATGAAACCGTAAATATCAGAAATTGAAATCGCGGAAGTGTTGGTAGAATCGGTATATACACCATACTCGCCTACTAACCAATTTATATTAGGGAGATTGAAATCGCCCAGTACACACACTTTATGATCCGGCAGTACATCTACAAGGTTCTCAACAGATGAACAGTGTTGTTGATATGTTGAAAGTTGAGAATTTGGAGGAATATAAACACCACCAAGAAGAAACATTTGTTTGTCAGAACAAACGGACACAAAAAGTTCTTCATAGTGATCCGATTTACCGTTAAGTAAATGCGATTTCAAGTGGCGAGAGACTGCTATAAGTACCCCTCCACCACGTTTTTTTCCCAGAACACAACAGATTTCGATCGCACCGATAAATGTTATAATTGAGGAATCCAAGTTCCGCATCAAAAATGTCCTCACTTAACCAAGTCTCAGTGAGAACTATGATTTCATATTTGAATAAAGAAACTGATTCAATTACAGTGGAAAGTTTAGTGCGGAGCCCACGGACGTTCTGATAAAATATCCTTAGATCCGTACTGTGGCTTGGTTTAGGGGAACTAGATGAACTGTTGGAGTTACTTGATTCTGGTCTAAAAATTATTTGGTGTTGCAATATTATTATGATCAATATTATTTAAATTAACATATTTACGAATGCTTTTGTGTTTGCGTTTATGGTTTATAATATGGCGGATGGTAACACTTTGAGGCCATGAATCAGCATGCAAAAATTTATTTGAGTCCGATTCAACGATGCCGACTTTAAACGAACATAATAATAATCGTTTCACAGTTGTTGAGGGACTGTAGTTATAAACGTGATAAAAAATACAGCTACTGGCTCCTTCAATACCAACATTGGTCGCAGTTCCGCGTAAGATTGGTCCTAAACTTGATGGTTTAATGTGTTTAACGAAAGCCTGGTTCTTAGGATTTTCAGGTAATGTCTTGGGTAATGACACATCATCAAACGCTTTCATTACGCTATCAAGATTGGCATCCGCTTCAGCACTCGCTGATGTAGTAGCAGTTTTAGTGACCGATTTAAGCGATTGATGTGAAAAGCCGTGTGAGTTCGTGTTGGCGGTACCAGTAAGAGAATTTTCGCTATTAGCAGTCACAGTGTTGATTTAGCTTTAAGTTACGTATGGTGTTATTAAATTGAATTGATATTTCAGACTTTAAGTCACGTACAATTTCCTTAGTTATTTGAGTGAAAATATCATGTTGTGTTGATTTTAGGAGCAAAATTTCCTCCTTCAAAGATAAAATTTTACATTTTAACGCAGCAAGTTCGAGATGGCGGTACCAGCAGTTGCTGCTCGAGAATATGCTTTTCCAAAAAGTTAAAACTTAAAATGCTATTATGCATCTTCCTGGAGTTTAACGCATCCACTTTTCTATTTCCTCTATATAATAATTGCTTAATGGCTAAAAAAATTACACATGGAGAGGCTGCAATATCATATCGTTGTTGTACCCCGCTTACCACTTGCAATTGTCCCTACTTGATGTTTACCTTTTAGTGCTAATATCTATCACCATTGAAATAGAAAAACTATTATGTGCAGCTTTTATTGAAAATTTAAAAAACTTTCCGAAGAAGGTTTGAAAAGGAAGATTGCAAATTATTCATAAGACATTGGTAGTTTATAAACGAACGGAATTATTATTTGTATTTTGAAAAATTTGTATAGAGTATACTAGATTAAAAATATTATTGCATCTGCAATAATTTTTTGTAGTATTGCTAAGTCCTAAAAAACAAACAAAAATGTGTACATTATTTATTAAGCTAAATTTGTGAAGCTCGATTGCGCATAAACCATTTACAAATTTTGAAATACAATTAAATTAGATTACCAAGGAGTTAAAATCACCCTCAAAAACCATATTATGAAATCCGTTTAAGTTAATAGATCAAAATATAACTTTAAATCATCAAAAGACTAGTTGACGAAGTTTTGAAAACTATATATACGAATCATTAAATACACTTATAAACTTAATAATAGCTAGTTTATTAAATTTCACTTGGTTTGTTTAACTTTATTTTTTATTTTAATAAGTTGTCCGGAAAGTTGGTGCCGATTTTCAGTAGGTAGCGTGAGAAGAGACCTGAATATAGCACACGTATTGAAAACAAATGACATGTGTACATATTCTAAAAGAGATAACTTCAGGCCATATTTGGAAAAAAGTTTGGTTACGATTTGTTAATTTTTATCAGTTTTATACGCCTTACAATATGGCAGCAAATAAAGTGCATTATAGGCATTTAATTCTTTTCTTTTACCGAAAGAACAAACATTCCACAAAAGCGGCAAATAAGGTATGCGCTGTTTATGGTGAAGGTGCTGTGGCCGAAAGAACTGCGCGGAAGTGGTTTGCTCGGTTCAAAGCTGGAAATTTTGACCTTGAAGATCAAGAACGCGCGGGTAGACTGTCCACTACAAACGACGATATGATTAAGCAGAAATTAGGAATAACCCACACTCAACATTACTTCAAATAGCAGGAATGCTAAATAAATCAAAATCAACCATCCACGACCATATTGTGAAGCTTCGCTACGTAAACCGTCTTGATGTATGGGTTCCGCATGATTTAACGGAGAAAAATCAATTGGATCGCGTCTCCATTTGCGACATGCTTTACAAACACAACGAGGAGACACCATTTTTGAAGCAACTAGTGACGGGGGATGAAAAATTGATAATTTATAAAAACGTTCAGCGTAAAATGTCTTGAAGAAAGCGTGATGAACCACCTTTAGTCACCCCAAAAGCCGATCTTCATTCGAAGAAGGTAATGCTCTGTGTCTGTTGGGAATCCTTTATTATGAGATTTTACCAAATAATGAAACAATAAATTCGGAAAAGTATTGTCCTCAATTAGAGAAATTGAAGACAGTAATCGACCAAAAACGTCCAGAAATAGTGAATCGGTCTTTCATCAGGACAATGCCCGGCTTCACGTGTCTTTGACAACTCGACAAAAATTGTTGGAGTTTCTTAGGATGTTTTACCCCATCCATCGTATTCGCCAGACCTCGCGCCCTCGGATTTCCACCTTTTCCGATCATTACAAAATTTCCTTAATGGGAAAAATTTCAACTCTTTGGTTGAGATAAAAATTTATTTGGACAATTTTTTTGCAGAAAAACCAAAGAGGTTCTGGAAGAACGGAATTCTTAAGTTGCATGAAAGATAGAGAACGGTTGTGGAATCGAATGGTACCTATATACTTTAAATAATGTATACCAAAATTTGAATGGGCTGCGTTTCAATTTTTCTTAAAAATCGGCACGAACTTTCCGGACAACCCAATAATACCCGTCTAGTTTCGGCACTGGGCCATTATCATGAATATGTATAAACGCAATTTTAACAGGTTTATATATAGGATGGGGTTCAGGTAAGAAGCGTGTTTGAAGTCGAAGAAACCCAGAGGTCTTCATTGTCGTTGACCACGTTTTTGCCCCATGCTCGAGCCTTATTAATCTCTAGGCCTTCCTGGTAGTTGAGAATTTTCCCTTTATTACCTGAGTACAATATTTTACAATTACGCGCGCTAAAATAATGATTATAAGTTACACAATGTTTTACAAAACCAGTAGTATGTTTATTATTCAATATGTCCGTGCAATGTTCTTTTAATCGTGTTTCAAACTACCTACACGTTTGTCCTAAGTGACTCTGTATACATTCTTCACATATTATCTCATATATTCCACTTCTTTTAGTATGTGATTAATGAGACACAAATAAAGATATATAAACTTAATACTTAGATTGATTTCTCTTTTTTATCGCCTTACTTCCATATCGATTTGAATGGATTTGTCAATCAAATTAGCAAATAAATTACTTAATTAATGTCTAGTATTAAAATGAGAAGATCGGTTCACCTTAACAGGACTAACACTTTTGAAACTTTTCAACATGCAACTAACCCATTTTCTTAGGAATTTTAATTTTAATTTGCGACTGGTGGTATTTTTAACAAGAGCATAGTGAGAAATAATCTGAACAGCGATTATCAATGTAATTTTGAAGTATGTGCTCTGGTCTTTTACTAGCATTAAAATTTAGAGAGGTAGTACACTTGTTACGGTTTATTTATATTTATTGAAATAACTGATATGTGTTTTGGTCTTTGGGATCATTATCAAAGTGTAAATTAAAGTGTTTAATAAATTAACTTTGCTTACGAGGGATAGTGGAAAAGTACCCGTTTACACTGTGCAGAGCGCTGGCGAATAGAGTTTAGTTGTATTTCAGCTGTCTGACTGCAAAATTATGAGTGTTTATGTGAGTGTTTATAATATTCAAAAAAATAAAGAACGCCGCCAGTTGTGTAGTTATGGCTGTAATTAGATTTCTCAACTAAAGAAATGTGCGACCTAACGATATTCATCATTAATAATCCATAAGTCGTCTCTTTGGCGCTGCTAGTGTCATAATTTCAACCTAGGAAGAGAGAACACCCAAGATGACGAGCATTCGGGACTACCATCAGTCATTACGGACGAACTTTCAACCATCTATCCTATACTTTAGACTTGGCTCATTCACATTACCATCTGTTTACAAAACTCAAATACTTTTGACAGGAAAGAAAGATCACGTATCACAAAACACTGGCGATTGAGGAAGAAAATAAAGCCGGGATACAAAAACCTGTCACACATTACGACAAATGCCCAAATTTGTGTATGTAGAGAAGTAGTGTAAGGTACGTTCATTACAAATAACACTTTAATATTTGTTAATTTACACTAGTTTTTTTTATATTCCTAAACGGCTACTACTTTCCGGATAGAAATAGTACTCTTTCTGTACTGCTCATTAAATTGTTTTAATTTGTTCTATTTTCTCTTTTTATCTATATTAATGATGAAAATTATGTAATTAAAGTTATCTAATCTTCCATATTGAGATAAAAAAATGGAGAAACAAAACTAAACAGCACCTAGGAAAAAAAATCAATTTTTGAAAGACTGCGCTTCCTCAAAACTCTTTCAGGTCAAGATATTACCACATATATGCCATCTATTATCCAAGCTTTGCCCTAGTTACATATGGGTGGATAACCACCGATTAATAAAGAGATTTGCCAACAGCGACAATTATAACAATAATAATGTAAACATTTATTATGGTTTCCTGTCAAAAACAACCATACGCCGATTTGTCGGTAGTTATCCGCTCAAACATAGATCTAGTGCAACACTTAGACAATAGATGGCACCTTTATGGTAATATCTTGTCTGACGGTTTATCTAGACACTTAAATACTCCAAAGTAAAACTCCATTTCCCCGTCTCCAACGGCGCTACGCTGATGAGATCCAAAATAGATTGAAACCGGTCTGTGACTGTTGTTCTCCGGGAACAATAATTAATATTTTCGGGTATTTAAAAATTTTAGAATATCTTGAATTAAACCCAGGCACAGAATTAATACAATAAAATAATTCGTACCATTAAAAATATTAATTAATAAAATACATTGACATAACCAAAATTCTTTTTATTTTATATTTTTTCTCTAGAATGAAGACTTTTATAAGTTTTGTTTAAAGACAGTTATTCTCTTTTCTATTATTATTAACTTGTATTTGAAAAGTTTTACAATAATTTTTATTTTATATAAGATTTAACAAATTCAAAATATTTGATCGAAACCTAAAGCTCTTCACCTTTTCTGCAAATAATAAAAACTTAAACTTATTGATCTCAAAACACATCGCTCATGGAGATGTACACACAGAAACATTTCTTTTCTAGTGTTGAATAATTCAACACTTGATAATGACCTGCAAAGGTCGAAACTATAGTTGTGTCAAAATTGATAATATATTGTAAACTTTGTTTGTGTATATTATACAATAAATAGTGGTATTAAAACTTAAAAATTATTTTAATTTACCATTTTTTTCTTCTAATAACTGTTCACATTGTATTTAGAGACTTTAAAATTGATATTTCTATACGATGAATTTCATGTTAATTAGAAGGTTAATTTTCACTAAAACCAAGTAGTTAATAAATCTGGACATTTCTGTTAAAAAAAGAAAAAAAATCATGATCACAATTCTTTCTTGTATTTTGTAGAAGGAAATTAAAAATTCACTTTACAGTTACACATTTAATTTACAAACTTTATTACAAAATATTTGCCAAAACCTTACATCTATAACAAAGTTTTCAGACATTGATAATCTGCAGATAAACTTTTATATTCTTATATACTCATTAACAATTTTATTTATTGCTTAAACCAACAACATAACAACATAAATTAACTTTAGAATATAGAGCATAAATAAATCTATCAAACAACTATAGAACTTATTTGTATTAATAATTTAAAAACACGAAAACATTTCATGAAACAATGAGTCTTACTAAGACTACAAAACAAATTAATTTTGAAATAACTACTTCTCTGGCTAAAACCTCGAAAGACATTGAATAAAACAAAATTAATTTGCGTGTTACGAATAGTACAACTGAAATCAGTTTAAATTCAATTTTTGTTCACAAATTTTCATGTTATAGTCACATTTAAACAATCTAAAATACACTTTATTCATTTATTAGTTTATTCAACAGAAATAATTTCATTCAAATTAGTGTTGCTTTTGACACGCAAATTAATTTTGTTTTATTCAATTTCTGTCGAGGTTTTAGCCAGAGAAGTAGTTGTTTCAAAATTAATTTGTTTTGTAGTCTTAGTAAGACTCATTGTTGTAGATTCACGAAATGTTTTCGTATTTTTAAATTATTATATATATATTGCGTTAAATACATCTAAGAGTATATCTAAGGTATTATAATTCATACATTTAAAAGTTTCAACTGAGATTTGATCTGGGCCACGTTTTTGCTGTTATTTAGGGCGGTTTTTAAGACTATATACGACTTATTAAATAATACAGTATTAACCAAATTTGAATTTTAAGTCTTCTAGGATTTAGTAACAAGTACAATACTAAAGGGTGATTCAGTTTGAACTTAAGGATTTGTTCTTTGAATAAAGCACATACAAGGTGTTAATATTTATTCATAAAATTTAAGGATTTAATTATCATAGTTAGACTGATTCCATAACTTGTTGCCATTTTGAAGGTAATTTCATAATGCCTCTCTCATAGAAGCCCTCGTCCCAAAAAATTGTTCACCATGAACTGGAACAGTTGGTAATCATTTGTTGTCAGGTCTGGAGCCTCCCAAACAAGCTTCCGGAGCTCCTGGAGAGTCATTATCGGTGTATGTGGCCTGATGGAACACAATTCCTCTCCTATTGGCCAAAGCTGATCGCTTCTGGGCGATTGCTTTATTCAGACGGTCCAATTGTTCCCTGCCAATACCACCACACACACAGCAAATCCTTTCTAGCCGTCAATCCTGACTTGGCCTCCATTTCCGCCGGTTCACCGCGATTCGACCACGTCTATTTTCACTTGACCAGCTTCAGAAATGGATCGATTTTGTTGCATTCAGCGGCGATTCGCAGGTGGAAATTCAGTTCATAAGGAATTTTTGCACCCATATATATCGAGGTCTCTTTTGTATCACGCTTTATTCAAATTGGCCTTCCATTGCGTGCATCTTTGACATCGAAATTTCCGGAACGGAATTGACCATACCAAAATTGGGCGTGATTGGCTGTTACGAAAAAACTGTAAAATATTGCTAGTGTCCATCTTTGACCCGCGCTCAAACAAAACTGAGTCAACTAATCACAAACAAAACTATCAGAAGTTTTTTAGTACGAATCGCATCTGTCTAACGCCGTCTAGAGGAACCCGATCGGATGCAATCGGAGCAATTGGACGTCCCATGTTCTTCTTTAGTTCTGGAATCATGGCAGGTTTTTTGACATAGACCCTTTTCTTCAAATGACCCCAGAGGAAAATGTATAGTGAGGTTAGGTTGACTAGCAATTGATGTTGCCTCTTTGAGAAATAAGATACTTAGGAAATTTGGTTTGAAGTAATGTGACTGTTTCGCATGTTATGTGTCCTGTTGATGAATGAAGATTGGTTCTATTAGCTACATTTTGCTTAAAGAATTTTTGAAATTGTATATACGTACAATCAGTAAGATGAAAACGAGTTTGGAAAAGAATATATGCTATTGATTTACGTTTACTTTTGATGAAGCTGATGTAGCAAACGAAAGCAGTTCAATTTTTCACCTGATCATACAAGAGGACAATATAGGAAATATAATGTTGATATGTTAAGTTTTTACCTGTTACTAATAATACATTTAAAAAACTAAAACGATGATTATAAAATTAATAGTATATATTCATTCCACTTTTACTATTGAAGAAATATATAATTAAAAATGCCCTTGTTTAATTAATTCACGTTATCTTTTTAGTGTTGATAGATATATAGAAAATTAGCTATATTACTCCTTTATTGCAATCTGGAAAAATATAAAATATTATAAGGGTATTAACCAAAAGTTCCTACATTTTTAGATCTACTAAAGCAGAAAAATTATGTTGGAACTGTCGTAAGATTATTATTGATGATCAGCTGGTTTTGTTAGCGGTAGATCAACAATTTTCATTTTACTTTTCAAATTCTATTAGGTAGAGAGTAACACTTGTTTTGTTCCATAAGTTTAACTTTGATAATTGTCTGCGAAGAGCGAAACACGTGTCAGGCAACTGAAAATAAAAACAATATGGAACAAAACAAGTTTTATTCTCCACCTAATATTAATATCTCTTTCCATCAAGAGTGTAGCGCAAGTATTAACTTTATTTTCAAATTCTGTCACTACGCCATCAAATAATGATATACAAATAGATACTATTTATACAAGCTCTTACTACGTATTCATAAATCATAATTTTAAATTTGAAACTATATAATTTGGGCCATAAATTATTAAATGACTACATGTGATATTATAGGGCCTCGACAAATTATTTAAATATTATCAGTGTTACCTTGGATATACCACAAGTATACACCTTTGGTATATACTTTTATATTTATTAATAAATTACATTGCCGATATTTTTCGATCATCCCAGTGTCTATTATATGTTAATGCTTTGAAGCTGTTTTTTATAAATATGTAGTAATGTTGATTACGAAGCATGATGACTTGATGTAACATGCAAAAAATTGTGGTTTCATTAGTAAACTATTATAAAGACAATGTAAATTTCTACAACGTTGAAGATATTTTAAATACTTTGAACTTACTTTAATGATTGTTGAGTTACGTGAAGATGTACTGTACTATAAATAAATGATTGAGTCTCCTTTCTTCACAAAATTTATTGATCGAAAACGTACATTTCGGTCAATACATTTTGTGAAGAAAGGAGACTCAATCTTTCATTTATAGTACTTTGCACTTAGATGAATTACAAGAGGGTAAAATAATGGCAGTTTTTTCCTAAACTTATTAATGGTTTTTCCGACTGTCCACTTCTTTTAAATAGAGCCAATTTTAATTTTATTTTACTTAGATGTTCTAGGAAAATTTTTAGTTTTCATCTAAATATTTACTTAACCAAATGTGGTACCATTATCGTAATATTTAAATTAAACAATGTTGTTTTCATTAGATTAAATTTTCATATTGTGCTGATTTCTAAAAGCATCAATTACACTTAGTTTATGCTAACCAAGAATGCTAAATTAAACTAGTTTTAGATTATCTTCGTATGAATTATTATTATTATGATTGCAAGGTTTAAATTGTTTTTGCAATCTAGAAGAAATGAAAATTTAGTTGAGCGATAATATAGAAAGTATATTTTTAGATTTTTCTTCTTCGGTTTTCTAAATTAGTTCAGTAGATGCTAAACTGATTTTTGAAACAGATTAGGTAAGCCGAATAAATATACTTGTAAGTAATAATAATTAAGAAAATATAATTCTGTTGGTGAACCTTCGGGAATCACAATTATTTTAGAACAAAGGTCAAAATTCACGATTCAAAATTAATTTTGAAGTCATGAATATGGGACATACTTTTAAATAACTCCAAGAAGCTTGACACCTCAAATGTATTATATACATGTTCAAATTGTTCTCAATCTTTAGAAATTAATAAAACCACTGTATTCAGAGTTAAAAGAGTGCTATGTCTATCAAATCTTAAATTTATTAATTCAATCATTGATGTTAAATTATTGTAGATAATTATTCAAATGTATAAATATCTCTATTATTAAAATAATACTTTTCCCCATCTAAGTACCCTTTCTCTTTTCTCACGATACTTCAAGAACTTTCTACACTCCTAAATTATGAGGAGATCTTGAGTACATACAAAATTTTGTTTTTTTCTTTCAACTGATTTATAAAGTGGTGTAAATATTATTGTTCCTATCATTTTCCATCATTATTTCTAAAAGCTTTAGATATCTGCCTGTCTAGGTAGTTATTGTTACAAAGGGCATATTGACTCTCCTTTAACGTAACTAATCAACACTATGACTGTAAACAATTAGATCAAACAGGGTGGTTCTTGACAGTCCAATTAAATAATTAATATTTTGTTTCAGAATTATCAGATTCAAAATATATCACAAAATATTGGCCTCAAGCATTAAACACTATATCTGATTATAATTGATGCTTGAGGCCAACTATACATTAAAGAAGATCAGCGAAGAAAAGTGTCGCTAAGTGTTCGTTAATTTCCATGTCGTACATAGAAATTTGAATTTCAGCTTAAACATATCAAATTTTTTCTAGACACTTTGATTTTATTTGAGATCTGACTCAAGAGCTTAAGTTAATAATAATAGGTAATACTGTTTACCGCTATATCTCCTCCAAAGAGTTTGGTCGTGACAATGCCCTACCACACACATCTTTGATGTCTCGGAACCAATTGACAGAACTTGGTTAGGGAGTTTCGATGCATCCACCGTACAGTTCGGACCTTGCACCGACTGACTATTATCTGTTTTGATCCCTGTAAAACTCCCGTGATGGTAAGAAATTGGCCGACCGAAGCGTCGCTGAAAATCACTTGGCCAAGTTTTTCGCCGATAAATCACAGGAGTTCTACACCAATGAAATTATGATGTCACCAGATAAATGGCAAAAGGTCAAAATGTACTTGATTGAAATTGATTTTCAATAAAAAAATGTTTGTACAAATATGTATGACTTTTTATACGACCCAAATATTTGGTGTACATTTATTTCTGAAAATAATGATACTTTCTCTGTATAAATAAATAACGCATCATTTGCAAATTCAAAATGAATACAAGGTAATGATCTGCTAGTCATCTTGTTAACTATGTAGTGCCGTCTTAGTTGACAATAGTTTTCTCTAGTGTGCCAACTTGGGTACATAAAAGTGCCAACATATTAACCTACCATGACCTATTCATTGTTGACACCAAAACTCAAATCGATCCAATTTTGGATGCTAAATATATCTCGTATTAGGAATTCAATTGTCATGTTTAATATGATGGTCTAATTTCTACCATCTTAACTAGACTTTAGTATGAAGGTATCAAATAATTATTTATATGTAGTTCGTTTAAATTCAACTTCTAAAAATAGAAAATTCTAAACGACTATTGCATTAGTATTGAATAACTTTTAAAATATCTTTAATGAATTAGTACTAGTATTGTTTTTTTTTTGTTTAATCAAAGAAACTATTAAACGATTTCAGAAGTACTAATTATTTGATTTTTAAGTTTCACACTAGACTTTTTTTAGATAACATACAACTTTAATTAATTTTAGCGTAATCTTTAGGTAATAACATTTTAATAGATGATGGGATGCGATTATTATTACTAGGAAGTGTCTGCAACTGCGGCCAAAAAAGAAACACAAGACTGAATTCTCAGGTGCTATAAACAGGCACACGCCGAGTTCAGTAGCACGTGTTTACAAAAAGCGGCCACGTGTCGGAAGGATGAAGGCAAGATGGGAAGGGGTCCCGATTTCCCTTCTCTTCCAGTAACATCCTATGGGATCATCTGTTCGTAGGAAGTAAGACGCAAAATGTAAACAATCGTCATTCGACGAATAGTTGCAAATTATTTATATATATTTATATAATATATATAATTTTGTCTCTTCTTAACACACACAATAAACTCTACCAAAAATACTAGACGATGACAAATTTGGAGGAATCGTGAAATTTTTAATGGAAGTAAACATAATTTACGGTTACAGACATGTGTGATTATGTAAATAAACAACAACCTGGAGGTAAAATTTAACATATGATTACGGCTAGGAAGTATGTTAAAATAATAAATATTGTGTAAACAAGGAAGTGCGCTACGGAAGTACATGTTTATTGTTTATAGTTTTTTTATAAGCCTTTGATACAGCAATCCCGCGCTAAAACAGGTTACTGCTACAATTATTTGCATAATTAAATCACTGAAATAATTACAAACTTTAAGAACTATGATAACATTGTCTGAAATTTGAGATGTCTTAAAATATACAGATTCTAATTGTTGTAAGTTAAAAAGTTTTGAAATAATAGAAAAGAGAATGGCCTTTCTTTCATAATAAATGATAGTTTCAGTACTTTTCTCAATTAAGTAATCAGTGTTGGTTTAGTGAACAAAGCTTTACATTAAACCCTTGCAATTAAAATTTATATACGAAATCTACTAGCAAATATATAATATGTTAAAATTAACCATTAAACATTGATCGGCGAGAAGACGGTTTTTTAATACACATTATGGGAAACATCTAATGCTTTTTTTTAATAAAAAAATAGTTATTTAGGTTGGTAAATAAAAATATTTAGCAAACTTTGGCTATATTTAATATTTAATCTATTTAAGTCCTATAAAAATATGTTTTTTCTACAATCATAAATAGCAATTGTATGACTAAGTAATCATAAACACATAATTTTAAACATAAAAATCACGAGCTAGCCAATTCAAAATATGTTAGAAAGGCTATTAAACCATTAATTTCTTAATGACGGTTTGGCGCCTCCACCATTTATTCATAAGTGTTTTATAAACGTTCAGAGATAAATTTAATCTTTCTTTAATTAAGAAAAGGCAATAAGACGGCACTTAAAAACATCTAGAAACATATTGTAAAATATTTAAAAAAACTAGGGATAATTAGAAGATTAATTAAACCAAGCGTTAACATGTTTCACCGCGGGTTAAGTGAGAATTTAATTCATCGTAAAGCTAGCGATATATTTTTTTATTCAATAATTTAAGGTGCGCTGGGAAATTATTTTCTATTTAGGTATGATTCAAACAAACAGATGAATAAAATTGAGTAAACAAACAAATATTCTTGAATTATTAAACATAGCCAATGCCAATTCAACAAAAATCGGTTTGATTTCCAATGCAAATTTATTTTCTCTTTAGATATGTTCTAAAAATTATTATAAATCAACCCTTAACAGAAAATAAATAAAATCGTAATATAGGCCACTATTTATTTATGATGTAAAGTTGATAGGTCATTAATTTGCATAATACCATACGACAAAAATATGTTAAACTTCTCCAATTCTCCAATGAGCACGATGCAGAGTAAGAGTAGAAGGGGAACAGACCAATTTAACACTTGACTGAACAGGAAGACGGATTAGCTTTTCAGTGTGGCACTCGAACACGAAATGAGAACAACTGGAATTAATCTAAACCACTATTATGAACAAGCCCGTCCAAATAGAGGCAAGTAAAGGCCAATGCGTATGATCTTAACATCTTGGGCAGAATAGCGACGGAAGTCAAGGAAGCTTTCTAAAAATTGAAGCGGAGATTATATTGAAAATACAAACGAAAGTAAAACAAAATTTATGTACCAAAGTAAAGAACAAAAAAAATCATCTAAGAAAATATAGTGTTTGGAAATTACAGCTTCGAGGGTATTAAGCATTTCAGCTCCCTTGAATTCAACGTAAATACACAAAATGATGAAACTATGGAGATGAGAAAAGACGAGCCATCTTTTCCCTGCTACCAATTATAAAGTCTAGAAGCATCAATAGAGACATAAAAACCTGCATATACACAATCCTTATCCGAACAGTAGTATGCCACGGAAGCGAAGCGTGGACAATTGCTGAGATGTCTATGAAACCGCTTTGAAAAAAAAGTTACTGAGAAGAATATTTGGAGCGATAAATAATAATGATGAGTGGAGAATAAGATACAATTACGATTTGTACCAACTATACCCGCCCATTACAACACTAATGCGGCCCAGATGGGTTGGGCATTTATAAAGCATGCCTGAGGCAGAAAAGTGCTCCTAAGACAGCCAGGAGGAAAACGACCAGTCAGTATACCAAGAGCAAGATGGGCGGATAACGTCCAAGAATTGCAAAAAATAAGGAACTGGAAAAGCTTTGACCGTGAACGTTGGAGGCAAAGCATCCAGAAGGCAGGGGTCGAATGGGGCTGTTAGGCCATCGAAGAAGAATGAGTTCTCCAACGATATATATTTGATATTTGAGTTAACAACACAGTCTAAGTCTAAATGTGTTAATAGAAAAATCCTTTTTTAATTCTCGAGAATAGTCCTAATATTTCACACGACTGTTTATAAGAGATTTAATATGGTAGACAATGTAAATTGTATCTGCAACCTTCTCAATAACAACCCCAATTATAGTATAATTAAAACTATTTGAATTGCACTAACCAGAAAGACCAAATGAGACCCTTGAGGTATATCGGAGTTAATCCTAATTTTATTAAAATAATTTATTTTATCCTATCCATTAGAAAAATTTTGATTCAATTTTAATACCATGTGTATTAATTTATTCAATAAAACAAACTTTGAAAAACTCTGTCATAGGACTAAGAAAAATCTGTATAGATTTTCTATTTTCAAAAGCACGCCGCAAAAATTTTGCATAATTTACTTAATTAGTTTCCGTAAAACATTTAAAAAATATAGGCTGTTAACTGGTAATTAAATGTTCACTTAACCAACCTAGTTTTTGTGACAAGATGAGGTCTGAGTCTGACAAAACTGTTGCAATAAATAATTTTGTCCTTTATAATACCTTAGTTGAGTTATGACGGATAGACGGTCTACCAAGACAAATAATCTTAAGAGGTTAAATGTTGAGACCAACGTTTATAACTTTCTTCTTGTCTTCTTCGATTTTTACAAAGACAATGTATTGTTTATAGGTTCAGGTAAATTTAAAAGTAAGCTTATTTGCCCTTTCATTCCGAACAATTTCGTCAATAATGATGGTAAAGAACATATTTAATTGTGAACTCCGCCCGGGCTTCTTTTGCTCAAAATTTGATGTACGTTTTTATGTTTATTAATTTGTTTGTATGTATTATTGAAGAAAGAAACCAAAGATAATTAAATAAATACATAAATAAATCAATTTCACGTCCTTGTTGATTTCAAATAATCCATTTTAGCTACTACTATTAAGACGGTATTTCGTTGTTAAGGTTGATTATTCTCAATTATTTTCCTTTCAAATAATAATAAAAATATCGCACCTAGTCTATATGCACCCATATTTCTCAAAGAGAAATAATCTATTTAGAAAATTTAAAAAAAAAACAAATAAAAAATTACAAGAATAAAAATTCAATTGAAATCATCTCTAGAAACAAATAGAATTTGATAATATAAAATATAAAAGTCCTTTACGTTGTAAAAAATTAACTAATATTTAGAAAAAATCGAGTTTTCTAATTATTAGTTAAATGTCATTTGCCAAGACTAAATGTTAATGGAATTTAAAAAATATATATTAATTGTAATTTAATATATTGACGAAATAATTTAATTTAGAAAAGGAACAACAGATTAAAACCTAAAAGGTGTCCCCTAAAAAGGGGACAAAAAGTAAATAAAAGCATTTATAGAAGAATTCGGATGTTTAAGAGGATATTTGCTCCCTCAGCATCATGGATATGGTTAGACTGGAAGATCATCTCAGCTGCATGAACTCCGCCAGGCTTTATCCATCCAAAATGTTTGTACCTTTTGTATAATATTTGTGTATATTCATAGGGATTTTTTGTAGAGGAAGCTAAAGACTAATAAACATAAACATAAACATAAATGAAATTTTTGATTGTGTCTAAGAAACAGTAGAAATTTTCTTGCGAAAAAATAATTTACTTGAATTGATGAAAAACAAATGAAAAAGTTGCAAGGAAAAATTAATTGAAAATCTGTTAAAAGGTAAATTAAAATTTTCTTAAAAATTACAATTAAATTTTAGAAAAACATTTGTAATGAAAATCTGTAAAAATTAATATTCCAAGATTAACATTTACTAAAAACGATTCCATGAAAAATCTTAAAAATAAAATTGATTATATTTCGTAAAACAGTAAGAATTTTCTTAATAAAAAAATCACTTGAATTAAAGAAAGGCGTATAAAAAGTTGCAAGAAAATATAAAAATTGAAAATCTTTAAAAAAGAAACAATTAAAATGTGAGTATAAAAAGAAAATTTATTGAATTTCCTTAAAAATGCAATTAATTTATTTTAAAACATTTGTAATTGAAAATTTGTAAAAAAATGAGATAATAACATCTTTATTCGAACATGAATATATACAAAATTGAAAACATTTACAAATAATATATAGTGTGTTAGTCTGTCCTATCGACCATCGGTCTTTCTGCCCTGTCTTGACTCTAATTATGTGTAAAAAAAATAACTGCTAGCTTAACTGTCTGGATGATTCGCACTAATGAATTGATGTAGGGTGACTGACTGGTGTTTATATTTAGGTGGGATATTGGGATTTCGGGGAATGCAAAATTTGTGGAAAAGGGATAAATTAAAAGGATTGTTGGCAAATTTAAGACTTACGCTATGTATACGTTGGGAGATAGGAGTAACTTGGGTGTATTCATAAAGGAGCTAATTTGAGGGATTATGGAGAGGGTTAATTGGGTGTCTGAGTTTGGTGAGAGTTTGTAGGGCTGACCTTTTGGGGACGTTACAGTGGTGGAGAGTGGAAGGACGGATTTGGTTGAAAAGGATTGCACCGTAGTCTATAAGAGGTCGAAAAATGGATTTGTATATTGCCACTGCTGTTTTAGTATAAATTTCCTGGTTTTTATACGTTAATGCTCGGAAATTTCGAGTTCTAGTTTTGACCTTGACCTTTTTTGCTTGTGCATAGGCTTTGAAGGAGAGTTGGCAGTCGAAGGAATACTTGATTCAGATTTAAAAAAATAAAAATTTGCAAAAAATACAATGAAAATATACATTAAAAAACATATAAACATGTGTGTGTGTAAGACTGTTAAAATGTTCTTAATTAAAATCAATTTCATTTTCCCAAACAAAAACAAAATTAATTAAAAACTTTCCACATTAAAAAACTAAATTTAATAATCATTGAAATGTTATTAAGAGGAAACAATTTAAAAATAAGATTTTTTACAAACAAAACAAAAGTGCCTAAACGAGTACACTAGAAATATTGTAAAGGAAGAAAAAGAAGAATAAATAATTTAGAAAAATAGTTTTCTAGAATCAAAATATATAAAAATTTAAAAATAAATTTTAAATTCATTTACAATAGTTGAAATTTTCAAAGAAATAAAATATTAAAACAAAATTGATGTAATCATAAGCAATACAAAAAATTATAATATAAATTTGTTTAAAACTAAAAGCTGTAGAAATTTCTTTAAGAATGAACAGATGAAAACATTAGAAAAAAATACAATTCAAAATCTATTTAAAAAGCAATTATAATTTGTCACGAAATACCTTAAATGAACAACAAGATTAAAACAATTTTCTTGAAAAAGGACAATTAAAATTTCTAAAATAATTGATTTACAAAAAATTACAATCATAATGATGGTTGCGACCGTTACTATGTGGTAATTCATAATGAACACTGAATAAAACACTTACTATGTTTTTAACCGCTAAAATTTTAATGGTTAAAAACATAGTAAGTGTTTTATTCAGTGTTTAAAAAATTACAACTTTAATAAAATCAAATTAATTAAAAATCGATTAACATTTGAGTCGTTAACTTCGTGATACATCTTGGAAAGAAAAACGCTTACTTTGTTCATATTTTTATACTTAGGTGATTCGAGTTTCGACCATTAACTGATCATTTTCAAACTTAAAGTAAATTAAACTAGTTTAAATTACTTTAAGTTTGAAAATAATTTCATTTTTAAGTTTAAAAATGATCAGTTAATGATCCAAACAAACAACAAACAAAGTGTTTTCGTTTAAAATTCAATTAAAAATCTGTCAAAGAAAAACTAATTTACTAAATTTGATTTAATAAAATACAGAGGAAAAATTACTAATGAAGTAATTGATAATCAGTTTAAAAGACAATCAATTTGAATAGATAAAAACAGTAAAATTGATAGAATTTTACAGAAATTAAACAGTTGATATTTAATAAAAAAAGTTAACGTTGATATTTAAAAAAATATATATAATTGATTTATGAAAAAAACTGATCAAAATGAAAGAAATCTTTTAAAAAACAATTAGAAACTTAGAAAAGAAAAATATATAATAATAATGGAAATTAAATTTGCAATATAGAATATGTAAAACACAAAACGGAAATTTGTTGAAATTTTAATTATATTTAATGGGTTAAAAGCTGTAGAATAACAAAATAATTTAGCACTGAATTAACACATTTAGTATGTTTTTACCACTAAAAATTATGTAATATATATATATATATATGTATACATATTTTACAAAAAACAACGACTCAAGTTTCGACGTTTGAATGTCATTATCAAGTTTAGTTTAGTGTTTATCATGAATTACCACGTAATAACGGTTGTAACTATTCTTATTATACAACAATTGAAGTTTGTTGAAACATTGGAAATTTTTCTAAAAAAATAAATTGATTTGGAAACAAAAAGGTTAACAATGCAATTAAAAATATTAAAAATCTGTTAAAAAGCAATTGAATTTCTCAAAAAGACTTGAAAAAAAAAACAGCAACATATTAAATTTCTCAAAAAAGTAATAATTATTTTAGAATAAAAAAACACATGAAAAATTACAAGAAAAAAGAAACAATTGAAAGAAATTTTTCTTAAATAACAATTAAATTTTACTATTGACGAAATCAACTTGACACTTTTTAAAACAAAAAATAAACTTAAAAATAGTTGAAATTTTACCAAAAAACACAAAAATTCGAAAGAAAAATATTCCTAAATAAAATTTCTGAAACTATTCTAAAAAAAGTAAACATATGCACATAAAAATTGTTAATAATAATTTAAAATTAATCAAATTTAAAATATGTAAGTACCTGTAGAAATTTAAGTCATTGAAATTTGCTCAGAAAAAAGCAATAATTTTTTTTAAATATTTTTACAAAAAAATATTTTTCCTGTATTAAAGTCCTTTCAGTCGTTGTAGAAAATTAACTAATAGTATATATGTAAAACTCATTGGTGTAGATTTATTTTCGTATTTTTAAATTATTACTTTCCCTACACTTATCATTTTATTGTCCTTTAAATTTGAAAGCCGAATGATTGATTTGTATATAAAATGATGTCCTGAATCTTAAAATAGAAAATATGCAGCATATATCTTATTAAAATTTAAAATGGATGTCAAGCAGGAATGCGACTAAATATTCGGAATTACCAGCAAGTTCGAAATTACTGGTAGTATGACCCCACATAATTTCAAATGAATATATTTCACTGTAGGAACTTGCATGTTATGGATTATACCCAGTATATTCAGTTATTGTTCATTAAAGCTTTTATTTATGTAAAAAATTACTTCTGCGTTATGGTATTAGCCATCAAAGTAGTTATTTTTATAATCAATGCCTCTAAATTCCATTTGAACGCATGTCGTGGATTTTCAAATTATTTATTATTAAATTTTAAATTAATTCATTTGTATGTATAACCTTTTAAAATTTATTTCTGTTGTGTGTAATATTTTTACTAATTATTATGATTTTTAACTAGAGCGAAACAATTTACAAAATATATTTACGCAAGCGTAAAACTTAAATTTTAAACCGTGTAAAAAAACAAAATATTTACATTCATTGACTCTCGCTATTTTAAAATTGAATGATATTTCCACGGCCGATTCAATTTTTCCGCATACACGTATTTATGTTACGTTTTCGCAGATTTCCAGATGGATTTTCCTGCCGTGTAGAACAGTGTGTAAGGTAATTGAGTGAAGGGGGGTACACTTTATTAATAGTTAATCTATTTTCGTCTCCACCTCCACATCCGCTTCGTAATACTCATTTTCCTCGCTGCACTACCGCTTTACCGACTTACTGCCTAATCCTTTGTTCCGAAGATCGACTGATTAACCGCCATATGACTGCAGGACTGCAGATAAGGAAACATTTGGTTATCACCTGGAAACAGTATTAATATTCTGGAATAATACATTCATTATCTTCAAACAATATCAATATAATAATTTAGATCTGAAAGAGGCATGAAACATTTTAATAAGTATTGTACAGTTCTTACTTAATATATTTTTGAAATTTTATATTTAGTACCTTATATTTCATACTTCATTTATATGAGCTTTTTACTACATTATAACAAGTAACATGTTTCTGTCAATGGAGTAATTGTATTTATAAGATTCTACTTTCAATTAAATATAATCTGTCATTCCTAAGTCGTTACTAACGCACTAGCCAATAATGGCTTATTAGTATCTCAGTATCATAAAACAATTCCACTCTGTTTAAATATTACAACGCACTTTATGTCATCATTTAGCAGAATTTTTGAGTCCATGATAATATATAAAATCAATAACAAAACACATAAAAAGGACCAAGATTAGACTCTTGAGGCACACCGCTTACCAAAACAAATTTAGGTAAGAATTACGTACTAAGTGCGATTACATAAATATGACTCAATAAGAAAACATTATAAAGGAAAGGACCAGAGATTAGAGAGGTTTTTGATTATAATATTGCTTTGGCTATCAATTGACATTTTCACTAAGTATATCGCATCAACTTATCCTCGTATTACCCAAATTTGAGGATAGTGGCAGCTGAAGGGTTTCTTATTATTACATGTTTATGAGGTATGATATAATCAAAGATGAGTTGATAAAATACATTCAAATGGTTTAGCAAAAATAAGCCTTGAATTTGTTCACCGGATTTAAAATTTGGGCACAAATGAACTTGATAAAATTTTTATCTTTATCTTTATTATATCTTTGTACTCAATTCTTATAAAATAAATATCACAAAAATACATAACAAAATAATAAAATATACTCAAAATTTTGGCTGAAGGGAGGACGGGCGGAGTTCACTTCTTAAAAGGATCTCCCACTCAAACCCATAAATACAGATCATCATTACTGCTTCCAAATGCTGTTACAAGTATCCATTTATATATTTATTGCTTATATAAAGCATATTTTAGTCTTTAGACATTTTTTGTGACATATGCTGTCACATATTTGAAATGTGCTTTAATGATGACAAACGAAACTATACAATCTTCTACAATGGAGCAGGGTTTATAATCTGTACAGTAAGTAAACGTAGCTTTAAAATTCTTTCCCTCTTCAATGAAAATAAAGTAATCAACTATATGTCGTTTATAGATTTTACAGGCCTAAAGATATTCTTGATAAATAAATGAACTTTTTTACTATTCACAATATCTTGTTTGCTCTTCAAATGATTATTATTATTATTATCGGACCTTACTTTTGATACGAAATGGCCCAGAAAACTTTTTCCCCAACTTAGCGGCATAGAATTTTGTAGAATCAGGAATAGAATAATTTTTCTTATAAACGAATTGACCTACACTATTCTGTTCTCTTTCTAGAAACTTTGCCATCTAAAATAATTTCATGTCTTCATGACGAGTAGTGTGAAAAGCACATGCTACCTTTTGTAATTCCTCATCCCACTTTCGCTGATTCTCTGAATCTTAATATTGTTTTAATGATTCAGCTAACCATTATGCCAGAACTATTTTGTGGATAATAGACAGGACTAAAAACCACATTCATAATATATTTATCACAATAAATTAATCATCTGTGGAACACTAAACATCAGAAATACGTTATGCTCTAGGTGTTTAACTAAGGCAACTGTAGATTTCTTTATTGAAAAAGTAAGATAAAATTTGCTAATGAAATCTACCCTTCCTATGAATAACATCGAAACTAAATTGCTAAAATCTTAACGTAAATCGACATAATCAGCCTTGGGGCTTATTCAAAAATACCTTCTAAATAACTTAATTTCTTCACCGTTAATATTAGCGCCAGACACTCAGGTTCCGTGGTTGAATGTTTTCTCACAGTGAAGTTAAAGATCAACTAATGTCGCAAATGACATATTATCTGTCTTAATGAGTACGTTAAATTCGCGCCAATAACATAAACAGAAGCATCGATTTGTCAAAATAAAAAAAATCTATAAAAATCAAAATAAATTGAAATAAAACAACACAGTTGGGAGGGTTTCACATTTATTGTTGAACACTGCAACATGTTTCGCCACACAGTGGCTTCACCAGTCATGAATAATACTGTGTGGCGAAACATGTTGCAGTGTTCAACAATAAATGTGAAACCCTCCCAACTGTGTTGTTTTATTTCATTTTGTTATGGAGTTTCATCATGTATTCGCCTCATCAATTCAAAATCAAAATAGGTGCCGATATTAGAGTATGTTTAGGGGCACAACGGGCCTAGTGAGGCCTAAGTGCTCTGGTCAATGATTTGATCACCCTTGGCAAACTCAATAGAGTATGTTTAGTACCTTCTAGTAAACGATCTTAATTAATTAATGTTATCAAGAACAAATGACAAGGTCGGTGGCTCACACTACGTGCTCAGGTGGTGAAAGAAACGTTCGTGCCCTTCACCGAAATCAAGTATCTGTCTGCGAACAACAAAACAGAAAAAAAAATAAAGAAGGAAGTACTATTTTTTTTGGTTAAATCGAAAAATCCCTCCATACCCTCATTCATCATCCGCCCAATATTATTATTTTCACACTCAAAAGCCTTTAAAATGCAGTTTCTTTCGAAAAGGTTTCCATACTAACAATCGATTTCACTTTATCTGGATCAACCTGAATACCATATAACTTAGGCTTGCTACATATATCATATTTCTGTCAAAATCTCACGTTCAGTGGTTGAATATTTTCGCTCAGCAAAGATAAACTAATATCGCTAATAAAACGTTCTCCGTCCCGACGAGAGTGCATTAAAATTGCACCAATACCATAAGCAGAAGGAACGATTTGTCAAAATCAATCAAAATCAAATTAAGTGCCGATACTAGAGTATTTTTAATACCTTCCAGAAAACGATTACAATCACCAGTCAAAACAAAATTTCATCGTTTATGTAATAAAATACTTATTGTTCTAACTAATATCGTAAAATCTGGAACAAATTGCCTATACCATAACGTCATACCTAAAAGCATTCGTGTAGTTTGATTCAAAGGAATTTTGATACTAACAATCGATTTATCTGGATCAATCTGAACATCAAAGCATATCGTTCTAAATCTGAGTCTATTATATAATCTACTAAGCACTAAAAAATTGTTGGTGCAGTCCAAAAAGCAATTGCGTAAAATGATATAATCCAAGACCAGAAATGGTTAAATCAGTATTTGCTTGATTCGTCCATGTAGACTTGCCAATACATGAATTTAATATTTTACCCCTCTCATTTTAATTACTGTAGCATATATGTAAGAAGAAGAGGATATCTCTTTTAGTTAATTTATTTAATTTTCTAAAATTGATACAAAATAATTAAATAAAGTCCCGTTTTTCTTTGGAATCATTAAAATTGAAGACGACTAAGCACTCAACGCTAAATGATACCTAGTGGAAATATATTATCTAATTGAAAATCAATTAATTTCCAAATATGAGGGGATACGAGATAATATCTTAGTTTAATTGTGAGACCATCAACATCAATTTTATATTGATCAACATTTGTACGTCCCAATAAACCTGGCACATACTTTAAATAATTTGATGCTAATAACTCAGAGGACTCTAGAGAATTTAACTGAGACTAATTTAATTCTTTTAAAGCGAAATTCCACTTTTCTTATTGAAGATCAGGAACAAAATCGATTTTAATTCAAAAAGAAATAACAAATCGGCCATATGTCTTAATTTATGAATTATATGTATACGATTCAATTACAGAAAATGTATTTTTCAATCTAATTCCAATACAATCATTAGCATCACCATTTGCAACAGTATAATTGATTTCTAGAACATTCTTAAAATGTAAATTGGTAAAATGGTGGAGTTTACATCACCTCCACGTGTGATGACCATGCTCTCAAATCGCTCATACAGAATGTCCAATGTGGCACGTAGCGCCCTCTTGTTGAAGCCACATACCGTTGGTGTCCATATCATCCAATTCAGGCCAAATGAAGTTGGTAATCATCCATCTATAGCGTTCGCTGTTGACGGTGATGGCCTGGCCAATGTCATTCCCAAAGAAATATTAATCGATAACACCGCCAGCTCAAAATCCTCACCAAGCAGTGACTTTTTCGGGATCCATTGGCCGCTCTTGCATATCATGTGAATTAGTATCGTCCCAAAGTGACACGAAATTTTCTGCCTCGCATTCTCCTGCACACTCTCACGGACAGCGGCAATGGTTTCGGTAGATCTTGCATTTCATCGTCGTACAGGTGTTAGTTTATTGTTGACTGAACCAGTGGACTCAAACTCATCCACCACACTGCGTGTGTAGTCCTCTCGGTAGAATGATTATATCTCAGATGTATCTTCAACAAAATGACCTCTATGAACAAATTTCGGAAGTCCCTATTGGAAGACCCTTTATAAACCACTAATTATTACCAGAATCTAAAAACCTATAACATTCTCTACCATGAATCGAAATTTTAACATAATGGCACTCTTCTTACTTCTACTGAAAGTTATCTGATAATGGTTTAAAATTAATTAACATTGACATAACACTTATTCAAAGAATTAATCTTTAATCGGATAATTTGAAGAGAAGCGTATTCGATCATTTAAGAAATTATCGTGTTTCCCTACTATATTTCGGACATTGAGGTCTCAAAAGTCAACTTTACCACATGCAAAATATTTTATGGGACATTGTTCAGATTGAGAAGTAGTTTGGATCTTAAATGTGGAATTTCTACAACTGCCTTACTACAAACGTGTCTACTAGATAATTGATAGCTAAATTGCGATTCTAAGACAAACTTAATTGAAGAGGTCTAAAAGCATTGACAAAATGTCTCGTAACCTGGAGTTTATGATTTTCAAAGTATTTCAAAATGTTTTTCAAGACAGGCATCCTAATATTCGTACTGAACTTAATAGTTAGACGAGTAAATAAATTCTACATTACCACTAATGTAGGCACTTATGTATTCATTGTCATCCTGTGTTAGTTTAGTTTAGTACTAAGAAATGTGCAACTCATAGAAATCAATTCTTATTATTTTCTAATACTGTTTCTTATGAAAGAGGTATGAAATATAAATGCGTAGAAAATAATTTCATGGATGTTTAGAAAGGAAATGAAAATAATAACCAACGACCATAAATTGCTGGTTTAAATCTGCCATTTCTCATTTGGAGAGTTATGACTTCCAAGGTGTCACGAATCCAATCAGGTATTTTACACTCGCGACTATTTTCGGCGTGTGAGGGAAAGAGCTCTGGCTCGCAGACGCCGGGATTTAATGTAGATTTAAAATAGTAACACCACCGCCGAAGCTCCGCTTAATAGCAACACCACCCTACAAGAAATCTCTGTACGCTATTTATTTTCAACACATGGCGCATTTTATACACGACGGCCACAATTTAGGTTTACGCGCCAAGACACAACATACGTTTTAAGTAAAAAAAACAAATGGATTTAATTTATGTGTAAACGACCAAGTTGTTATTACGTTAAAATTATTAATACAGTCTTTATCAGTCATTATGTGCTAACCTATTATATTTATTTTATTTATTACATATAAAATTAAATAATAATTATTAAATTAATAAACGTATCACAGTTCATTAATTTAAAGTTAATTTTTAATGCGAAAGAAGGAACAATTATTAATATATTTGTGGCTATTATTACTATTTGATAATTTATTATTAGAAAAATAAGACAATATTTACTGCACTTTCGCCAACATATGCACGTCATATATATTATAAAATGGTGTATTTTTATGGTTCACATTGTGGGCTAATATTTATGTACTGGCAAAGTATATGACACAGAATGAAGTCGTGTATGTAGGTGGATTTGATGAGTACTGCTTAAAATTTACAACCAACCTATGAAACCATTTTTTAAATCTAGTAATATAGACAACAGAATAATTATATAGAAATTTAAAAATATATATACTAAGTGACAGAAATTCGAACACCAAATATAAGTCATTTTATTTTCATAATATTTTGTACGATTCAACGAACTTTATAAAAAAACTATTATTAATGTGCTGATGCAACACGGTGGGCTATACACTCTCTAAGACCTCCTCGTGTGGTATCTCATTCCAAACCTATTACTAACGCATTTCGAAGTGCTTCTAGAGTTTGAGGGGGATGCTGCAAATTAAAGAGTCTTCGGGCCATGATATCCTACACATGCACATTTTTTCTTTTTTAAAATGGCAATTCTGCATAAATATGGCTGAATTTAGTTGATACAACGTTTAATTTCCTTATGTGACGAGTGTTTGCAGACTTGTTGACATAGACCTTTGACCTCAAATAAACCCCTAAAATGGAAACGCATTAATTGCAATTTCACGGGCTGTATGACATGTGGCAACGTCTTGTTGAAACCACATATTAGCCACATCAATATCATTCAATTTCGACAAAAAAAAACTGTGTTATCATGTCACATCATGGTGGTTATTAAATCCATCAAGGTGAAATTGTGCTTCATCCCTTAGGATGATTTTGCTTGACTTGTTTTATGTAAAATAATCCATGGAGCTTTATTTTCTAATTCATCATTATTTCGCAATATATCAATAATACTAATAAGCTATTTGGCGATATTACTACATTGAGAGTATTAATTTATCTTCATAGTTTCCTAATAATTTGCAAAACTCTTGACTATCAATATATACAAACATCTTTATTGACAAATACATATCGTATATAATAAAAATAATATACATACATAGCATTAAATAACTAATCTAGTATTTGACAATCGGCTATCGACCATAGGTCTTTCCGCCTGTTTTTTTAATTTTTAATTTTTTAATTAAGTCCTTGTCATTTCTTGAGACGTCATGATTGCTAACTGTCTTTGTAAAGTTCCTGTCTTAAATTAGTTCGTAATTGAAGCGTCATTAACATTATGAAATGATGAAATGAATTCGTATAATGTTAAGGAAGGGAATTATGTTTAGGGATAATGTTTTTGTTTCTGGGAATGCATAGTACATTTAGGATTTGGAAGTAGTTAGGATTTTGAGTTTGATTGGGATTACCTTTGTCGAATCATACAGCAATGGATTGGAAGGGTTTGGGGATGTCGGATTTTCGTTAGCACCCTAAGGGCTGATCTTTCTGCGACTTGAAAGTTCCGTAAGGTTACTGGGTGAGGGTTGTAGAAGAGGATGGCTGAATAGTCAAGCAAAGGGCGGCAGATCATTTTATTGTTTTTGTAAGTTAGGCCTCTGAAATGTGCCGCCCTTTGCTTGACTTTTGCTTTAAGGGAAGAGGAGTGACTTTTGAAGGTTAATTTAGTTAATTTTGACCATTTATCGATATTGAGGGAAGCGGTTCCTTAAGTCTGTGAAAGGGAAGAAGAAGTTGGGATTTGTTAGGATTGATGGAAATGCGCCATTTTGCAAACCAGGTCTCTATGCGGTCTATCATGCCCTGTAGGGTGCTGAGGGCTTTGGGGAGAGTGGGGGCGTGGGTAATTAGGGCGGTATCATCGGCGTAAAGGAGTGGATAGGCAGATTTATGGAAATATTTTGGATTAGGATGATAGATATCGTGCACAAGGAGATTGTAAATAATGGGAGATAAAGGTGGACCTTGAGGTAGGACTTGCTCTGGTGAAAATGAGTTTGATAGGGAACTGAGGTGTTTGATCTGAAGGGAGCGGTTGTGTAGGAAACTGTCTAGGAGATATAATAAATGGGTTGGGAGTTTAAGGGTACTGCATTTAAACAGCAGACCTCGGTGCCAAACGGAATCGAAAGCTTTTTTGATGTCTAGAAAGACGATCGCGTATTTATTTCCTTCAAGGCCTGCTGTTTGGCAGTTAGAAGCGAGAATAGCTAGTGGGAGGGTTGTGCATTTAGGCTCTAGGAAGCCAAACTGATATTCTGGGATGAAACTAGAAATATGGCACATTATTTTTGCGTTTGAGGAGAGCTTCAAACATTTTTCCAAGAATGGGAAGTACGGTAATTGGGCGGTAACTGCTAAGAAGAAGAGGATCGGTATTAGGTTTGGGGATACAGGTAATTATTCCTTTTTTCCATTCGGGTGGTATTTTTTGCGTATGATATATGTGATTAAAAATTTTAATTATGTAAGAATGGATGTGTAGGGGGAGGGATTTCAGAATTAGCCTGGGAATACCATCATAACCTGGGGATGTATTTTTCCCTCGGTTTAAAATTTCGTAATAGTCGTCCTCACTTATTTCATCATTTGGGATTATTGGAATTTGGGAGTTTTGGAAATCTTCGTACCATTTGTCTATTACTTCTTTAAATGTTTGGTCATAGTCGTCGTTCTGTGTTACTTTATAAGAGTTTTTAAAATGATTAGCAAAAATGTCTGTGATTTTTGATTCGTCCGTTGTCGTTTCATTTGTCATTGGGTCTTTGATTTTCTGGATGAAGTCCGATTTGCGATATTTGCTTAGCTTTTTTATTTCTTGCCAGTAATTTTTGCCGTGCATCTCATTAATGGTTTCGCATGATTTAACCCATAAATTACTTTTATATTGAATTATTAATTTGTGAATGTACTTTGTCAATTTATTAAATTTCTGTTTTAATGTAACGGCAGTGGATATTTGAAAGGTTTTTTGGAGCATTTCGGCGTATTATTTAGGATGGAATTGGAAAATTTGTTTAAGAATAGGGATATGGAATCAGGATTAATGATTTGATGGGATTCAATAAAATCTGTCAAGTCATTAGTTATTCCGTCGATGTCGCTGTAGTTGAATAGGTATATGGTTGTAGGGGGAGCAGGAGTTGGGCGGGAAATGGATAGTGAGAATTTAATTGAGAGATGATCTGAGCCCAAATCGGGGATAAGTTCTACGTTATGAATTAGGGGTTTAATATTGTTGGTACAAAGAAGAATATCGGGAGTGGATGATTGTTTATCAGACATGATAAAAGTGGGATTGGTTAGTATGCGAATGAAGTTGGAATTAGAAATAAATGAGGTTAACTGTTTCGTTTTTTGTTTGTTTAAGTTGAAGTCTCCGATTATAATGGCATGGTCATATAGGGAAGCTTTGGTGAAAATAGTGTCTTCAATGGGAGAGGAGTGATGGATGTAGACAAGGAAAATGTGCAGTTTATATGAAGGTAGCTCAACGGTGCAATGCAGACATTCATTCATAGAATTGTTAATACACGGTGGGTTGGCTTTACCGCCGCCATCATTGAGCCACCCCGTGTATTTTGAATGGGAGTAGTTGCAGGGATTTGAATATGGAAAGGGTTTGTTGGACTTGGTTTCAACTAGTAATTTAATGTGGATTGGATTGTTGGTAAGGAAATGGGATAGTAAAT
Source organism: Ontholestes murinus (assembly GCA_963969525.1). Lineage (NCBI taxonomy): Eukaryota > Metazoa > Arthropoda > Insecta > Coleoptera > Staphylinidae > Ontholestes > Ontholestes murinus. The sequence continues at coordinate 26,292,037 of OZ018398.1, forward strand.
GGGACTTATTGTTTAAGGAGTTAATGTTGGTATACATGAAATTTATATTAGACATTGCTATTAATATGTGTGAGTCCAGTGTGTATTCTGGAGAATGGCACTACTGGGGGGACTATCAATTTTAGGTAATTTTAGGAATTGTCTTAGTAGAGCATTTATATAATAAAATGCTCTACTAGGACAATTCCTAAAATTACCTAAAATTGACAGTCAAGAGTTTTGCAAATTATTTTCACCGAACTTATTCTGCCAAGAAAGGGAACTATATTTTATTTGCCATAATTGATCAAATTCTTGGATTACAATATAGGAAAGTTATATTTTCTTGGGAAAATCCTTGGCATATACATTTATAAAGCATTGTATAAAACCACTTTTTTAATATATTTAAGGGCAGAGAGATATATTTCATAGATATATTAATTTTTAAGGTTTACAAAGTTAGTATTACCTATTATCCTGATTAAAGGTAATTTAAAAAAACAATGGTCATAAATAGAGTTTACTAGTCTTATTTATTGATATCTTCGTTAAAATTTAATAAATTAATCGTGTATAAGCCTTTTTTTAAGTTAAGAAAAAAATTGAAAAAAATATTGAACAAATATATATTACTTTAGATATCATATAAGATAAAATAAAACAACCTCTGGGAAACTAGAAGTGAGTTTCAGAAAGAATTCCTTTGAAACGAGATATTGTTTTTATTTATCATTTATAAACTTTTTAAAATTCTTTACATTTGGTAATATTTGTTGAAATTAGAAATGATTACTTCAGCTAATATCATCTAATAACGTATTCGAGGTATTCAAATTATTATGCGTATATTGTCTAAAAATTTAACAAACTTCTCATTGCTAGTGCAAAATTTTATTTATCAAACTTTTATTTAAAAGTTTTATTTTAGATTTCATATAAGGTGATAAATAATGTTTCAACAAATATAATGATATGGATGTCATTTAACGTTTCCTGTATTAATCATTTTATTGTCACGATACTTTTCACAAGAAAATAATTAAACAATTTCTACCACCACCAGATGATGTAAATTTTAAGAGAGTTTATCGCAACATTTATGCTAATACCTTACAATATTTACATAATTTAAAATCAATATTTGTTATCGAGATCAAAATACAATACTATTAAACTTACCCTATAAATCATTATATTATCCTAGCGATATTTCAACCGATTTTAATAGATCATGCATTACCTGCTTTAAGAAATAATGCATTAGCGCCTAGTATATTTTAATAATGTACTCATAAACCAAGCGTATTCTCGACCTACCTTAATAAACTATTGACATGGCTCACCATAATTCTAATATATTTGAGATAAATCAAGATTGAACTAGAATAAAATAGCGTTTATTCAGTCAGGATAATATGTAGGTATCGAATGTCACGTGTACGTTAGGCCAATACAAATTTTCTTGAGGTAGGTCAAAAGTACGCTAAAGTATGATCGTATTTAAGATAGGTCAACAGTATGCGAATCCAATAATTTTTTGAAAAAAACTTACTAGAAATAAAATAATTAAAATATGTTTTATCATTCGTTGCACTCCTGGCTTCAAAAGCACCCGCTCGTTTCTCGCTCGAGTTTTAAACACCATTTCGTGCAATAAAGATTTACTTCTTGCACTTTTACCTTAAATAACTATTATTTTACTATTTATATCATGAATTACTTCGTTGGTCGTAATCGTCCTTATTTTTTAAAGAAAAATGCAAAACAATTAATGGTCTTAATTAAATATTAAGTTACCTCATTATATGTTTTTAATAGATATCTGTTTTCATTTGATTAAAATGCAACAAATATATGCACTACAAAATTAAAGACATAAAGTCTATAAAATAATTTCCCAAAATAAGAACAGAAAAATATTGTATTATTATATATCATAATCATTGAAACAATACAAGGGTAAAAACAAATATATGTTATTTATCGATAGAAGAAAATACATAAAATTTGTTGAACATATGGTGGAATAATCTTTGAATAAAAGCCAGTTTACAAAGCCTAGGTGTTCGTTTAAGTTACTATAGCCTCCTACTTGAAAATTTAACAACGACTCTTCTCCCATAATCGTCAATTCAATTTGATCATTATAATTTTTGTGTTGGACGATTGCTAACTATTCAACTTAAATCCTTCAAGTGTAAAAAATAATGTTTCGATAGAATTTTGACCTATATTCGCTCATATGAACTCATATCGTCCTCGTCGTCTTCTGTCGATTTTTACATGTGTCAATTTAATACCACCAACAAACATTAATTTAGACTTCGGATTAATTGTTACTAGGTCTTCCAAAAATTTGTAGAAAGCAAAAAAACGATAAAACTTTCTTTATTGTTTTTGCTTTTCATCGTTTATCTTGAAAGTGTGGTTATGCCTAGATTGCGACATCGCAAAAATACCGCCAATTAAGCGAATTCTAGGCCTTATCGTCGGTTTGTGCGAATGTTGATATTCGATTGAAGAAATTACTGGATGCCTTAACCGTAACTATTCTACCGTTATACGCTTCTCTCTGACATGGACTAGAGAGGGTCAGAAACGTCTCAGAAGAAAAATCGGGGGATAAAGAAGAAGAAAATAATAATAATAATAAATAAGTCTTATGGCAAGAAGTACCAGATCAATATCCGATCTATTGTTAGCTAACGAAAGTCATGATGTAATCCTTTGAAATGCCTACCTTAGAATCAGAACTTTCGGCTTGTAATCCTATCGGCCACATCTTGTGTTACCACTAACTACTAACTAACCGCTCAATTTCGACAGCAACGTAGAGTGGCATTGTGTGATTTTTAGTAATAAATCCTGATTGTGTTTGGGGATACGATAGACAGACAAAGACATGGAATTTTTTATTGAGAAGCATTAAAGTGTGAGGACTAGAGTATGGAGCTCTTAAAATTATGGAAGTAGGTCTTCTTTAGTATTTATCCGAAGCATATTCTTCTGTTTCTTCAGCAGTTGGAAGACCCATTTTTGAAGCAATACCAGTCCTCATATTGCAAAGGTTGCTATAGACAGATTTCGGGAGGATACTGTCATTATCTTTCCAGAATTACACCGAGCTTTTGATTTTTCAACCATTGAACATGTATGAGACATTATAGGGAGAAGTAAAAATAATTTACAGCATCCTCCCAGACTCTGCAAACTCTTCGACACAAATTACATCTTACTTGGCACAGAATACTTCAAAATATTATCCATCACCCGCAAGAAACAATACCAAGAAGAATAGGAGAGTGTGTAATCAATACAGGAAGACCACGCCATTATTAATAAAAAAATATGTTCATTTTACCCTATCTTTCAAATTTCAAGTAACTCAAAACTCAAACTGATAGATATCGAATTGCATTCGGCGCTTTAGAAGTTTTTTAGAAATTCAATGCACACTAGATTTCTTTTAAAACGATAAAAATTGTACTATTATAATAATTGATGCACGCCAGTAAAAAGCAAAATGGCGCTACTCAAAACTAATGAAAATCACATTACTAGAATTAATGATGAAGCATTGATGATAATTTGTAATTTACTGTAACTGTTATCTGTTTCTATTAGTTAAAATGATGTTACAAAACAATGCATTATAAATTTTAATAGACACAAATATAAGATTTTAATCGTTGATAATAATAAACTGTGTATTTTAGTTAGAACTGATTACTAATATTATCTTTTGGTTACCTAGTTGTTTTATTTTAATTGTAATTTAATTTCGGGTACGTCCCTCTACTAATTTTCTCTAATGTTAAATGATTGTTAATTATCTTCATATTCAACTTGTTTGAAAAATAGCTTAAAAATTACAGCTAAATTTTTGTTTGATGTATATCAAAAATCTCATTTATCATTCCGTGTTTCCTTAATCTTTTAACTTAACGTTTAGTTCGCCTCGGCCAGATAATTCAGTTAAAGTCTTTTTAAACATTATTTCCTTTGTTACCAGAAATACACCTATCTCTTTTTAATAATAAAGCAAGGAATGTTGGGATAGAAAAATAGAATAATATTTGCACCACATTTTTCTTACTTCCTTCTCTTGCCACAATTTCGACTTTACCCCTGAACTTCCTTCCCTTATTCCTTCAGTTACTCTTTTGTTTATTCTTAATTATTTCTTGCACACTCCCTTACGAGATTAGTCGTTTACATTTCCGGAATAGAGAACAATTAAAAATTAGTCTTCATTATTTTTCATGGAGGTTAATAAATTCACTTACTTATGCACTTGAACCAATTTTCATTGCACTTTTCGCACATTGATTTCTTGGAAGGAACTTCTAAACATGCATTTAGAACGCATCACCTGCTTCTTCAGTCGTGGAACGTTGATCTCATAATTTAATTTTGATTACTGGGAATAAACAAATCATTGGTTGCTAAATCAGGGCTGTACGGCAGGTGATGCTTTTTCAGCGGTTGGTTTACCTAATCTTTTAATTAATTGAACTTTCTATATTGTATTAATGGTATAGTTGCCACGCGTTTGTTTTTTTTAACATACGTCAAGAGCTTCATGCGCGAACACTTTTTATTGGATTTGGCACATCTTGACAGACCCATACACTCGACTGATGTTCATTTTCAGTCTCATACGCGTATATCTATGACTTGTCACTGAGGTGTTTTGAAGCACCCTAATCTTATTTTTGGAGCATTACAATCGACCAATCGACACGAGCTTTTTTTTGTTCGATTGTAAAATTATGTGGAATCCTACGAGAATAAATTTTTTTGACGTCTAAATGGTAATGCTATATTGATTGTGTGATGGTACCACTAATGCCTTAGGATGCCTCATTTTACGATCATCAAATGATAATCTTTCAATATCAGTTTACGCACAGCATCAATGTTTTCTGGAACAACTGATTTTAAATGACCCTCACATAAAAGGCAACCTCTTATCATAATTTGGTCACATTTACAATTTTAACTAACTAACCACTGAACCATAATTGAAGCTTGTATATATTTATAAGTAAAAAATCTTCATAAATACCAACATCTAATCTCTAACTGTACAACAATTAAAAACTTATTCTTCTTCAATTTGTTTTATAATTTGAACTATCTAAGGTTTGGAAATTTATTGTTCACTCAAGTATTCATTAGATAAAGTGAATAACATAAACATTCAGGGTATAAAATAGAAAACATATCTGTACTTGTAATAATAAATAAGTAATTTATACTAATAGAGATATAAAATGATAGTGTTCTTAGGTGATAAATAAAACACTTGGGTTTTGAGAATTTACACAATTTAATGTCGATGTACAGCGACACAGTAGCTTCATCAGGCAGATGATAAATGTGTTCTTAAATAAACTATTCGTAAAAACAAGTAAGAAAATACCAACAAAGCTTTATACCAATATCCTAAGTTTCTCTTATAAATTCAAATTATTATTATTTGGCTTAACCATATCACAACGTTTTATACGTTATAAATACTTATCCAAAAATGAAGCATTTACCTAACTATGAAATTTTGTGATGATGCATTCACGTAAAAATTCCTTTGCAATATTAAAACCAATATTTGTTTTTTTACTTAATTTTTCGGAAAGACGTTTTGATATGAGTCAGTGGCTGGTAGTTAGGATAGGTAGTGCAGCAAGAGGTGGTTGGTGGCTGCAAGCCAAACAGCCTCAGACGCCGCCAGCGTCTCGACGCATTCCTGAGACAAATTTAGACGCCCTGAGTAACGTCGCAGGCATTCATTCAGCATCGCCATCGACCATGATCACTCCTTTCTCCTCTTGCACATGTTACATCTACCACAAAATCCAACAGATTTCATCCAAAATTATAAACGTATAAATCATATAAAATATAACTTTCATCCGGCTAGGATTAATCATAATTTTGCAAAAAGTTTACTATTGAACTAAGCCATTATTGCATAGACATAAACATTAAACTTAATGAATATAAAATCTTCCAAAAAATAAAATGTATGTTTAGTCTCGCAGTTTTTTTACAGTAATAGTTTCCGCTATATTTGTGTCCAAAGGTAAACCTATAAATTCTCAAAGTTTTATTTTAAAGTCTATTACGAATTTTAAACAAGTACAAACGTCATCATTTCAATCAATCATCGACTGAGATTTTTTGTTCGGTCTTGACATTGCTATTCTTGTTGTCAGCACTTAATTATCAATAGTTCGGTCAGGTTCCTAATAAATCACATTAAAAGATTTAGAAGCTACGACAGCCGTCTACTACCAAAAGAATAAAATTGTTGTAAATATAAAAATAAGATAATTCTAAAACGATTTTGAGATTTTATCATTAATTTTTATCTTTATTAGTAAAGGCTTTCTCATTTAATACAAGAATATTCTAGAATGCTTTTTAAATTTTATCATCAATGCAGCAATTTTATCTTCTTCCAACAAAAGCTAAAACCTTTTCATTTAATTCTAATAAAACAACGCAATTGAGAGGATTTCAACCGTGCTGTTTAATTCCAATGTGTTGTAAAGTTTCATCATGTATCCGCCTCCTCAATTCAATATTTTCATTTAATATAAGGTTATACTAAAATTATTTCTTAGTCTTACAATCAAATATCTTTTTATTCAATTTAAGTTTTTATTAGATAATATATAAATTGTCATTATTACATTTTTTAATCGAAGCCTTTCTTGTTAATAAACTTGCATTTATCAAACAAACAAAAATCTATAAGAAACCTTTTTTTTTCTCTATTTCTATATAACCGTCGTAATTATTTTCATAAATGTATTTTCTAAGTACATTTGAACGCGTGCCAAAAGCCAGGTTAAACAGGTGCGCAAATAAAGACGAGTCATCCGCAGAGAACTTTGAACCTGCGCCGATATTTTCGGAAATGCGCGCACGTACGCGTTTTATTAGAGCTTCACAATATTTACAAGCTCTAACCCACATTTTTCAACCACAATAATATTTTCCGATGCGTGGAGTTTATTACGTTCCGAATTATTTTCGACGCTGCCTTCTTTTTTCGGAATGACTGCACGGATTTTACGGTTAGTAACGTTTCTGAGAAGGTGGTTTTCATTGAAAACGACGAGCTCGGAATGAAATGGTGGTTTGAGGTTTTTCGATTTTGATCGTCTTGGTGTCCAAAGGGAAAGTGAAATACAAACTGGACGTATTTATAATTGTTGCTGTAGAGGTTGGCGACGTGCCTACATTTGGTTGCGGGTTACAATGCTAATGAATGATGTTTGGTGTTTGTCCAGTTTTCAATTTTAAATTATCATTACTTCAATTATTCATTTTTTCAGAGTTTTAATGTACAATAACAAGTTGCTTAAAGTTCTATATGTCTTTAGAGCAGGTGGCTTTTGAATAATGTAGTTTTTGGGTTATGTGATAAATACTTTAAAAATGGGCCAACATTTTATGGAAGAGCAAATATGCGATGAACGTAGATAATCAAAAAATCATACATCTTTATAAAATGCGATATAAGAAGATAAGTGAACTAAAGTTTAAAGACCATGTACGGCGAAAAGGGTTTTTTTGGATGAGTTATTGAATAACAACAATATCAACAGCGATTAAGTACATTTTTATTTTTATTAATCCTCATTCATGGGATTCAGTTATTGATTGGTGCAGTTTTTGGGCTGAAGGTATTATTAGACCATTCTTGAAAATGAAACTTATGGCGCAATCAATGTTACTAGTGCTAGATATCATGAAATTATAACACGGTTCTCTTTGCCTATATTGGTTAACATGTAGACATAAATTGCCTAAATTTGTGCTTTAATAAGATCTACGAAAGATCATATTTCAATCATAGAAGGTCACCCTTAAAATTCTTACAGCTTTGTATTTAAGAGTATTTAGAACTCTAAACTCTGATTTGGAGGTTAGTTGGTAAGGCTTACATCATACGTCCAAAACCTTTATGTGAAATATCAAAAATCACAAGAGAAATGAAGTTTAGTAATAGGAGAAAAGTTCCAATATTAGAAGTTTATGGTACACTAAATACAATTACAATTATTTACTTCGTAAATCTACATTGATGTGTCTTATTATATCTACAAAACAAATCGCCTATTGAAACAACTACACTCCTGGCTAATATCACGTTAGATATTGAATAATACAAAATGATTATTTTAATTATTAGTTAATTTGCTACAAGAATGTAAAAGAATTTCTCCTGCCTTGTAATATGCTACTTTTCCAACATAGGCGTGGTTTATGTAAAGAGGCAAATGAATCAATCTAATAATTACTTTAACGTTAGCTACAACAAAATATGATATCACTAATTCAAGTCAATGTTTTACTTTCTACGAAACTTGGAAGAAGATTCAGCATAAAATATTTTTGGGTCGCAATGTTAATGGGCTGATTCCAATCAGCCTTGTTTCATTTAAGCCTACCTGTTGTATATTTCAGTACAATTATATAAACATTAAATGTTGCTTTAATTTCCTTAATCAATTCACTTAATCAATAACTATCAATGAACAATTTTTATATTACAACAGTCAGTAGTACACGTAAAACATGTAAACATAGGCTTATCCCATAAAACTTATTTAACTTATTTTTACTATTGTAATGCATGATGTACGTTACACTGTTTTTTGTGATATTTCATCCTTTGTCATTACCTCATGTATTATAAAGGATGCTCAAGTGAAAAGCTACATAACAGCACTCCGAGTATAAATGAAGTCTTTGTTTAAAGTATACACAATAGGCCTGCGTACAACGATTCTATTGAATAACGAGCCGAAGGGTTTCGTATTCCCAGAATTCCAGAGGTCCTGACGAAACCCAGTCACTCACAGCGTTCTTGAGTTTATTGTTCGAGTTGAAGTTCTGCCTGGTACTTGTAGAATTCCTCGAGCACAGAAGAACTCTAATGTAATGAGACACACTGAAGATTAGGCAGGTTTACCAAGAACAAAAGACCAAGGCTGCTCACGGAGGGTGTGGTTTTGCTCCATGATAGTGTGGGAACAGCTTGACCATCTACACGACATGTCACCCTACGATTTCCATGTGTTTGGTCCCCTCAAAAACATCTAAAATGACAGCTACCAACTCAGACGACAAACTTAAGGACGCTGAGAAGAACTAACTCTTGTCATGGTTGTGGAAATTTTGGCATCTTGAAGTCGTTCGGTTCAATTTCAAGTAGAAGCCGCTTGACCATCTACACTCCAGTCCACACATGTCACCCTGCGATTTCCATGTGCTTAGTCCCCTGAAAAACATCTAAAAAGACAGCGATCTACTCGGATGACGAACTCAAGGAGGCTGTGAAAATCTGGCTTTCATTACTGCCATAGGAGTTCTATAGGGTGTCCAGGAAGTAAGAACGAATTTGAATTTGGCACCATTTTGTCATATGACGTTTGGCAGTCGTGCTTGTTTCGTGTTTGTTATTTGCTATCATTCCCATTAACAGCCTTATAGCTTTTGTGTGGTAAGCATTGTAGTTTGATGTTTATTTTCGTTGTGAAGCAGATGACAACTAAGCAATGTATCCAAGTGATAACAAAACACTGTGAACGGCAACAGTTACAGAAACATTTATGGTTGTTTTTTACAGTTGTGGATGAAAATGATGATTTTTCGTTTGAACAAGATGGTGCGATATATCACACATCTCGTGAAACGATTACTCTGCTGACTGAAAAGTCTCCCCAAAAAATTCTCTCTTTGCGTGGCAATTAGGAATGGCCTGCCAGATCATGCGATCTTAGGCCTGGTGACTTTTTTGTGGGGACTTGTGAAAACAAAAGTGTACGTGAACAAACCAAAAACAATACACCAATTGAAGGATGCCATTTAAAGGGTTATACACTAGAGTCTGGACATGTAATTTTCATGTGCTTGGTCTCCTGAAAAAAGAAACATTTGAAAGGACAGCGATCAACTCGGACGACGAACTTGAAGACCCTGTGAAGAACTAGGTCTCGTCACGGTCATAGGAGTTCTGGGAACACGGAATCCTTTGGTTCCCCGAAATACATCTAAAAGGACAGCGATCAACTTGGACGACCAACTAAGAAGGCTGTGAAGATCCTTCGGCTAGTTAATCAATGGAATCGTTGCCTATAGTATATATTTTAAATAAAAAATCATACCTTTTTATTTGACAACAAATTAGGGCTGTAAGTCGATGAATCTTAAATCTGAATCAAAAAGAAAAACTCTCACAACTAATATCTTTAAACACATATTTTGCGAAGAGCAGATAAAACAAAATAATCGAAAAACAAACAACCCAAAAGACTATAACATTTGATCTCATTAATTAGATTATATTAGTCTTACCAAATTATAACTACAAGCTGTTGAATCAAAACTATAATCAGGAACCTTACCATATGATAAATGAAACTGTACTTTGATAACAAAGTTCCTCATTCAAGATGTATCACAAAGTTATGGCTTCATGCATCCAACAAAATTATAATCATTATGCTTATATAAATAATTTAAGTGTTAAACTGAAATTTCAATAATAAATCGCCAAAAATTACCTATCAGGAAAAGTAAATAAATTAGAATTTATTTATTTTTTCTTTGATCAGATTCTCTGTCTGTTCCGTACACCATTTTGGATGTTTTAAATGTTTGGTCTTTGTTCCTAAGGCCTCTTCTGCCGTTTCATTTATATATTTTTTAGCTATCAGTAGAGTGCTCTCATCGTTTGTTCTTTTAATACTAATTTTACTTTGGTTGGTGGCGTTAATTTATATAAAAAACGCGTGGATTCGTCCCTGAAGCTTTCTAAGTTGTAAATGCTTTCTTATAGTATTTCATTATTATTTCTATCATCTTTTTTGTGTCTACTGGTTTTCTTTTTGTAGTTCACAGTGCTACTACTAAATGGGGATCCGAGCCACATTCTGGTCCCCAGTATACCTTCGTGTCCAAGTTATTTATTGCGGATTTCTGTTTTATGATAGTCAATTACAAAAGAGAGTCCCATAGTAGGTTGTATCCATGTATACTTATGGATATTCTTGGGAGAACATACCTCTGCAGAAGTCGATCAGGCGCTCACTGTTATTATTTCTAATTTGTTCGCCGTATAATTCGCAAATACGGTGCCTTTCTCCTTTTTTAGTCTATGTTAAGGTAGAGACTACCTTTTTCATTCTATATAATTCTTAATATACTTCTGCCTGTTTTGTTCTTAAAAGACATTGGGATTTGGTACGTGGAATATACAATATCCTTTTCCTTTGCAGGTTACGTCTTCGTTACTTTCCGTTTTGGTTCCGAGGCTGGTTGTTATTTTACAAGATGATAAGGGTCTGTCCTATTCTAAACCTCCTACTTAGACCGGGCTTGGGACTGGCAGTGACAGCCGGAAAGCTACTCGATTTACCCCCTAGCTGTCTTAGGCTGTCCCAGGGGAAGTTAGTTCTAGTTATACCTAAACCATTAGGCGGTATAATAGATTGTGCTAGGAGTACAAACTTGTTTTGTGGTTGAAATACATTTTTTTTCAGGACAGAGTGAATAATCAGATTAATCAAAGTAATTCAAAGTAATGTCTACCTGTGGCTTACTATATCTTGGACATTTTTTTTAATTCTTGAAGAAACATCTTGTCTTTTGAAGCGATCCAAGCTACGAGTCAATTTTCGTTTTCTTTCAAAAAAGTGAACCGGTAACCAACTAATTTTTGCTGCATCTTTGGAACAGTTAGTAATTAGAAGGAGTAATGTCCAGTAAATACTATGGATATGGTTAAATATCCCAATTGAGTGATTTTAAATTAATTTGTATAATTTTAGCGAGCGTTGTTCTAAATAACATCGATAGGCGTAGAGTAATATTTTTTCTTGGGGTTGTCGTACAATACCTATTTATTATCTTTAGTTTCAATGCGATATGAATACATCGTTCTTTCTCTTCAAATCAACTGTTCTTAAGTAAAAAATCTAATTTCAACGTCTCTTGGTTTCAGTGTAAGAGGTATGCAATTTTATTCTTTAAAAATATGGAATCTGTTTGACTTCCAATTATTATAAAGCTACTCTTGTGTTTGACTTAGATCTTCATCAAGTAACTCCGCCGATTATTTTCAATTCTTTTTAACTATCTATAGCAAGGCGCGCACCTAACGCTGAAATTGCCGTTTTTGAATTTCTACCTAATTTTACAGTTGGAGCATTATCATTATAAACTTCCACGTGCATTCGATACGCTTAAGGTACAAAAAAAAAACTAAAAGGGTAGTTAATACAAAATTTAGTATATTCAACGTTAAAAAGTTAATGAAAATGATGGTAGCGAACGTTACTATTTATAATCATATCGAATTCTAACGGATGAAAGTATGTGAAAGTTCCGAATATAATACCTTATAGGTCTTGGATTTCAGCTCTTATCTACGCGAATTGGACTACTTTTACGGCTGTTTTTGCTGCAATAGATATTGTATTAGTTTAGATATTAATATATTTTGGAATTACCTGCTGACGAATACATTGTGTGTTGAACCAAATGTTCTGTGAGATTATCATGTATTTCTTCTTCAGTTTGAAATAAATTCTGGTCGGGGTTGCTGTGGTATAAAAACTTAAAAATTATTTTGAAAGTTATTGTCTTTCGATTATGTTTAGATCTCCAAAACGCAATTTAATTAAGCTTTAGAGATCTAAACATAATCGAAACTGCTTCATAATTATTGTTGGCATTGAAAAAAGATTTCATTATATAAAATTGCTCATAATTTTAAGTAAATTTGATGTCTCACTTATAGTAAATTTTATTAACATGATACTTCTAATTAGTTACCATAGTTAGTGCATAACGAACTAATTTGAATGAAAAATACAAATATGTCGATACATTTTTATTTATTATTTTTAAGAAAACTAAGATCTTTTCTTTAAAGTTAGGAATTTTCAGTATTTACAAATAAAATCATAAGATATACATAAAAAATTAAAACATACAATTTTGCACAAACTATATTTAATTAATTGCTCACTTAACCCGTGGTGAAACATATTTGAAAAATCAAGATTGCACAAACTATTTTATTTATTATTGTTATTCTTAACATGTAGCACTTATAATACATGATATTTTCAGAATAAACTAATATTTTACTAGTATTATATTCGGTGGCGTAACTATCATTCCTGCAGAACAAGAATAACAAACTTTAGTAATCTGAACATGCAGTTGGTACTATTTTTTTATTTGAAAAAATATAAATTACTTATCCTTCTAACTTAGGGTAATTTGGCCAAAAAATATACTTCACCAAACCACCATAAGATTTGCTATCCGTACAACGTCACCAACTCTCGTTCAGTTTTCCGGAAATTATCTGATTATAATTTTATTTTTAGAAAAATTTGATCCTCTCGCTCACACAACAATAATAATTTAAAAATACGAAAATACTTCGTAAATCTACACAATGAGCCTTACTAAGACTAGAAAACAAACCACTTATTGAAACCATGACTTCTTTGGCTAATACCTCGAAAGATATTGAATTATACAAAAGTAATAGCAAAGTTATCAAAGTAACACTAATTTGAATCAGCCAGATAAGTAGTTGTTTCTATAAGGGCTCTGTTTTGCAGTCTTAGTAAGACTCATTGTTGTAAATTTAAGAAAGGTTTTCGTATATATTTTTAAATTATTAGTTAATTTTTTAAAGGACTTTAATACATTTCAATACAATAATAATAATTAATATGTGTAAAATCTAATAAAATGTATGTTTCCATCCTATGTTTGAAACTCGAACTAATGACCATGAGCTGAATTTACACCTTCAGCTATGACAACCTAATAAATTATTTTCAACAAATACGTTAAGTTTCTAAAATTCTAACGAAATATATAATCTTCAAACTATTTTTGTTATGGCATCGTTCCTATACTCTACGGAGAATATTAATTTTAACTTGTTATCATGAAACTAGGATGAATGTAATTTCGGGAAACGCACGTGCTCCCTTATGAATGAAATAAATTATAACATAAAAATAATACTCTATTGAATTCTACAGCACCTGGATGTTGCCAAAACAAAATCGTAAAAATGTTATTTTCCTTGAAAACTATTAAAGCGCATTTGTATTTGCAAAACTATGCTTATAACAGCCAAACAAAAACAAGTAAAAAGATATGTTAGTGGAGCCCGCAGGAAGAAGAAAGAACTTGATTTGAACACAATATAAAAGAAATAAGAGAAATCATCTAACGTGAAAAAAATGAAACTGATATGGAATTTTGACTATTTCTTTAAATAAATTAGATAATGTAGTATAGAAGTAGTAGTAGAAAAGTATCTTCAGTTCTATGGTTAAATTTTCCGATGCATGTTTATCAGCCATGATTGACTTTAATTAAATAAAACACTTTTAACTTTGTTTTACCACAATACCACTATTGGTTAATTAAATAAAACACTTTTAACTTTGTTTTACCACAATACCACTATTGTGGTAAAACAAAGTTAAAAGTGTTTTATTTAATTTTAATCAAAAATGTACCACCAAGTAAACGCAGACAACATTCAAGAATTATTGACTATATTTGTCAACTTATATACAGGGTATTTATGATATTAAACATACAAAATTTCAAAGGGTTATTCTTTTGACTATTCTAAGAATATTTTGTCCTTTAAATATTTTTAAAACCCCGCTTTGTTTCTAATCCTATTCGACATTAACAACATTTTATTACCAAAAATTACATTTAAAGTTTCTTAATCTCAAAGAACTGTTGAATATGACTACCACCCATTAGGATGTAATAATCCAATCTTCTCCTCATTGACTGCCAAACTCTTTCAAAAACACCAGGGTTGTTTCTTATTATGTTACACCCAGACATTTTCCGATTTCGCATGTTTAGTAGTGTAAAATAGTGACTTTAGATAGCCCTATAGGAAATGATCCAGGGGTTTTAAGCCCAGGGATCAAAAGGGTGAGGCCTATCTCCAACAATCTCCGTATGTTACTGTTAAAAACTCATAACCAACCACACTAAATTGCGCTGACCCATCATCGTATATAAACCATATTGCATTTCTTGTTGCCAATGGTACATCCTCCTGAAACGCAGATAGCGTTTGTTTAGAAAAGTCATCCATAATTTGAATTCAAACGTTCAACGAGAACTGATGTTCAAAACGAAAGTATCTCATGTGGATTTTATTTCAGCCTATGAAAATTCCTTATTGTTTTTCTTGAATTTTCCCTTCATCGATAAAAGAAATCACTGTCAGTAGTTGAGGAATTTGAACAATGAAACGCCATTGTGAGAATGCAATACGTAGAGGAAGATTAGAAGGAAGGAGTGCCCAAACACGTTGTATGTAATATGGATTTCTAAGAATTTTTATAGAGTCTTATTACTTACATTGAAAGTACATATTTTCAAATAGAAGTACCTGGATCTTCCCCTTCCCATGTCCAGCACATTCTCTTCCACTTTTACCATTCTTACTGTTATTGGAAGTCCTGGTCATACACTGCATTTCAACGCGTCTGTTTCATGAAGACGTTGATTAATACTTTAGAAGGTTTTCCTATCAGGAAAATTACGGTCAGAAAATTGTTCAATGTAGATCCCTAGTATGTAATTACCATCAGCAAGTTCATAAATGAAATGCATGTCAGTCATCTTAGCGTTCGTATAGCGATTCATGATAAAAGACTTCACTAACGAAAGTTTAATAATAAAAACGAGACACAGTGACTTTGTTTTACCAATTTATTACCAAGATGTACCACAAAGTAAACGCCTCCATAATTGAAAAGTTTAATAGTTTAAAAACTTTTAAGACAGAAAATATTCTTTAAATAACCAGGCGAATACCCTCTTCAATTTTGATGTATGATTAATAAGCACCCTGTATAATATTTCTTATTTTAATTGAATTGCTTTAATTAATGTTAATTTCTTGTAGAAATCATTATGTTGAAACAAGATATATTATAAGCACAGTTAACGTTTTCATCAGCAATTTTCTACAATAACTATGAGGTATTAAGATAAACTCATTTCAATACGGTTACTGTTGGCCCAAAAAACATACCTCAAATTCACTATATATATATATATATTGATAATACCAATGAGTATAAAATTATTTAGTGATTGGATGATGATTGACAGCTCATAGTTTAGGTAAAAATAAAACGTTAGAAGAAGAAAATAATTGAAAAATTCAGGGAGACTGGATCAGTTGGAGACGTTAAACACACTGCTCATCTAAAAACAAGTCGTCAAAATGTCAATATAGAAGCAGTGTATGAGAGAAGCTCTTAATAGCGCATACTTATAAAAAATCTGTGTCTCTATGCTTACAAAATTCAATTAACACAAAAACTGAAGCCTAATGACCACGCACAGCGAAGAGATTTCGTTGAATGGATTACGGGACATCAACAAGTGGATGGTAATTTTTCGAGCGAAATCATCATCCTAAATGGCAAAAAATGCCGTGTTTGGGGTTCGAATAAACCTACGTGTGATTGTCGAAAAAAAAAATATATACAATGTGTCACTATTTGGTGCGAATTTTGATCTGGAGGCATTATTGGACCATACTTTTTTGAAAATGGGGCTGATAAAACAGGTATTTCTGCCGAAATTGGATGATGTTGATGTGGTCAATATGTAGATTCAACAAGACGCTGCCACATGTCATATAGCCCGTGAAATAATTCAATTACTGCATGAGACTATTCCTGGTTGTGAACTCTCTTATTTTGGGAGGTCAAAATTAGCCCTGTGTGGTTTAACACCATAGAATTTCTTTTTATGTGTCTATGTCAACAAGCCCAAAATTACTCGTTCTTTACAGAAGGAGATTAAACGCTGCATCAACGACATTCAGCCACATTTGTGCAGAATGGTCATGGAAAACTTTGACAAAATAATGCGTTTGTGTCAGCATAGTCGTGGAGGTCATTTGTCCATGTGTTACTTCATAAAAAACCCTATATTATATACTTTATGATTCAATAAGAAAATGACAATTTAAAGACCAAAAACTCTGTTTTCAATTTAATTCAAATTTTGCATTGATTTTAGGACACCCTTTATTCTTCGTATCATTTAAAATAGTATTCAAATGCTCTAACCTATAATCTTACTATCTTTAAATGACAAACCATTATTTTTTAAGTGGCAATCACAGACTGCAACACTTTTTAAATTCATAACAAATCCGTTTGCAGTAGAGTGTGCGAAGGACATTATTTGTCAACAAATAATGTGGCACTCTATAGAGAATTGGTCTTTCCCTCCTCATATTACTCTTAATCTAATAGAAAAGTTATAAGAAAATGGCAGTGTAATTGACAAGAATGGAAAAGCTACAGTGGCTAAAGTTTTATTCATCAAGCTTTGACAGTGGTGCCAGTCCAATGCAGAAATAAAAGATTTTGAATGTGGAAAGTATAAATTTGAAAAGAAATATTAAAAGGGGATTTGGTGAAAAGACAACGATTTATCAGCAGAAGCCAAGTTTCGAAAATTTCAATGGGTTCCTCTTATTTACGACTGTTAAAAGTGTTATAGTTTTTATTAATATATAAGAAATCGTAAAAGAGGAATTTATTAAAAGTAAAATAATTAAAAGTGTAATATTAAAAAAGGAGAGATAATGAAATCTAAATAAAGATGATGATGAAAAAGATAGAGAGAGACTATAAATATTACATTAGCTTGCTAATAAACGAAATACTATTGGGATAGTAGTAATAATATCTATTTAAATGAGGCAGAGCTATGGAGAAATAGAGAGAGAGAAAAGAAGACCTAAATAAATAAAACAGTTTGTGGGAGCTACAAAAGAAGAATAATGAAGAGAGGAGGTAAAAAAGAGAGAATTACAGAGAACAAGAGAGATAAAGAAAAGACGGAAAAATAATAAAATATTGCGAGAGTTAATGAGAGTTAAAGAGAGAATATCGTGAGATATTACGAGAGAAATACATAATTTATAAGAACTACTCGTAAAAAGGAAGATAAAGGTTGTACGAGCTACAAAGAAAGAGAGAGAAAGAGAAATATTATGAGAGCTAAAGATAAAGAGGAAGAAATTATAACAGTTAAAGATGGAAGGATATATTATAAAAGTAAAAGAGCTTATGAAATATTTACAAGCACAGAGAGAAGAGGTGGAGGTGGAATTGTTAGAGAAATGAGGAAGAAAAAGATTTAGCAAGAAGAGAGATCTTTTGTATAAAGGCTACAAAACGAAGGGAAAGTAAACCAGTAGAGATTGAAGAGATTATGAGAACTAAGAGAAATTCAAATATTACAAATGCTTAAGATGGAGAAAAACTAAGAGATTGAAAGAAGAAAATTGTAAAAACCCAACGCATAATGCATCATTACATTAGGTTTACCTATTACTATAAATTAGTTATTCATATTTTCTTATTAAGAGATTGTATATATAGTGTATAGTGTTAGAGAAAGTAAGGAAGAACGAAAAAGCTAAATTTTTGCTTGAAAGCTGGATTAGATATTTTGAAACAGATCTTTTGCTTCAATAAAATTCAATAACGTTATATAATAATAATGTAATCAACCTAGTAATTAAAATAAATTAAAATTTTCTAAAAGTAGACTTTAAAAATAGTTAGAGATACATGTTCACAATATGTTTAATAGATTCTTCTGTTTCTTTTCCAATTATACTTTTTTAATACATAATAGATCTGCCAAATTTCAGCCGTGATGATATTTGTATTAGACTGCTGAACATGTTTTCAGTAAGTTAGAATTAAGTTAATTTCATTTCATTCATAAATTAAATCCTAGGTGAATACAAGAACAATAGCAAAGAGAGTGCAAGAAAAAATCGAAAATTTTAGCACCTCATCCTCTAGCAATAGAGTCAAAACCGACATTTTTACTAATCACATGTTTAGGAAAGACCTTATTTGGCAATATAACTCAAAAAATTAATGTTTTACGTTAGATAATCTTTTGGCTGAGAAAATTTAGAATTTAGGAGTGGGAGATCAACTTTATACAAAATTCTGAAATCGATGGGATACAACTATAAAATGTTAAACAGTCGCAAATTTTTATATGAGCAGAAACACGTTGCGGCTAAAATTACATTTTTCTGAAAATTTTTACAGTTTCAAAATTCTAGTGAAAATTATACGTTTGTATATCTTGACGACACGTGGATTGACCAAAATGGATCGGCAATTCGCCGTTGGGTGCACGATTTAGATTTGAAAAGTAATCCACGCAAAATTAAAAGTGAAGGGTCAAGGTTTACAATTTTACACGCAGGATGTCGTTTACATTTTTTGAAGGGATGTGATTTATTGTTAAATTCATAAAATAATGATAGGGATTATCATTAAACAATGGATGGAAACTTATTTTAAAATTCGCTAAATAATCAGCTTATTCCTGCTTTGACAAAGTTAGATAAAAATGTGTAGTGATTTTTGACAATGCGCCCTATAATTCGGTGCAGCTGGACAAACAACCTACATTTTCATCTAAAAAAAGTCGAATGCAGGAATGGCTGATTAAGCACAACGTAGAAATCAGGGATAACTTTTAGAAAAAGCAACTATGGAATTTGATCAAAATTATTAGTAACCGACGATATGTAACAGATGAGACATTGAGAGAACATGGACATGAGGTTTTCAGATTACCCCCATACCATTGTCAATACAATTGAAATTGAAATGGCATGGGCATTTTGTAAAACCTATTATAACAAGCACACAAATTCGCGACCATCGTCTAAAGACAGAGCAGCGAATTTATGGCTTTAGTCTATTTCGAAATGCACTCCTGAAATGTGGAAACATTTTTATAGACATTGTAAACAACTTATTTCGGAAGATTGGGCGAAATTAATGGGAAATCTTTCATTTGATAACATTCCTCCTTTAATAATTACATTAGGAGAATCGGACTTGGATTCTGATTGGGATTTTGATACAAATAATGATTTAGAATTTTCGAATGAAATTATGGATTAAGTTGAATAGTTTTGTTCTTTTTCGTCAAGAATAGGTGTGTAAAAATTTGGAATAAAAGTTCGAAAAAAGTAAGGTAAAGTTAATAAAATAAGTAGGTACAAGATTTTTTATAAAATTTAGTTTTAGGAATATTTTGGTTAAAATCAGAAATGTACTGAGAATTGGGTGATCTGGCCGCACATAAACTATCTGCAGTCACCATTACGATTAAGTTCTTTTAGTCAAGAAAATTAGAAAATTGCACATTTTAGAAGTAAACTTCTCAATATATTTTCTTCTTTACCTACTAAAATTCGAAAAATAATTTTAATCATTAATTAATTAATAATATAATGAATTTAAAAGTAACATGGCTTGTGTTTAATTATGACTATTTTTCTGCTGGAACCTAGTAAAACTGACAACAACGCACAAAATGTTGACACTACTTGTAACCTCAAACTCTTAGAAAAATATCACCTAATTCAGCAGACAGTTTTAGTGCCAACATAAATGCTAAATTTCCATGGCCTCCCTTTATGCAAAAACAACGTGAATAGTGATCAATTTTAATAACAATAATCTTGTAATACTACGTGTATTTTTAGTATCACGCCTTCAAATTCACTATGTCATTTCAATTATTCATAATACACAGAAAGTTGACATGAATCTTGTCAAATCATAAATTTTATCTTAACATTAAAAGTAAGCATTTATAATTCTAATTCTGATTTGACTTAATTATATTTAATTAATATCCATAACGATTAGTCGGTCGGCGTGTTCCTAATGCCCGAAACTAATGAATTAATGGAATGCTTGAGGTCCAGGTGTCAGGTCGGAAGTCAAGGGGGCACCCGAGACATTTGACAGACGCCATTAGACAAATATGTAGACGTAGATCCGGCTACCGGCACAATGTTTAGTTATGGGGGTTAAAGCGTGCCCAGGGAGCAGGTCGGAAGTCAAGGGTCGGCCCAGACATGCCCCAGACTAACCATGTGTTGATATCGGAATCACCCTCAAGACGAGACCGCAAAATCAGGGGGAATTCCCTAGTGGCACCGTGGCTATTTTTGCGAATCTATAAACGAGATCTTCATGCTAATTAAATGTTTCGCTCTTAGAGTGAATTATCTATTTAGAAAAAGTAACCACAATGTGGATATTTTGCAATTAATATGGTAATTTTTCCATGTGCTCCAAAGATGTACAGCTGATTTTGCATGTGGTTTGGCATCCTCTTAAAATTAGTGCGGTAAAAACGGAAGTGGTTAAAGAGACCAAATAAATCCTGGCGGCGGATGGTACAAATTTAATTTTAGCAGGATTTTATTATTATATCACTGAGACATACGACATTCGCAGCGTGCTTGTGGTTTTCTCTTCATATATTTAAATAACATATTTACAAAGTTTATATTTTTTCTAGAGATAAACTAGACATACATTGTCAATACTCATATATAAACTTGATATCAAAATTAATAAAATATTAGTTACTTAACTTTTACTTAATTTTCTTATTGTATGCTCAGTTGTTTAAAGTTTATGTTGTGGAACAATATAATTATTTGTTCGTGTATTGTTGTCACTACCTTTTAATTGTTTATGGTAAGATAAAATTGTTTCTAATATATACAAACCATAAAATGTTAATATTTTATTTTGTTTAAATGTTCCAAGACAAGTCTATTTATAATTTAGCCCGTATATAATTCTAATTGCCTTTTTTTGGAGGATAAAGATGTTTTCTTTGCATGTGATATGATGCCCCAAAAAATAATAGCAAACCGCATTACCTCTTTGATATGTGGTGAAACATTGGGTTATTCATAAGGGTGGAAATAATAATCACTGGATTCGTTTAATTTAAAAGTGAAATAAACCAGAAAAGCAAATTATAAACTTTTTATGAACTAAACTATTTTTAAAATAGGAAACTATATTTTAAATTTTTTAAATCTTTGAATACAAACTATTAAGTTTATATATTATTTAGCAGCACCTTTAAATATGCACATAATTGCACCATATTGATGTATTAACAGATGAATTTATAAGTTATTGTCAAAATTGTTATATTAATAATTTCTATCTTTTATTACGATAACCAGCACTGTATTATTCATAAACCTTTATATAATGTGTTTATAAGTTTGTCTTTGTTACAGATTATTACTGAAGTATGATGTAAAACGCAGACGATTTGAAACATCTCAGCAGCCGTGTATATATTTCTTGTTGTAGTTGTTTTTAGGATGTAATATATTGTTATTTAAAAGTTAAGCAGCTGTTTTATTGAAATAAAATTTTGCAGTGCAACTTTTAAATCGGCTAGAAGCTAAAGTATGGAAACAACAAACAAATGATGTTCCTGTTCCCCCCAAAATTTTATATGCGGCCCAAATTGTATGTTACTATAGGGAATCTCGGTTATTAGAAGAGATAGAAAAACATCGATAGCGTATTCTCGAGCTCTTTTTTGGAAACAAACTTAATTCCCAAAACAGAAATTAGCTATTGTCTTTTATTTTTTATTAATACATCAGGTTGATGACAAATTTATCATATTTGTCACCTACGCTATGATGCCACTGTGTTGGGAAACAGTTGTAGAACAATAAAAACAATTCCTTGAAACCTTTCACCTCATCAGTGATTTTCTAAGTGATACAAAAGACTATAGTTCATTTCTATTTTCAGAATTCGGTTTGTCTCGAAAAAAGAGCTATATTATAGATGCGCCATCGCCATCTCTTCTAATAATCGAAATTCCCTATAGTAACATCCAATTTGGGCCACCCTGTACATCTTCTACCAAATACTTTTCAGAGTAAGTAAAATGACTATGAATCAGCAATGTTTACATCTATATCACATTCAGCTTTTTTATACAATTATTTCTGCTTATTTTTTATTCACGTATTAAAATTCGTTATTAGCTTTTTCATATATTGGTTTATATATCTCAATAAATGATCTTTACTGATGAAACAAACTTCTTAAGAAATGCAATACTTTACTTGTGAATAGTTTTAAACACCAAATTTGATTTAATATTGGAGCTGTAATTTCTACTCATTAGAATTAACGGACACTTTTTGTAAGAATCAGATTTTCGGATCGGATTTTTTTTGTGCAATTTGAAAAAAAAACAATGAAAATGAAATGGAAAAGACGTAATGTATTCTAAACAAATTTAGTATTCAATCAAATAGCTATTAGAAGATTGATGCATGCACTAGGTAGTAGAAGCATTTTTAGCAGTTTTATAATTTTAAAAGTAATTAGGCGTATAAAAATTAGATTTTATTTAGCGTAATAAAACTTGGGCCTCATTTTTACTAAGCTCCTAAAAGTTTACTTCAAATATGACATCGCACCTTGTTCTTGTTTATTCGTGTTAACTTTAGCGTAATTAATCGACTAATTAATTACAATTACAATTTGGAATTTTATCTCTTAAAAATTTATGTAAACCCTAAAATTTCTTATGACGGCTTGGCAGGTAGACTCTGAGATGTTTGCCATTTCTTAAAAGATATTTTCTTCCAAATATACCAAAGAAATTGGTCAGTAAACTTTAGATTTAAAATAATTCCATATAGACTAAATCAAAATTGAGTGAAAGTCAATATAGGTCTTCGATATCAATTTGCCAGGGAAAATTTCACATCGACCGGCATCCTTGAGCTCTCATTTTAGGATAAATTTAATTCCGATTTAAAAGATTCGGATCATCATGAACAACCTCCATCTCTCCACCCTTCTTGATTCTCTTGGTCGACCAGTTTTTGGTTTTTTCAATATTGTACCGATCTCAAGCTTCTTTATCCATTTTCTAATAAGCGCTTTATTTAAGTATCAAAAACTTTTGCTGCAAACGCCAAATCACAGCGACCAAATTCTTATAGCGACTAAATTCTCAAGAGTCGGACTACCGATTGACATACCCTCGTACCTCATATGCGATGCGTTCACACAAGAAACTTAAGAAAAGAAAACTTTCATTTTGGGGCGTATTGTATATTTGTAAAACCAGACCGTTTTGATTTTGTTTAAATATATTAAAAACAATTTTTGCTTATAAGTTCGACTTACAGACATTACTTAATCGTTTAAATAATAGAATCATATTTAGTGGAAAGACCACGAGGTCCAGAGCCTACTACTACTGCTACTCACAATTATTTTAATGTCTATTATACATTTGTATGGGTTTCATCAATTAAGAATTAGAAGTTTTCTGATAAATTTTGTTTTTTTTCTTGTTTCAAATCCCACGCTAACTTTTTCATATAGAAGGGAATGCTACATTCCTGTAGTTTGATTTTAAATGGAAGGACTTCTTCAATAATAAACAGCCAATGATTCTCTTCAGATTGGGAGAAGTAAAACACTTGCTCCAATTCTTTATTTTCAGGTAACTGACATATGTTTCGGTCCTTACTTATCGTTATCAAAGTTAAAACTTTGGTTCCATCAAGAGAGTAGCAGAACAAGTATCAATTAGATTTTCTTCAAAGTCTACTTACAGGAGGATCTTTAGTGAATTTAATCGTATAATCTCCTAAACTTTTTTTCTACAGATGATAGTCTGACATTTAATGCAAATTGCTTGATTTTTATCGGGAGGTAATTGAAACGGGGTTCGAGTTAGACTATATTAAATGCTAAATCATCAATTCTTAAAGTATTGAATTGAAGAGGCGGATATATTATGAAACACCATAATACAATTGAGTGGATTAAATTGAATTCATCTGCCTGATGTGTCATAAAACATGTTGCAGTGATCAACAATTATATCAAATCTTTTTCAACTGAGTTGTTTTATTTCAATTCTTAAAGCGCTATTTGTCTATTTTATTGTTCTTCTCAAGCGCTGCACGAACTACAATTTTTTTAGTATTAGGAATTAGATTAATTAATTGAACACACTTGGTAAATCAAAAAGGATGTAGTTTTCGGCCCAAGCAGATGTTTTCTAAAGTCTTTAGAATTTGATAATAACAATTATAATACAAAATGAGTACAAACGCTGAATTTGCTTGTGTATATTCCTATCTCATCTTGGCAGATGATGATGTTATCGTAAGCTGCAAATGTTGCTGTTGAACCATACTGGCCAGGTCTTTTCGCCAAGTCTTTGGAAGGTGTTAGCATCAAGGAACTCATCACAAACATTGGCTCCGGTGTAGGTGCTGCTCCAGCTGCGGACGATCCCTCTGCTGCTGCTGACGCTACCCCAACAGCTTCCAAGGAAGAGAAAAAGAAGAAGGAAGAAGAGCCAGAAGAATCTGACGACGACATGGATGATTAAGTTAAGAAAAACTTATATTTCATATTTATTGTTATGCAGTTGATGAATGAGGATAAAGTGTTTTTTTGTCAATTGAAAAAGTCTTCATTGATTGAATGTAGTTTTAAAAGAACACCACAATCATATATCCACTATAACAACAAATACACCTTGATTGATTTGGTAAAGGGTATACGTCAATTAATTTACAGAGATAATCGATTTCAATGTAATTAATTTATTTAATTGGAGGAATCAACAAAATTGCAATGCGTTGGAGTTTGATTTAACTTTGTACTGGTGCATTGATACCGCATATATTTCTTTCATCCTATCTTCATATCCATTTTACAGATTACTCATCAAAACCTTATTGTTTGACTCGATGTATATATCTTAAATCACTTCCGGTATGTTAGGGATATAAATCTTCCTTTTTGGTCACTTTTAAAAATACGTATATTGCTCAATGAACGAATTTTAGCGACTATTCCATTCCTATTGCATATAGCCAACGACAAGACTTTTGTTAACCAAAGTTAATTATTCCCTGACAAACAAATTGAATTAGTCTTGATAAAAAAGCGGAAATCGTTGATTGCACTTTTGTCAGTTGTAAGTAAATTATAAAATGGAAAGGTTTTTGTAGCGCTTCATCATAATCCATAATAAATGCGGTGGTGGAAAAATTCCGTACCAAAAAATACATCAAAAACGAGATCATGTGTTTGAAAGCAATTTGAAGAATTCTGCGCCGATAAAAACTACCAGGTACCCGCAAGTTGCATATTACACTACTTTATAGAAGAAATAATTAATGATGGCAGATTAACAGGAAGATTAGAATATAATGCAATTTTCTCTAAAAACATGTCAAGGTGGAAATAAAAAAACTGATATCAGAACAAATAGTTGCAATAGTAAAATCTTGGACCATCAGAATTGCAAATTATTTTTTCTCAAATTGCTGCTGATAAACTTGCGTGGAGAGATGGTACTACTTTATAGAAGAAAAACAATGCTGATAGTTTAAAAGGAACATTGGAATTTAATGCAATCTTCTCTAAAAAAAAGTGTCAAGGTGGAAATAAAAAACTGTTAGACCATAAACGTCTTGCTACGAATCATAGTGACCACGATATTGGCCTCGTACGATTGTTTATAAAAACTATTAGAAACATGACCAAATCATATAAAGACAGATTATTTTTAACGGTTAATCCCAATTGGAATTCTATTTACTCAAGAGGATGGTATAAAAAATCTATGAAATTTCGAAATGGACTAAAGTTAGTGCTGAAAAAATGGACTTGACATTTAAAACATAAACATATCAAACCATTGAAAAAGATCATCAGCAATTTCAAATCTCAGGAGTTAGTGAACATCAAGTAATAGAAATGTCATGGCACTCAAATATATCATCAATTAAACCCTACCTGTAATTAGATTCACAATATCAATCGCAATTAGTAGATGGTTTACGGAAAAGAGTTACTCATTCTTACAGTACAACAACATTTTTGCAGATTACGCAAGCAACAAAAGAAAATGTAAATATTTATAATAATTGCACATTTCACCGTAATAATTTAAATTATACTACAAATAAATAAAATTGTTCTCATTAATTTTCCAAATAATAATACATTGTACCTTTTATATAATTTACATTGTAGTTTAGATAAATATGAATGCTATTTTTAAAGTCGTGGAATAGTCTTTCCAAATACCATTCGTGGCGGCAATTAACTTGGAATAAATTTTGTTTTTAGTACATTTATGTTTGTTGCTTATTCGCGATTTTAATTTGAGCAAATGACAGAAAAAAATGACTCGCCTGGCGATTCCTGACTTTTTCATGACATTGCTCTAATTTAAATCGCTAAGCAGCAAACTTTCATGCAAAAACAAAATTTATTCGAGTAAATTTCCATCACTTATGGTATTATGTATGAAAAAACTTTGTAAATTATTCCCATGTTGGCGTAGAATTCATTTTCTTAGTTTTTATTGAGAGTCTAAAGGTAGAAGAACTCCTTAGAAACTTCGGATCTTTTTAATTGTACTTGCACTAACTATAAATAACACTTGTAGTGGCAAGCGTATAGTACCAGAAGGCTCCTCTGATACCTTCTTCTGCTACTCTATCTACTCTATCTCTCATGTCTACACCACAACTGCACCACCTGACCAATTTATGGTATTAAGTACCCGCCCCAAACCTCAAATCATCAGTCTTAACTCAGCTTTACTAAATAACTAGTGCTAATGAATTGGACCTAGATTTAGACTATGTAGCCTAGTGCTTCAAGCAGTGCCTCTTTAAATCCTTGTTTAAATACTGTCTACAAACGATAATTCTACATAATAAATAATGTGTATAATACGCCTTATCGCATTTTCAGCATTCAAAACACCTCAACAAATAGCTTCCCAACGTGTGGCCGAATGTGCCAATGCAGACTAAAAGCAGAGCAAAAATGACAACATTTCAAATCACCGCCGAGCAGCTCCACGATCTGACCCGAGGCGTCAAAGGAGGAAGCAAAAGGAGGTTCACCCAGTGCCCAGCCTGATTCAGCGACAACGGAACTCAATTTATCAGCTCCATGATGCAGAAAATCATAGATAGTCTAGGAATAAAGCAGAGCCTAATTGCTGTCTACCACCCATCAACTAAACCGGTGAAACGGCGAAACCTCGAAACCAAGCTTCAATTGGCCTCTCAGCTCAAGGAAAACCACGACCACTGGTCCGAGAAACTGCCAGCCATTAGGTTCGCCATTAGTACCGCCATCTATCAAGGAACCGGATACTCTCCTGCCTACCTAATATTTAGCAGGAATTTTAGGACTCCGCGACACTTCCTCGTTCGAGATTACCCCAACAACAGATATTATTGATAATGAGTGCCTAACATAAGAAATACATATACAGGGTGACTGACGAAAAACCTTTGGTGCTGTATCTCGCTTATTTTTTATCCGATTTTAATAAATAAAACATCAAATTAAACCATTTTTAAAAGACTTTAATAGGATCTAAACTGTTATTTTTTCTCGCATCCAGTTTTTGACAAAATACGATCAACATTTTTTTTTAGATTGCACTGTATGTATATTTTTATTGATTCGCAAGGAGATTTTTTTTCTGAATATAAAATTGTAGACAAATTTATCCATACATCAAACTTAAGTCGAGAAATTGAGGATTAAAAAAATAAATAAAAAGTCAAGTATCCATTGTAAACAATATACAGACCCTATTTTAAATGTCAAAAGTGACAGTGACAGCCATTGATACAATACTGCAACGATTTTTAATTATTTCATAATTAAAATGTTGCAATATTTCAAACACTGTACTAGAATTTTGTGCTTCTACAGAAATCGTTTTTCAGTTTTTGAAATCTTGTAACATTTTTATTATGAAATTATTAAAAATCATTGCAGTATTGTACCAATGACTGACACTGTCACTTTTGACATTTGAAATAGGCTCTGTATATTGTTTACTA
Organism: Ontholestes murinus; assembly: GCA_963969525.1. Taxonomy (NCBI): domain Eukaryota; kingdom Metazoa; phylum Arthropoda; class Insecta; order Coleoptera; family Staphylinidae; genus Ontholestes; species Ontholestes murinus. Next base: position 26,320,892 of record OZ018398.1, read on the forward strand.
TGGGTATTTGATTTTTAATTTTTTTTAATCCTCAATTTCTCGACTTTGGTTTGATGAATGGATAAAATCGTTTACAAATTTAGATTCAGAAAAAAATCTCCTTGCGGATCAGTACAAAATATTATATAATGTATAATATATACAGTGCAATTTGAAAAAAAAAAAGTTGATCGTCTTTTGTCAAAAACTGGATGCAAGAAAAAATATCAGTACAGTTCATATTAAAGACTTTAAAAAATCATTTAATTTGATGTTTTATTTATTCAAATCGGATCAAAAATAAGCGAGATACAGCACCAAAGGTTTTTCGTCAGTCACCCTGTATATGATGTGAAGAGAGGATAAAACAATGTTATTTATATTGATTATACTCTTCACGAAACTCAAAACCAAACATCAATTGTACTACACTCAGTTTTGGATTATTAGTCTTAATATTATATAACATTTACATTGTTCTTGACATAGAGATAAAGCGTATGGGTTTCTGCGAATTGTCCCAGATTGGTGTTTGGTATCAAAGTCAAACTCCAAAAAGACTTTCCAGTTATTATGCGACTTGTTCTTCTGTATGCTTGAACCGTTGAACATGGATACTTATTAAAATATTCAACCAACTTTACTACTGCAAGTATTTTTTCCTATGAACAAGATAAAAAAATCAGTTTAATTGTTTCATTTTATCTGATTGGCTCATATATTCACTTTAAAATTAAATAAAAAGGATCTACTGTCTCATTTTGTCAGGCTTCTAGTCTTTTTCAGTATTCCATTTTTTTTTAATTTTCCAAAAATTTCTATTCTAAATTTCAAAATTTCTCTTTTAGATTTTTGGAAATTTGAAGTACTTTCATATTTATTTTTGGACGATTTCATGCTTTATCTTATCAGATTTCTCCAGGAATTTTTGTTCTACTTGTTTATAATTGTCCAGGTATTTCTCTTCTAGATTGCGATTTTATTTAAAGGTTTCAAAACATTTTAGCAATTTTCCCCTTTAAATATTTAGAGTTACTTAGACAATATATATTTGGATCTTAGCTCCTCTCTTGCAGGTTTGTATAGTGCATTACAAATTACTTTTTTCTTCTCATTCTTCCATTAGTACTTTTAAATACACTATTTTTTTACAATTTCTCTCTCTTCCGAAACCAATATTTCAATTCAGAAGTTTGTTAACAGAAATATTTAGTATAGTTGAGCCCCCGAGAGCTGATTGTGACTCATCGCTCTATATTGGAAGAATTAGACACAGGTTCCGTCTTTCATTTCATTCTGTCCCGGTCATCCTAGGATGATGATGGAACGAGATAGATATTAATTGCTATACAGTTCTTAGTACGAAAATGCATGAGACACAGACAATCAGCTTTCGATGGCTCGACTATACACACTTTCAGTTTTACTCTATCAAAGATTAAACGTCCACAAATGAAACGACGCGATTGTATGTTTTGTCTGCAGAATAATAGCAGCACATGCCAACATTTTATTGCACACACGAGCCAACTCATTAACTCCATGAACAACCGTGAAAAAGTGCAGTATACCGGCGGAGCCGCTCTGATCCTGCTAGAGAGCAGGTGAGAAGGGCCGAGCGCGCTCCCCATTTAACCATTGTGCACGCGTGCATCGTAGAAATCCCTAAAATTAAATCGACTCCTGTTTGTGTAAACAACAGCTGCATGTGAATTTTTGATTTGGGGATACTGGTGTGTGCGTGCGCGCGTGTGCATGTGTGTGTGTATACAGGAGAGTGCAGCAGCCTGCAGGATATCGCAGGAGGCTAGAAATAGACGCGGAGCCGAGCGAAGGAGTCTCGGCCGTGGACTTTATGACAATGAACTCGTGATGCTTTTAACAGTCCAAAATTAAATAATATTTAACGAAAATATGTATTTTTTCAATATTAATCCATTCAGAATGAATCAAATAAATAAATAAATTTGTTTGTACGATAATTTTGTTCTTTTTAAATTTTTTACAATAAAAGCAGTTTTGACGTAAAAATACTAATCTAATTGTAAATTCATTTATTAATAATATATGGATTAATTAAGCACTTGGTTATGTTTCACTATTTTTATATTTCTCCGACTAGTTTCGACCGTTGGTCATTCTCAAGGAGTTATGTATTATATTTGACCAACGGTCGAAACTAGTCGGAGAAATATAAAACTAGTGAAACATAACCAAGTGCTTAATTAATCCTTTTATTAACATAAAAATGTTTCACCACGGGTTAAGTAAGAAATTAATTAATCGTCATTTATTGATATTTATAATGCGAAAAAATTGTATTATTCATAAAATAATTGCGACCGTTACTATGTAGTAATTAATGATAAACACTAAACTAAAAGTATTTATTATTGTAGTCTTATTTCCCTTTAAACATTAGCCACCAACCAATTTCGAGGTCTTTTAGATCCCACAAGCGCAGAACAATTAAAGATATAGAGACAAAATATTACTAACGATTTTAAAAATTTCAAATATCCATAAATTTAGATACATCTATTGTGTAGTTACAACTACGCTGATGAGATCCAAATATTTGAAAATCTTTATTAATTGAATTGCATAAGTACAAATATCTTAAACGACTACGGAAAGACATTTGTACAAGCTGAGATATATCAATATTTGGGTTCCACCTGAACTCAAAGAAATTTATTTAACATAGCGCATAAACGTCTAAGTCAAGCTCTTAAAAACAAAGAAAATGATCCACGTGGTGCCAAAACCATCATGGTGTAAGCCCGGTGAACAAGCTGCAACCACTTTGAAAGCAACTATCTATCAAAACAAGGTTATGATCTCAATTTAGTGGGATTACAAAGACGTCATGTATTTTGAGCTGCTACCACAGAACCAAACTATCTATATGGTTGTGTACTGTCGCCAATTGGACAAACTGAATAAAGCCATCAACGAAAAGCGGCCAAAATTAGCACACACAAGTTTAGTGACCCGTCAGAAGTTGCTGGTGCTTGTATGGAATTTGATGGACCATCCACCATACTCACCAAACCTTGCGCTGTCTGACTACTATTTGTTTCGATCTTTGCAAAACTCTTTGAATGGTAAGCAATTCAATTCAGATAATGGTTTCAAACAACACTTGCTTCATAATAATAATAAACATCTTTATTATTGTTAATGTGGTTAAGGATGTCAATAGTATGAGGGTTAGTGGCGAATTTTTGAGCAAGGAATGTAAGGCGTTGTTCAATGGGAGTTAGGTTGGCTAATTGGTACAGGAGGGTGTTGGATGGATTATGTAAGGGGTTACGGGGATGTCAAATTTTTATAAGCGTACGAAGGGCGCCGATCGTTCAGATACCTGAATATTTTTAAGAGCGGAAGGATGAGGTTTATAGAACAGGGTAGCGGCGTAGTCAAGGATAGGTCGGCAGATCATTTTATAAATATGCGCTGCACTTTTTGTTAATATACCTTGGTTTTGTAAGTGAGGCTTCTGAAATGCCGAGCTCTCTTCTTGACACTCGCTTTGAGGATTTGGGCGTGTGTTTTAAAAGTTAATTTGGGGTCAAAGGTTATTCCAAGGTATTTGCAAGAAGAAGATGGTAAAATAAGATGGATATTAATGATCATATGGAATGGAGAATTCTGTGGACAGTGAAAAGGGATTGAGAGTTGGGATTTACTAGAATTAATGGTTACTCTCCATTTTGCAAACCAGAGCTGAATGGTATAAATCAGCCCTTGTAATGTGGTAAGGGTTGATGTATTGTGGATCAGGGTTATAGATATCACGAACATAAATGTTATACAGGATTGGTGATAGGGGAGATCCTTGGGGAACACCTTGTTGAGGAATAAAGGGGGCGTGATAGGGTATTTCGGATTTTAACTTGTAGGAGTCGATTGGATAAAAAGCTGGAGTTAAGTTGAGGAGATAAGGCGGGATTTTTAGGGAATTGCATTTAAACAGCAAACCTCGCTGCCAAACTGAATCAAAAGCTTTTTGTATATCTAGGAAGACAATTGCCGATGTTTGGTTTCAAAGTGTGCTGTTTGACAGTTAGAGGTAAGGATTGAAAGTGGTAGGGAGGTGTAACGGTGTTTAAGGAAACCAAATTGGTAAGGAGGGATATGGTGGAACTTGCTTCATATATTTTTCTGAGAAAGGCTAGAAGTTCTTGGCATCATGATGTTACCCGAAAATGACAAAAAGTAGTCGAAACAATGCTCAGTACATTACCGAATAAAATTATTTTTTTTCGATAAAATATAGCCTTTGATTATTATAGTAACAAATGGAAATCACTTAAGACTCAACCCAATATTTTTCTTAATCAGTATACTTATTCTAATGAAAAATCATAAAAATTTAATACAAGGAAGAGATTAGCTGATAATATATAATTTGTTTTAATGTGACCTCAGATATTAAGAGGTTACATACTTTATGTGTTCCTTAGTAAATTTTTACTTGTTTGCATTTGATGAACATACGTTTATTTCTTTCATACAAGATCTCATCGGATTGCAAATAATAATGTTAAAGTATTTAGGCTTTAAATTATCTCTAAATATTTCAAGAGCTAATTCTTAAATGACTTAGAGACATATTTTAGATGTTGGTAAAAGATCAGAATTTGAAGTAATGGTAATAATTGCTGAGATCCTATATAGGTTTCGATTAACTTTTTAACATTTTTAATGATGACTAGATTTACGATTGTGTATTTCTGATGAAACTTATTGTTTATTAAATAAGGTTACTTTCATAACTTATTTATTTTGTTTTGAAAATAAAAGGATAACAACGACATACCTATAAAATTAGAAACACTAAACCTACTTTATAAAGATTAAGCTTCTATTAAAAACTGTGGGAATATAGGCTTTACCTTAGGATTATGTATTTTATGCAAGATCTTATAGAATTGCAATTAATGATGTTAAAGTATTTAAGTATGATTTTAAACACTTAACTAACGCACTTACTATGTTTTAACCACTAAAAATTATGTAATATATGTATATAAAAACACACGATTTAAGTTTCGACGCTTTAATGTCATTACCAAGTATTGATCAAATCTTGATAATGACATTAAACCTTCGAAACTTAAGTCGTGTATTTTTGTAATATATGTATATAAGTAACTTTGCGGCCACAAAAGACATTTTATTGTTATATTTTATTATTAAACAATTAATATTATTCATCTCATATGCATAACTATCTTATCATTTAATTAATGCCCAATAAAGATTGAATCATGCACCGGATGATTAGCTTAGCATTTATTATATTATAAATAGGACTCATCGCCTCATTCATTAGCATTAAGAGCTTTCGAGTATTGTAATTCCAATCGTATACTATGTAACTTGTTAGAGTTAATATCGTTATAGTTTTCACCGTATTATTAATCGTAGTAATGTAATTTGTAAATAATCAAGAAATAAATCCTTTTTAAAAATTATATATTACATAATTTTTAGTGGTTAAACATAGTAAGTGCGTTAGTTAAGTATTTATCATGAATTACCACGTATTTCTATGTATCTCAGTAGCTAATTTGAAAGCCCTCTAGCTGGCATAAACCTTTGACAAAATTTTAGTTATTTTGCTAACTTTTTATTATTCGATGGTTTTGAGAATGAGAACGTTCTTGTGTACCTACATTTTTTTGTATTTTGATGAGGTATTGATCACTAATATATCAATAGTTTGATAATGACAAGCTAAAGTTGTCGAAACTGCTTGTTGCCGCTAAAATTATTTTAAGTAGAATATCCAAAGCCATTAATTTTATTGAAATTATTTAAAAAATCACAATCTAGTATTTTCTTGTTTTCTTGCTTAATTCTGTAATGATTTTTGCCTTATTTAAAGCTGTGTGACTTTTAAAGTTTACTTTTTGATCTATGGTAATGCCTAGGTATTTTATGGACGTAGAAGGGGAAACAACTGGGTGGGAGATATGGATATTATGTGCAGGATTGTTGTTACGGTTATAGGGAATTAGAAGCTGGGATTTGTGGGGATTGATTTTAATTCGCCATTTTGCAAACCAGTGCTCCAGGATGTCAATAAGCTGCTAAAGGGATTGAAGATCTTTAGGTACGGAGGGAGCTTAAGGTAAGGCTGTGTCATCTGCAAATTGGAGGGGATATTTTGAGGGATTAAAGAGAAGATGATCAGGGTTGTAGATGTCGAAGCAGATGTTGTAAAGTAGTTGAGATAGAGGTAATCCTTGAGGTAGACCTTGTACAGGAGTAAAAGGAGGGGCGTAGGAGTTGTTGATTTTGACTTTAAGGGAACTATTTGAAAGGAATTGCTTAATGATAAAAATAATATGGGAAAGAATTTTGAGGAGGTAACATTTATACAACAGACCTTGATGCCAGAGAGAATCGAAGGCTTTTTGAATATCCAGTAGTAGGATGGCTGATGACTTTTCTTCAAGGTATGTTGATTGGATGTTTGAGAGAACGTATTGGGATACAAATGGAATAATCATTTGTATCCCAAAACGTTCTCTCAAACAGTTTCCATTCGGAAGGAAAATATTGGTGTTGGTAGATGAAATTAAGGATATTAAGGTAATGGACGTGTATATTGTCTGGTAAGGATTTTACTATATGTCTATGTACTAGGTCGTCTCCAGTCGCTGTGTTTTTGCGATTCTTTAATGTGTTAAAATAGTCCTCTTCTGTGAAAATGTCCGAAATCGTTGTACCAGTCATTTGCGAGCTGAAACGTTGAATGGTCAAAATTAGGGTATTGTGAATAAATAGAATTAAAATGGCCTGCAAATTTAGGTATAATAATATCTGGGTCTGTTATAGTCTCATCAGTAATAGGGTCATACAGTTCTTGTAGTTTGTTCGCTTTTTTGTATTTGCTAAGTTTCCAAATTTCTGTCCAAAACTTTTTACTTTTTTTTGACTCATTGATTTTCGTACAGTTATTAATCTAAGTGTACGTCTTATATTCCGTAATTAGTTTTTTAATGTCTTTATTCAGTTTGTTGAATTTTTGTCGAAGTTTAGAAGTGTCCGTTAGTTGAATGTTTCTGTAGATTTGTCTTTTTGACGAAGGATAAAACTTGGAAGTGGATATTTATAAAATTGTTTCTTAATTCGAATAGTATTTTGTTTGAGCGATTTATATAGGATGTCGTTGAATTAGGGAATGGTATTAATATTAATATTGGGATTGGAAGCGATGAATTTTGTCAAGTCTGTAGCTACTATCTTTGTGTCACATTTGTTAAAATTATAAATGAGGTTAGGAATTTGTTGTGGGAGATTAGATGAAATTTTTATTTCAAAGGTGATGGCTAGGTGATCGTAGCATAGGTTAGGGACAACGTTGACAGAGTATATGAGGTTTTGGACGTTCTCTGTTAGTTCCTGTCATGTAGGTATCTAAAATATCCCTCAATCGGTTGGCCTGGACGATTTGGGCATTTCGTGGACTAGGCACCGTAATCCTCTTTTCCTCATGATGTGCATTTAATTGGCAGTTCCGTTGGGCAGGCGGAAGTAAAGTGTTCACCCGCGCATTTAGCGCAGCGGATTTTGTCTTTGCAGTCAGCTGTTGTATGGTCAAATTTTGAGCATTTATTGCACGGCGCTGGAAGGGGTTGTGCTGCCATACTCTCCTCTACCGGGTTGAAGAAGTTTTGTATATGAACTGTGTGATGCTGTGATGATGCGCACCATTCTCGTTTTCAAACCAGTGGCTGTTGATATAATTCGGCGGCAATATCTATGTGTGACAACATCTTTGTAATTAATGTTGTTGATCCATAATTGGACCATTTTGAGTAGTGTAAGTTCGGTGGGGGTGGTGATGTTGAATGTGTTGTTGTGTTGTTGTTGTTTGTGTTGTGTGGGTATTGTTAGTGAAGTGGATAGTTGTGAGTGCATGGCTGGTGTTGTTTTAGGTATGTTTGTGTTCTTACTTTATTTTTCGATATTATTCCTAATTTCTAAGATTTTAAAAAGCCAACGCTAACACTAGTGATATAAGAGATTTGTCAAAAAAAACAATTGGCTTTTTATAAGAAACCTTTGGTATTCATATTATCTACTATTCTAAGTAATCCCTCGGAAATCGCAAAATTTCATTTTACTTAAGTATTCCTGTTAATTACAAATCATCTATTAAATTAATTATTCTGAATGTCCATAGAACCATGCCTAGATTTAGCAGCGGGACTTCTTAATAAATTAATTTACAATATATAATAAATCATAATATATCTAAATCTAAACGTCTAATATAAAAGTCCAAATATATTAAACTATTCACCTCTTATTTATGATAACGATTTCTGAAATATTAAGAATATTTATACTTATTCCTCCTAACATAACGCCGATTTTATGAGTATTATTTATGAATCTAAATTATCTTATTATCTTGTGTTTATTAATAATATTAATGTTATTGTGTTTATGAGTCTCGATGTGTCTCGTTTGTATGTCTCTGATGATGATGTTGGTTGATATGATGCGATTAATTAGAATGTTATGAATAAAGGGGTTTTGTATTTTGGGATCAGGTTCGAATTTCTGCAGAAAACGATGTGTCGGTTGAAGGAATTTTTGGAAAATTTTTCACGTTGGTATAGAAGACGTTCATTGATAGAAACAACACAGATTGAGTCATAAAGAAGGTGATTAGAAGGATTATGAAGAGTATTGCTGGTGTGGAGGATTTTGGTTAATGTTCTTAGAGAAAATCGCTTGCTAACTTAGATATTGTGGATAGTACGATTGCAGGAGTTTGAGAAAAGGGCATTAAATCATTTTCTAAATTGTAACGGCTGTTTTGATTGACATTTATTTTTGTATGTTATATTTGTAAACATTTTAGTCCTAGCTGTGAATTTTGCTCTGTGTGGTTTTTAAAGTTTAGTTGTTGATCTATGGTAATTCCCAGGTATTTTATAGACGTAAAGGGAGAAACAGTTGTGGAAGTGGAAGATGTAAATATTATGTGCACATAATTACGGTGAATAATTTGCTTTTGCGAACCATTATTGCAGGGGATCAATAACTTGCCAAGGAATTTGTACTGTGTCATCTACGAATTGGAGGAGATATTTGTAGAAAAATATTGTATAGTAAAGGATCTGTTTAAAAGGAACTGCTTGATAATAAAAATAATATGGGTAGGAATTTTAAGGACATTTGTACAAAAAACCTTGGTGCCAGAATCGAAAGCTTTTTGAATATCCAGCAATAGGCAGGTTCTTTACTTCACTTCAAGGGGTGTTGTTTGAATGTTTGAGGGAAGGAAGAAAGCCAAATTGGTAATTCGAGATGCTATCACAGATGTATCTACATTATTTTGTTTTTGAAGAGTGATTCGTACAATTTTTATAAGACTGTAGCTGAATATTAGGAATGGAGGATGGTTACGTTTTGAAATACAAATGATTATTCCCAGTTTCCATTCGGAAGAAAAATATTAGTTTTACTAAATAAAATTGAGGATATTAAGGATATGGTCGTGTATACAGATTGATAAGGATTTTATTAAGTACAGGTCGAGTCCAGTCACTGTATTTTTGCCCTTCTTTAATCTATTAAAATAGTCATCTTGTGTGAAAATATCCGTCGGTATTTAATTGTTATTATATTTAAAGAAATCGTTGCACCAGCCATTAACAAGTAGAAGGGTTGATTGTTTAAAATTAAAGTGGTGTATCCTAGATGTGTTTGTATCGATTTTTCTGATATCTGGTACTTTCAGCTTTGCCTACAATATTCTCAAAAGGAACAAATAGTAAAAGTAAATGGGGTCGGTACCCTTAAATTTTATATTTTGTTATGAATAACATTGTTAGTCATCCAGTTTTTATATAGTTAAGTACCTGAATAATACTTTTTATAAGAAATATGTTTTAAGCTTTGGCTCTCAAGAGAAAAAGACTTTTAAATATTGTCTAGCCACTTAACTCTTTCAACTAAATTTTACATTTTTCTGGAATTGACAAATTTCAGGACTTTATTTCCATTAAAAAACACTTTTTAATTAATGATTTTAATTAAGATCGTAATGCAAATAAGAAAATTAGTAAAAGCTCAAAAACAATTTTATGTCATTAATAATCTGTATTCGTCACCAGCAATCTTCTAAATGAATATCTCCACATCTCTTCTTAAGTAATCCAAAAAAATCTAAATTAAATAACAACGCCTGTTAAAGAATACAAAGTCTAAACAGACTTTTCTAATGATTATTCTATAAAAGTTACAGTCGAATATACTACTAGTATTATTTATGCTCTTTTATGTAGGTGTTGTACTAAGAAGTCTAAGGCTCGAATCATTATAGAGAATAATTATCTCATGGGGCATAGTTTAAACATGACACTACTTAGGTATATATTATACATAGGATTCACTTTAATTGGAAGAAAAGTAACAATGATTATGAAACGAAAAACTTTAATCACATATTCAGATTACTTTCATAACTTATTTAACAGAAAATTGATAATATATTCAATGAAGATCAACATCTTGGAATACATTAAAATTTTGCTCATTTTTTACAGATAGAAAATGCTATTATCAACGTAAGACTCAATGACCAAAAACTGATTCATATCAGAATTTTAGATGTTTTATTATATAGGAAACAATTGAATAAAACTGTTATTGATTAATAAAAGGTTTGTGTTCTAACCTCGTGAAAAATAGCAGTAAACATTATTTTTACCAAAATATATATGTATTTCAGCAGCTACAATTTGAATAATATTACAATTGGGGTTAGGATTTTGGGCAATTATTTTAATAGGTTTATTTACCTAGTTAAATTTAAATTGATTGCGATATTAGAAAATTATTGTATCTACTTAAATTAAATTTAGGATTTTGATTGGACAATTATTTCGAACAAAACCTTGATATACCTACTAAATAGTAAATTGCAATTAGAAAATATATCATACCACCCTAATATATTTTAGTATCAAATATGATATATTATTTAAAGTTTATTTTTAAATCACTGAGTAGTAGATAAAAATTACACCCAATATCTATTTACATTCTTATACGTATTATTAGTACCCATTTCCTCCCCACATGATTTATATCTTCACGGTAATACCTTAAAATCGAGATTTAATACGGTAGAGAGGATCACCGCCCCTAAGATTAGAGACGTAACTTGAGACCAATTGTAGATAGTTCGTATAATTAGTGGAAACGTTTTTAAACATTTTAAATTATAAAAAAGTGTATTTGTTGACGTTGGTTAAATAATTAATAGCTCAATCTTGGGGATTAATATTTTTTACGGAGCCGTACCAGCTGTGAGTTGGCAAGACGATAATTTTAAACCACCTCAATGGTGGCAAGTGGTCTTGTCTCTTAGACACATGTGGCACATGTGAGCACAATGCACGAGCTGCGACGGAGAGGCATCGCCATCAAGGTGTAAAAACCAAAACGGAAATGCTTGTAGTCGAAATCACTTGTTACGGTGTTTAGTTACGGTTTTATTTTAATCATAGGTATTTATAAATCGTTCGGTGTGTTTCATTCGAGTTCTTTAGAGTAAAAAACTCGTTAATGCAATTCTTTGGCATTAGAAATCTATAATATTGTCTCTTGCTAAACTTCTTACTCACTTTGTACTTAAAAGTTAAAGTTGTTGAAACTATAATTACTAAATAATGTCTTAGTTTTACAAAGTTAACAAGTGTTTTATTTCTTAAACTAATTAATTATATCCCGATGATAAATACTATTATGTTTATGTATTCTTTATATATCTTTCTTAAAAAATACATTTAAAAACAAATGGATTACAAAAAACATACATAAACGTTTTTCTTATTAGTCAATGAAATGAGGTTAAGTTAATTATGTTTTAGATACTTCTGATTCTTATGGACGTATTTATATGTTTATTGTCAACTCCCTTTACAATAACAAATACCCAATATATTATTAGGGTTTTAAACTTATTATCCAACTATTATCTAATTTTTGAATAGGTTGGTACACCATTTTAAAAATAAGTATTGGAGATTATTAAATATTATTTATTGTTATTACATTCGACTACATATAAAAATGCATAAGTAATAATGGAAAATATTTTTATAATAAACCAATTAAATTATTAATTAAATTGGTTTATTTATTTAGGAGTCATTTTTTCTAAATTGGTTTCTATAATCAGCATACATAGTAAAATTTTGTTGGATTCATGACCGATTCACCTTAATCAATTTGCTAAAAGATATGATTTCTTAATTTGAGATTATATCGAGTGATAACTATTTTTAGTGTAAAGCCCCCTGGAATAAAAACTACAACATGTGTCCAAATCGAAGCAGTGTCAGTAGGTGGCATAGTTTTATGGAAACGCAAGAGCTTAGTGGGAGATTAAAAGAGATAATGATGTACGTGTGTATGGTTTAAAACATCTAAACATACTAAGAATTTAGGATAAAAATAATTACTTGTTTGAAATGTTATATTTATAAATCAATATTAATTTCATTGATTCAAATAAATTTAAGGAATTTGATATAATTTTGCAGTTTGTAGTGTTATTAACAACTGAAATACGCGACACAAAATTTTTTCAAATTGCTTGAATTCATCTTACATAAAAACGAAATTTCCTTTAAAGTTTCGATTTCTTAAAAATCACATTTACTGTAACTCTTTTTAATTCTTTCTCTTTAAAAGAATATTCTTTCATATCATAAAAATTAGAGGTTAAATAGTAATCACTAATCCACACTATATAACCATAAAACTTGGTTCTAATTAAAAAAAACAATTGGTTGGCTTCACAGATACACTTTTTTTCAAAGAATTTTGTTTGTTTCGTGTTTTGGATATAAACCTAATAGTTATATATACAAAATAAACTTTCAATAATTAGCAGCCAATAGAATCAAAATTTTAATTGGTTTTGTCTTTGAAAAAGAAGTTTATTAAATGTAACTATAAAATTTTAAGCTGAAATACTACAGTTTTGTAAATTAACTTTATTATTATAAAACTTTTCAAAAGTAATGGCAGTTTATTTCTATAAGTGTTAGACTTTACTAGAAATATGTAGTATTTTGAAATTGAAAAAAAATGTAAATTAATGTTTAGAAAGGACAAAAAATGAACAATTTAAAATTGTCTAAGAAATTACAAAACTAAAAATTCAATTTCAAAAATATTAATTTACCTAAATACAGTTTTTGAAAATTTGAAAAAACAATTAAAATTTAACAAAATATTGATATTTGTTAAAAAAAAATATTGCGAGGTTGAAAACCAGATTGATGATAAAATTGGAATTTTACCAAGAAGTTAAAGTTAAAAATAGTTAAAATACTTTTAAACTTGCTTAAAAGCAGTTAAAACATTAAAATATAAATCATATAAAAAAAATCATTCAAAATTGTATCATCCAAGATAGACAAATGGAAATGTATACAATAATATTCAAACAAAATATTGTACTATGTTGGAAATTAAAAGAAAAATAAAATAAATTAAGAACTAAAATAATATTCGTTGTTTTCCGTAAAATTTTAACTCTTGTTACAGATTCTTATAACTGTTTTTTTTTTTGTAAAAAAATTATTTTTAAGATATTACCTGAAATAAAACAGTTGAAAATTATTTATTAAAAAAACAATTTCAAATTGACATAAAACAGTTAAACCAAAGAAATAGAAGAAAACAAATAAAATAATAAGTTCAACACTGTTGAAATAAAACTATATAAACATTTCCTAAGAACTGTTTAAATTTTACACAAGAACATTTTATTGAAATTTGCTTTCAAAACAAGTGAAAAAATATAAGAAAAGCAGTTTGAAATAATATATAATCAGTTTAAATTTTACTAAAAAGTAAAAACAAAAACAGTTAAAAATCAATCAAAAATAATTGTAAAACACAAAATACTTTGAATTGATAACGACTACTAAAAATTTTCTCACAGAAACAGTTCAAAATTTTAAGAACTGTTTTTATTTTGTTTAAAAATCTTTGAAATTTCTAAATGATTTTATAAATTTTATAAAGCACACGACTTGAAAAATAATTAGCTATGTTAGGAACAATAAAAATAAATTTACTGATATTATTAAAACTGACTCACGTCAATTTTGAAATGTGTAGTTGACACATTACAGATTCTCAATATTCAGTAATCTGTAATAATAATACAGTTGAAAATTATTTTAAAAAATCAAACTTTATGTAAAACAATTAATATTACTAAAAGCAACAAAAAACGATTAAAATTTTGTTATTAAAAAATATAAATTCTGTGTTTTCTACTTTCTAACTAACAAAACAATAAAATTTTATTTTATACGGGTGCAAGGCTATATAAATAAAACCATATAAACCTCTTTTGAAATTTTTCACAAAAATCTGTTGAAAACTTTAAACGGTTTTAATTTTACAAACATACATAAATATAGTATAAAATTGTCAAAAATAACGTTTAAAAAAATTATTTTGGAGAATTTGAAATATAAATTTCCTAAAAATTATACTTTTAATTATAGCACTGAGTTTTTTTAAATTGATTTTTGGATCTATGGTTATGCCTTAGTTCTTAACGGAAACTGATGGGGGATAATAGTTTAGGAAATTATGACATTGTAAGAGGAATTATTGGTGCGATGGTATGGAATTAGTAGCTGTGATTTTTGGGGATTCATTTTAACGTACCATTTTGCAAACCAATGCTAAAGGGAATCAATAAGCTCTTGGAGGAATTGAAGGGCTTTTGGAACGTGGGAGCATGGGTAATTAGGGTAGTATCATTTGCAAATGGCAAGAGATATTTGGAAGGCTTGAAGTAGAGAGGATTATAAATGTCGATGCTAAATATGTTGAATAATAGAGGTGAAAGAGTTGAGCCTTGGGGGACTGCTTGTTGGGGAATAGTAAAAATGATATGAGGAGGGATATTTAGGAGGCCACACTTGTAAAATAAGCCTTGATACCAGACAGAATTAACTTAAATTAAATTTATAAAATTCTTTCTGTACATTCAAAAATAGAGCTGCAGAAACTCTACCTTCAAGATGGGCAGTCTGGATATTGTAGGCTAGGATAGTTAGAGGAAGGGAAGTTGATCGACGGGTAAGAAATTTACATTGGTATTTGGGGATGTGGTTAGAAATTAGGGAAAGGATTTTGTTTTTAAGATGGGATTCATACAATTTTCTAATAACAGGTAGTGATAAGATGATAGCTGATTAGTTAAGTGAGGAGTTTGTCGCGTTAAGGAATACAAATAATAATTCTAATTTTTCGCACTTCCGGGTAGTATAATTTTTTGTAGAGAAAGTTAATTTTGTTAAGGATGTTATCGTGTATATAGAATGAAAAGAATTTGAGGATGTGTTTGTGTATATGGTCATGTCCAGTCGCTAGTAATTATTATTATTCACATTTACATTTCTTAAACGAAGACACCAACAAATAACATGTATTTTCGATTTAGTAAAAAACTAGATTTTGTTTTTTACCAGATAAATTTATTTTGATTCGCCATTTAGAGCACCAGGCTTGGATGGAGTCGAAGGAGGATTGAGGGGGATTGAGTGTTAGTGGGCAACAAGAACAGTATCCTGAACAAAAAAGCAAGGAATATTGCGCAGGGTTGAAATATGTGTGATCAGGCTTACTAATATCATGGCAAAATATGTTATATAGGAGCGGAGATAATGTAGAACCTTAAAGGACGAATTGTAAGATTGGAAAGAAATGGGTAAGCGTTTGTTTTGTTTTTACTTTACAAGAACTATTGGAAGGGAAGTTGTGTTTAAGGAGAATCCCTCATCATTTGATTTTTAGTAGCAATCATTTATATAGGAGTTCAATAAGCCAAACCGTGTTGAATACTTTTTGAATATCTAGGAATAATATGATTGATTTTTGACTTTCTTCACGTGTTTGGTTTGCATATTGGACGTTAGGATGGAGAGAAGAAGCATGATAGACTTTTTGGGAAGGAAACCAAACTGGTAATCAGGAATGGATTTATTGAAGTGTGTAGGAGTTTTTGTTAAATGAGGAATTCAAAAGTTTTTAAATTACTCAAAAGAGTGTTATGTGACGGAAGATAGAAACAAATAATTATGCCATTTTTTCATTCTAAATGAAAGTATTGTTAGAAGAAACAGTACTCGAAAATTTTTAAAATAAACAAGTGTATTTCATGAGGCAGTTTTTAAGGATTATTATGGGAATCTAATCATCTGGAGAGGTGTTTAAAAATAATATATCGTATTTTACCCAATAATTAAACTGAACTATTGCTATATAATGAAGATCTTGCTTAAAACAGTTAATTTTTTTTCTAAAACTATAATATAAACGTTTTAAAATACTTAAGTAGCTTCTTAAAATTCATTTTTAAATTTGCCTTTATTATTAAAAATAATCTTAAATTGGAAAATCTAAAATAAAAAGTTGAAACCACTTGAATTTTGGCAATTAAAACTTCTATAAAAAATTATTGTCCTAAAAGTAATTTGCACTTTAAATTTTAAATTGTCTACAAAATAATCAAATTCAAAGAAACAATTGCTAAAAAATATAGATAGAAATTGTTAAGACAAGGTAAGTAAAAAATAATTATTTGAATTAAAATTATTAAATAAATATTTTAAAAAACATAACAATTTCGATAAAATGGTTTTTTGTAAATAATATGTTTGTTTTAAATTTTACTACAGATTTTCGTTTTTGAAAAAAAAAAGTTTCGAAAAAAAAAATTAAGAAGGTAGACATTAATTTAAATTTCTCGCAAAACAATTAATTTTACGAAAAAACTATCGAAATAATTAAAAAATAATAATAACATATATTACCTTTACGTGGTTATACAAAACAACTTATTATTTTAAATAAGAAACATTTGTAAATTTATAACAATGGGTACAAAAAACTACAAAATAAACAAATTCATAATTATATAAACACGAATTTTTCTAAGTATTAGTAAGGACAAATTCATTTTTTAAAGGTTTTAAAACAAACAAAAAATTGAAAAAAAATGCGAAAAACATTTATATTATAAAAAAATATATTTAATTTGGACAATTTCTTTAAGAAAAATGGTTAAAATTAAAAAGAAAAAGATAAAAACAATTGAAAATCTGTTAAGTTGAAATTATTCTAAAAAAATTAAAATAGTTGGTACTTTACCAGAATTTAACTTTAACTTTACTTGAACCATTTTAATGCAATATTTCTATTTCATTCATAATATACCTTAAGTGTTCATAAAATTCAATGTATTTTGATCTTCTAAGTTTAATATATTATATATATATATATATATATATATATATATATATATATATACATCTTTATTGAGAAATATGTACATTATTTAAATAATAAATAAATGATGAATGAGGTGTTATTATGTTAATCTGTCAAAAGGCTATCGACCAGAGGTCTTTCTGCCTTGTTTTGTCTAGTCATATGGCGTCAGTCTTTAGTGAGTAGATGCATGCAGTGATGAAATGAAATCGAAAATGGTAGAATGTGGGTTTTTAAATTTAGGGATTATGTTAGGGTTTCTAGGAAGACAGTAGAGGGATAATATATGAAAGTTGAAAGGATTTTTGTAGAATTTTTCTGATAGGAATCGAAGGCGTTCTTGAATGGGGATAACTAAGGTTGTATCATAAAGGAGTTGGTTGGAAGGATTATGTAAAGTATTTAGAGGATGCCGAAGTTTTGTTAGGGTACGAAGGGATGCTCGCTCGCTAACTTGAATATTACGGGAGGTTGGGTTGCTGGGATTGGGATAGAGGGCACAACCATAGTCCAGTAATGGGCGGCGAATCATTTTGTATATTTTAACTGCTGTTTTACTAGTGATGCCATCATTTCTATAAATTAAACATCTAAAATATTTTGCCCTAGTTGTTATTTTGTTTTTAATTATAGCTGTGTGTTTTTTGAAATTGATTTTGGGGTCTATAGTTATGCCTAGGTATTTAACGGAATTTGAGGGGGGATAATAGTGTGGGAAATTGAGATGTTGTAGGGAGAATTATTGGTGCGGTGGTATGGAATTAGGAGCTGTGATTTATGGAGATTGATTTTAATACGCCATTTGGCAAACCAGTGTTGAAGGAAGTCAATTAGCTCTTGAAGGAATTGGAGGGATTTTGGTAACGTGGGAGCATGGGTAATTAGGGCAGTATCATCAGCAAATTGCAGGAGATATTTGGAAGGATTGAAGTAGAGAGGATCAGGATTATAGATGTCGGAGCTAAAAATGTTGTATAATAGGGGTGAGAGGGGAGAGCCTTGAGGGAGGCCTTGTTCCGGAGTAAAAGAAGAAGAGAAGGAGTTGTGGATTTTTACTTTTAGGGATCTATTGGAGAGGAATTGTTTAATGATAAAAATGATATGACGAGGGATATTTAGGAGATGACATTATACAATAAGCCTTGGTGCCAGACAAAATCGAATGCCTTCTGAACATCCAGAAATAATGCTGCAGAAGCTCTACCTTCGAGGTGGGCAGTTTGAATATTAGAGGCTAGGATGGTTAGAGGAAGAGAAGTTGAACGACGGGTAAGGAATCCAAATTGATAATTGGGGATATGATTAGAAATTAGAGAAAGGATTTTAGTTTTAAGGAGGGATTCATATAATTTTCCAATAACAAGTAAGAGTGTGATAGGACGATAGCTGGTTAGTAAATTGGAAGGTTGGTCGCGTTTGGGAATGCAAATAATTATTCCTATTTTCCACACTTCTGGGAAGTATTTGTTTTTGTAGACGAAGTTAATATTATTGAGGATGTGGTAATATATTATATTTTAACGTAAAAGGACTATTAATTTTTCCTTTTTAAATAATTTTTGATAATATATAATACATATTAGATTCACAAGTCTGTAACTATCTAAGCTATGTGAATCATGTTTATTATATACTGGCTTCTTTGTACCTGTTTTTTAATAATCTGGAAACATTCAATTTTCTAACACAATGTTAAAATCAATTTTGCGTTTCATCTCATATACTATTTTTTATGTTTTTGATAATATCATTTTAGAGTAGTCGTAGACGATATACAAATAATTACTTTTCTGATTTATTTTGATACTACTCCAAAATCATGATCGATAGATAAAGATAAGAACGTTATTTTATTGTTGGTGGAGTAAAGAATTTTTATCCAATTTTATGTTTCAATTTAGTCAGAATGCATATCACTAAAGGTTATAGTATATTTTTAGGTTATCACAGTTTACAATTAGTTCCAACTGCAAGATGCTACTATTTGCATTGTGGAAGCCTTGATTAAATACCTACTTATCTCGTTATAATATACGTTTAATAAACGTTTATGATGTTTAGAGAAAAGTAGTCTTTATTTAAACCAGTGAAGAATGCAAAATATTATTACAATTTCTTAAATAAAAACTTTAAAACTAAGAAAAAATTGAACTTGGACAGGTCGTTTCCTTTAGCTATGTAAATCTTAGATTTATTAATTTAATTTACAAACGATTAATTAAATTCTCATTTAACCCGTGGTTAAACATTTTTATTTTAATTAGAAGGTTAATTAAACACTCGTTTTTGTTTTACTATTTTAGTAAAGTGTGTTTTACACATTACCCTTAAGTTTTATTTAAATAAAACAAAAATTTTGCTTATTTCATTTATTGAATGATTAAAATTTGATATTTCTCTCCATTATTTTTTATGCAAATAAGTAACCTTGATCTATACATAGCATCTTTCTCAATAGAACTTAATAGTTTAACTATGATTCCATTTATTATTTTTTATTTTTGTCAGAATTGTCTTTTTATTCAGATTCTTATTCTAAAATTTTCTTTTATTGATTTACCGGCGTCATAAAAATATTAAAATTACTTCTATATGAGAATTTTATTAAATTGAGGTTTTCCAAGAAATTGTTTTCATTTTATTTTGGTTCTCATAATAACATAATAAAATTATTTTAAATACTTCTAAATCAAAATTATATTGAAAGAGGGTTATTCCAAAAAAATCTTATTTTATTTTTGTTCACTTTCAAGTATACCATTGTTATAATTTCCTTTATGATCATTTAAGAGATTTTTTATTTCATAAGAAAACCAATATCAGATTTAATTGATCTGAATTTGAAGTTGACTTTTTGAAAAGTTTTATTTGCGAATTAAGATTACAATGTAATTTATTTTATCGGAAGAGTGCTGTTTCAGTAATATATGTAAATTGTATCTCGTCTAAAATGAGCAATAGTTTATTCATATCTTTAACACGTACTACAAAACGTGCGTTCGTCAGCTGATCCGAAAATACCCCACTTTTTGCGATAGTAAAATTCCCGAAAGGCTATAAATCCCGGCGATGAGCCGACGCAGGACGTCGTAAGCCCGCGTTCCACACTTTCCAGTTTCCTGCTGCCGAGCCACAAGTGATTCTTGTAAACATCCGGACGAAATATTTTGGACGCCCAACTACAATAAACAGGACACACTTTCCGCTTTATCTCCACCAGAAGACGATCGCCCGCGCGGCCCGACATTAAAGACAACAATAAGCAACCAGCTTCCTGTCCATTAAACACTTTCAAAACACTAACTAGACGATATTGGAATACTTGAATATTTTATTACATAAATGAATATGAAACTTTTAAAAGTACATTTCATTTTTTTTTGTTGTAGTTGTAGTATTCAAGACCGCCAAGAACCGGCTCGTTTACGACATCCGCGAAGTCGGCGCAGATGCCCTCCACCCAAGCGCCAGAAGCACGTGCTCCAGCATCCAGAACGAATGGCAACAAGAAGTTGATGATTATTTTCGCCGCACATCTGACGGCTGCAAAGGGTGCGCAATTTCAATGCTCGTGCCACAACTGCCTCAATTAAAAGGTCTGCAGGGGAATTTGATACACAGCACGCTATAAAAACGATCACCAGGCCGCAGGATGAAGAGAAGAAACAGAAATAAGTAGTGAGTCTTGTTTTATTTAACCATAAAAATATAATTGTGTTGGAAAATTGAATATTTTATAGTAGAAAAAAATAATTGGTTTGTTCATGACATCAAACCCTGATCAAGTGTATTTCGGCTTTACCTATCTGCCTGGGATGGTTTATATCCTGAAACAAAATAATACTTTTAGATCATGGACACAATACATACGTATTAGAAGTAATTTGACAAATAAAGCACTAATAACCTTTCTTCACAATTTTATTTGATTCACTTTGTGTCCGAAATGTACATTTGGTTAATCAAATAAAATTGTGAAGAACGGTTATTAGTGCTTAATTTCTCAAATTAATTTGATCTTTACGTAACTCAAGCAACCAATTTATTAGAAGTTAATTGATTTATTCTAAGATTACATCTAAAAAATTACATATTTTTATCTTACACAATTTTTTTAAAGAAAACAAATTACTTATTTTATAATAAAAACATATTTACAACCACTTAAAGGATTTTAATATTATTTTTATTATTATTAAATTATTATATAAACTAATTAAAAAATGCCTGATTCCCAGGTTAATTTCAATTAGTAAAATAATCCTATTCGTGGTAAATACAGTAGCTAAAAAGTGAATATTCAGTTTTTTCAAAACAAATATTTCTAAAATGAAAATAAAAATTCGAATATTCCTATTACATTTACGTATTTTTTACCACAAAAAGTTTAAAGAGAAGAATTGAATAATTTTAGTAGACTGAATTCAGTTCAAATATTAATATTAAGAACATTAATTCGTAGCCGTAGACAAAAAGGTCTCTACAGTATATACTTACTAATAGTCTCAAACTTCAATTTACACAATAATTATTCCATATCCACAAAAAGATTTTTTTAGGGAGATTATTTTTAGCAAATAAGCATACTTTTACCTTAATGGTTTGTTAATCTTTAAAACTATTGCATTTGAAGTTTGTCAAAAAATAAATACATTCTCAACGTGTCATACTTTTTTGAAAATGAAGCTGATCAGCCTCGTGTTGAAAGGAGAATAAAACTATATAAGTACTTTCTTCAGGCGAAGAAAATATAATTATAATAATAATTTTCCTCGCCTGAAGAAGCCACAGTGTGGCGAAACAATTGTAGCGTCTTATAATATATTTTTGAAAGTACTTATATAGTTTTATTCATATAAAGTGAAGATAAACTTTCAACATCTTACAGCCTCATCAATCAATTATTTGATAGGAGAAATTTGAAAAATTATTGGTGGGTTAGACTATTTTTGGACGACCGGTGTGTCCAAAAACAATGCGTAAAAGTGTTTTTAGAAACATCAATTTGACGTCGTGGTCAAGTATATACTTACAAAGTTCAACTGACACAATAACTGAAGTCTAATAACTATACACAGAAAATAGAGTTGATTGAATGGATTATTGAATATCAAAAAGAAGATGCTCATTTTTTAACCAAATTATATTTGGCGAAAAAGTATAATTTTACCTTAATGGTTTGGTAATGTTCAAAAATATCCAATTTGCAGTTTGTCGAAAAATAAATGCATTCTTAGCGTGTCATACTTTTAGAAAATGAAGCTGATCAAGTGGTGGATGTTACTGGTGCTCGATAATACTACATGATAACACAATTCTTACTGTCTAAATTTAATGATATTATTGTAGAAGACATGTACTTTCGACAAGACGAAGTAATATGAGACAATTCATTTCATTTCGTTTTGGTGATAAGATTTAGCTCCCAAGCTCGTGTGATTTAACACTATTAAATTTTAATAGTCTTATTTGAGGCCAAATGTCTATACCAATAAGCCCGTATACAAGTAGAGTTTTGGTCGAGATTGTGATCAAGTTCCAAATTTTAATTTTACAGTCTTCCGAAACGATTGCATTATTATTCATATTAACTTTACAATATCCTGTTAAAATATGGTAAACAAATTGAGATACGTACATTCAAAAATACAAAAATTTAGGACACAAGACTTGCGGGCGGAGTTCACCATGTGTTCTTCCACTCAGGACCCTTCTGCTTCAGATGAAGATATTCATTCATAGTCTGATGAACAGTAAAAATATAATAGAACGATGAAGAACGGAATGCTTTTGATAAATGTTTTAGATGCCTAACACCATGCATAAAATCTAATACATGAGGGGAGAGTAACGACACTCCCCATCAAGCAATGGAATAGACACCGAAACAAATGATACAACGACAAACTCTAAAAATTCAAAAATTAAATGAAGAGAATAACAAACTGCAGAAAAATATTAATTACAAAACAATATTGCAAAATTAAACAAAAATTAGAAAATTCGAAATTCATAAAATTTGTAAAATACTATATCTAACCTTTGATCATAGTCGTATTGTTACCAATCGCTAACTCTTCGCAAAATTATAGAATATAAGTGAGAATTTACATAAGCTCTGCACAAGTTTCAATAAAAAAAAGATCATGTGTTTAGTTTAGGCGGCACCATAAAAACAATAAAAAGTAGACATAAACACTCAAAAATTAACAAAATGCCACAAAGATGGCCACAAATACCAATGTGCATATTATTCCTAATGCATTGCTTAAGGTCGTTCAATGTCGCAATGTATTAGGCATGAAATACGGCAAGTTACACCAGAAATGTTAAAAAAACTTTCGAGATGCATGTTATCATCTATTTGCACTTTGTCAAGAAAGAAACGGCGCCCATTTTGAACATCTGTTGCATAATATTCAAATAATATTCAAATTATAAATATGGTTTTCATTTTTATCACGTGGGCTTTGAAAATATTCAAGAAATAAATAGTGTGTTATATTCCTTGCGAAGAGATCTTTCAAACGAGGTGTCACTTGACATACCTTTTCATTTGGAAAAATGGTCGGAGATGGGTAGGCACTTCCGGGAACAAATAAACAAACTGCATATACATAAAAATAAGGGCAAGAAAAAACAATGTGTAATGGTGTTACGAGATAAGGTACACCCAGTTCACACATTTTCAAAGGAAAAAGACTTTGAGGTTGCGAGGATCTATTTATATAAATCAAATTGTATTTTACTTTTAATTTATCGTTCAACAAATATCGTTTTTACATGTTTTCAAGGCTATTATATATTTTATGTGCAGTTAAACTTAAATGTTATGAATAAAGAAAAAATATTACTTTTGATTTCAACGCTTAGCCAAGTTGACAGTAGGACATCAGATCTTGTAGATATGTTGCAGGAATTTGGGTTAAAACACACGGTCGATTTTCCTACTAGATTTGAAAATACAATCGATAACATAGCTATTACATCATTAAATCTCTTGATACAGGACTATTGGATCATAAAGGTATACCCTTTACCATGAATTATAATTATTCACACTCGTAACTCATAAAAAATCATTTCCATTACAAAAGCAGATAAATGTAATTTATTTAATCTACTAAACACTATAGAGTCTAAGGAGCACGAATTCCCTAAAACTAATGTTAACTTAGCAATAAATAATGTTCACAATTTGTTCATCCAATATTTTGAGTCCTCTGCCACATAAATATTTCACATTCATAAATAATAAAAATACAATCACATGGTTCACAAAAGATTTAAAAAAAATTGGAATACCTTGAATTTAAAGTGCGATGCTTATAGAAAATATAGTACGGAAGAACTAAAAGACATAAAGAATAAGTATAAAATATTCTATCGTCAAGAAATCACAAAGGCTAAAGTAGTAGAAAACCCGAAAAACGAACAGAAAAAAAATGTGGGACGTAATTAATAATAGTGAAAATCCCAAGTGTCTGAATGCGAGGCTGATTTAGTTATAAATGGTTTAAGAAATAGTGGAAGTAGAGATATATATGGATTCAGAGTGGAAGTTATATAAAAAGGGTTATAAACCAAATAATCAGCCCATTATCAGTTTTAAATAATATATGTAATAAAAAAAAATCACGACGCTTTCAAACAAGCAAGTTATCTCAGTCTGCAGAAAAGTGAATTAAATCATTTCTCATCTACTTAAAGAGGCCATTATCTGGCCTCTTTAAGTAGAATATACTATAAACAGCTTCGAGAGGAGTGACACATGTTTCTCAACATTTGTAAACCTATCAAGGGCATAGCATCCTTATACGTAATCTATTATGTAATAATATACACCCAAATAGCTACAGATTGCTTCTTTCATATTTAACAAACAGAACCCAACGAGTATTTTAAAACAATAATTTGTCGAATCTAGAATATGGTGTACCTTTAAATTAATGATTTTCCGACCTTTATGGCAAGACCATTTATGTGTCCCTATGCTGGCGACACGACTATCAGCGAAAAAGCTAAATATGAAATCAATTTTATCTAATGCTAAACAGAAACCTAATAAAATGAAAAGATATGGTGTTTATAGGCTTAAATGTTAAGGATATTTATATTGGCCAGTCTGGAAGAAATTTTGACATTCGTTTAAAATTGCATTTAAATTTTCTTAATTACGAAACAAATTTTATAACCGAATAAGTTAGATGTCAAACATCTATAAAATAGTGCTTGTGCAGTTGTTAGACTCTAATTTAGAAGAAGCGCATTGACTTAAATCTTATAAAAATACTGCTTGCGCAATGGTAAATCTCTGGGAATAAAATAAACTGCGCAAGCGGTATTTTGTTGATGATTTATTTCTATATTAATTATAGCAGATGAGATATTTCCAACTGGACAAGTAGTATTTTAAAAATATAAACACCAAGCCAATAGCGTTTACATTTTGTTCTTCATAAAACTAATTTCATAACTGAGAATGTTAGATTATTTTTTCATGTTGAAGTCAAACATCTTCAAAATACTGCTGGCGCAGTAAATAATCTTTAATTTAGAATCATCAAAAACTGCTTGCGCAGTAGTAAATATCTGTTTACACGATATTCTGCGAAAGCAGTATTTTGTAGATGCTTTATATTTATATTAGTTATAGCAGACAACATATTAACAACTGCGCAAACAGTATTTTTAAAACTTAAATATGATATTAATTGAGTTTACATTTTGTTCCTTACAAAACTAATTTTATAACTGAGAACGTTAGAAATTTTCATGTTATTAGCGTTTAGAAAAAAATTAATACTTTCGTTGCTGCATTCTTAATGGGACATAATCACAGGGGTGGATTTGTAAATAAAAGAATTGTTTTGTTCCATAATCAATCCATCAGCCTCACGATACTATGATTACTGAAGGGGTGGATTTTTATCTGTCAGTATATATAATCTACACTTTTGGAAATGACGAATAATTATCGCAACATATATCAGGAATCTGATAAATTAATTATGGAACAGAACAAGTCTATCATTTACAAATCGACCCCCTAGAATGCGTATTGATGTCAAACATCTACAAAATAGTGCTTGTGCAGTTGTTAGACTTTAATTTAGAAGAAGCGCATAGACTTATATGGTATAAAAAGGTTTGGCTTTTTCTTATGAAACAGATAGTGGTATCAATAAATTCTGGCCGTACTTCGGTTCATCCGGCGTTGTAATAAAATGTTTATAGGTTAGTTGTAAAGCATCTACAACACTCAAAATTAACTAATAATTAGAAAAAACACGAAAATATTTTCGTAAAATCTACAACAAATGAATCTTATTAAGATTACAAGAAACAAATCACTTTTGAAACAACTACTTCTCTAGCTAATATATTTTTATTAACACTCAAAATTTTATTTAAATCTCTTCCGGTTGTAACTAGATTTAATATGAACAACCTGAACCATTTTTACTATCAAAAATAAATACAGCTCTTGTACAACTAAACTGATGAAGTTGTAGCTGGAGTTTTAAAAGCTTGGAGACAAAATAATATATCACATGTAAATAATTGTTATGCTAGCGAATCTTAGGGACCTTTTCTATATTCAATAATTGCCAACAAGAACCGGCTAAATATGATCGATAAGAACAAAACTGCAATTGCTTTTACTAAAATGCTAGTATTATTGATAGTAGCAAACATTTTAGGTTGTCTAAATTCTTTCCAGCTACAACTGAAAGAAAGTTAGATGATATAGTCTATAATAAACCAGCAAATATCTTGTTGCAATGATAGCTGATCAGTATAATTGCCCAAGTGTAATAATACAATAATCTGTCTCACAATAAGAAGACATAACTTCATTTCTACTTGTCATCATTTATGTACTGATCAACAGAAAATCCGTATCTAATGAAACCATTCAAACCTTAATTTTAATAAAACAATAAAGTTATAAAAATGTTATCTTAGATTAATTTAACACTTTAAAAGTTATATATCGTTTCTAAAAGAAGGCGACACTAGATTGTTTCCATATGATTTTCATTGCGAACTTATCTTCAAACGATCTGTTCAAAATTTTGAGAAAAAAACGTTTGTTATTGGACAAAAATAAATAAAAAGGAATTTTCTGTGTCAAAGAAATACTATTCTTTAATGGGAAAAATTGGTGCTGAAGCAAAAACTTGGCTTGATAAGTGTTATCCGGACTCTGCTCCAGCGGAAGCAACCATTCGTAAGTGGTTTGCTAAATTCCGTACAGGCTGTTACAGATGAAAACATCAAAAAATCTACAAAATAATTTTGAATGACCGTAAAGTGAAGTTGATCAAGATAGCTGAGACTCTGAAGATATCAAAGGATGAATATTTGGGCATAAAGCTCTGTGCAAAGTGGGTGCTGCGTGAGCTCACAGTTAATCAAAAACAACTTGATGATAATTCAGCTCACTGTTTGAAACTGGCGAAATAAATAAGAGTTTTGTCATCGGTATGAGACAATTTATACAACATGTATCTATCACCACACTTTAGAGTCCAGTCGGCAGTCAGCAACACAACAGTCGGTTGTCAAGGTTATGTTGTCTGTATTTTGGGATGCGCATGGTATATTATCTTGAAAAGGGAAAAACAATCAACACCGACTATTACATAGCCTTTCAAGGATGGAATCGCAAAAAAACGGCCCTATTCGAAGAATAAAAAGTGTTGTTTCACCAAACTCAATGAATTGTGCTACAAATTGCTTCCCCACCCACCGAATTCTCCAGATTTGGACCCCAACGACTATTTCCTGTCTGCAAACCTCATGAGAATGCTCGCTGAAAAGAAATTTAGCACTAATGAAGAAGTGATCGCCGAAACAGAGGCCTATTTTGAGGATAAAGAAAATCATACTACAAAAATGGTATTAAAAAGTTGGAAGAACTCTATAATTCGATGTATCCTTCTCAATAGCTACTATGTTGTGTAATAAAATCGAATGCCAAAACAATGTTTTTTTCTTCAAAACAATACGAACTTTTCAGCCTAGTTGTTAGTTCATCATTAATACATCAAAACAATGGTGTACATGATTTTCTCATTAATTAGATGAGTCTTTATATGGATTTAGGAAAGGCAGATGAGTACAAAACCACACAATAAAACCAAAAAAACAGAAAAACTTTTAAAAAAATATACCGTATAGCTTTTGTAGACTAAAATGGTTTTTTAGCATGCGAAAACGAAGAGATTTTGAAATAAAAAGAATAAGTACTAGGGGATGTTATAACGAGGAGAATATTAAGCCCCATTCTTTTAAATATCATTATAGATAATACTCAAAGAAATGAGAATGAGACAAAATAGTAAAAAGTATGAGATATATTATTTATGGCTCAATAGTAATAACAATTCTTGTATCTATAATTATAGGAAAAAGAACTAGAGTGAAGAAACCTTGAATAAACATTTATATAACATAAGTAATGGCAATAGGGATGAAAGAAAGAAAGGTAAAGTTGTAGAAAAGTAGAAACATTCAGGTATTTAATAACAATTTAAAAAAATAAAGAAATACTGCACAACTAAACTTAATATATAATATTAATATTTAATATTAATTAAAACAAAAAATAGAAATATATAATATTTTCAAATCAATCATGATGTTTGGATGTAGAAGTTGGGTAGTAATAAAATAATGGAAAGAACAGTCCAAAAAACTCAATACCCGAACTGAAACCGAAATAGAAAAGCTAAATGTAGGAATATTAAGAGAGGCTAACAAACGTGCAATAATTTTATATCTTCGATTACTGCTACACAAATGTTTTCTAGATTCGTCAAATCTTTGAAAAGTTTAACATTATTCAAATAGTTTTTTTACAATTAGCTAATACCGAATCAAAATCAGTGAGAAGAAACAAAAGGTGACAATGAAATACAAACAATTGAGGAAATTCTAAAGAAAGCCAGTACATAAAAATGTTGCTTTAAACAAATAGTTAAGAAGACAAAGTACTCGAAACATTTTGACGCTATATGTAACATAAAATAATTTTCAAACTCCTCGCTTATGAAAAGTTTGTCTATCTGCCAAGTTAGAAACCCCGAAAAACAAGCTTTTATCCAAAATTAAAAATAGTGTTACAGAAAGCTCTCCTGTCATATCCAAGTTTTCTCTAAAGAATATTTAAAGACCTTTCATTTCAATCTTATTTTTTGGCAGTTTTAGTCTATTCCCAGCTACATATTAAGAGTAAGAGTACTTATTATTAAATTATTAGTTATTATAATTACACTAAAAAGAAATTTAGAGAGTTTAAATTAACTTAAAGATAATATTTCTGACCATAAGACAGATCTATTTCTTCCTCTCCTTAGAACAATAGATCTTTTAGGTCGCAGTTCAAGAGAGGCTAACATACCTCACTAGCACCCTATGTTAACCCTATCCTTCTAAGTGAAAATATTTGTTATTAATATTTATTTTCAATGGCAATATAAAAATCCAAAAAAAATATACTCATGCTAAAACCATATACGAGGGTGGATCAAATACAAACCAGATTTTTTTATTTATCGGTCGCTAAGATAAGTAATAAATTTAAAAATACGAAAACATTTCGTGAATCTACAACAATGAGTCTTACTAAGACTACAAAACAAATTAATTTGAAACAACTACTTCTCTAGCAAATACTTCGACAGACATTGAATAATACAAATTAATTTGCGTGTTACAAATAGTACAACTATCAAAGCAACACTAATTTGAATGAAATTATTTCTGTTGAATAAACTAATAAATGATAAAATGTACTTTAGATTGTTTAAATGTAACTATAACATGAAAAATTATGAAAAATGAATTTTAAACTGATTTCATTAAATTAAATTAGCAAAAGCAATTAAAAAATCTAGCATTCAAGTTTATAATCATCTGCAGACACGTGTTTCGAACTTTCGCTCTCTTCAGTATAGCTTTATTATAAAATTGATTTTAAATACAAGTAAAAACACTTACTAAAATAAATATAATGAGTAAGTTATTTATATTTCATTATATTTATTATCATATTTCATTATATTTATTTTAGTAAGTGTTTTTATTTGTATTTAAAATCAATTCTTCTCATTTCTATCTGAACTTTATTAGAGATTTTACTTTAGTTAAAAATGAAGAGTAAAAAATTTCATATCAATGTAGAAAATTCAACAGTTGTTAAAAATTTCATTAAACATTAAATCTAAATTAAAAATTAAACTTCGGTAAACATCTATTCTTCTATATTTATGAGAAGCTTTTATTCTTCTCTGCTTCGGACGCGTTGTTTCAGTTTTATTAGGAATTACACTAGGAATTTTTTTTCTTTTTTTTTTCACTTTTGACTTGTTTTTAATTCTTAATGTAGCTTAGGTCAAAAGTAAATAATAAAAGTTGTTTCATCAATCAATGTAAAACATAATTCTTCTGTATTAACAGATAACTATTTTGGGCGTAGAACCTTCCGAAATTTTTCGTCGACTGAATGCACAGTTCATTGATAATATGCTTTCGAAAACTCAAGTCTACAAATTTTTACAGTGGCCACATCATGGCAGAATACGTGAGTCATAAACACCGACTGTAAACTAGTATTACTGAAGCGAACAGAAGAAGAATGAACCCAAAAATACTTAAGCAAAAAAACTGCTTTATTTCATACACTCCAAAAATACACACAGCTAATCGCTTTGGTAAAAGAACAGGAAGCTACCGCTTATAATACTCATTCAAAGATTGAATGAAAAACCTTCACTTCGGGTTTTCAGTATAATTACTAAGAAACCAAAAACATACTTGACGATCAAATAAATTAACTGGAAATTATTGTTCTGTTGTAGGAGTAGACTTAGATCTTTAATCAAAAAATCTGTATTATAATTACGTACAGTTTCTGTTAAAAAAAACAGAAAAATCTGGCTATTTGGATAAGCTTTTCGATTTTAATATTCTTAAACCGCAGTATTAAATATTTCACTAAACGTCAAGTAATTGCGATATTTTTTTGCGAAATAAAGTCTTAGTCCCATTGTTGTACCCAAAAACTTTATAAAAATCGCACTGACGACAAACGTCAGCCAGCAAACTACTATATTATTTCAAATAAAATCTTGGCCTTAAATCTGAAAACCTTTAAAATGAAAATGAGATCACGTTTTAAATCAATATTGAATACTTTAACTTTAAGTCTATATTTTTGCATTTAAGAAAAATCTAAAGATTTTTAACGCGTTCTTCGTGGCACAAGGATATCTTATTTTTGCTTACAGCCAAAAAAACTAAGTCATTAATTGCAATAATTAAACTGAAAACGGATATACTACAATATTCAAATTAAATTATTACCTAAATAAATGTTAATATTTACCTCTGCGAATATGTTGAAGATTCTATTAAACGGTCCTTTAATGTCCTTGATGGTTTTGAGTTGAGCGAAGTGAGTCTTTCCCATATCGTAATTAATATACACGCGTTTCTCCTTTACTTCCAAATATTCATCGCCATCAGTTGAGAATGTAATTTTGTGATCGGTAAAGTCGAGATCGACGACGATTATGTCAAGCAAACTGGTCAGTTCGAAGCCAGCAGCGATGTCCATACCGAACTTGTATGTATAAATTTTTCTGTTGAACGTTGGCTTATGATTGTTCCTGTCAGCTATGGTTTGGTAGAAGTACTGAAACAGTATGTATGAGTTTAAAAAGATGAAGAAGATTTTCTTACATAAAGAAAACATTAAATAATTTGAGGAGAAAGCAAGATATGAAAGTTGTTTGATTGAACCAAAAACGACGGCGAAATTGCTGTTGGATTTCCCTAATCATATCTCCTCTAAAATACCCACTTTAAATCTTGGTTGCTGTTAAATTGTGACATCTGATTAGTCAAAACGACAATCGCCATTTTACTTATAGATGTGTTATTGTAACTTTAAATATGATTTTAGATTTTCAATGTTTGCTTCGTCGACAATTTTTGTTGAAGTCAAATTTTTTAAAGAAATGATTGTTACTTTTTTGTCTTGATAGTATTCTTTCTAAAATAATATTTATTAATAACTTTATATTATTTTAATCATTTATTAAAACATATTTTTAAATTATTTGGATCTAAAAAAAAGTCGAAGGAAGAGAATGCAAGAATTACTGATAAACTACATATAATTTATGCACATCATATAATTTTCTAAACTAAAATTTATACTATTGTAAATATATGATAGTTTAATAATCATTAAAACGAGACAATACGCATTTGCTGTTTTTATTGCGATTACTATGAATTAAAATTTTATAGCTTCTAAACTAAAGCTTATAATATAATTACTAAATAGAATATGAAGTAGCTAAAATGAAGTTCTTAGGTATCAGTAATTGTTTATTTAATTTCTTAAATTAAATTTTTTATATTTACCACGTAAGAATATCCTTCTGGGCACCTGAATATTATCTCTTGATCAAGTGTGATATTATGATCATCAGTTACTGTGTTGTAATCAAAATTTTCTAAGCTCTTCACTAACTCAAAGACGATTTCATCTCCTTGAATCGATACTGCTATGTTATTATCATAGTCGTCAGCTTCAACCTCTAAAAATAAAATTTAAGCTGGCGTTTGTGGTATATAATGAAATAATGTTGAAAATGTCATGTGTATTCACTGAAATAAACTTACCAGTTACAGTTCCTCTAGGTACCTTCAAAATAGGACCCACATGATCATCAAATATGGGCTTATTCGTAAAATCCATGTCATCATAATAATCTTCTCCCAAAATAATTCCTTCTACTTTGCAAAAACCAGTGTATTCATCATCATAATAACTAGCTGCTGAAATGGTATAATAATTGAATTAAATATAGATTTACAACTATTATTATTTTGTTTATATTTTTTGACTTAACCTTCGTAGCATTCGTAGCAGATCAGAAACAAAGATGTAAAATACTTACCGAAACTCCCACCGATGAGGACAAAAATAATCAAAACGGGCTTCATGTTTTGTTCGTCGCGGTTCGCCACACTAAACCGTCTGTTAAGTACGCGAAACTGAGCATCACCTTTATCAAAGGTAAAGGATACTTATCTCGTAGATAATTTCTATTGTAAAATGTAATCTAATATGTCTTACAATGTATTTTGGGCGCTTTTGATAAAAATAAGATTTGATTATTACATGACCTTTATATATAGTGATTACCTTTGAAAATTACCACAGCAATTTGAATCATGAAACAACACAGCTAATCTTTGCGAATAACATAATTGAAGTTTAATATCAAAAAATATTATCCTCCGAATAAATTTCACCATGCTTAGAATTTCTATAATTATGAAAAACAGCGGTTTAAAATTTTGAAGATAATGTAAAAGAAAAGTAGATAATAGAATAAAGAGTAGGTAAAAATCTAACATCAACAGGTATTATCATTACCAAAAATGTTTACCATATTTCTGTTAGTTTTGTTAATGTTTAGGATTATAGAAAACAGGAGTTCAAAATTTTAAGGGCTTTATAAATTTTATTTAAAGCTGTAAAATATTCATAAATTATCTTTAAGTCTTATCATCCTATTTCAATTAAGAACAAGAACGGAATTTCGACTAGTAATAAAAATTAGGGATTATAAAAGAAATCTACAGGCATTATATTATAAAATTATTATAAATATGAAAATGGTCATTAGTTAAAAAAAATATATAGATAACAATTAATTATTAAATAAAACACTAGTTTGGCACTTTTTTCACTTGGTTTATTTTATAGCTAAATGTACATTTCGGTCACAAAGTGACCATTATCAATAGCAATTAATTAGTAAACCATGTTCTCCAAAATGGTTACACTTTCCAATGATTTTAAAAAAATCTTTGAAAAAGAATGAAATATGTAATACAAATTATTATAAACTTGTCCTTTTCTTTATTAAGAAAACCTCTTTAAATTCTGAAATTTAATGAATGTCAAAATTTTGTGACTCACGTAAATTAAATAAATGAAACATTCTTACAAACCACTAAATTTTTTCTTAAAATTAGATCATGAAGTAGAAGTTGTCTTTTAAAAAAAACATCGAAAGGCAAAATAAACAAAAATTTATTGTTTATTTAAGCGTGCCAAGATGAAAAACTGAAACCAAAATTAATAAAAATCTACTGCACCAACAAATCTTAGAACAAGTATTAAAAATCAAGTGCGTAATTATAGGACTAATTAAAAAACCTCATCAAATTTTAAATGTAGAAAACATCAAAGTTTATTAGTTATTAGTAAAATTTGAAACAAAATTATTCTAAAAATCCTAACTTAGTTTAGAAGATCTAGTGAAGTTGTTACAAAATTTCTTTTTTGTTGGAGAATACGGGAAATTCACACACTTTATAATAGGTAGTGTGGGACTTCCGGTAGTTCTCTACCGCCTACCCACAAAAACCCCTCCCACTCCCCCCTTCGATGAAGTCATCATCTTCTGATATTCATCAATAGCGTCCCTTTGTCTTAGTTGAATGGGTTATCTATCCCGCCTCCTCTTCTTCTTTTTCTTCTTCTTTGTCCACTTCCTCTTCGCTTCCTCCTTACGTATTTTTGCTCTTCTCCTCTCTCTGAGCACCACCTCGGCAAACTCCTTCGCGGCTTCCCACTTATCCGTCGACAACATGTGGTCGACCAACGGATCTTCTCTGGGTGGTTCTCCCAGTACCTCACCCAGCCTTCTCCTTTCTTCTTCCCATCTGGCGTAATGCGGATCGTCTACCATCACCTCGCAATACATGCAATAGCTGTTGATCTTGCACATGTAAGTTTCGAAGCACCCGTGCCCGGTTTTCATTTGTGTCAAGAAGTGGCTTGTATGTCCGTTCCTTCTATCAACTCAAGTCCTCGCCTGCGGTATCACCCTCCTTATCCACGCTTCATTCTCTCCCTCGTCCCTTCTTTCCTGCCCTCTCCCTGTCATCTGCCCTCTTCGCAGTTTCGCCACTGTCCTGGCCGCGCCGGTGCATTTACCATATGCTAGGGCTGTCAAGACGACATAAGTCACATATTTGTGTAAATTCCTTTTGAGGATATAATATACCGTGATTGGCTAAACAACTCTAAAATGAGCTTCAAGAAACAAGATTGTAATTGAAGAATGTGTTGGTGCGAGTGGAAGAACTCTCTATTGTGAACTCTGCCATGTCCATATGTGATTGAAATTTTTGTTGACATTAATGGATTTTATGTACAATTTTGGAATATTATATTGGAATAAATAAATAATACTAATACAATAGTTTGGCCCTTGCCATCATTGCCAGAAATCGACCCTCCGATGTTGGGGACATTAGTCGCTGCTCCCGTTCTTGCATCCACTCCACTGTCATAGCCACATGCGTGCTACATCTCGGGTTTGCCTCCAGTATGACGCCTAGATACTTTATCGTCTTCCCTACCTCTACCTCCTGGTTCCTGACCTCAATTGTCTACCTTGATTCGTCGTTTAGTGGACCGTCATGCCGCCGATCTCCTCTAACCACTCGATACGAGAGCCTCTCCGATAATTAGGTACACCATAGACATGCTGTTTACGACCAGGGCAAGATCGTCCGCGAACGCGATCAGTGTTGCGCCTTCTGGTAGCCCTATCTTGCTAGTCTTTGTGTACTGTTCACGAGTCCTATCGCCCTTTTGCTTTGCCCTAGTCCACCACACCACTGCTCCATAGGCTATCATGTGTCTTATCACCCTAGTGTAAAGCAATAGAGTCATTTCAGGGTTTAGTCCCCAATATTTTTCGGACATTCTACGACACCTCCCTAATTGATGCTGTTTTGGAGGTTATTGTGATGTGTGGCCTCCACGTCATTTTGCCGTCGAAGGTTTCTCCCAGGTACTTGACCTCCTCTACGAAGGGGATTTCCGTATCCACGAGCGTCAGTGGCTTTAGAACTTGTAGTGCTCGTCTTTTTGCGAAGATGACAATTTGTGTTTTTTGGGATTTGATTGCCAGTGGCTCTTGTTTACACCAATTGTCTACTATGTTTAGGGCTCTTTGTGCTCACTCCGAGAAAACTCCGGTTCGCAGGACCTGATGATAGGCAGTGGATATCCTCTTTGGACAGTTTTCCTAGAAGGTAGCTACTAGTGTTGTCCAAAGCAGTGGAAACAGCACTCCTCCTTATGGGTAGCCTCCCCCTGCCTTAGCCTTAATGATATGGTCCCCCAAAGTGAATATGATTGTCCTTTTCTCGAGGCTGGCTCTGATTCATTGGCAAAAGATTGGTGGGATAAATACCATCGGGTCCCGCGGACTTGTACGGTTGGAACTTGCTTATGTCCCATTTAAGTGTAATGGATCTTGTGACCTCTGTGGCTAACCTCCAGTCCTTTCTGTCAGGCCTTTTAGGTCTTTGACTGGGGTGGTCTGGCTTGTTATTTTCTGCCAGAATTGTTGAGGCTGGAAAGTGGACTTTTAATAGTTCCTCTATTGTTTCTGTGTAGGTTCCTTCCGGTTTCTTGAGAAAGCCTACCTCTTTGGCAGCACTACCGTTCTTAGCCATTATATTGTGTGAGTTTTCCTCTGAAGGTGTCCCAGTCCTGCTTGTTTTTGGCCCTGTTGAATAGCCTTCGAACCTCAATGCTCATCTTTTCGAGGTTCTTGTTCCACCAGACTATTCTGCAGCCTCTCTGCTTGGCTGTTTATTCCGTGCAGTTTTCATATATGCCATCCTGATGGTGTCATTAATTTGTTCCACTGCCAGCTCCAGCCCATCCACCTCCCTGGTCGATGCTATACCTCCCTTGAGAGCTTCTCTAAGGGACTCTTTATATCCTACCAAGTTCGTCCCTCTTGGGTCTGTACTTGCTCGTCGTGAGAGATGTAACTAGATCGTATCGGATTTGCCTTTGATAGGCAGAGCAGATGACCTCTCTCTTTCCTC
Organism: Ontholestes murinus; assembly: GCA_963969525.1. Lineage (NCBI taxonomy): Eukaryota > Metazoa > Arthropoda > Insecta > Coleoptera > Staphylinidae > Ontholestes > Ontholestes murinus. The sequence continues at coordinate 26,358,167 of OZ018398.1, forward strand.
TGTCCTGGCCGATATGATGCCTGTAACAGAATCTTCAGTGCATAATTGCGGTATTAGTGTACACTTACTCTATAACTGAATTGTGCATGCCCTTGACCTTTCAGCGTTTGAGCTGTATATTACCTAAGAGTGTTGTGGCACTAGACCTGCTACTTTCCCTCGGAGCAACCAAGGGTTGGCCTTCTTTGGAAGAGTCTTGTCCAGCACACACTGTCTTATACCAGGTTCTATAGCGTCGTGCCCAGTAAGAAACTTGAGGTACTTCCTACGTGATCGGAATTTTCTGTTTTTATTCTTCTTCTTCAGGCTCCTGTCGCTTAAGTAAGCGTCCATCATTTTTATGCGCAGTGCCTTTTCTTTTTGAGCGGCCCGGCGTTTACTCCTGTTGTTATATTTTAGACTATGGTGAACCATCCCTTTCTAAAGCCGTGTTGCCTCGAAGACAATTCGCCAGATTTCTCAATACACCCTCTCTATTAGCATTCTCTGTAACAGCTTTCCGGCGGTGTCTAGCAGGCAAATTGACCTTCAGGTTTGCGGGTGTTCGTTTCAAACGTGCAGGCATCGGTTCATGCCTTCGATCATTGCGTCCGGATTTTCTCCAAGAGTAACCCTGATTGCCTCGTCCAGTAGACCGTCGGGAACGGCGGCCTTTCACTTCAACAGCCTGCTGATTGCCTCCAGCAGTTCTTCCGTGGTGAATGAAATTACTTCAGCAGGGTCAACGTTCCGTCGTGATCTTGGTGGTCCTGGGTTCCTGTTTGCAGGAAACAGTGTGTCGACTACTGTGAGAGTTCCATGGTGGACATACCTAATGATTTTTTCATAATGTATCAGTTTCAAAACTAATATGTACAAATCCCAACTCCGTCAAGCAATGTAATGAAATTTTCGTCACCTCTGAGAAATATAAATTAGATATCACTTTCTTCACAGTGATACTTAACCTATATATTAATAATCTTTACGGAACTCACAAATACCAACCTCTGTGAAAGTTTATAAAATTCTTCGCTAATTGTAAAATTTGAGTTATTGAATATACATACAGAAATACAACTAAAAACACGCCGGTGTTTTTTCGGTTACGGCTCCGAAGTGACGTGCAGCAACGTTGGTTCGGAGCAGTAGTTGGATGGGTGACCGGTACCATTCACCATTGGGATACAATTAATGGTGCTTTAGAGTGACGGGGGCGATCCTTTAAAGTAACAAGCTCATTTATACACACACAAATACACAAATCACACGGCAAAAGGACCACGTAGTCGTAAGTCTTTAATTTTCCTGCACGACTTTACTGATTCAAAAAAAGAAGGCTTGATTGCTTCAAAGATGTTATCAATCAATTTCTGCGTAATTATAGGTTTCTTATTATTAAAACAGTAAAACATAGCCATATTCCTCGGGTTTCCCTTTCATCTTTCGACCACTGCTTTACGAAGACGGAATTGATTCACTTACTTTTTTAAATCACAATTGAAGGGTCTTCTGTAAAAAGGTATTTAGGTTAGATGATTGGACTGAACATAGTTGGTTAAAAATATAAGTGTAGACGTCTAATGGTCGGAACCAAAATGACTTAAGACTCTAAATGAAATATTGAGACTCCTTTCTTCACAAAATTTATTGATCGCAAATGTACATCTCAGTTTAGCATTGAAAATGGTCACATCGTGACCGTAATGTACATTTGCGATTAATAAATTTTATGAAGAAATGAGACTTAATCTTTCATTTATAGTACAGTACATCTTCACGTAACTCAACAATCATTAAAGGACTTAAGATTCAACCCAATATATTATATTTGTCTGTATTATTCATACTTTTATAAATGAAATACCAAATTTTGTATTTGCTCATAAAAATATCTTTCAATTATAATTCGTTTATATTATATGTGTTATCAAAAAGCCATTTACCTTTCGGTGTAGGCATAAAAAAATATTATATTACAAATTATTATTAGAAGTAATTTTTAAGGAGGTATTTTTTTATTATACGAATAAATGAACCTGATAACATATATTTAGATCAACTAGTATCAACATTAGTTATTATCTTTGGAACAAAATCGATTGGTACGTGAACCACTTATTAGATTTTAATCAACGTACGTGACTCTCACGATGGCCTTTGTTGTCTCTAGACAATTAATATAAGTGGTCAGGAAAAATCGCCTAACCGCGATTTTTTCATACGGGAAGATTATAGAACGTAAATTGTTCATAACACAATTCAGGCAAACTTTAACGCATAAAATAATTAAACTTGATTAACAATATACGTTTACATAATTAAATACCATAAAAATATTATGAGTAATCTACCATAAACGAATATTTCCAAATATTGTGAAATAACATTATTTTGGCTGCAATATTAACGTTTAGACAATAAATGTCACCTGAATAGTTTCTATCTTTAACTCATCAATATGATTAAAAAACATTAAAATTTGGAGGATCTAATTAAATATATTTTTCACAGAAACCAAACGGCCAATCACATTATTTTACTAGATAGTAGTGCAAATAAAATATGATCACATCCACAGTGGTAGATTTTAACTTTCCGTCTGTATTTCAAAGTGCTTGAAAAAATCATGATCTTCGAGGTCCAAGCACTTTCACTGTTTTAAATTTAGTATTTAAAACATTTTCACTTAACCAAAGAATCCCTTGCATAATATAATATAATACATTCAAAATTATATTTCTACTGTTCCCGCTCTATACAAGTCCTACCACCCTAATCTAGTAAAACTCCCTACCTCACTTTTATCTCTCTTATCCATTCAATCACTCTGTTGTTTAAGACTTAAGCAGTCCCTTGTAATTTTGTTCATACATGTGTATGATTATGTCAACCAAAGAAAAACCAGTAGAAGTTTGAATCAAGAATGATGTAACAGTAATGTTCATCTTTACGTCTACATTAAATTATGATTAAATTAACTTTTTTTTAAATTATGTTGCACAATATGCAAAGAAGTTCGCATTAAATCAGGAATTCGACGACGATAACTAAAAAAATTAAAAATCTGTCGGTGAAAACTAATACTAGCGAAACTAACTGGCAGGTTAAACAACGAAGATGCATTTTTGGCAATGACAGAACCATTTTAGATTGATTGATTAATGGTTGAGGCGTTAACTTCATGATACATCTTGGAAAATTAAACAAAAATGTTTACTCTGTTGATATCACGCTTTATAAAGTGTAAACGTTTTTGTTTAATTTTAGATTGAATGTACAGTATCTTCTAGAAAATATCCATCAAAAAATATTGATTATAGTAGGCACCAACAACTGATTCGAGCAAGTAGAAGTAAGTAAATGCAATAATTACAAATTACTTGAAAATTAGGAATTCACACACCGTGTGTGATAACAACAAAGTGAATTTTATTTATCGTCCTAATTTTCAAAATGTATCACAAAGTAATGGCTTCAAGCATCAACTATAAATTACTTGAACTCAATACCAATCCCTAATCTTAACATCGATGAAAACTTGTCTAATCCTTTTATTAAACAAAATGTCATTGTGGACAAGCAGAGAAAGAGCTTCTAAATCATTGTAACCTTGGTAATGCCAAAATTCGATTGAAAAAAAAATAAAGATGATAGAAGAAATTCAGTTTGAAGTTAATTTGGCAATGACAGAGCAATTTGAAATTAAATTTACACTAGAAATATTTATCAGTGAAAAGGATAAATAAAATGACGAACTACAGTTAGGTAGTACCAACTGATTCTAATCAAGTAGTAGTAGAACAACCATAACCAACATAAAATGACTGGACTACAATGTGTTTAGAAAGATCACTTTACCTGACACTACAGGAATAAACCTAAACACAAGCCATTTAGTGAGACAATGATTTGATGTCTAACATTTTCTAGGAGTCGGCATCATAAAATATTAAGTTGATAACTTTTTAATAACATTCTGGTATTATTCAGGGTATTGCGATGGTCATCGTGAGTCTTAATTGTTGATTTGCAAAGTTTAAAAAGAGGTCTGGAATTAAACATGTATTAATGCATGGTGAGTCTGCTAGTACAGATAAAGAAGAAGCTGAGAAGTACTGTGTCAAATTTCAAGAATTCATTGAAATAGAAGGGTAATAATTACTTAATTGTGATAAAACTGGTTTGTCTTGGAAGCGCATGCATGGGCATAAACCCATGAAAGACCGATTGCCATTACTTTTCGGACCTAACGCTAGTGGTGATATGAAGCTTAAACCACTTCTTGTTTACCACTCTGAGAATCCTAGAGCATTCAAAAAAATCCATAATCAAAAGAAGACTGCAAGTAATATGAAGATCGAATCAGAGAGCATGGATCAAGCAGACTCTTTTTAAAGAATGGCTGTTTGAAGTTTGTGCCCCGAGCATCAAGGACAACCTTGACACTAATAACTTGCCATTAAAAATACTGTTGCTATTGAACAATGCACCAGGACATCTAGAGAACTTTGAAGATAATTTGCTAATAGACTTTTCCTGGTTTACAGTTCAGTTTCTACCTCCGAATACGACTTCGCTCATTCAACCGATGGATCAGGAGGTTATTGCGGGTTTCAAAAAATTGTACATTCGCGACCTGTTTTATCGGTGTTTTGCAGCATGCCAATTCTGCTTAACAATTACTTTAGAAACGTTTTGGAAACAAACATTTGTCATTCTTAAAGCTATTCGTATCATTCAGAAGACTTGGTCGGAAGTCACGCAGCGACAATTGATTTCTACTTGATGAAAGCAATGTCCATCTTTCGTTCAAGGAGACGGAGGTGATCAGGGAGAAATCCCTGAAATTATGGATGAAATTTTGACAACTGCTAGAGATCTGGAATTGGAGGTGAACGAGGATGACATAGAAGAACTTGTAATAAAACATGAAGAAAATCTTAAATGAAGAACACCAAGAAACACAGCGAAATGTGTCTCCTTCTGAACAAGAGGAAGACGGAAAAGGACCAATGCCGACATCTGCCATTACAGATCTTTTGAAGAAGTGGGAGCTTGTCAGAGCAATGGTCTTAGAATAGCACCCAAACCAAGCTGATGTCAGAAGGGTTGGGGATCTTTACAATGACAATACTATTAATCACTTCCAGAAAATTCTGAAAAAGAGAGTAAAGCAATCGACATTGGACTGTTCTTTAACGCTCCATATCCAAAAATGAAAAATAATAAATAGTTTGCAAGACTGTATGTATATGTTACTTTTTTAATAAACTTACTAAGAACTTATACATCCTTTTTTAATTTAATTTTTAAAATCTCCAAAACGAATTAATCGATTTCACAAAAAAATCTATGGTAAATCGATGATCGGTTAACGAACCGAACGAACAATTCGTATAGCGATATAGTCTTGTAACAGATTATGTTCGTTAACCGATCATCCACTCTACATAATCTTTCAGAAATTTTTGTACTGAAACCTTCGAGATATAATCTACACTGGCCCAAAGATTCCAACGAGGAAGTACAGTTTGTATTAAAGCCTTTAACATATAATTTTCATGAACCTACGAGAGTGTGTTAAGATAAAAAACGATGAAACATTCAAAACAATGATTTCGATCGATTCAAATGAAACCAAACTTTCCAACGAGGAAGTGCTGTATCTGCAGACGAATTCTATTTTTAAACAAATTGCATCATTTTCAACAACCCTTAATACTGTCAAAGAAAGTTCTAAATAAGATCGTCGGTTAATGAGAGATTGCCTTATGTAACTGAATCATCTAATGAGGCAATAAATTGTTTTTTACGTACCTGGTGGCCAAAAATTCAAAAAAGTGTAAATTAAATATTGATTTGCAGGTGAAGTATTAATGAAAATGGGAATTAATTACTTTGAGCGTTTCTCAAACATTATAATAATGTAAAAACTACCAACTAACAGTTAAAACAAAAACTATTCTTACTATAGTATCCCCAGGCATTGAATTACATGTAACGACAACTAATATGTAATTCAATGCCTGGCGGTGCTTTAGTACGAGGAGTAGTTGTTCTAACTGTTAGTTGGTAGTTTTTACATTATAATAATGTAAAACTGCGGTGCAGAAACGCTCAAAGTAATTACTTCTCATTTTCATTAAAAAACGTAGTCTCTATAAAGACTTTTTTATTTGCCACAATACTCAAAAAATTACAAAATTTTTCATTTTATAAAATCTTTCAGTTTGACATACGCTATTCATTTTTGTACTAAAACCGTAGATATAATCTACATGCACCCACTAGAATTTTCTAACGTAGACAACGATACAGTGTCCAAAACAACGAGTTCAATCGACTCGAGCCTAACCAAAAGTTTGAACGAGGAAGCTTCTTGTTCCACATCTATCAAAGAACGGTCGATAGTCTCCTGATCACTATCGACCATTCTTTGAAAAAGTTAAGATAATGAGATTTTTCAAGATAACGAAGGCATTACAAATAGCTACGGCTACAAAACAAGAGATGCCCTAAGGCGATTAGGAAGATACAAAGCAAATATTTCTTAGGTCCGAGAGACACAAATTTACACACAGAGGACGGAGAAAACTTCTGAGAAGAAGCTATAATAATAATAATAATACATTAATATCCAACAGGAACACCCAATTACAAGGCACAATGGTATAAAATACAGTACTAATATATAATTAATTATAATTAAGAATACAAATGTAAGTTAAGAGAATATACATTAACGTAATAAGCTAAAACAAAACAGGTGAACAAATGTAAAATTTAACAAGAATGGGGAGCTTACACATATAAAAATCGGCACAATAAATACTATAAAATCAATACAAAAAGTTTAAGTGAAAGCATAATATAAGTAGAATATAACATAAAAACAAAATTAGAGAAAAATATCCTCGAACCACTACTTAGCACCGCGACAGGGCACCATAATTGGGGCTCCCTGCAGAACGTTGGTACAAGCGGTAGGCAGTCTGGAGGCGGAGGTAAATCTCGTAGGCAGACTTGATGCATAAAAGAGAATCCCAGCTAATAACTGCGAGCAATCAATCAGACCATGTATTCATTTCTACAGCAACATCGAGCAGCGTTGGTCACGTCTCGAGGTCAAGGATGCCATTTTGTGTCGTTTGAGTAGTTCAACCTGAGGAATTCCATTAAACTAGATGGTAGGTAGTTTAAAAGAGTGAAATTTCAAAAACCTGCGGTAAAGGCGGTCTAGTGGCAGAGAGCGATTCGCATAGATTGGATACCAAATTAGGCCACAATATTCCATTTTACTTAGTACAAATGCGTGAAACTATGATTTAATAGCATCACTGTTGAGAAAATTCTTGCTAGTTCTGAGTATGAAACCTAACAATTTAGAAGGAGCCGAGCGGACGGAATCCACGTGATCCACAAAGGTAAGTTTTTTGTCAAAAATAACACCAAAGTCTTTGATGGTATCAACACAGGAAATCGGACTGTTTGCAATATAATAATCAGATAATAATATATTGCGCATGCGACTGTAGTGAATAATGTGGCACTTGACAGTGTTAAGTTTGATGTTGACATTGGAGCACCAGTCAGAAATGATGTTTAAATTTAGTTGGAGGCTGTGGATGTCAGAGTGTGACTCCACTTTCGCATAAATTTTAAGATCATCAGCATATGCTTATACAGGACAATTGATGAAAATGTTGAAAAGAAGGGGTCCCAGGCAAGAGCCCTGTGGAACACCCGAGGGAGGACAGAATGCACTCGATTTGAAGCCATTATACGAGACAACACGAACGTTCGCGTAAGTAGGAATTAATCAGTTTAATGACTCCCGGTGCAGCACCAAAGGAGCTAAGTTTATTAACTAACAATAGAGTCGAACAAATACTCTTAAAAATAGAATAGAACAGTTTCGAGTACTTTGGCAAAATTAGATAGAATTGAGATTGGGCGGTAGTAGTGAATATCCGTAGATTCCCCTTTCTTGAAGATCGGACAGAGAATAGCGATTTTCCAGCAGGTAATAAATTGGCTTGTAAAAATTGAGCAATTAACAATTGAACATAGTGGCTTGGCTAAAGCGTATCTGCAGTCTTGGGTAGCTGAGCCATTATTGATATAAATTGCGCCTCATTAACACATTCAAATGAGAAAGGTGGATATATAGCTGAGTCAGTATGACACGTAGGCGTGAAGGCATCACTGTATTTGCTGAGAAAGGTGTCCGAAAAGCCATTGAATATGTCCATTGGTTTAGATAATTCACGGGAATCGTTAGGTAGTGTTCCTGGAATTCGAGTTGTTCCACGTTTACTTGCCACAAATTTCCAAAGATGAGAAGGATTCTGTTTAATATCTGACTCAGCTCGTTGCACGAAATCGGTATACGCATCAGAAATTTGGAGTTTAATTAATTGGAAAAGTCTTTCAAACTCTAATAGAAGGGCGAGATCACGTGTTTTAACCACCTATGTCTAAGTGAAGATTTTGTACTTATATTAGCCTTGATTTCAGCGGTAAACCATGGTGGGAATTTTGACTTGGTAGAACGGCATTTAGGCACGTGTTAATCCAACACAGCATAGAGTATATCGTAAAACGTAGCAACCATCACATCAACATCATTAATGGTCTCAAGGATACTCCAATCTAATTATGCAATTGCCTTATATAAGGAAATAAAATTGGCTTTATGAAAATTGTACCTTTTGTCATCGTTTGAGGGAACGGAAACTGCGTTAGGTTTTAGACCACAAGTAAAGGTAATTTCGAGGGCAGGGTGGAAGATATCTTCACGCACAAGCGGAAAGTCAGAGCGAGAGGCAGCGACACCAGCATCGTAGTTACAAAGAACAAGGTCTAGAATCTTATTATGACTATTTGGGATGTTGTGTTGTTTAATGTTGAGAATTTCCGTGTAAACCCTAAAACAGGACACTTTACTATTCAGCGATGCGTTGCCACTAAAGGCTGATGGCAAGTTAAAGTCCCCAATAAGAAGAAATCTACTGTCAAGCAGGTAGGGTTCCAATGAGGATGTAATAATTTCCCAGTCATTGGTAGGTAAATCCGGCGGGATATACACAACTCCGATGATAACGACGACGGAATCAACATAACAGGTGCAACGTATTAAGTCTATCAGAGGTACGACATTAGTTATGTTGGTAGTATCAATAACCGTACATGTAAAGGTTTTACGCAAGGCTACACCCCCTCCTTTCTGACATGATGTAATGTCTAGATATTGAGCAATTTACAAACAGCTATGGCTTCAGTTGAGGTCCTCCTTTATCAGATGGGAAAACGATGCTCTTTATTAAATAATCAGAATTCTACTGCAGATACTGCTAAATCATTAAATAAATCAATAATTGTTTTCTTAAAGTACCTGACAGTCAAGAAAAAAGGATGGCTGGTGTTCTGGCTTGCCTTAACACCTATGTTATGAGGGCTAATTTATGCATACTTACTATACTATCTGAATAAGCCATAGAAAATACTTTGTTGTACGGCCGTAGAAAAATGTAAAGAAAAAAAGTTAGGTAATGAAAAGTGCTAGATTCATCTTGCAAGCAATACCTTGAAGAGTATATTTAACATTTGAGTAAAAGTTCTTCATCAGATATTTATAAACGAAATGGAGTAAATCAAAACTCTTATATTTAAAGAAATTCTGCTCTAGTGTTTTATGCACATCCAAATCCAAAAATTAGTTTCAAGATTTTCAATAAACTTACCGTTGTAAATGTAAAATACAACGCTCTAAATTCGTACTGCAACACAACAATGTAACAACAAAATAAATCTTAGTTGAAATTAAGAGGCAAAATTCTATGATTAGAGTCCTGCAGTGGCGGCAGCGAGATTGTGTACAATTCCGGGCGAATCCAACATAGACTATACTTACTCGTATATGAGGACACTAAGGTCATCAGCAAGAGAAGCAGAAATTATTTTTTCTCCCCAACGAGGGATGCGCCCAAAAGGAGAATGTAAATGAGACTCCTAGATATCCATTCCCAACTAGACAGAATGACAAGGAAACTAACCAACCTGGTCAAGGAAATTCCCAACAAAAAAGTTGAAATCTAAAAGGCAGTCCTCACCTTGAGGAGTTTGATTAGCCAACTTGTGATCGGCAAAATTAAGAAGGCCATAGGCCAAAATATGTATACTAAAGATTAGGCAGAAAGAATCAAGTAAATTAATCTTCCTATCTGATACAATCTAGTGTGACAATGAGATTTTATCGAAATTTTGTAAATAAATAGATAAATAATGAAGTACAGAAACAAGAGTCAGAATATCGTTAAGATTTTAAGATTTTTTCAAGATAATAAAGAATTTACAAATAGCTACGGCTTCAGATGAGTAAAGATCCTAAATCTTGCAGAGACATACGCGGCAAATATCTCTTAGGTTCGGAATCCACAAACCTACCCACAGTTGACGGAGGAAATTTCTCAGAAGGAAAAATCTGAAGTTTTAAAAGACCACACCAACCACCACATTTTACTCATGCATAATTTAATTTAGAGTCAAAAAGAATTACAAAATCTTTTGGTTCAACTTATATTAGAAATTTTTGTGCTCATCTTAAGAGGAATAATTTACATTGGGTACTGACGTAGACAACGATGTAGTATACAATGAAAACACTTTATAACTTATTTGTATAACAAGATTTAATTTTCATTTTACGTTGTCTATAGTTTCAACAAGTTATAAAGTGTTTTCATTGTATACTACAAAATATATAACGAAGTAGAAGCCTCAAGAATCAAAGATATCAATGATGTAGTATTCAAAAAACCATTCAACCGGTTCAAGCTAGAACAAAGGGTTTCAACGATGAGGCACAGTATCTACAGTAGAAACGATGTTAACTTAATTACCAAAAAACAATTACATAACACGGACCCTAGTGCTTTTTTGTAAAAAGGAACAACGAAACAGTTCTGTTTAAAGTGGACAAGGAAATTATATACTGAAACTTAAGATACTAAAGATATAATCTACATGTACTTAAGAGGGGTAGCTGAAATTGGCAATGGTGCAGCTAAGCCAAATTTTCAAACGAGAAAATTCATTGTCTTTGGTTAAAGTAGCGTGAACTCGACAGAAATCCTTACTCTTTACATCAATGAAAACTTCTCCAATCCTTTGATGATACATTGCTTATTATCGTTGTAGACTTATTCTTTACATCAATGAAATCTTCTCAAATCAATTGATGATAAATTGCTTAATATCATCGTGAACTATCAGAGAAAAAATCTGTAAACCTAGGTATTTTGTTAGGATTCCAATAAAAACAAAGACCGCAGTTCAATTCGAGGTACGTTAGACAATTTTAAATTGAAACCTTCGAAATATAATCTACATGAACAGATAACAATGATACAGTATGCAAAACAACGAATTACAATCATTCAAACTAATTAGAGGTTTCAAAAGAAAACAGGTAATGTCTGTAAAAGAAATGACCTGGACTCAAAAATCGTGTTTATTCTTTACAACAATGATAACTTTCCCAATCCTGTGATGATGCATTGCTAAAAAATGAGGAGCAATTTAAAACCAATGTCTGTAAATTTAGGCATTTGGTCAGGATGAAGATGCAAAAATAAAACTAAAGAGAATGACGTAGTTTTGTTCAACATACTTTAAGAATTGTTGCGTTGAAATCTCCAATATACAATCTACATATACGTAGATTATGATGAGTTTAACTGATTCAAGCTAATCGAAACATTTCAAAATGCAATACAATGCAGGATAAGTGTTTTGAACAAAATAATCTTTGCTTCGATGATGATTGTCTAATTTTTAGATCATACTATGCTTGTCGTTGTGAACAATCAAAAAAATAATCGGGATTACTGTACATATTTTCAGAATGGAGATCCACATCAGATTGAAAAAAAACAAATAAGATTTATGTCAGTTCAACGTACGATATGAATTTTTGCATAAGAATCTTTAAGATATAATCTACATGCATATAAACAATGATATAGTGAAGAAACAGTGAGTTAAACTAATTGATAACTTGTCCAGTTCTTTAATAACCATAGTTTAGTAACTTTGATTAAAACACTTAGAACCTTTCTTCAATAGTTTAGTAGTTGTGGCCAACAAGGGAAATCAAATCTTGATTATGGTCTAAAAACATGGACCTTTGGCCAGGATCTACACTGCTACAAATGTTTGCATTGAAATTTACCCACTCACAAAAATTTGTCATGTCTTTGGAATCGTCATTTTTTATGCCTTTGAAACTCGAAACATTTTCATCAATCTGAATCTACGGGACCATTTGAATAAATTGGTTTTCGTTTTGGGAATAAAAAAAGACATAGGAATAATCTTTCAATTGAACTTGTGACATTCTTCTTATCTCAAATTGTGATTTTTTTTGGTGATAAAACACTCAATTGGAGTGTTTGTTTAATCTAAACCTTCGAGTTCATCATCTACGTTAAGATTATGATCAACTTGGCACTGTCTGTAGAGTTTTTCTTCTTCTGATGTGTTCAAAATGAGTAGGCCTATATTTAGAAACTTCAATAAACGTTTATAAAACCCAATATATCTAAACTTAGTTTAAAGTACTGGTTACAAAAATGTTAAAGTTTAAAGTCCATAAATGAGCACTTACAACTCAGCATTATTATGAAATCATACCTTTTTTTAATTTACTTACCTTAATAAAATTTTCTTCCTTTTATAATTTTTTTATGCCTTTGGTATAAGGGATTTACTCGTTACATAATGAATTATTTTGTTCTAATAGTTACCAAAGACTTTAATTTTAAAGATTTTTTGATCAATGATAATACTTTTTTTCATCAAAAAAAAAACAAAGGAAGAAATGTAGGAAGTTAATATTTTATTGCATGTAATAGAAAAAATAAAAACATTTATTTTAAAACCTAATGAACAAATAATAGCACAACGCCCCATAACTAATTTGGAGGTTATTTTGAACTAGTAATAATAACGCCATGTGATGAAAGCCATACCGCACAGGGTAATACCAGCAACCGTAAACACGGTAATCTGCGTTATGTTGAGTGCGTTGGTCCATATTTTGAATCCTTGCATTCCGTAATGGCTTTCTGTAATCGAAGGTTCTGTAATCCAAGATTCTGTAGTTGGTGTTGTAGTCATTTCTGTTGTGGGAAGTACTCCATCCATGTACAGGTATACGGTTACTGAATCGGTGACGCCATGCCATTCAGCTTCTATTATAATTCTAACAACATCCACTTTAATGGCGGTTAAATCTTTGGTGGCATGGAGTTCGATTTTGTTCAGTAAGACATTTTTTACGATTTTGAAATAATCTTCATATTCTAAAAATAAAAAGTAATCCATCATACCTCTTCAAACTGACTCAATTCAATGTATTAAGTATCATAATAAGTTAGCTTTTAGTTATTACTACTATTTTCATAGAAGCTGTAGTTAAATTTAGGTTATTTTTTTTAAATTCAACATACCTGATCTTATATTGAATTTCGTATCGTAATCAAAGCCATTCTCGAGTTCAATAGAGTCGATAATGTTGTTTTTTATTACCGAATTAATTTCCGAATGCTTGAATTTCAATTGTTCCTGATCCTTTATAACATTGATGGAAATTGTTGCCTTGGAGGAGCGGTATGTGTTGGAATATAATTCATCCTATAGATATAATGTTTAATTAATTTTTCTGAAAATTTCAACGATTTGATATTTTTTTTAACTTATAGTTCGGTACCTCTTATTGAAGTATCTATGAAAGATATTAAGATATTACAATCTTAATAGTCATTAGCAAAAATGCTTACAATTTGTAATCTAATAGAAGATAAATGAGTTTTAATCGGTAAAACAGTGATTAATCTGCAAATCCAAGATTAAAATAAGTTTTTGAAAAAATTTGAGAAGGAAACCATAATTTTTGTAGTAAAAATACATACTTTATACCATTTTTTTCTTATTTATTCTTCTCAATTTATACCCCATTATTCAATGTTTGCTAATTTTGAAATAAGCTTCAAAATGTATAAATCTAGTAAGATGATGTGTAATTGCAACTAGGTATTAATAATGTGTTTCTCTTTTCTAACTTACCTTGACAGTAACGATGAAGTCCTCCTCAAATCCTGGTGGTATATCTTGCTTGGCATAAAATTTACAAGAAGCTTGCTTTTGCTGATAGCTCTGAATACTAGCGCCAAGGTAATCTCCAGCTTTGCTTTCCACTTCAAGTTCAAAAGAATCCCGGTCGATATCCTTGTCACTAACCGTTATAGGCATAACATCAGTCAAAACAAATTCTCGTGGCAGTTGATTGTAAAAGACAAAGTAATATTTTTCGCTATCGAATAATGGATCGTGATTATTAATATCGTCGATGTATTGTTTATATTCCTAAAATTTATTGTTAGATTTCTTCATAGATTGGTTTCATGGACTTACAGTTTTGAAAACGTCCTCATTCTGACACTCGATGCTCATATTAAGATATATATACTGACTGTACTCATTATCCTCGTAGTTTCTGAACTCATCTGTTACACTTAACACTAGTGAGTTACTCTCTAATTTGCATGAGATGTATTTACTTCCTGTGCCACTACAGCTAACACCTAAATAGAATATATTTTTGCATTGCATAATTAAACAAAAAAACAAAAATAATCTTTTGGAAAATGTATAGTGATTATAGTGAATACTTTAAAAATGTGTTAAGTTAAAGATTTATTGATACAAAATCATAATTAATACTTCAAAAATGTGATGATTTAATGATACAAAAAAAAAGAATTTGTAATTTAAACTTTGATTATGATTCATGGTAGAAGCAGTATTTTGTGATAATTCTTGGAATTACGAACTTTAAAGAAAACTGTAGTGTGTTCACATCACACTTTCTTTTAAAGTTACTAAACTTTGAATAAATTTATCTAATAATACAAACGATACGTTCTATATAAAATAAAAATTTAAGAACAAAAAATACAAAAACTTACTCGCAACATTTAAGGTATCATAGACTTTGATGATTCCAGTGTGATTATCTTTAATCCAGTCTCCTTTGTTTTCATTCGCGTACAAATCAAGGCCATAAACGTAGCACAATTGTTTAATCGGTTCTTCAGAATTGATTACAACTTTTGTGGTTGCATTCGCTCCTCTCCAATGAGCATCTAAGAATAGTTCGATTTTGTTGTATCTTCTGCTTATTGCAAGTGGAAGTGGTTTGGTGAGTTTTACGTTGATCGTATAGGTAAGCATGTTAATGGACACCGCGAAATAATCAACGTAATCTACAAAAAAAGTAAAAATATTTATAATTTTTTAAAGGTTAAAATCTGAAGGAGAGAGAAAATTGTTAATATAAATCTACTTGCACGGCAGCGTACAGTTTTTATTAGAGGGGCGACACAAGCTTTACATTTATATTTAGACCTAAATATAATTGACTCAATGAATATATTTACACTACCTGAACGAATGTTTACTTCAGTTTCAAAATCCAAACCATTCTTAAGCCTGATTTCATCATTAAATTTCAGCTGCTGATCACCAACCCATTGGGCAGTATACTCGTCCTTCTCGAACTCCATCTTTTCATAAAAGGTATTTACAGTAATTGTTAACGGAACAGATGAAGACCTGTATTCTCCCCAAAAATTATCCTATAAATTTTGAAGGTAAAACATTATCTTATTATTACCTATTCTACTTACCCGAGCTTCTAAGATGTAATTTCCTTCCAACGGAGCTTTGATGTATTTATTGGTTTTCAATGTTGCTGTTCCTATTTTATTTTCAAAATCATCCCAAGTAAGATAAAACTCTTCATTCTTTGACATTGAGAAAATAATATGTTCCGTAGGAATGTCCCAATCGCGCGCTTTTATTGGCAAAATATTGGTAAGCATTATATCCTTTGGGAGATCACCGTAAAACACGTAACGGTATTCTTTTTCGAAAAATTCTGGATCGTACTTGTTCTCCTCGAGGATGTATTGCTCGTAATCCTAAACATCATCAACGGCAACGTATTAAAAATTATTTAATAAACTACTTTGATGTATTCACACGAATGCCTATAATTTAGAGGATGAAAGAACTCTTTGATCCATAGAATTGCGATATAATTTTGAAAAAAATAAATACTTAACTCTAACGGTCAGATTAAAAATATAAATTGAAACATAAGATAAAAGAAACATATAAAGACTGTGATAAGTTTAAAAATTACTTCGTTTAAAAATAAAATACTAAAATTACAGAGGTTACAAATTAATATTCTAAAATTGTTAATGAGATGAGCACATTTTTGAAGTGACAAGTTTAGTAAATAAAAATCAAACCGATTAATTAATAATAAAAATGTATTAAAGTCCTTTACGTTGTAGAAAATTATCGATTAATTAAGTTAGACTTAAAACTTACCAGACTAAATGAGTCTTTTTCACCATCAGCCTCGCACTCAATATGCCATTTCACTCTGATAGTGAGTTTCGACTCTGTTTTCTCGTAGTTTTCGAATTCGTCGGTGAGTTGAATCTTCATTTTATTGCCCTCGAGTTTAACCTCGAGATATTTTGAATCTTCGAAATACGAATCTGAAAGGATAGAAATATATTAGAATGTTATATCAAAGCAAACAACTTGTAACCTTTTAGAATTGAAGAAATTTAATGCTTATGGACATACCTTTAAACTTTATTTAAGACTTGGTTAAATATTTAAAAAGTTTTTACTCACTTATAACATTTTTTGTTTCAAATTCTTCAACCACAATGCCTCTGTCGGATGCATTTAGTTTAAACTGGTTGGCATGCATGAACCCATTTATTTTTACATCGCCTACTGAACATATTTCTAAAATAATGGAAACATAGATTTAAATCTGATACCTTCTTTTTTTTTCGTATAGAAATAAATTATTCTTTAGATTTAATTCACTTAGATGCAATTATATAAACACATTAAAAAGCAATTACAAGAAATATAAGTTTTTATATTAAATATATCCGCAACTAGTACTATGTTTTTAGACATCACTTTTTTTGAGTACTTCTCACTCACCTTCAGATAGTATCGAGGTAACACCGAGGAGCAATATTACCATAAAATGGCACTTCATGGCTCCGCAGTTTGCAACTCGAGTGACGGAACCAAACTGAATTGGTGTTCTAGTGGTGATAAGACGTTGACTGTATTATACCAGATGATTAAATCTTATCACTGGCGGACGCTAAGGTGTTCTTTTGTATCAAAAAATAACAAACGACACTTATGTTTACATTTTTACGTGAGATAATTCTCATTTTCGGCTATAGATAATGTGGTCAAGTTCGATAGCATTACTATTATAAACATTTCATTATAATTAGCTATAAAATAGATAACTTGATAATGCATATCGTGTAACTCTTGAAATTTCTTCCGGTTAAATTTAAAAAAATATTGATTATTTTTTATGAATAATCAGGCATAATAATTTTATACTTATATACTTAATTTTGGATTATTTATCCTTAAACTCTACATACATAAAAATAGTTAACAAACAAACAAAAATTCAGTCAAATTCACTGTGAACAATTCACTTTGAATCGAGGTAAACGAAGAGCATTGCTCTTCTAAAAGCATAATTATTCTTTTACTCTTATGGTAACTTCTGATGTTTTGTTTTTGTCTAGCATTAAAAGGACCACATTTCATCATCAGTTACAATAGTTGAAATGCTTGCTGGATTTTTTCAGGACACTTTCAATTTTTGCAATGCTGAACTCTCCAATCTTTTTGGTCCTATGTTAGAGTATGTGGCACGAAACCTTCCAATCACCAAAATACTCGGTCAAAATTTGATAGGCTGTGCTTTTTAGTATCCCAGTTTCCTCTTCCATAAGTCTCTCAGACACACAGCGGTCGCTCCGTAGAATTTTTTCGACTTTCTCGGCATTGTCTTCAATTCTAGTGGTTTTTGACGATAATCGGTCATCATCTGAAAGATCCTCACGACCATCACGGAATTGATAAAACCAAGTTAAAACCCGGGAAATGTTTTTTTTGTGTTTGGTACGTTTCTGCAGTAGTTTTTTTTTTCAATCTAAAACAGAATTTAATATTGGCTATTTGCTCCTATTGGGTTTTCTACCGACATACCCAAACTGACTTTACAGAAAATGTCAAACCACAACACAATATGAACTCAAATTTTGAAGTTAATTAGATGAAGAGTTCCGCATTTACTCGTTGGTGTCGCTGTGCCAAAGACTTTAATGAAAGCAATCTCATTGCATTTAAAACAGATTGTATATCTTTGGAAAGGCAGGCAAAGGACATTGTATTTGCGTTGTCATTCTCGAAATCAAAAATGTTTCTAGAACTTTCTACGTCCCGTGGAACATGCGAAACGATCCTCAGAATTAATTTTCCAGAACAAACTGGCTTTACACTCAATCTAGATTAATAGACCTGAACTTATTCCGAAGTATTACATCCAATGTACGATTCAAAGAGGCACAAATTTTAAAAAGACTGTAAATCTTCCGCAAAACTGAACCTGTTGATAGCTTCTAATTTACTGAACTGTTAAATAAGAGTTTTATTTATTTTATTTATTTATTTATATGCCTCTCCTAGCGGATGTTGGTATTTCAACATATGATTTCCTTTCTATTGTTGCTCTCATCAGATCTTCAAACCCCTTCCTTTTTGACTTCCTAATGTTCTGGAGCCATGACATTCGTTTCTTTCCAATTCCATTCCTTTCTTATATCATCGACGTCGTAGTTCATAGCGTTCGTGCCTCATTGCACGGCCAAGGTAAGCTGTTTTTCGCTTTTTAATATTGAGTAGGAGTTCCCACTCTTCGAAGAACTTATTCATTTGAAACGTATTCGGTTCATGATATTTTTTGCTTACGACGCAGCATCTATATTTCGAAGGCTCTTGTTTTTAGCGTCCAGGCTTCCATCCCATGGGCGACATGTAGCATTTCGTCATTCGGTATCTCATACTAAATAGTAGGTCTTTATTGGTTAGCAGTTTTCTCATTTTCATGGAATTGTTCGCCGCAAGCCGAAAAAGAAAACAATATTTTACCTAAAACGTGCCACATGATAGCGCAGGAGGGTGTCACCATACATTCAGAACAAATGAATTATCGTGTACTGATTTTACAGAAAAAATTAAACAATATACAAAACATTTTTTTAGAAACACGAAACTTGAAAGTGGAGTCATGCAGTAGCAAAGGTGTAGGACACTTTTAAGAAGAGTTAAATTTGGCGCCAATTCTAAAGTCTGTTGTACGCTTTAGGAGTAGTTCCGTCAGGAGAAGCGGACTAAAACACCCAGTATGCCTGCTCACCATAACGGAAAAAAATTATACTATTACACTGAAATTAAATCACAATATAGGTTGATATACCTCGTCGAGCAGTCGCAGATTTTTATCAAACCAACGTGAGGTTAAAGTTTTAAGGATAATCATCAACGGTTTAGAAGCAAAACGAAAAAAGTAAGGCATATTGGAATAATTTAAAAAAATTACCTATTAGAAAAACCTTTGATGATGCCCATCAATGCATTCCACGTAATGAGGTTCTAACGATGGTCTCACCGCTGGTATTTACGGATTCCGAGGCACTTATGTCCGCCTTTCCCGTCTTTACTTTTGGATATAGCGAAAGACCTAAAGAACTGTGCTGAGTATCAAAGATATAAACATAGCACTCTAAAAATTACTAACCTTGGACAAATATTACTAACAAATCAGCGTTTGGAATCAGTTTTCACTTGATCTGTTCGGGCCATTATCAATATCTCTAGATGGATCTAGTGCTGCTAAGAAAAGTTGAAGAAGTCAGCTGTTGTAGCTAACAAAGACTTCGAAATCGCTGCCCTGTGAAATCCAGATAACTTGGTAGGAACCCCCCATGCCTCAATACTAGTACAATTTATCGGAGACACTGAAGACCTGCAACTCGCTCCTATATAACATCCCTATATAATCAGCCGGTCATCAATCAGTATTCACTACAGTTAAACTCTTCACTTGATTATAAATTTATCGCTCTAGAATCGGACTACAATTTCAAAACAAAAAAACCTTTTCTTATATATCACGTAATTTATTTTTTTGACTTAAGTTTCGGAATCTGCACGTACCATTTTCAAACAGAAAGTCACAAAAATAAATTACTTATTATACAAACAAAGTAATAAGTGTATTTTATTTCTATTGGACATCTATAACGAAGTAAAAGCCTTCAACATCAACAACAAAAACCTTTTCATTAACGTTCTCTTCAATATTGTTCCTCAACGAGTATGTGTAATGGCCCCAGTTTCGCTTGCAAAGCGATAAAACCTCAACTTCTCCTAAAATAAAGCCGGTTTTCAAAAAGACGCCAAACCATTGGGTTAACATTTCATGGCCAGCTACCCGCAATCATCACTGAGGGTAAGTTCACTGCCAGAAAGGCGAAGAGCTTAAGCCCCACCCCTGCTTCAGTGCCGAACACTGTACAGACGACCACAGCCTTAAATTTTAACAGCTACCTGTAACCATTGTGCTGCTACCGATAAAAGTAACTCATATTGGAGTAATTAGAAAAAGTACCTATTAGAATAACCTGTGAGGTTGCCTATCAATGCATCCCACGTAATGAGTTTCCAAATCTGCTGATTTTTTTTACGATGGACCGCTGGTAATTACGGATTCCGAGTGACTTATCTCCGCCTTTGTGCCTTTACTTTTGGATATAGCGAAAGGTTTAAAGAACTGTGCTTACTAACTTACTAACCTTGCGCAAACATCACTACCAAATCAAATAGAATGATAATTCAGCTCACCCTACCATACCCGGACCAAACCGTTGGAGCGGAAAAAACGCTATATGAAGACACGCCTTAACATCCTCGTGGGAAAACATTATAATACCTGATGCACAATATAAGCCACATTCTGGTTAGCCAGAAGCACTCATGTAAAGAGCAGCACTGGGAACAATAACCTTCTGCCAGGGATTAAGAACTGTTGAAGAAGTCAACCGAGGCCTTCGTGCTGTCATAGCTAATAAAGACTTCGTATTCGTTGCCACAGAGAATACCTTGGTAGGTAAGTTCCACGCCTGAATAATAATACAATTTTTCGGAGATACTGAGAACCTGCAGTCTTTCCACCCTATCCGCAACCCTAAGCGGCGAACCGTAAGTTCGTTTTTCGAATACCGAATGGCCAATATTTATTGGTTTGGTTTTACGATATGATGGCCCTAAACTCATTAAGGCAGTCAAACGGTGAAAGGCCATAAACGCCTTATATCTCTGGGACAACTATACAGTGCTCTATCTTTCATTCAACAGACTAGCCCTGTCAACAGCCATCTGTGACCCCTGCGCTGCTACAGCTACAATATCCCATTCAAAAACTTTAAACTTCCTTATTTACGGTGCATCTGACCATTAGGTATTTTTGTTTAAATACTTAAAACACCCCACAGATACCGCCACTCTTAGCAAACTATTGTATCCGCAGTAAATACCCTAAGTATATAAACCCGTTGTCTTAAAATAATCCAAGATTTTAATCATACATTGATAACCAGTAACAAACATTAGAAAATATATAGTGAAGATTTACCCCAAAAATCACAATCGTTGGAAAAACGCTTTACTCTTGCATTCGATACTGTATTGGTAATAATGGTACTGATGAATGCATAGATTTATTTTCCTCCATTTTGAAACGCTGTAACACACAACTGACTTGACCAAACATAAAACTTTCAAAGAACTTTTTGAAGCGTATTGTCACCTTTAAATCGTATAGTGTGGCATGAAAAAGGCTCAGGAAAGACGTCTAGCTAAAAACGCTCTGAAATGTTTACATCATTTATAATTTTGATTCTGATTAGACATCAAGATACTCTAATCAGAATCAGACGAGTGAAATCTAAATGTAGAGTAGTTCTGCTTTGCAGCAGTTACTCTGTATAAGTAAGCTGATATTAATGATGATAATGTAAACACTACATGTTTTACTTACTTAATTATAAAGAAACATATAATTGAATTTTTATATACATTAATCTATAACTAATAATATATATTTAAAACACTTGTTTGGACTTCCACGAAACAAAGAAATGACGTTCAAATTAATGAGATAATATCTAATATGAAAAACGAAGAGTTAGAAAGTATCAAATGATATAGTATCCATCATTAACACTGTAAAACAGTTCAAAAGGAAATCTCAAAGAAATGACTACATGTAAACAAACCAACTCATTTATCAGTGTCAAGTAATGGCTCTTGTAATAAGCGCAGATTATTTATCACAATATGGGAATTATTCAAAAAAACTTCTACATACATGAAAACATCCATTAAACAAGTGCGTTAAAGATGGAAGTATGCACGGCTTCAAATAGTTCATTGTGTCAGAGAAATTACAAGAAATAAAATATTGCATCTGAGGCGATGACATGTAAATCTTCAAAACTTTTTTAAGCATAGATTCCTTTATCAATTTGGTTGTGGAAGAGAAATAATGTGTCCAGGATGTCTAATAATAAAAGGGATGAGAAAAAACCAAACAAAGGCGTCAGTATTAAACGTATCCGACAATTTAATCAAGCAACTGACAAGTTAATACGATTTGGCAGCAGGATGTCATTCCAATTCCATTAAGGACAAGAACCAAATGCCGTTTTTACATAAATCTGCTACCATTTAAAACCAGAAACATGACAATTACACAGCATTCTTGGTGTCAATGGCATATAGAGAAAATTATCGCACTGACAAATAAAATTTAGATGGTCGACTTTATAAGTAAGTGCCTAGATGGAAATATGCAAAACTCAATCAAAAGTTTACGCTTAGAATCTGACACTGGTACACCTCAAATGAGGTTTTATAACAGTTTGATAGCATGAAGAATCATAAGAGAGAGAGAGAGAAATGCGAGATAAAGTTAACATCTCGGGACGCCGTCCACCAATGATGAGGCAAACAAATCTTCCAAAATAAGGGTTGTGTGGAGCTAGTCCACCTGAATAAAGGTAGAAATTGAGAAATGAAAACAGCAAAAAAATTTGACGAAACTTTAAACACGTTTCTCTGAATTGGTTTATTGAGTTACGTGAATATTAAATTAATTTAATGAATAAAGCACTAATAATCTTTCTTCACCAGTGCTAATCCATTGATAATGGTCACTTTGTGTCTAAAATGTATATTTGGTAAATCAAATAAAATTGTGAAGAAAGGTTATTAGTGCTTTATTCTTCAAAGTTTCTTTGAAACCTTATATAAAAATTGTTTTCTTCTACAAATTATTCTCCGAAAATTATTCTTTATTCAACATATTTCTGACTAAATTATTCTTTCATCTACTATTTATCATTTGCCATCTATCATATATCATGCTACATCTGCTTTCCACCAGCTCTTATCTGTCATCTATTATTTGTTATCTATCGTCTAACATCAGTATTTCTATTGTTATTCTACATGTATAAATTGCATTCATTCAAGATACTTTTGATTGAATTTATATGCTAATCTGTAATCTGTCATACATCATCTGCCATATGTCAGATATCAGCTTTGATCTACTATCTGTTATTTATATAGTACAATTCGTATGGCATGGTCTTTCATAGATATGATCTTCACCTCAAAGAAAAGTAAATATACTGGTTTGCAATGGAAAAACGATCTCTTAAAGTCAAGTCTCAAATAATCTCTTGATCCCATGCCCGATAACATCTTGCTATAGTATCTAAAGTTCTGTGCACCCTATCCCTAATTTCTCGAAGAGTCCAGCCTCTCTAAGCCCAACTATTCGCATTCTATCAAACTCAAAAAGTTCATGAAAGTTTGCGCATCAACAACAAAAGCTTAGAACCGCACTCAGTAAAATTAAAATCGTTACTAAACTAAAAATGTTAAATAGGTGATAAATAAAACACTAGGGTTTTGAGAATTTACACAATTTAATGTCGATGCACTGCGACAATTGTGCCAAATAAATGAACTGACATTTTATTTGTCAAACATAATTTAAATGTGAATTTAAAGTGGTTGTTAACTTTAATAAGTAATTAGAATATGTTTACTCAAGGACAGAAAATATTAGATACTTATTGTCGCAACGGCCGTCGTGCGTCAATCTCCTAACGGATGTCAAAGGTTCTCCTTCTATAGTGATTCTTGCGTTTTGTACAACATTTTCATTTCTTACACTAGATCTGCCTGCACCCTTTCTGTGTTGCACCGATCCTGTATCGCGAAAACATTGCACAATAGCTCTCACATCACGAAAAAACGAATTTGTTGTTTATGTTGTTGTTACATGCGGAAATCATGTATGAAATTCTTGCAACGTTAGTTCCATTGAATACTCCCATTCTCCATAATTCTAATAAAAACCTTTTCTGTTCTTGGGTAAACATATTCGAATTACTTATTAAAGTTAACACTTTAAATGCACGTTTAGGTTATGTTTGACAATTAAAATGTCAGTTCATTTATTTGGAACATGAAATAATTGACCTACTTTTTTGATTCCAACGCCACCCGGGACTGCGATAATTGTTGGACACCCGTTATATTGAACAAAGAGTTACAAGGAAAAAATATTAATATCATTTTAGCCAGAGAAATAGTGTCAGCGTTTGGATTTAAGCTTCAATATCGGAGACAGAAAGCAGAACAGAACAAGACAGCTTCTTTTTCAAAGTTAGCTTTGTTTTTGGAAGATTGTGAAAATATTACTTTTGATGACATCAAGGACACAGTTATCAGACATCTTACCAAACTCAGAGAGCGTTACTTTCCAGATCTTGATATAAATACTGTCAGTTGGGTTTTAGATCCTTTTAAATGTGACATTGCTGGCGTACCAGAAGATCATCCAGGTTTGGCAGAGGAAATTCTTGAAGTTCGATGTAATACTGAAGCACGTATTCAATTTGAGAGCAAAGCAAATCTGTCGTGTTTTTGGTTGTCAAAAGCTGCAAAGGCCTTCAAAATTGCACATCAGGAGACGGTAAAAAAGTTGCTGCCATTTGCAACAACCTACCTTTGTGAACAAGGCTTTTCCACTCTAATGAACATAAAAATGAAAAACAGAAATCGATTAAACGCCCAAGTCTGTATCCAATTGCTCTTACATCAAAAAGCCCCAATTTTGAAGTTATTGTATCAAACATGAAGCAACATCATTTCTCCAAAACATGAAAGGGGAAAGTTTTCAATTAATTTTACACACTTACTATTTTCATGTAACATTTTTTTTATTTGCCGTGTAAATTAATTCAATAAATAAAGTTTAATTCAAATTTACATTGATTTTCTTATTTTCAAAATGAGGGGATAATATTAACTTACGCAAAAATATTTTGGGGTAATGGTTAATAAAGTTCCCCAGCCGCTGCTTTAAGTTTTTAATCATACTCTGATAGCCTGTAACAAATATTAGACAATATGTAGTGAAGATTTACCCCAAAAATCACAATCATTGGAAAAACGCAATGCCCTTGCATTCGATGCTGTATTGGTAATAATGGTACTGATGAATGCATAGATTTTTTGCCTCCATTTT
The DNA here is from genome assembly GCA_963969525.1 of Ontholestes murinus. Classification (NCBI taxonomy): domain Eukaryota; kingdom Metazoa; phylum Arthropoda; class Insecta; order Coleoptera; family Staphylinidae; genus Ontholestes; species Ontholestes murinus. Next base: position 26,383,791 of record OZ018398.1, read on the forward strand.
GAAACGCTGTAGCACACAATTGGCTTGACCAAACATAAAACTGTCAAAGAACTTTTTGAAGCGTATGTTCACCTTTAAATCATATAGAATGACATGATGTGATGTATACATAATAATATATGGCTCAGAAAGGACGTCTAGCTGAAAACGATCTGAACTGTTTACTTCACTTGTAATTTTGATTCTGATTAGACTTCAATATCAGATCAGTGAAATCTAAATGTGGAGTAGGTCTGCTGTGGCAGCGGTTACTCTGTGTAAGTAAGCTGATATTAATGATGATATTGTAAACACTACGTGTTTTGAAAAATGAAAAAGAAACATATAATTTAATCTTTATATACATTAATCGATAAATAATAATATATATTTGAAATACTTGTCTGGACTTTGACGAAACAAAGAAATTACGCTCTAATTAATGGAATAATATCTAATATGAGAAAAGAAAAGGTAGAAAATATCAAATGATGAATACTATATAAAAACTGCAAAGCACTTCAAGAAGAAATCTTAAAGAAATAACTACATATGTGCAAACTAACTCACTTATCAGTGGGTCTGACACTGATCGCCTGGAATAAGTGCAGATTTTTATCACAGTATGGATATGATTCATGCACAAAAACATCTTACATCAACCATCAAAGAAGTACGCTTAAGATAGAGGTATACACGGCCCAAGAATACTTCATCATGTAATAGGCATTGCAAGAAATAAAATAATACATCGGTTGCGAGGTTCTTCAACCTTCAAAGCTCTTTTGATCATGGTTCCCTATATTGATCTGATTGTAAAGGAAAAATAATGTATATGAGATGACCAGAAACAAAAAGGAACGAGACTGTGTAGAAAAAAAAGCGAATCAACAGCATCACCTTAAAATGATCTTGTAAATTGAAAGACAAAAGCAACTAATAGGACGTCATTCCAATTCCATTGAGGATAAGGATAAAATCCTGTCTGAGGTACGTTTTTACATCAACCCTCCACCAATAAAAACCCGAAACCTGACAATTTCGTAGCAGGCAGAGATAGTTGGTGTCAACGGAGAAAATTAATGATAAATTAGAAAGGTTCAAACAGGATCTGCACAACTGACAAATAAAATTCAAGCGATCAACAATGATGGCTTTTTAAGTAAGTGTCTAGATGGAAATATGCAAAACTCAATCAAAAGTTTACGCTTAGAATCTGACATTGATACCCCTCAAATGAGGTTTTATAATAAAGAGTACAGACAGGTTAATAAATATTGATAGCACGAAGAATCATATGAGAGGGAAATGCGAGATAAATTTAACATCTCGGGAAGCCATCCACCAATGATGAGGCAAACAAATCTTCCAAAATGAGAGTTGTGCGTGTAATGTAGCTGAATAAAGGTAGAAATTACGAAATAGAAACAGCTCAAAATTTTGCCGAAACTATAAACAAGTTTCTCTGAAACAGATTTTTCCTTATATAGAAACTATTCTCCGAAAATTAGACTTTATTCAACATATTTCTGACTAAATTATTCTTTCATCTACTATTTATCATATGTAATGTCTGTTTTCTACTAGCTGTTATCTATCATCTGTTATGTGTCATCTAACAGGTTAGAGTGGAAGAACTTTCTTCAAAAGTGACCTCCGTCAGCTTGCCGACTAAATTATTTATATGGTTTTGTTTACTGTTTTATGTATTTCGAATTATTTTTATAAAGCAAGTCTGATAAAGTACCAATAAATAAATAAATAAATATAATAAATTTCCACATTGGGAGAAGTAATACACTTGTTATGTTCCATTTGTTTATTATCAGGTAACTGACACGTGTTTCGGTCCTTACGGATCATTCTCAAAGTTAAAAACTTAAAACAGTTTTAACTTTGAGAATGATCCGTAAGGACCGAAACACGTGTCAGTTGCCTGATAATAAACAAATGGAACATAAGAAGTGTATTACTGCTCCCAATATGAAAATTTGGTTCCATCAAGAATGTAGCAAAACAAGTATTGAATTTATAATAAATTTCTGTTATTCTACATGTGCAAATTACATTCATTCAAGATACTTTTGATTAAATTTATATGCTATTTATAATCTGCAGTCTGTCATACGTCATCTACCATTTGTTAGATATCAGCTTTCATCTACTATATGATATTTGTATAATACAATTCGCATGACATGATCTTTCATAGCTATGATCGTCAAAGAAAACTAAATATACTGTTTTGCAATGGACCTGGTGGTGGAAAAACGATCTCTTAAAGCCAACAGTCTCAAACGCCGTGGTTCTTCGACGTGGTCCTGTACCTCTAACTCTTCGTGTTCTACCCTCTTGATCCCGACAACATCTTATTAAACTTCTATGCACCTTGTCCCTAATTGCTCGGAAAGTCCAGCCTCTCTAAGCCCAACTTCCACCTTCTATACAATTCAGAAAGTTGATCAAAGTTTGCGTGTCTTTGCACCCTAAGTATTGTAAAAGATAACAACAAAATTTATAAAACACGTTAGAATTCATTATTAACTGAAATTTCTCTTCACGTAACTCTAAAACCAATAATTTAAATAACAACCAAAGTTTAGAACCGCAGTGAGTAAAATTAAAATCATTACTACGGCAAAAATGTTTCACCTTGTGCACTAATAAATAAACAACTTGAATAAAAAACGAAAACTTTATCTGATACAGCTGAATTTTTAAACGTTATTTCTTTTCACCAAGATAAGACGAAATACAATACAATACAATACAAAAATATAACTCCGAGAATTTTCAGTTAAATCAAAATTTTATTTGTTTAATAGGTAGGTGTTTATTTGCCATTTCGTATTCATATGAAAGAAAATGTTTAAAAAAAAACATGTCATCTACTCCTCAAGTTGAGTTAAGAAGTTGTTCATGAATTTATCCAACATGTTGGCCGAAATCGCTTGAATTTCTCAGGTGATAGCATTGGACAGCTGATAAAGGGTCCGTGGTTTCATAACAAATACGCGGGCCTTAAGATACCCACACAGAAAAGAAATCTCTGGCGTAAGATCAGACGATCGTGGGGGATATTCGTTGTCCCCTCGTAGCGAAATGAGTCGTTCTGGGAATTGTTCTCTCAAAAATGCCATAGGCTCCCTTGAGGTATAGCAAGTTGCCCCATCTTGCTGAAAAAAGACTCTTCTAATATCAACACAACGCCTTGTTAACTCTGGAAGGTAAAAATCACGCAGTATGGTGACTTGCTTCCATAGCTGCCCTAACTTGAACCACATTTTTAGGAGTTCTGACACCTCTTTTTCCACCTCGAGGTACTTCAGGCTTTAGCGATCCTCTAGTACGGAGGTTCTGCACCCACTTTTGGATGCTGTTTCGGGTAGGAACATGACCGTGCCTTCCAAGATCGAATTGTGTTCGAAATATGCGCTTATTATTGTCAACAGGATGAAAGGTTTTGCTTAAAAGAAACACATTTTGAGTGCATGGCATTTTCTGATTAAAAACGAGAGGTCGAGTTATTTTTGGTAAGACAAATTCCAGAATGAACAATTGTTAGATAAGATTTATTTAATGTTACTAGAAAAATATAACATAATGAATTATTCTGAGTATTAGTTGGTATATTGTTTTAATAATTGCATCAATTTCGTTTGATTTTAAACTGCCGAAACGATTCATTATTCGAAAGAAATTAATGCACGTCGAAGATTCGATTGTAAGGTCAACAACACCTACAATCACCCTTATATTGAGATAAACAAAGCTGCTGTAAATTGAAGTGTTACCATATTGCTTCTAACCTTGAATTTGACACATGAGAGAATTTGTCAAAATAGAATGATTTATACTCGGTGTTCGGATTTCTATGTCACTTAGTTTGGTAGAATCCTGATACATACAAATAATGAAGTAATGTAATGACGATAGAATTTTATCCTTGTTGAAGAGTGTTGTTAAAGAATCTACTACGCCAAAATGCTCAATTTGTACATTAACACAACGCTACCAATCAAGCTGTAGATGATAGAATACTAATGGTACTTCTTAAAGCTTCTAAGAATATAATGCATGACTCTACAAATTGGTACGTATGTATATTTTCAGATATTTAATGCGTTTGATGAAATCAATAAAGACTTATTAAATCTCATAAATATTGCAACGTTTTCTTAACGTATCTAATGTAACTGCCAACGGAATCAAAGCATTGTCAATATTTTCTCCGATCTGAATAATTCAATAAGCAATCTACCTTAAAAGTATTCGCCCAACCCCTTCCACCAATCAATAATTTACACTTACGCTCGCGCATTTCAAGAAGCGACTCTTAATTAATCCCGAAATTATCAACAAAAACAATTTACGTTTGTTAACCTCTACGTTTTCAATTAAAAGACCAGAATGATTCATTGTTTATCCAAAGGGACATCGCGCCGCTTAAAAACTAATTAAACAACAATTATCAATCGATCTGGATATTAATACATGTAAACCTATAAATTCGATGTAATGCGGATAAACATTGAGATAATTACTAGGATAGGTGAGACATGAAAAGAACAACACGCAGCACTCAATTAGATTAATTCTGGAGGGAGCGAGTTCTGCGCGTAAGGTTTCGTGTTATTGTTTGATGACACCTTCGTTGTGGACGTGAATTTTACCATCAGCTTCATTTAGAGAAGTGATATTGGTCGACATACAAAAATAGTTCCTCAGATAAAAATTTGTATGTGCAGTGTTTTTTAACTATAAAGAGTGTAATAACTCTAGGTATGCTTTAATCTACTGTGTGTATTACCACATAATTTTTAATCATAATTCAGAAAATTAATAAAATCAATTGTTTCTAAATTATACATTAACTTAGAAGCTTAGAAATGCCCAGCTTTAACAATCCAAAAATTTAGTGCATTCATTTATATTTTTTGGAAAGGATGTTTTTTGTAAATGATTTGTTTGAAATGTATTTTTTTAAAGAAGATGTACAAAAAATAAATAAACATAAACATAATCTGAAAATCGTAATTATAGATATTTTAGTAATCTTAAATATAGGTGCTGTTCTAAGACTTAATAAAAGTAAATTCAAATTTTTATTAGAATCTAATAGTTATATTATTATATTTTATTACTATTTAAGTTGTTGATTGTGATTATTGTTTCATTAAATAATTATCTGATGTAAAAGAATATTATTTATTACAGGTTGAAGTACTCTAAAATCTCTTTACATTTTTCAAGATGAAGTGTATAAAAACATTTTGTAAGAAGTACAAAGTGTCCGACGCAAACGAAAATTCCGTGGCGATTAATATAGAAGACGAAAATGGGGTGAAGTTGATACGAAAGCCGTGTTTGTGTGAAGCTTTGAGCTTGGTGTTGATGTTTGGAAGATGTACGGGTTTAATGCCCGTGGTAGCCGTTAATACTAAACACAGCCATTGTAAATTTGAGGTTTCAAAATTTTGGCTAGGATACACATGTTTCATCCTCATTTTCTATATACCGTACGTTTGCTTCATGTACACAGAAAGATTAACCTGTGGACCGGCGAAACTTCATAGTTTAGAGTGGTGAGTGTTATTTATTTATTATATTTAATTGTGCTAAAAAACAATTTAGTTATTATTTGAAAATACCAAATCTTATAAATGTATAAGAACTATCCGAACTAAGAACATAATTAGTTGAAAATATTTACAGATCATTAGAACATATAGCTGTATGCAATTTACTTATATTTCATTTAATTTATAAACATTTAAAAAGAATAAATCAGTAATATATTAATTTAAAGATATTTTGCAATATATATATATATACATTTTTTTATGTATTTATTGAAACAAAACGTTGGCTTAAGCTAATAAAAATATATTTAAACGGACCTTTTTGTTTATTTTTAGCTATTATAATTATGATGATTATTATCTCTAATGTATTTATTATAACGCACCGTTCATAGTGCACATAATGTTGGACTAAATCGACTAAGAGATAAGGTCGATCACGTAGGTACTCGATCCTGATATTGGACATTATTGTTTTGAAGATGTTTCCACTTGAAAGAAAATAGATAACTCGTTTTAATTAAACGGGACTTTACATTGTAACGGTCTCTTATCTAATGTTGCCCAATTATAATTTATTGAAGGGAAGGAAACATGATTAAATGATATTGCAAAAAAAATATTTATGAGACTTACAGTTTTTTTTTTTTAATTCATAAAATCTTTTTTAATCTGCTTCAGGAAAAACCACTGCTCTCTCTCAATGCATTTTGTTAATAAGCAGTCGTCCGAGAGTCGTAAAAGATTGAGTCTTCTTGTTTATATTAAAACTTTAATTTTGAATTGTATATAAAAGGTGCCTTTTATGAATTTCGGCAAAAGTATAAGGATGCGCGACTTAACAATTGCACTTACGCAGATATCACATTTCATGAATGACAGCGGTCAAGGGAAGGTTGGGTTACTGCCAAACTCGGCATGACAAAGGAGCTGTCAGGAGAAAACTGACCAACTTGAGATGTCAATGTGTTTCTTGCCCTTCATTTTTCGACTATGGCTCGTGTTTTTCAACATATGTATGGCTGACTGATTGTCGATATACAAGGTTGCTTGATGCAGATTGGCGAGTTGCAGCTCCTTCCAGATGGCCAACACGGCTGTTCGATACTTAGTTTCTGCCGTTAAAGTGGCCACCAGTATTTGCTTTTCCGTTCTCCACACTACTGGTCCTCCACGTATCACGAATACTCCGGTGGTTGATCGCCAAAAAAAACTGTCTGATTATGGAGATCCGAGTCAGTATATGCGGACACGACATTATTTCGATCAAAGAAGATTCCAATTCCAGATGTTTCACAATTTCCCAGTGGCTGTTCATAAGTCGACTGTTGAATCTGCTCATGTAATTTACGGCAAAGCTCAAGTCTGGTCTTAAGATGGTACTCAGATAGAGAAGACTTCCTACGGCTTCACCATATGGTATAGTGTTCGATGCTGGGTCGTCGTTTGCGTAATTTTCAGGATCAGTAATCATCCCTCGCTCCATCAGTGTGAACGTGGGATTGCAGTTGCCAAGGTTATAGCGTTGTATGATCTGATCCGCATACCTTTGTTGGTTGTTCTTTAATTTGCATTCCTAGGTACGACAGCTTTTTCGGAAATATTTTGTCAAAGGTTAAGTATCCTGCGCATGTTGTTGGTGCCCTTCGCTGCTATCAGCCCATCATCGACAAACACCACCATCAGGATTGCCTTGTCCTGATTGTAATAGATGCATGGGTCGTTAGCGGTACTTACGAGCTTGAGAGATTCCAGATATTTCGAGATTTTCTCATTCCATTCGAAGTTGGCTAATTTCACTTTTTCCGATGCGGCCGGCAATTCTTAGAATTAGTCGTATTGAATCCTCGATACCTTCCATCCTGTTTTTCACATAAAACCCAGCGGCAGGTTAGCGGTCGCGCTAATCCTGGTGGTTGCACGTGTTCCCACGTTTTCATCGTAATGAACAAGTCAAACTCCTCATTCATTGCGACTAGCAAGCTTGAGTCCTTTAGTGCTTCTTGTACTGGTAAGCCCTGCACTTCTCCAAATATAGCTGTGTTCTCCTGGGGTTCTTCCCGCGACTGATTCACCAAGTAATCACTGTATCTGCTTGGCATTCTCATGTTCCTGTGATGATGACGATCTCCTTCACTTGTTGATGAACTGGTTCTGCAGTATCGTCATACTAGCTGCCTGGCGTTTCATCGTCCTGATGGCGGTTTCATCGTCCTGATGGTCAGTTGATCTAGAAGTTTTTGCACAGTGCCATTCTTGATTTCTGTCTCGTTTTCTGACTTAACACATTTCACCTTTCTTCCGAACTGGTTTTCGACCAATCTGACAAACGTTTCCTATTTTAGTGCGGCTTCGTCCGTGCTCTTCAAGAAGTAGATGGCCCTGAAATGCAAGTAGGTATCTTTGAATAGCAGAAAGTACCTGAATCCATCATGCTCATTTTCCCCAAGTCGACATGCACCAGATCCAGTATTTCGTCGGCGACCTTCGGGTTTACTCGATGCAAGACTTTGTGCTGCTTCCCGTACGAGCATTCTTTTGCAGACGTAATTATAGTAGTTGATGCTGTTGTGCTTTAGAATATCCTTGGCGTTTTTGACATTCTGGTATGCTAGCTTTTCATGCCAATGAATATAGGGAATGATGACTTACTCTTATACTTACTACAATTAGTGCAAGCCTTGAAGCACGAAATGTTCTTAGACTGTGATTTAGTGAAATACTTGCTCGAGAGGGCGCTTTATAATCAAAAGATCGGACACTACCTCTTCTGGCATCTGAGGTCGGAGATGCAGATGGCGGCTGTGTCCGTCCGTTTCGGCCTAATACTGGAGGCCGGGCTGGGCGTGCTGGCCAAGCAGCTCGAGTGCCTAGAGACTTTAAAAAAGTGCGGTGAACTCGTGAGGACGCGGAAGGACAAGGAGAAGGCGCGCAGCGCCCTCACGGAGTATTTAAGTGAGTCGCACTGCGTGGAGACGGTGAAGAATCTGGCCAGTCCGCCGGATCCTAGTTTCAGGTGCAATAGAATCAAATTAGATAAGGTTAGAGTAATGGATAGTAAAATGCGCCCCCTGTGGGTGGTTTTCGAGAATTCAGACTTGAACGGTGAGGACATCTACATCATCTTCAAGAACGGCGACGACCTGCGGCAGGACATGCTCACACTGCACATGCTGCGGGTCATGGACAAGCTGTGGAAGCAGGAAGGATTAGATTTGCGACTGATTCCGTATAAGTGTATATCCATGGAGTACAGGGTGGGGATGATCGAGGTCGTCCTAGACGCGGAAACGATAGCGAATATACAGAAGGAGAAGGGGATGTTCAGTGCGACGTCCGTCTTTTTTAGCTTGGTTGAAGCTTCATAACAAATCAGAGGTGGCCTTAAAGAATGCTATCCACGAGTTTACTCTGTCGTGTGCTGGTTACTGTGTGGCGACTTATGTTCTCGGTGTAGCCGACAGACATTCTGATAATATTATGGTTAAGAAAAATTGACAGTTATTCCACATTGATTTTGGTCATATCTTGGGCCATTTCAAAGAAAAATTTGGATTCAAAAGGGAGATAGTTCCGTTCGTCCTGACCCACGATTTCGTCGAAGTTCGACGAGACGTTGTGCAGCTCGTGGAAGACGTCGATGAACTGAGCGACGCACAATATTGCGAAGAACAACAAGACCCTCTAAGAATCCGGTGACGTCGTGGGGGCTGTGATTCGAGAAAAGTGCCAATACGTAAGATGGTAATAGTAGAAGCGGAGGCGGCGCCGAACGGAAGGAAGGAGGGAGGAGCAGTATTTTACGGTTTTCCGACCCGATGTTCAATTGATTGTTATATATTCAGCGTATATGTGTACAAAATAAAATAAAATAAAGCCAATCACGGAGAGAGCGTGTCGCCAGACAGGTGTCAGGTTCCTCCTGGCGAATCATCATTCGATAAAGTTGTCCATCTCCTTCTGCTACTGCAACCTTTTCTTTCCTGTCACTGGCCTCAAGATCGAGCGATTGCTGTCCGCTGACTATACATAACCTTTGTCCACAGTTTGTGTCACTGAAAGCAGGTTTAAAGTTAGTTTAGGGTCGTAAAGGACGTTGGCCAGCTGTGCCTTCTGCAAAGTTGTTCCGTCAAAGACCTCCAGCTTTATATTCCCTACTCTAATGCCTTTCAATCTTATTGAATCTCCATAGACAATAATAACCTTCTCCTCCAGAGTCAAGTAGTTCGTCAGCCAGTCTCGTCTGAAAGTCATTTGTTGTGCCCCACTGTCCAGGTACCAGGAGTCTCTGCTGCCGTCCTTCAGATTAATGTCCTCGAGCGCGACTGATTACAGGGTTGCAGTGAAGAATGCGCGACGAGTTGTGACATTATCTTTAGTGTTGCATTGATCTGTGTGTCCCTTAGGGCAATCCTTGGCAAAATGCCCCTTTTAGTTACAGTTGTTGCACGCGTAGTTAGTTTTACAGTATTTCAGGTACCAAGCGCAAGGCTTTCCCTTGCAATATTTCTTGGCATGGCCCCTCTTTCCACATTTGAAGCATTCCACGCCCGAACTTCCTGTTGGATCCGCGTTTGGCTTCCCTGTCTTGCTGTGCGTCTTCGAAAAGAGTGTATTGCGCGTTGAGGTCTCTGTTGCTTGCTCACTCTCGGTAAGTCAATCGTCCTCTAATTCAAGTCGCTCGATTAGCTTAGGCAGATTCGCTACGCGTAGTCCCACGCTACGCAGAAGTGGTGTAACCTTGGCGGTAGAGAGCCTAAAATTCGAGTCATCACCCATCTCTAACTCACTTCTTCGCTTACTGCGGCCAGGACCTCGGCATACTGCTCCTGCGTTATCCTCCGATAAAAGTATTTAAGTTTCGCTACGAATTTCTCGCTAAATTGAACCAATAAGCGCAGTCCTGCCGATCCTATTGACTGGACTTGATCGGCTCGGCATACATGTACTGACGGCGGCAATCGGTTCACACTTGCGCGTTGACTGACACAGTTGACTAGCAGTGGGCTGGCAGTGATCGTCGTTTAAAGATCCTCTTTCGGTGGATTTCTGGCTACAATTGACAGACCTCGTATGTCGTGGTACACGCGAGTTTGGGCAAATAACCTGTTAATGAGCAGTCGTCCGTGGGGTCGTAAAAGAATGAACCTTCTCGTTTATGTGAAAACTTTAATTTTGAATTGTATTACAAAAGGCGCCTTTTGAGAATTTCGGCAGACGTATGAAGGTGGTGCGCGACTAATAAATAGACTTAACAATTGCACTGATGCAAATATCGGCGGATTTTAAATTAGCACATTCATTTCGTAGATGACAGTGGTCAAGGGAAGGTTGGGTTGCTACTAACCTCGGCATGATAAACGAGCTGTCAGGAGAAAATTGGCCAGCTTTAACACTTGTATACTTCCTTATTCCCCATATTTCTACACCATACAGCAAATTGGCCTTCACACACGCATTCCCCAACTTGCACACTAATTAGAAGTTGCCTGAAAACATTTTCCCCACTTCTTCCTCACCATTCCCCATGCTTTTTTGTACCCATTTAACGTGCTCGCCATATTTACCTGTGCATTTAAATATGAAGCTCAAGTTTATTTAAATTCCTCCAAAAATCATCTCATTTTGTAAATATACCTCTAAATTCTATGTACCACCTCTTTTATCTCACGTCAAAAGCACTATAATTATATGGCAACCAGCATAATTATATGTTGCTTTTGACGTGGTTTAAGACACCAACATGCAACCTTCCTGCATTTTCTTTTTCGCGCATATTAATCGAACCATGCGCATCTCTTTTTCACTTTTCTTCCTCATCCCACAATGATCTCTTCCGTTGTTTTAACTTCATTCCAGCCAATCTACTCAAAACGATTGCCCATATTCTATCCTCAAGCTTCCACCATACCTGTTCTTGTTCATTTTCCTTAATTTGTTGATATTCATAGAGGTGAAAAATAATAAATTTAAATTTATTTGTTCACTATTACTGAAATAGCAAAGGCAACCACCATTGTCACAAGTATTTTCTTTTAAAAATTTATTATATAATCAAATTTCTAGCATTAGGGAAAATACAATATTTAAATTAAAAAGTATAAATTTACAATGAATTAAATTTTGAATTTCTAGGTACGTCATGACTTTTGGATATATAATCACTGATATCGAATCAATCGTCTCCTTACTGACGGGTGCTATTTTCGCAAGGAAGAGTTGCGATTTCTTCGAGACACTTTCCCTCATCGGAAGTAGCTTAAGCGATATGACGAGCGCAAAGGCGACAATAACAAAAACTTTGAAGGCAATATTCCCTTTGGTGTTATTCGTGATATCGTCTTACACTTATGTCGCTTGGTTAAGATTCGATTTGGACTTTGAAAATTTCTACTGCACTTTATTAGGTAAGTGAGAAAAACGTTGAGTTCTTATGTTAAGCATTCTTACCAAATTATTTTTAACTGTTAAAGTTGATCCTTTCTTTAAAGAAGTTAAGATATTCTCTATTTGTTTTGAGTTATACGAAGTAATAATCACTAATAAAACATGATTTTTTTTCTTCACTAAGAAAGAAATTCTTAGTGAAGAGGAAATCAAATCGTGTTTTATTGAAGTTAAGACATGGAAAACAAAATTAATATTGAAATTTTATCTAAACAACTTCATAGTGGTTGTAAATTTTACTTTTCATTAACTCATTAAAACATACATTCCCAGAAACTGTTATATATCAAGAGTAAGAAATTTTGACTAATCCTAAATTAAGCAAACCTTTCAAAACTTTAATGTTAAGAGATGCCAAAGAAGGATTCACTCCAAAGTAATTATAACAACAATAATCCAGAAAAAATACATTCTTAGAAATTGTTAGAATTTCTTAGTATCACTTATAGCTTCAAAACGATCACAACTAATTAATGTCTATTTAAAAACTAAGTAATCATTCTTTATAAGGTCCTTATTGTAGTGCAGTAATTGACAAGTAAAAAACACATTTTGTAAAAAATTTGTCAACGAAAAGTTTAAAAAAAAATGTGACTGAAACTGAAACTAATTCTTGTCGTCATTTCTTCTAACCTCGCAACTCCGCAGCTTTTAGGATGCTAAGAGGCCTGAAAAAGATCTTTTAATCTCTCTCAAGATTTTACTTATGCAGAATTTATTTCAACAATCAATAAACCAACAGACCTATGGATCTCTTAATCTCGTAATATTTCCACCACTTAGTAAGTGTTACAACGTTACACAATGAAGCTTTCTAGACGAAAGGTCATTCAAGATTTTTAATCGTAATGGACAACTAAAGATTTTACCTTTCAAAACTTCTCTTATTTAGAAATGATTGCAACTATAAAATCAGTAGATTTCGAAATTTCTATACTAATATTTCTTCCAATTAGTGATATATCCAAGTAACATTGGAGCTTTCTTGGCTTTCCATCCCTATAGGTCGAGTAGGACCTTTCATGGCCTTTGTCGTCGATGATGACGGTTGTTTAAGATTTTGGTCCATGTACGTCCTACAAGTAAAACTGGGGGTCGTCTGGTGCCCAGAATCCGCATAGATCAGACTAAACTTCCCCTTATAAATAGAAAAAAACGGAACATAATTTTGTTTGTTGTAGATTTACGAAATGTTTTAGTGTTATTTCTAATTATTAGTTAATTTTCTACAACGTAAAGGACTGCCCCTTAGCTATCTATCGACCTTATGCTATAATGGCGAATAACACAAGAAGATATAAAATATGAAATAATAATATATAAACAAATGTATGATTTGATATTCCAAAATATATTTCTCAATCTCATAATCTCGAAATTAAATAATATCACCTGAGAATTGATCAAATTATGCATTCTATTTTACTGATGATTTTTAGTTTCACCTTCCCCACATTATTCTTGTAGTATATTTTAGATAAGCTTTTAATTTGTTCCTTTTGATATTCATAACAGTCCATTGCTACATAATTTAAAATTGTATTCTGATGAACAATTCTTCTACTTTTACATTTTTACTATATACTACTCTAATAATAGTTAATATTCTTTGATATAGATCAACCATTCGCAGTTATCATCCGTGGATTGTCGTTAATTTTTCCCTCAGTAGAAATCTCAATTATTCTGGCCATCACAGCAATTATCGCCATCAAGTTCAACAGCCTATCAGAAACGACATCAATGGCTATTCACATTGCATCGACATCTGGATCATCATCTATGGTATAGTTAAATATATTTTCTTAAATGTAGACGTACTATTCAAATAACTCTAGAAAAAGAAACAAGAAACATGTTTTTTTCATAGTTGACAAAAGTAGCGAAAACTCACACGGAAATCACGTCAGCGCTGAAGATGTTCAACAAGTATTTTGGGATACAAATGCTCATGGGAATAACTACTAGTTTATATACAACGATTTACTATTTGTACCGGTTCTGTACGGCTAGAGAATCGCATGGATTAATCATCAGCAACACTCAAGAAAGAATTCATTATTTACTGGGATTATTTTATCGCTTCTCAAAACTTTTGGTTTACATCATCCTTGGACACTTCGTAGGAACTAGTGTAAGTATATTTTTTAAAACAATTATTAATCATATAAGTAATAATACATACAGCAAGATGCTACTAAACTTTGTTCTAGACATAAAGTTAAACACTACTTACTGTTGACTATAGTTTTGGCAAATCAAAGTTGCCATTATCAAATATTAAAGTCAATGATAAATTAATAATGTTATACAAATAAAGCAACTAAATGTTTAATTTTATATTGCAAAATATACAGGGTGACTGACGAAAAACCTTTGGTGCTGTATCTCGCTTATTTTTGATCCGATTTGAATAAATAAAACATCAAATTAAATGATTTTTAAAAGACTTTAATATGAACTGTACTGATATTTTTTCTTGCATCCAGTTTTTAAAAAAAGACGATCAACTTTTTTTTTCAAATTGCACTGTATATATATTTTGTACTGATCCGCAAGGAGATTTTTTTCTGAATCTAAATTTGTAAACGATTTTATCCATTCATCAAACCAAAGTCGAGAAATTGAGGATAAAAAAAAATTAAAAATCAAATACCCATAGTAAACAATATACAGAGCCTATTCCAAATGTCAAAAGTAACAGTGTCAGTCATTGGTACAATACTGCAATGATTTTTAATAATTTCATAATAAAAATGTTGCAAGATTTCAAAAACTGAAAAACGATTTCTGTAGAAGCAGAAAATTCTAGTACAGTGTTTGAAATATTGCAACATTTTAATTATGAAATAATTAAAAATCGTTGCAGTATTGAATCAATGGCTGTCACTGTCACTTTTGACATTTAAAGTAGGGTCTGTATATTGTTTACAATGGATACTTGACTTTTTATTTATTTTTTTAATCCTCAATTTCTCGACTTAAGTTTGATGTATGGATAAATTTGTCTACAATTTTATATTCAGAAAAAAATCTCCTTGCGAATCAATAAAAATATATATACAGTGCAATTTAAAAAAAAAATGTTGATCGTATTTTGTCAAAAACTGGATGCGAGAAAAAATAACAGTTCAGATTCTATTAAAGTCTTTTAAAAATGGTTTAATTTGATGTTTTATTTATTAAATTCGGATAAAAAATAAGCGAGATACAGCACCAAAGGTTTTTCGTCAGTCACCCTGTATAATAAAGTAGATGCCTCAAAAATTAACAATACTATTTTTAGACTTAATAATCACTTTTATATTCTATATTTCAAAATTGAAAAGTAGAAGCTTCAAATATATATTTTATCTTTGTTAATATCTTGCTATTTTAGTATTTATTTATTTGCAAAATTTGAAACAAACTAATGGAAAATAATTATTTTACAAGTCTTACATAGTATGGATTAGGATGAAACAAGCACTCTTGATTTTATACTTTGCGAAAAATCATACTTACCTAAACTATAAATTGAGGGTACTCAAGTATTCATTTATTTCAGTCCCAGAAACCATTAGACGTACTACAGAACAGTCCAGTAATTAATTTGCCGAGTAAAAATCAAGAACAAGTAAGTACACTTAATATGAAAAAGAAAACACTAACATTTTCTTTTCAATTTATTAATATTTCTCTAGATGTTAATTGATAGTGCTATTCACACTTTATCAATAGCTTATGCTTTGTAAGTACTGTTATTAATTAATTTATTTATTTATAAATAACATATGTATTTTCAAAAAATTGGTTAGATGATTGAAAATTATTTAACACTTTACATTTTAGAAAATGCGATTTTTTAAATATGAAGATGTTAAATGTTAAAATTGATTATTTATGATTATTATTGAATGTGTAAATTATTAGTGTATAAAAATAATAATTATTTTTACTATTTAAATAAATGTATATTTATGTTTCGATTCATAAACATATAGAATAAATACACATTTCCTTCGTCCAAAATTTTCAAATAAGATATTATTTACATTCATTCATTTTTCTTGAGTCCAAATTAAACACAAACAAAATAAGAGTACATATTTGTAACTTAAGTTATGCAACCTAATTAATACAAAAATCCTTTTGAATAAAGGTTTAATTCTTTAACTGATGATTTTATTGTTCTAAAAGACCATTTTAAATTAGCTTACATGATTGAAAAAAAAACATTAATTTCAAAATTTGTTTAAAAGCCGTTGAAATTTTAGAAAATAAACAATTGGAATTTTACCAAGAAAAGTTAATTTAAGTATAAATAAATATTTATTAAACAATTAAACATTTTCTAACAAAACACTTATTTATTTAGATTTCTGTTTCACTTCCAAGAAAACTGGATCGAAATTATTGTTAAATAAAACTCAACGTTAAAAGATTTACATTAATTTTTCGATTCATAAACATATAGATTAAATACACATTTTTTCGTGCAAAATATTCAATTGAGAGATTATTTACGGACATGCAGTTTTCCTTAGTCCAAAATTAAAATATTTGATGAAAACACAAACAAGTATTTGTAACTTAAATTATGCAACCTAATTAACACAAACATCTTTTTGATTAATAGTTTAATTCTTTAACTTATAATAATTAAGATGATTTTATTTCTCTAAAACACTATTGAAATTTTATTGCAAGATTGAAAAATAATAATAAAATTTGTTTAAAAGCCGTTGAAATTTTGCAAAATAAACAGTTGAAATTTTACCAAGAAAACTCATTTTAAATTACAATAAATTATTCATTAAACAGTTAAGATTTTTCGAACAAAACACTTAAAAACTTATTTATCGTTAATTGATAATTGTATTTATTTAGATCTTTGTTCTGCTTCCAATAAAATTGATAAAAATAATTATTAAATAAAACTCAATCTCTAAAAGAAGAATATTGTCATTTTATAGTTTACTTTAGTATAAAGCGAAATATACGAAGAGAACACAAAGAAAATTAGAACGTTGATTAAAATATTTTAGAGGAATTGCAACTGAATATATGCAACTCATTACACTCTCTTTTTTATCTGTTTAAATTTTGGCTTTGTGCCTTTTAAAGAAGTATATTCGAAGCAAAAATAAAAGTAACAAATAGTCCAAAATGAAAATATTTGTGGAAAACATAAACAAAATAAGAGTACATTTGTAACTTAAGTTATGCAACCCAATTAACATAAAAATCATGTTGATTAAAAGTTTAATTTTTAATTTATAACAAAAATGGCGATTTTATCGCTTTAAAGACTATTGAACTTTGCTTACAATATTAAAAATTAACCCTTTAATTTCGAAATTTGTTTAAAAGCATAATATTTTGAAATTTTACCAAGAAAAGTCATTTTAAATTACAATTTAAATAAACATTAAACCGTTAAAAATTTAATAATAATAATTAATAAACTTTAGCACTGTTGCTATATAAAAATATAGTTATAAAATTCATAACAAATATATCGTATATATAAAAAATGTCTTATGTTATTAACTCATAATATATTACATAATCTAAAAAATATAAAATGTGTTATACATATGCTAATAAAAATAAAAATATAGTATCTAAAATATAAAAATATATGATAAAAACACAACATAACATAAAATATAATATATGTATAGTTCTTACTCAATTCGAGAACAATACAAACAAAACAACTATAAAAGTATCAGTCATATACATTTTAATGAAATACTAAAAAATCACAAGATAAGTCTTATATACTCCTACACACTTATTATGTAGTCTCGTTATGAAAGTTTGCATTTTTAATAATTTCTTGAGCTTTAATATGTTTAGAAAGTGTATTATATCTGTTTAGTCATTTAGTAGAAGGCCAGTGTCATTCCTTTTGATTATTTCTTGGCATTCAAAGATGTTTGATTTCCCTTCTTTTACTTCTTGGTGTAACATTTTGAAATGCTTGTTGACTGCCCTTCGTCTAGTAGGTGGTTAGCAAATACGATAACACTTTCAAATATCTATTTAACTGCTCTCTATAATTGTTTCAACACACTGATGATCATTTCTTCGCCTGAAGAAGATACAGTATGATAAAACAATTGTAGTGAGTAGCAAAATAAATATTTGCAAGCCTGAACTATTCATCTATTAGTATCTTGGTATATTCAGTTTCCTGACACGTGTTTCGTTCAGTGACGACCATTCTCAAAGGAATTACAAAATTAATTTTTAATTATAAATTATAAATCATTGACCAAAACAAGTGCCAGGAAACTGAATATACCAATATGAAACCAAACAAGTGTCTTATTTCAAAATCAGATAATATTCTATTTTTGTTTCATTAAGAGTGCAGTGTACAAAATATTTACCGTATTAGGATCTTTATTTTGATTATAATTATAGGTCAAGATGAACAATCAATAAAAAAACAGCCTCATCAATTAATATAAAAAATCTAATCATTTATATAAATATACAAATTACTTATTTCAGAACAGGCCACACGCAGGTGGAGTTCAAATAGTGTTTTTCTACTCAATTCTGATTAATTGTACCCTCATCAGCAGTAGATTTTAGCCTATTACGAAATATTTTAATCATCATTGGCTTATAACCATTTTATATAAGGCTATTCATATTTATTTTGGTTAGTTATTTACCAAATGTCCAAGTAAATAATAACTGCTGTATGTTCTTCGCAAGTTTTTATGGTTAACTGCTGCAGTTTTCCAACGAACGCCGCCTGAAGAAGACCAATACGACTTGGTCGAAATGTTGCAAATCGGTTCCTCTCAGAATCATTCAAACTTGCAAATTAAAAGATTTAAGCCAAAAAATTAAAATGAATATATAATTCAGTGCTCCAACAATTCTATTTTTCAGGTGCAGACACTAATTCTTTTATGGCAAGGGAAACGAGGAACTCTGTCAGGACTAGGAGTCATCAATATCGGCCCATGGCTACTAGCACCTGTAACTATATATATATTTTTAGTTAAAAACATTGTTAATTAATTGTTTTATTTTTACACTTTTGATTTTAGATAGTGGGCAACGTCATAACTTATTTATTAGTTGCGCTTCAGTTCAACAAATCTGCTATCGAACTACCTGGAAACGTCACTGCTATATTGGAATCAATATTTTAAATACTTATAATATGTATTACACGTGTGTAGATGTTTATAGTTATACTTGATTATTGAAATCAAATCAGAAATAACTAATTTTTAATTGAAAAAGTTTAATAGTAATTGATAAAATTATTTCTGTTTCATTGTTTAAATTTTAAACATGAATTTCAAAAGGTATCAGAACAGAATGTGCACAATAAATAAGTAAAAATATAATTGTGTGTACAAACCCTGTTATTGGATTGATAAGGCTTTTACTTGGCAAAACTCCATTATGAACTTATAATGAAAAACACGATCGTTTTGAGTTTAGCCTTATTTTGTAGATACTGCTACAATTGTTTCACCACACAGTGGCTTCATCAAGTTAAACTCAAAAGGATCGTGTTTTTCATTATAAGTTCATAAACCCTGTTTTTAATCATTATCTTATATTGAAATGGTAAGTATTTGATACAATTTAATTGAAACAAATAATATTCTACTTCAGTATTTACAAAACTTTATAAACCATGAACTACCTTATGTATTTCTCAACATTTTTACATGTAAGTAATATTATTTAATTTTTATAAAATAAATCATTCGATGATGGAATTTTTAAATTTGTAAAAGTATATTCTAATATTAAGAACAACAAATTTTAATTAAAGCTTTTGTAAAACCTTATTTAAATAAAAATCTAAGTTTTGCTTAAAATAAAGATTATATTAAAAATCAAGAATATTTAAGTGTACAAACACATTTTCGAAATTAATCAAAAAAGCAATAATTTTGTATAGATAAACATTTTTTATAATATTTTTAATGATAAATTATTAAATTGATACATTAAAAATATAAAGTCAGCTTCTTCATAGTTTAAACTAAGGTATTTCTAAGTAAATAAAAAATGTACAGCAATTATAAAATTGCATCCTCAATACCAGAAACAATATAATTATTTATACTTCTGAACGTTGTGTGCACCTGTGTACGTACCAGTCAATAACTTGAGTAGTTTTCCGTTATTTTTGTTATTGTATGCAAATATATCTTTTATTTTATGTAGTATTGTTTAACACAGTTTTTTGTACTTTCCCTGTTAAATAATATAAATTTTGTTGGAAAATAAATATTCTATTATTATTCCGATCAAGATAGGCAATCCGTCTTGCCTAATGTAATTCTCATAATAATTTAAAAAATTACATTTAAAATTAAATAATTACTTTGATTTATATAAATTATCTCACAAATTATAAAGATAATTATTTGATTTCATTATATTGTCAAATAAAAATATATGCACAATACGTTATGAGTAGAAATAATATAGTAATTAAGATTGTAACAGGCAACCCTTCTTACCTCAAATGACTTTCATAATGATTATAAAAAAATGCGGTTAAGATAAAATAGTATCTATAATTATGATATATGATTTATTAATCTTTACGTAATGCAAATCTAACTTTTAATTCTTCAATTTCATTAAATCGTCTTGAAAAAAAATATATAATTTATGTTGCCGGCATTGTAAATGTGACATTTCGTTTACCGCCAAGAAGACGCCGTTTTTTACAATTACCGCGCCGTCGTTTCTTTCATTACTAGTGATTGCAGATACACTTGTTGAAAATGCCTTCCAAATTTTCGTTGAGTAATGGTGCTTTGAGCGTAAGTATTTGAAGTTATTACTCGCAAATAATCTTTATTAACAGCTGTTCCCCATGTTAAGTTAAGTTAAGGTTAGACTTTTCTTGGAGCAAATCTTATTCAACCTTGTTTTCACTTTTGAAATTAAACGTAAATAGTATATGATGAATACATGTAGTTCCTCCTACTGTTTTTATAAACTGTTGTAATCAGTCATAATCATTATGCAATACTTATTATGCTGGGTATGGTGGTTTACTTGACAATATTTTTATACTTATAAGATGTGATTCAAAATAACACAAGTTTATGTTAACAATACTTGATGCGTCTAATGGAAAAGTTCATTCTCTTTAGAAAATAGTCTTTGTCAGATTCACGTTTTGCTTTATTGTTAACCCAGTGTATACAATTAAATGGAACCCACAATTATGTTTACTGTTACTGCAGTTTTTAATTATGTCATTACCTTATAAACACAAGATATTATTATCTACAGTTGCTTAAAATGCATAAACCAACGATGACAACTAATTATTTCAATGTTATTAAGAAGTTTCATCATGTATCCACCTCATTACTTCAAATTTTTTAATATTGCTCTGCTATAGTGTATTTGTTAAAATACTCAATCTTCAAATAAAGTTATTTAATTTGAACATTTTGAATTGAGCATTTAAAATTTTAAATTATCTATTGTTATTCATGTAGAATAATAATAATAGTATAATAAGTGTAAAAAACGTTTTATTAAGGCTTAAACATAATAATAATTTCATACTATGGTATGATGGTTAATTAATATCCTTAATAAAACATTTAAACATATTATATTTTAAATGTAATATGAGATATGCACACTTATTTCATAGATAATAATGGGAGGAGGCAAGGTGGATGATCCCATCATGCAAGTCCTTGGCAGTAAAAAAATAGCGGCTGGAAATGCAGAAAAAGAAAGATACAGATTATTGTTGTCTGATGGAAAATATATGTTTTCGTTTGCAATGGTCACCACGCAGAATAATGACCGAATTATGTCAGGAGAATTGCCCATAAATTCCATAATCAAGCTTAAACGTTACATTACAAGTGTTATTAATAACACAAGCAAAGGTGGTGAAAAGTAAGTACAGTACTTATGTTATTAAATTTTATCTCGTATTTATTTGTTTTTAAACTAAATAATATTTTTCTTAGACGTATACTTGTCATATTGGATATGGAACTTTTACAAAGCGGTGAAGAAGTCGATGGAAGGATTGGTGAACCTGTACAGCTCGAAGATCAACAGGAGGAAGCAGTTTCCACAACCTCTAACAAAGAGAATAAAACATCATCGAATAGTTATTCATCTAACAAGCCGAATCTCTCTAGCTCTAATAATAGCTCTGTAAATTTGAATACTACATTGAACGATCAAGTTACACACCCAATATCCAGTTTGAGCCCTTATCAAAATAAGTAAGTAAATTTTTTTCATAGTAATATTTCCAAAAGTTTAGTATTTTATTCTTACTTATATAAAAAATGTATTGTTTATTATTATATATTATTAAACTTCATAATAAAATTAGTTTATACTAATTTACAAAAATTTATTACTTTTGTAGATGGGTAATAAAAGCCAGAGTGATGAATAAATCTGCAATTCGCACATGGTCAAATTCTCGTGGCGAGGGCAAACTGTTCTCCATGGATTTGATTGATGAGAGTGGTGAGATTAGGCTGACTGCTTTTAAAGAAGCCGTTGATAAATATTACGACTTTATACAGGTACTACTATTTTTTGTAGATATCTTTTCTAAAATTTATAAATGTACTGCTGTGCATAAATAAATATAAATCTATGGTAGTTATAATTAATTAATTAAGCACAATTTGAACTTACAGGTTGATAAAGTCTATTACTTCAGCAAGTGTCAACTGAAGATGGCTAACAAGCAGTTCAGTACATTGAAAAATGACTATGAAATGACTATTGGCAATGAAACTATTATTCAGGAATGTAATGAAGATACCAATGGAATTCCCACCACACAATTCAATTTCATTTCTATTGATAAAATTGGAAGCATGGAAGTTGGCAGTTTTGTCGGTAATTAAACATATTTAAAACAACATTGTTGAATATTGCTGAAATTAATAATAGTGCTCTAGTTTTGGTTTTATTAGTGTCACAAATAATGTTTGGCAGATTTTAAGTAAGTAAAATTATATTAATAAGAAAAGTGTTACTATGTTGAACATAAGGATCATAAAAATTGTAATAAACACCCTGAGTGTAAATTAATTTTAAATATCTTTTACAGATATAATTGGCGTTTGTAAGCATGCTACTGATATACAAACTTTTATGGCTAAATCCACCGGCAGGGAATTGAAGAAAAGGGAACTGACATTAGTCGACATGTCAAAAACATCTGTAAGATTTCATTCTTTAATAATATTTTCAGGTCGATGATTGAAACACAAAATCTGCATTTTAAATTAATTTATAGGTGTCTCTAACACTCTGGGGGCACGATGCAGAAGTTTATGATTATACCAGCCCTGTAATTGCCATCAAAGGTGCGCGTGTTGGAGAATTTGGTGGAGGAAAGAATTTATCTTGTCCTGGAAGTGCAATCATCAAATACAATCCAGATATATCTGAAGCGTTCGTTATTCGTGGCTGGTATGATAATGGGGGACAATATGAGGATGCTTCCAATATCAGTGCCAGGTAGATTTAATTTTTTCTATGAGTAAAAATGTTTTCAATACTTATTAAGATACATTTTAAGGCCAATTATTAAGAATCTGATATTAATTATAAAATATTTAAAAACCCTATATGGAATAAATTGGCTATATTTTACTGGTTCTTACTACAAACAGATTTTGTAGCTAATGATTTACATTAATAATTAAATAAAATGAAATATGTATATTGCCCTCTGTGTAACATAAAAAAATAATTACTTGATTGTAGAGTTTTTAACTTAGTGATATATGTTTGTATAAAAAATCATTACAAGAAACTTTATTAGTATCATCGTCCTTTCGCACAGCAATTTCAACAAATTTAGCTTTAAGTCAAAAAGTAAAGTTAGGTGTGATAATAGCAAAGCTACTTATAATACTTCTTTTTTTTAAATATAATTACTGTAATATTAATATGTTTTCAGATCTGGTGTTGGTGGCAGTACCTTCCAATCAAACTGGATGAGCTTCAAGGAGGTGAAGGATCAGGGCTTAGGTAGTTCAGAGAGGGGTGATTATTACCAAACGAAAGGAACTGTTCTTCTGGTGAAGTCAGATAACTGTTTCTACAAAGCATGCCCACAGGAGAGCTGCAACAAGAAAGTAATCGATCTAGAGAACGGCCAGTATAGGTGTGAAAAGTGTAATGCAGAGTATCCCAACTTTAAATATCGTCTGATTGGAAATGTAAGTTCACCCTTTTCCCAAAAAGTTATATTTTCTAACTTTCATTTCTTTTCAATATATCGCTAATAGAATATATTTATACAAATGTATTATTCAGAATGATTCGGATTATTATTATTATGATACTAACTTATTAAGCAATGAACAAATAATTAAGCTAATTTCAATTAATATTTAAAATTTAAATAACAATAAATAATACTGCGATTTTCTGTAAATTAAGTAGTTTTCTAAAATTCTCACTTTTATTCTATACTGTTTTCCTTTTTATTACAGATGAATGTTGGTGATTGGAGTGGCAATCAATGGATAAGCATGTTCACTGGTGAAGCTGAAAAAGTCTTGGAAAAGACAGCACAAGAAGTTGGGGAAGCTGCCGAAAGAGGTGAAGAGGATATTGTCTCCATCATAAACGCTGCTAATTTTAAACAATTCATCTTCAAATGCAGAGCAAAAATGGAGACCTATAATGTAAGTATAACCTACTTAATCACTTACAAGAAATGGCTAATCATTTTTATCTTCTTATAGGATGAAGCCAGATTAAAAACAGTTGCTGTAAAAGTTGACAACATCAACTACAAAGAGTACAACTCATTTTTAATCTCACAAATTCAGCAGCTTACCAGTTAAGGGAAATTTTATGTACTATATTTTTATACCGTATTATTTTTTTAAGGTTGTTTATGTAAGAATTTGTTATAGTTACAGCATTACAGAAAGTCGAATGTTTAGGTTTTGTAAATTTTATTAAAATATCGTTTTAGATATAAATCCTCCATATTTTATATCTGAAACAAAAAGAGAGAACTGTTAGTAGGTTTACATACATTTTAGTTGTTTATTTCATAGAACAATGTAAGGGTATTGATAACAATATTATTATTATTTAATCAGTTAAAATAACATTATTATTCTTGGTTTGAATGAAATATTTTGTTGTCACCTTTGCCTTGGAATAATTATGAGTGTTTTGGAATGCTAATTATCACAAGTGGGTACTTTATATATGTATTTATTTAATAAACTGTAAGTTAAAATTGAGTCATGAAAAATTATTATCATCCAATGTCATCTTGCAACAGTGATGAAGGTCAAATATATCGGCAATGTAAAATAAATAAAAGGCGAAAGTACATAAAAACTATAGGTAAATAATCCAATAGGTCATATTAAATATAGTTGTAATAAATTTCTTAAAATTTGGATCTATTTGCTATAAAAAAATTATAATCGCATGTTACATTGGATAAAAAAGTAAGAAGTTACTAACATAATTTAACAATAATAAATTAAAAGAAATCTACACGCACCATTTATTCGAATTGCTAGTTTAACAACGAAGTGTATAAATGCATAAAAGTGGTGAATTTTGAAAAAAAAAAATCTTAACCATTGCATCTAGCATGAATTTAGGCATATATTTCGAGGCTTTAGTACCTTCAAAAATATCAACTTACATTGTAAAGCGTAAAAGTTATAGTTGCTCCATTGAAGCTCTAGCCTGCTTCCGTGCGTAGGCACCAAGACATGCCAAAATTCCCACTACGCTGATAACTGTCCCTAACATTAAGGCTAACGTATCACCAAAATCAAACATCTTGGTGCAACAATCGATTTTGGTTGATTAATTCTTCAAATAAATAAAAGTTTATAATTTGTTGTTTATTTGTTTTGCTGACTAGTGTGGATTTTTTATGGAATACGTTTTAGTACGATTTGTTTAGCGCTACGAGCGCCTGTCAATTCAGTGGCGTACATTTTAATATTGTATATATCCAAAGGTAATTAAAATTAAAAATATAAACGATTGAAATTGATAAAGAAAGTCTAATAAAAATCAATTTCTAAATACTAATTACTATTTTGTTTAAATTAACTGTTTTTTTATTAGCGGACATAACCATAGAAAATTTATGATATAGTGATACGCCATCTGTGATTGAAAGCCTTTTACATGAAATAATATTGTATATCTACGTTCTCTACTTAATAGTGGATAATTTCAGTTATACCAATATTAGAAAATTTGACACCTTCACATGTTTATTCTATGAAGAATCTAAAAACGTGCCTGAAACGAAGAGGTTAAATTAAAAAACTTCAATAATGGAGCAGGCATTTAAGAGAATAGTGGAGCACATATTTAGTAATTGGACAGCTCTTCAACTCGCAGTGGAACATAGCATGGGAGGTCCCAATAGCAAACAGGTTAGTTACTTGTCTTAAGTGTACATAAGTTTAAACATAATAAATAATGTAAATGTAGAGAGTATATGTGAGAAAACTAAGCTAATTGCATTCAGTATCGATATGGAATTTCAGGGTATTTAATTATAAAAGATAAATCATTTTTTGTTTTATTTTCAAGATTGCAATTGACACCATTGATTACATAGTGAATTATTTAACTTCTGAACCTGATATCGAAGTTGAAGATATTGAGGATGTGCTTGAAGATATTATGGATCAAGATTTTGATACAATATGTGAGGATAATTCAGTGAAAGGTCAGTACATTAATATCTTAAATTTATTATAATAATTTGTATATTTCAGAGGTAGCACATCTTCTATTCAAATTTTTACAGTTACTGAAGCAAGGCGATACTGCACAGTGTGAAGTGGAGTACAATAATTTGCCTGTAGGAAAACAATGGTTGGCACAATCACAAAGTGCCCCCACAGTTAATGTTAGTAGTGTAAGTTTTAATTTCCCATTAATAATAAGCTACTACTACTTACTGTGTTTATTTAGTGATAATATAATACTAATGTTATTTGCCTGTATAATTTTATTACAGTGTTAATATTATCTTATGTTTAGTAATGAGTTTAAGCATGTTATTATTCTTTAATTCAATTCCAATCATTGAGTATGAAGGCACCCTATTATTAGTATTTTTTTTAGGTTAATGAGGAACCTGCAGATGGGCAGGGTATGAGTACTGATACACCTATGGAGGAAGTTGACCCAGAGTGGACTCAGGTGAAATCAAGGCGGAAAAGATGAAAGTGGGAAATATAGCTTAAAAAATTAATTCCTTTATTTTATGTTTGCACCTAAAACTAAACATCCTCGGGTGTTATCCTTATATCTGCCTTCCTGCCATTTCGAACAATTGTCATCTTCAGAGTCCTCACGTTTGCCTCAGCGAGAATTTTGTACACATCAGAGGCGTTTATGATTGGCTTATCATTAATGGCCACAACAATATCGCCCGGCTGCAATCCACTCCTAAAATAATGGTAATTGTTTTTAGCTATCAGTGAAAATTTTGTTTGTTTCTGTTTAAATCTATTTAATTACTACCAGTTAGAGTAGCATATATTTCAATTCTTCAATGGTGATAATATAATGATACCATATATATTATTTTAATACAGTTTATAGTTGGAATTTTGATTAACAATATTTTGAAAAATTCTTCATACTTACATGTGAGCAGGTGAACCATAAATAACTTTCCATACCAAGACTCCTTTTTGCACATCTGGAGGAATGTGCTGATTTCTTTGTTGCAGCTCGAATATAATTTGTGGAGTTAGTGTTAGCATTGTTATTCCCATATAACGTCTCTTAGCTTCTCCGACTGGAGTTTTCCGTACTCCATTTGCATTTTTCAGAAAATCCTTCACATAATCTGAACAAGAATATCCAAACTATGAGAAATTTAATTGAAACTAAGAAATAATAATGTTAGAAGAGAACTAGAAAATAAATTTACAGGCTATTTTGCACTGCAATTAAAAAAATTAAGCAAATATTGGTTTGAATAAGAAAAGTAAAGGAAAAACACACATGACAATTTCCTGTAACATGTTTATAATGGAGATTATGTATAGTTATCTTTGTTAACAATAAGTAGAATAACAGTATTAAATTGGATAACTAGTTGATTTAACATATAGTACATTATTTATTTGATTGGTTAATGTAATGTTTATTTTTTTTACTTTTTCATCGATAATTAATAAACCCAAAATATTCCACGAGAAAGGTAAATGCAATCATCAAAATATTAATTAAATCGGATAAGAACATGCCAATATTATTATTTTTATTATTAGACTTACCAATTGGTATAGCAAAAGAAATTCCTGCAGTAACTTTCATACTGTTAACTCCAATGGCTTCACCATCCAAATTAACCAACGGCCCACCAGAATTTCCGAAAGTAATGGCAGCATCTGTTTGAATGTATACCATGTCTTTATCTCGCAATCCTAGTTCGTCAGAGCCTCTACTTGTAGAACTAACCTAACCAAAACCTGAATCAAATACGCACAAGAGAATGAATGATGAAATTCCACTTACAACACCTGCGGTTACTGTATTACTTAAAGATAACGGGCTACCAATGGCAACTACGAATTCTCCTGGTCGTAGCTCTGAGGAGTTTCCTAGCTTCATTGCAGGGAGATTTTTTGCGTTAATCCTTACAGTCGCTAAGTCACTCTTCATGTCTACATCTTCGACTTCCCCATTGTAAACAGATCCGTTGTGTAAGCGAACTTCTACCTAAAAATATGTGATAATAATTATTGTCATAAAAACCAAAAAATTACAAAGAGAATCTTAATGTCTTCTATTTTAAATAATAATTTGAAATAACAAACATTTACATTAATTTAAATGTTTAAAAAACTCTATTCCAAATCAAGTTAATATATTGTAAATTAAAAGATTGAATTGAGAAACATGAAAACATCTCTCCTTAAAAGGAGAATGTACAGATAGTTAAAAAAGAAGTGATTTACAACTAGATTTTATGTATTTTATACAATCACAAATGGAAACTAAACTTGTACTGCTGATTCATATGATATGTAGGCTCATTAAATTATACGTTAGTAAAGTTACATTAATTCTGTATAAATTAGAAAATATTTTACTACGAAAAAACGTTACACTCTTATTGAACAGTCTTTTTACCTTAGCACTTGGCTTGTTCGTGACAACATGTGCATTAGTTAAAATCAAACCGTCCTCTTTAATAATAAAACCTGAACCATTAGAAACAGTAGTTGGCCTTCCAGTGAAAAAATCTAATCGCCTAGTATCCTTAATTTCTATATAAACAACGGTGGGTGCCGATTGATCGACAACATCTGCTATGAAATTGTGCTGTTTCCTTCTACCGGAGAGGTCGAAAGGCACTGCGGCTTTCACAGAAGGGAAGATATCCAGTCCGAAATATTTAAAAATCGCGTATCCAGATGTAAAGTACAAGAGGTATTTCAGGTTTCTAATTAGGTTGTTTGGACCCTCCGGTTTCTCGCTCGTCTTTTTGCCGAATACATACGTAGCAGCAACCTGAGTTTTTACGAGGTTCAAGTCTCTTTTAGTGGTTTTTAAGTAAGTTCTTAATACTCGTTTTAGTAAAATGGACATTATTGTTGTACGTCGTCACAGTCGTGAAAGGTTATGTTTATTTGAATTTGAATATTTGTATAGGCAACTTTATATATCGATGTGGATATTAGACAACCATAATTGCAAATTTTAAATAAAAAATCAAAGAATTAATAATATAAACTAATTATAAGTGATAAAATAATAGTAAAATAAATAGATTATTTATTAAATTACTATTATCAAATATTACAAAATGTTTTACCAAGAGTATATGAGAACAATATTTAGGAAATTATTGAATTTAATAATTGTCATTTGTGACATCATTTTTTATTAAATATAATTAATATTAAACCAGGAATACTAATAAACGGTAAAAATTCCATTAATAGAGCAACTTCTATTTTCAGAATGGTTCACCAAGTAATAAGTTATTTAGGAAATAGGAAAGAACACTTTCGAACAGGTCAATCAGAACATATTGTAGGAATCATTCATTAAGTGCATGCCAATAAGTACAACAAAATGACTCTTAAGTATACAAATGATGAAATAAAAGGTAAGCAAATATGTATTATTAAATTATCTTTAATAGAGGAATATTTTTAATGAAAAACAGATTCATTGAATTTTAAATTTATAAAATATTTAATAGTTCTATAGTAATATTATATTCCATGAAATCAAAGTATAAATTAATAAATAGTAATCAAATTATGAAGAATAAGTATCACTAGTAATGTTCTGACTCCTGTTGGCGTCTTTGTCTATGGGTATAATTATGTATATACACAAATAATTAATATAAAGTTAATAATTTTTTGGACTTTAATACAAGTTAAAAGAAGTTAAAAGTTATTTTCGATACTGTAATAAATATTCCCTATAAACATTTATATTACATATCATACTGTTATTTTAATGAAGGAAAGCAATACGTATGATTAATTATTC
Organism: Ontholestes murinus; assembly: GCA_963969525.1. Taxonomy (NCBI): domain Eukaryota; kingdom Metazoa; phylum Arthropoda; class Insecta; order Coleoptera; family Staphylinidae; genus Ontholestes; species Ontholestes murinus. Next base: position 26,414,327 of record OZ018398.1, read on the forward strand.
AATTATTAATATAACCAAAATTTTGAACAAGAAACTAATATTGAAAATTTTGAATTGAATCAAGTGATGTTTTGTGTGTACAATTTGAAGGCAAACTCTGCCTTAATAGATCTCACCGAGCTCCAGAAACGTGCGTGGCCAATTGAGAACGTCAAGCGCAAATTACAAGCAAGCATCGGATGAATAATTAATATAGTCCAGGGCAAATCATAGGGTTTGCTCGCCGGTAATTGATATTTATATTTCAATGTGAAATGTGAAATGTGTGCACCTCAAAGGTGAAACGTGGTCGGCTGAATATCGGCGATTACTCGGCGATAACTCTCGTCCGCGAGATAACTGCGACTGATCATGACCCTGATGGACTCTCGGAATTCAATTGTGGGTTACTCTTTTGATAAATAGACTACAATATGATTTATTACTGTTGTTAGTAAACCATTAGGTTTGCTATTACTATGCAATATATATTTGATCAATGACTTTGATTCATGCTGATTGACCCGTAGAGCACACATTACCTGTGTACTTGCTTGCCTCCTTTGATCTGAATATTATATTGATTATTTATTGTTAGTTTTTTGAATCCATCTAAAATTCATAAAAAATTATTAATGTAAAAAAACTCATCTTGCGACGAATGCAGTCTTGAAAATATACAGTTTACGTTTTGAATAGATGTAGAAAAAATAAATAACAAACTTTTGAAACTGTAAGTAATATCGATATTGGCCTATAGTTATTAACATCGTTTTTAGATCCTTGTTTATAAATTGGTATGACAATGGCTCTCTTGAGACATGATGTAAATATTCCTTTTTGGATTGATATAATGATTAAACGGGTTAATGGTGGAATTATTGTTTCTTTCACAGATTTTAGTATATGAACTGTGCATTCATAGATGCCCCTACTCTGACTATTTTTTAATGACATTATGGAAGGCCTTACATTCACGCTAGATACAGATTCAAATTTGAAAAAGTTATTTTCATTTGTGGATAGACTAGGTAATATAAGGTCTGTAACTTTAAGTGTACATCCTTTGATATTATTTGTATCAGGTGTAGTAGTTTCAAAATGTGAGGCAAAGTCATTTGCAATAGGTGTGCAGCTGTTTGGTGTTTTACTAGGTCTATATGAATTTATAATCGTCCACATGACTTTTTATTTATTTCGTGATGCGTTAAGTTCAGCATTATTTATTTTGCGCGTTTCATTTATAATTTAGTTTTTGTATTGGGTTCTTGTTTTATTAAGTAATTCTCGATTTTGGATACTTTTATTTTTCTGATATGCTTCATCAACTAGTTGTAGTGTTTCTTTCATTTTTTTAATATTTATATTTATATTATTCAAATGGCGTCAATTTACATTATGATATATTTGGGGGAATAAATGTATCGAATTTGGCATCAACTGAACCATAGTCTTCATCTATAAATGACCAATCGGCGTAATTCAGTAGATGAAACAACCGAAACTTACCCAACTTAGTAACATGTCTCGTTATTCGTGTAACCTGAACATCCTGTTTTGAATAAGTCTTCAGTTGGACATCGAGGCCAACATGATCTGACAATCCTGTGTATAAGGGGTTAACTATTAATGTGTGCAAGTTACTAAAAATGTTGTCTATTCTGTTATCAAAACGCGTGTTGAAGTAAACTAATGGACGTAGTCCAAAACTTAAAAAGAAATTGCATACCTCAAGGGCGTCTTTGGAGTTGTTTTAAAGTTTACATTAAAATCATCTCCAACGATAATATTTTTTGTAATATCTATTGATGTCAATAACCCATTTATTCCGTTAACAACGTGTCGATATTACCACTCGGAGGTCGATATATATATTGATTACAATTATATTGATGTCGGGCAATAATTGAATAATTATTTGTTACAGGCTCCGATATAATATTATTGGACACTAGTATAAGTGACCCTGCATATGCCTGTTTTCTAGTGAAAATAGATGTTAGATCATAATTTTTAAAATTTAGTATGTTTGTTTCATTATCAGCGAGCCAGTGTTCGGTTATACAGAATATTGTTATAGGGTTTTCGTCATTTGCTAGTAAGATATCTAATTGATTTATTTTATTTCGAATTGATTGGATGTTTATGAAAATCATTCGGTAGAGTCGCTCAACTTGAATTTTTTTGGATACCAATTTTGTGCAGGTCGCATTTTGGATATTCATTGATTCTACATGCTGCAACAGGGCTTCAAATGTTACTGTGGGATCAAGGCCATTGATGTAGAATTGTGATAGTAATTTTCTGGCTTTAATACCCATATCTCGTTTTGTGTTCCCAGCTGTCCCTATTCTTCTTTTGTTCTTTCTTCTATTGGGTAACATGCACTCCTCCGCTTCAGCGTTTAATTCTTTAGCTTCATTTTGTTCTCCTCCATTCGGGGTGCTAACTGTAGGTGTGGTGGATGTTGATTTTGTTTTATTTACATTTAAATTTAATTTTGTCTCCTTTAAATTTTGCGTGGTTATTGTTTTAATTAGGTTATCCTTTTCAATAAGGTCATTTGATAGTTTACGTACTTGACTATGTAAGCAGTGAATATCCCGTTTTAAGTCTCTTATTTCACTTCGCATTCGAATGATTACCTGAAGACATATCCTCTGGATTCCTTGTTTTTCACATTTTTGGCATGCCAGGATGCCGAATTTATCCTCGTTCTTGATGTATCAGGAATGATAACCATATCCGCAAATAATGCAAGTAGATAGTTCATTAATGTATTGTATTTGTTGGTGAAAGCCGTAGCATACACTACTTTCACTAATTTCAACTATAGTTTGATTTAAATCACTTTAGGATAGCGAACGATGTTCACTGTTCGCCATTTTGCACTCTGTTGGTTCTATGTATTGACAAAAGTAAAATAGCCTTACTACGTGTTAGAATACTAGAACCTTGGAAATTAAACGTTATATATTCCTAAATTTTAGGTCCATCGACAATTTTATTGATCACTTGATACAAAAAATGCAAATCTGTAATAATTTGTGGCCCTGCAGGGGGGAGATGTTTAAACGGTCATTAAGTTGCACATAATACGAAGTGGTTGCGTGCGTACACATTACTGACTGGGCAAGATGGATATTCGCCTTGTTGCTAGCTTCAGCCGACCTAAAGTGGTCCGTATAATAACTACTCTTACGACTTCATCTTCTCCGGGATGAATTTCCACGATTTATCCGACTCTCTACATCATTAGTGGCAAGTTGTCTTCGTGGACGAAGGCTAGTAAGCCTACCTCAGGATTTGTCTGAGACTCTGTCCGCCATTTTTGTTTGACTTACTGACTGAATAGGTACCCACGTTACCAAAAGTCTTGTCTTATGCGTTGAAGATGCTTCCATCTGCTTAATCTACTTATCTTGATGTCTTGTAGATCCGGATCCGGCGCTGATATGAGCGTATCTCCGTCAGAAAGTAGCCAGGGAAGAGGAAGTGTGGATCATTATGATCGTTTGACAAGGGACTAATAGAACGGGATGTCAATATGGCCTATTTGAACTAAGAGAGTATATAACTCTTCGAAGGTCAATTTACATTTTCCGGTAATCCTATTCAAATTAACCATTATTTGTTTAATGTTAGATTCCCACAACCCAGTGTGGGGATCTTGGGGGCGAAAGTACCTTTGGCGACAAGAAATCAACAATTTTATTTTGAAATAATCTATAAAGTTTTTTTATGTCATTATTTGCTCCGAACGAAATTTGTAGCATTGTCACTGCATGTGTGAGACCTCGACTCGCGACAACACGACTCAAAGTGGCAATAAACGCATCTATACTTACATTGGATACTAATTCTACAAGTACCGTCGTTGTAACAACGCAAATAAAAATCGCCCTGTAAGACTCTGTTGATGTTTTTGATCTCGGCCAAGGCTAAATTAAAAATGGTCACACCACTTGTCGAAAATGGTCTTTGTATCAGCGTGCGCGGCACTGGAAGAATTCCCATGGTCGGTTCTAATATTATAGGCCTTGCATAGGATGCATTTGTTGGAGCAGATCTGCATTCCTTTAAGGAAAGTGGCTAACGGCGCTAGAGGGTTTTAACAGAATATGCAATTTAAATGCGTAAAAATTTATTTTAGACTTTCATCAGTTGTTCCTTTAAGTATTTCTGATAAATATAAGCAGCGGATTGCATTGATAGATAAATCCTTACATTTTTTTGCTATAAAGCTTAACCACTTTAGACCCTTATTGAGTATACGGTGAATGTAAGAAATAAGGTTGTGTTTGTTGTCGAATATGATTCCCAAATCAACGATTTTATCAACGTGTATGATTCTGGAAGAGTTAATAAAATATTCCGAGGTTATTGCATTTTTACAAACAGTATAGATTTGCTTTTCTCCATATTTAGCTAAAGGTAATTCCTATTACACATTATTATAATATGAAATATATAGTCGAGTCGTCGAGAGCCGACTGTGACTAAGAACAGCATAGCAATTAATATTTATCTCGTTCTATCATCATTCTAGGATGACCGGGACAGAGTCAGCTCTAAAGTCGAGATCATTTTGAATATGAGCTACAACTTCCATATTTTTTATAAGAAGAGTTTTAGGTCATTATCAATAACAGAAATTAGGACAGTCAGCGGGTTCGAGTGGAAGATCATTCGCAAGAGTGAACTTCGTCCTTCTAAATACAGTCAAAATTATGTGTACATATATATTTTTTCCCTTACGTTGTTAGTACAATTGTATATTTATTTATGTAATGCATGTTAGATAGAGATTAAATATAATACAATAAAGCTATATCATTAAAAAAGTAAAAACAATAATGGTAATTACATAGCCTTGTATTATATTTCACTTGACACATAGTTGTCAATTGAAAGGAAAACTTTCTAGTCATTTTATAATTTTAGTATTTTCAACTTATAGAGGAACACATTATGGAAAATCCTATTGAACAACTTAGAGAAATTTATGTAAATATATCTACCTGCTTTTGAATCTCCAAGGCCTTTGATGTAAATAAAGGTTTATTAACGGATTCTCTATTCCACAAAAAATACACATAATTTCGTTGACATGCACTTAAAACTACAAAAATTGAAGTTAATTTTATAAACTTAAGAGTTAAGTAAGATATAAAAAGGTAATATATAATTAGATTTGTTGTAGTTTACCTACCTGACCAAAAACCTTGCTGTTCTTTAGCTATTATGCCTTTTCATAACCATTTCAATTAATCTATGAACTTGAATAACCCCAAAAATATAACCCATATGTTAAATGCAATTGGACTGTGGCAAAATAAGGAATTAAGCTGATTAGCGGTTAAGATAGACCTTAATATTCTAATTTGATTTACGACGACTTACAAAGCATTTGAACTAGATTTTGACAGTGGATATGCCAATCTAGATGTTGATCAATATGTATACATAAGAATTTCGTTGATACACTTGGAAGTAGTGGAGTTGATTCTATTTTTAGATTTAAACTTAGGTCTTGTTTACATTGTCTATTTTAAATCGCATAAATGCAGTTTTATTTGTGTTAACAATTAACTTGTTTTGACTAAACCGGTCTACTAATTTGTTTGTAATAATATTACATCTAATGTCTAGTTTTGTAATTGTGGATGTATCATCTGCGTAAATAAATATGCTATTTGGTATATAATTTACAAGGTCATTTATGAATAATATAAAAAGAATTGGACCCAAAATTGATACCTGCGGTACACCTAATTTAATATAATCGCCAGCAGATGTAACTATGGTTTAATTTGTTCCATCTGTGTGAGTTAATTTAACACGTTGCCGTCTCTTAGTTAAGTAGGACTTAAACCAATCATTCGCGACTTTCCGTATTCCATAGTAATTCAGTTTATCTACTAATATATCATTATCAATACAATCAAATGCTCGACTTAAGTGGATAAATATTCCAATTGGATATTCCCCGTTTTTAAGATAATACATCACTTTTTTGTTAAACGATGTTTTTTGAAAGCGTGCTGTGAATGTGTTAAAATGTTAAATTTATCTAAATATTCTTGTAGTCCAGTCAACATGCACAATTCAAAGATTTTCAAAAATACTGACACAAGTCCATAATTTTCCAGTTTCATAGGGTCATTTTTCTTATAAATTGGAATAAAAGTCGATATTTTCAGCATATCTGGAAATATTCCAAGTTCAAAAGATTCGTTTATTAATAATCCTGTAATACTTGGAGCCTAAAAAGTACTTGTTAATATTAAAGATACTGTTTGCTCTTCTGTCCATGTCTCAGTAAAGCAAATAAAATTTAAATTAAACTATTCATAGTCTATCTCGATTTGATTAATTTTTCCATATTAATAAAGCGAATATTTAACAATAATAGATCATATTTTGAATTTGAGTTTGAACTAATTATTTCTGTTTTACTGCCGATAGGGGCTTTTGAAAATTTTTAATTGTGTGTTTTTGTTTACTGACATAAAAACGACAGGCCAAAAGTTTGGATTAAATGCAGTGTCGAATACGGAATTCGGTTCTCAAATTTTAAATAACGAGTAGTCACTATTTTTATGTTTTGATTCCATTTCTTGAACAATGAAATTTCCTTCCAATAGGTTTTTATTCTTATTTTTAATTGAGTCCTCGAGATAAGTTTTAACCTCATCTATAAATACACCTTTCTTCAATATAGACACGAAAATCCATTTGCGACTTACATAATTACATACTTGAAGAGAACTATTTGTAGTGTCGCACTGGATTCGTTCGGAACACTGGGATTTTTAGTCTTCTCGCAAACCAATGCAGAAGCGAATGTTATATCTGATACAGGTTCCTTTTTCTTGACTTGATTTTCGGTAGATTAGTGTTAAATTTGTGTATATCCATTAGATGAGTTTTATTCAATTTATAGGTTAAATTCTGGATAGTTGAATCTTTATTGTGAATTAAAACATCTTGTTTATGTACCTTATCCGTTAGAGCACGAATTTCCTCCCGAAGATTCAGTAGAAGTTGCAAGATTGATACGTTGAACTTCTTGCTTCTCGCATCGATGACAGGCTACGAATCCAAATTTGTCTTCGGATTTTATGCACTACAGTTTGCTTTTGTAGTGTATTAAACTTGACGTCAGTAACAATGGTCTTACAGTAAAACTCACTAACTTATATGCAATAAAGTGACCAGAGTTATGGGCCTACGGATTTGGAGTATTAACTGCGAAAGATTCAAATATCACATACATAAAGAAATAATACGTGCTTTGGGGCTAGATGAATTGAAGACTTTCAAGCCAAGATCATCATTCCTATCGATTTTTAGAGCACCATCATAAATTTAAAATCCAGTTGAAGGTTTTATGGGCAATTGCGGTTTTCTTCGCAGGATCAGCTGCCGAAGGGGCAAAAAGTAAAGCACCGTCGGAATGTAAGATGTAGTCGCCGCAGATCAGATTCGATTCCGGTTGGAGAAATTTCGTAATAATGTTGATAGCGCCACAACGTGATTCATATTTTTCTATGGGACTCGTAAGCGACAGATAGACTGCACCAATCACAAGGCACTTACTGTTAAATACTATTTTAACAACAGTTGCTGTGTGTCTACTTGTCTTACAGGGATGACACCCCACATTCAGAACTGTTACTACCGTCTAATGTGGAGCGATCAATTGGAAAAATGTTGTAAAAGTCCAGTTTAAATTTACTGTGTGGTGTTTTTGCTGAAAACAAGAGGCAAGTTGCCACTACAATAAAGATGTCATAGTGTCTAAGCTTGATATTATTTGAAAAAGTCATTTAGTTTGCTACTAATTCCTCTGATGTTGTGATAATAGATGTTTAGTTCTTTTTTTTGTGATCTTGGTGCGCAATTCGCATTTGACAATCTTGGATTTTCTATTAAAGAATTAAATAGTTAGGTCAATCTTGCCATTGTCTGTTCGGGATGACAATTCTTGGCGAAGATGTTGTAATTGTCCTGCGGTGTCATATCTAGTTGTATGTGCTTATCTTTGGCAACAGATGATTTATTTGATTTAATTAGATGAAGTACTTCTGATTTGCCTTTAAAAATAACTATATAGTCTAGGTGTAGAAATAAAATGAATATAAAATCTTTAATTACTTTTTACAAGTTTTTCAAAAAATGTTTTTCAAACGTAATATGTTGAAAAATATGACATTACATTGAGTAGTAGTAACATATTTATTGACAAATTTTGTACATATTTACACTGGAATAATGAATAATGAATGTGGTGTTAATGTATTAATTTGTCAAAAGGCTGTTACATTGATATTGATTTTTTCTATTTTTTTATTAAAACCACGTGATGAATTCTAATGATTTTTTGTTTACGTTTTAAATAGATGTAGAAATAAAATGAATTATAAAAATCCAAAATTATTTTGTACCAATTGTTTCAAAATTTGCCACTAAGATTGATAAGTTGAAAATATTAGGGTACACATAGTTTTAGCAATTTCCACGAACACCACCATCTGAATTTTGATTTTTTATGTTCTAGATAGATGTAGAAATAAAATTTATAAAAATCTATAATAATTTTCCAAATTTTTCAACCAAATTTATTGGATTAAAACTATGCCATTGCACTAATTTTTGCCTAATTTCCGTGATAAAAATGCAATGAATTTTGACAAAATCATAAGTTATATATGTAGTAAATATATGCTTAAATTTCCGGGAAAATACTTAGAATTCAACTTACACAAATTAAAAATTCAATAAATCTGAGAGTTTGTAAAAATGTATGATAAAGATCTGTTTAAATTGTTAATTATTTATTAATAATTATAAAAGAAACAAAAAAACTATTCAAGTTCCTAATGATAATTAAAGTAAATGAAATATTATAATACCTAATTAATTATATAATCGATACTTGTTGAGCTAAACTCTTGATGGAACCAGATATGTAAACACAATAAGTGTTTTTCTTCACCAAATTCTAATTAATTATGTTTGATTTACCCCATATGGGAATAGTTTTACAAGGTATTTCAAAACACTTTATAGTCTGTTGTTTACCATTTTTATCTTCGGTCATAATTTGTACTTCTAATGTTATAGAAAGCTGGAAATTAAAAATAGCAACGGTTAAATAGTTTAGCTTAAATGTTTATAAAGTTCCAACTGACCGCTGGTATAATAATAGGTAAGCTCATCTGGAAATTGTATACAACTCTTTCATCAACTTCCAATGGACACCATCCTCTCAATAAGCTCTGGCAGCAGTCTTTATCGACCTGAAGGCTCAATTCCGTTTGTCCAAAAGTCACATTGACAACGTTTCTCATGATTTCAACATCGTACGCTAAAATTAATTAAATATTTTCAACAAATAAAATTTATTCATTAATCTGCCAACAACAAACGAACTATTTTAGATCTTATCACAAGCGTAACAGTTTTGAAGACAAGGTAAAAGAGTTACAAAGTTCAGGTATTTGCAAAGCAAGATAATACCTTTTTGATTAAAACACTTTTTGTTTCACACCATTAAAGTGGCACCTTATTTTTTAAATTAGACATTTCTAATAAGTTTGTTTTATTAGAAATATTTATTACGCGAGAATGCGTCAAAATAAGTCAAATATTTTCAACGATTATAACACAAGTGCTATATAAACACTAATTAATCAATGTTTATGTAGTACTGATTTTATATTGGTTGAAAAAATTGAACATTAATGGTGAATCACGTTTTAGATTTTCGTTTTGTTGAGATTGTCTGCAACCAGGTTTTCCAGGTGGCTTCCTTAGAACGTTAATGGTATACTTTTTTATTTGTTACTTACGAGCATCAAACGTTATATTGGCATTAAGAGGTGTTCCAGCTTTTAAAATACACGGTTCTTCATAGCAATCATTCATTTGAACTTTAATTGGAACCCCTGCACCATTTTCACCTGAAAACAAAGTTTAAGACGTATACCGTATTTTTTTTATTTATCTTTTATATACATTGCCTAAAAGGAGTACTGCAATGCGCGATCAAAATCAACGCGAAAAATACGACACTTCTCAATAACATTGTTCTAAGTATTTGTCGACTTTCCTAGGATTTTTATATTTATTCGCCAAATATCTGTAAATATTTTAACGATAACGATAAGATATGAGTGCAGGTGTTTGAATTAAGTGTTTTATTTAAAACAGTACGAATAATGCTGATTTTATCTTTCGATTATTTAATTAAGTTATACCGGGTGATCAATAATTGTTGAAGCAAAAAGACAATTTCAGTTTTTAGAACCATCTATTCTCTGGTAGAGAAAAAAATGTATAATATCATGTTATGAATAAACCCTCTGAAGGAAACTGGGTTTTATATTATATATTTTAAAAAAAGTAAAAGAAAAAGCGATTTGAATAAACAGTCACATTCAGTAAATAGCATTTTACAAAAATTTTAGGCTTCGAAATTGATTTAATTTTTTTGCTAATAGGTGTAATTCGTATATTTGATGAAATATGTATAAGAAAATTGTAGCACAAGTTATCAACCTATCTATAATAGTGTGATACAGTTTTGAATCTGAAGTAAGTTAAGCTTTTATCTTCTAAAACTAAAAGATGTTTGCAAATAAAAACTTTAATCTAAGCTATTCTTCAATTTTCTAGGGACGGAAAAGCTTTTGTTTTCACCATTTCCATCCAATATAGAAAAATCTACAAAATGTTTCTAACAAAACTTAAAATTAACATGGATTAAATACATTATATAATATAATAGTCAACAATGCCATACAAATGTTTACTGAGGAATTTGAGAAATAAGATTGAGAATTCGAGGAAAATAGAAAGCTAGAATTGGAGAAGATTGTTAAGGCTTACAAGACACAAAAATAGAAGAGAAATAAAAAGAAGAGAAATTAGAATAGTTAAAACTATTGAAATTGGGTGAAAGTGATAGATGCCTGATCTCCAGTTTTTTAGTATATTTTCATTTAAATTTTCGGTCTTTTTAATATTACTTCAGCATTTGGAAAGTTTTTTAATAGTAGTCTATGATATTTGATGACAGGTATAAATATCATATTAAGAAACTCTGCAGATGCTGAAATATTATTAAAATGAACGAAATTTAAATGAAGACACTAAAAAACTGGAAAAATAATATTTAAAATTAATTAAAATCAAAGAAACTAATTGAAAAAGTTGACTAGGCTTACAAGATATAAAAAGTACAAAAGAAGAGAAACCTGAAGAGGTAAAACTATTGAAATTAACACAAGGTCAAGTAAAACCTAAAAAAATCTCAAAATACCCAAACCATAGATTGTTAAAGAAAATACGAAACAAGATACAGATCAAGTCATCAAAGCACAACCGCAAAACCAAAATTAATACAATTTATAGGGCCGAAAGACCAATGGTCGATAGGCCGTTCACAAATAAAGCACAAAATATAAATACTATTATTGTAAAAGGAAAAATAAACAGATATTTATTATTATTACAATTCATATCTGATGACATTAATCAAAAAGCCAGAAGAGGAAAAATTACAATTACCAATTACTGATATAAAAGAATAAAAAACCCAGAAAAATAAAAAACAATATATAAGAAATCAAAACAATATATAAGAAATCCAAATAATCTTGGGTTATTAAAAACTCCATTGAAATTAAAAAATAAAATTGAGAAATAAACCAAATGCAGAACCTAAAAATATTATAATAAACTCAAAGAACCTGAGAATGAGGAAGTTATTATTCAAAGTGTTATTTTAAAATCAAAGCTAGAAGATTCTAAAGTTATAAAACTTATTAAAACACTAAAGCGCAAGAAATTGAATAAAAAAAAATGGTGATGTGGCCATCATAGTACTTTCCCTATATTTTTCTCAAAAACTATGAGATTTACGCAAAAAGGCTATTCTTAATGATTTATTCATTTTTCAATTCTCTACAATTATTTGTTATATAAGTTTCATGTAACTCCAACAGTTAATTAGCAATTGGCAAAAAATGTCTAAATTTTCATTTTTTATTTTTTTCTCAAAAGTTAAAAATTTTATGAAAAATACATTTAAATAAAACTTGTTCAGTTTTTTATTCTCTTTAACTTTTGTTTGAATCGTTTTTTAAAATTTTTCATATTTAGAAAAATATCACCAAAAAACAAAAAAACGTCTCGAGTAAACATCCACTTCCGGTCTATGAATGTTTACCAAAAGCTTTTCAGTTCCAGTTTTTAATGATAAAACCTTAAGTTTAAAGTTTCATCTCAATCGGATTATTTGTTTTTGAGATACAGCACCCACGGACAGACAGACAGACAGACAGACAGACACACACACAGACACAAAAAAATTTTTTCCAGAAATTAGTGTAATGGGTTCAGGGGACCCCAAAACGGATATTTCCGCAAAAAAAAATTTTCAAAAAAAAATCACGATCACAATACTTCCCCTATATTTCATATAGGGAAAGTAAAAAAAAACAATATATGATTGAAGAACCTGAAGAGGTAATTTAAGAAGTAAATGAACATAAATAAGAAGAAATAATGAATTAATACGAGAACTGAAGAAGGAAAAAAAATCTTTAAAGAAACTTAAGAAAGATACGAAAGAACAGAATCCATAGAAAATTAATCTTAAAAATAAAGTCAGAGGATTCAAACGTTGTTGAAGAATCCGAAACAAAAACAGCCTAGTAAAAATGAAGAGAAGCAATAGAATATAAATTTTGCACACAAAGCCAGATCATTTTAAAGTTGTTGAAGAAATATAAGTTATTAAACCTGCGAAGTTCAAAAAGCTAAAACAAAAACAACGTAGTAAACATGAAGAGCTTGAAGAGGTAATCTAAGTAGTTAATTAACACAAACAAGAAGAAGTATTTAATAAAATAACAGACGAACTAAGAAAGGGAGGAAAGAAATCTGACAGGAAAGATAAGGAAGAAACGAAGCCATACAAAATTAATTTTAAAAACAAACCAGAAGATTTTAAAATTTATAAAGAAATACTAAGAGAAATAATAGAAGCTGTTAAAGTGGTGAATCTCAAGAAGCTGAAACAAAAACAACGGAAAGGAATTTTGAAGAGGTTATCTAAGTAGAAAATTAACACAATCAAGAAGACGTAATTAATGAAATAACATTCAAACTAAGAATGGGAGGAAATATACCTGAGATGAAACTAAAGAGAGATAAGAAAGATCTATTCTCTATTAGAACTAATTGTTAAGGGTAGTGATGTTTAATTTAGAAATATGCAAGTTCCAGAAAAGGTGATTAGAAATAAGCCCAAAAAACTTAAAGATACTGACAAGGATTTAGAAAATCTTAAGAAGTCAGATGTAGAGAAAAAGTTGCTACAAGAAATCACCAAAGTAATCAAAGGAAGAAGAAGTCGATGAAAAGGTATCATTACGGATCGGTAAATGTGAAATTTCTTAAACCGATTTATGAAATTGTTAAAGTCTAATCCAAAAAAAAGAAGAAAAAAAAAGAAAAAAGTTGAATAGGAATGTCTAAAATTAGTACAATAAGACACCTGCAATTAAAAATTGAAATAATACCTTGTTATTTATTAAGCTTTCGTTTCTTTGAATATACGGTCCATCGGATTTTCCTTCTCATGCTTTTTGGTATTCTCTTCAACTTTACGGTTTTATCCAATCCAATATCTTCGGTTTAAGGAACTATTTTTACTCTGCATAAATTTGTTAAAGATTTTCTAAATCTTTGCCGGTATCTTTAAATTTTCTTAATTCTAATCATCTTTTCTGTAACTTGTACATTTCTAGTTAAAATACTATTGTCTTTAACAACTAGTTCTAATTGATTTATTTCAAGTATTGTGATCTTTCTATGTTTTAACCACAAATTTATTTATATTTTTAAATTTATTTGAATGTTAAGCAAAGGTGGGTTTCTATTCGGTGTAAGAATAAACTACTGCATAGTAACGCTCGCATTCATTCTCTTCATTTCAGATATGTTCTCAATTTCAAAAACTGGAGAAAATGTAAAATATACAATGCGACTTTTCAATATTTCAAATTTTAATAACGTGGTAGTATTCACTTCTTTTAAAATGACAATTCAATTTCTACTAGATTACCTTTTTTTGGTTTAGTAATTATTGGTTTTTGTGCATTACGTTTAATTTTTATAGGTTCCAAAATGTCAGCTTTTCTCTCTTGCTTCTTTTCTTCCATATCTCTATTTAGTTTCTCTACAGGTTTCTTTTAATTCTTTCTTATTTTTTTGTTATTTCATTAAATATTCATTTGCTTCTTCGATTACATCTTCCTCCTTGTGTTCACTAAATCGTTTTTATTTCGGCTTCTTGCGTTTTACCGTTTTAATAACTTCCATTTATATTATAACTTTTAAATCCTCTGGCTTAATGTTTATTAGTCTTTTTTTCCAAAAACTACATATAAATACACAAATATTATACAGAACGTACAAACATTTTAGATGGATGAAGCTGGGCGGAGTTCATGCAGCTGCAATGATCTTCCACTTTAACCCTTGTTTGTCCATGATGTTGAGGGAGAAAATATTCTCTTGGACATATGGATTTTTCTATAAATGCTTTTATTTACTTTTTTGCCCTTTTTAGGGGAGACTTTTAAGCTGTTTATGTCAGCATGATATTTAGCTTTAGTTTTTTCATTTAGGATATCTTCCTAGTTTTCATGTTCAGGTTAAGTAAGAAGAAGTGTTGAAATCATATATTTTTCAACAACCAGTGCGTAAAATATGACCTAACGTCCAATTATATGAAGATCAAGTGGAATCAGACGTCAATCGAAGCAAGAAGAGCAGTGAAAAAAGCAACAAAACAGTGGATGGAATTAGAAAACAGGAAACTTAGGAGAATATCTAAAAGTCATCCATATGGAACTACCAGAGTTGATAACATAACACTAGACTGTTTCTTATCAGAGACAATAAAAAACATCAAAAAGTGGATACACCAACATTATGTAACTCAAAAGAAAAAACTAAGTATTCTCAGAAGTAGCCAACCAAAGCATCAGTCGACGACATCCTCAACACATAACTTTTACCCAAGGGTGAAGAATCTTTTCAACACAATATTTAAACAGGAAGAGATGACGTTAATGGAAAAGGGACTCTAATATACCACAACCAACAACAATCAACAGTCAATTTAAAGAATTGGCAATAGACCCAGAAATCTCTTTGAACGGAGCCTCAGTAACAAACAAAATAGACAAAATACCGATAGCAAACACCCCATACGACAGAAAAAAAGCGAAACATATCATCAACAAACACAACAAGGGCGATAACATAATAAAACAAATAAAGAAGAAGTGTCTAGATGATGACTTAATTATCTCCAAAGCTGACAAGGGCAACACCATTACAGTACTCCTAAAAACAGACTACATTTCCAAAGTGGAAGAACTGATCGAAAACAACAAATTTAAACTTATTAGTGAAGAAGAACTTCTGAAAATAATACTCAAGCTACCAAACAAATCGAGCCCAGATGAGATTACTGGAAAAGTTTTAATTTCTAGTCTCCCAAATAGTTTACCTCACTTAATTAATATATCATTAGAGATAGGAAGTGTACCAGAGAAATTGAAAAGTAGCACAATAATTCCAATTAAAAAAGTTAAAATCAGTATAAAAATTGAAGATTACAGACCAATTAATACGGTACCAACCATATCAAAAATTTTAGAGAGATTTGTTTATGAACAAATTCTAGCTCATGTCATTGAACAAAATATATTAATAGAGCACCAGTCAGGTTTCAGAAAAGGGTATAATTGTGAAACGGCACGGCAATATCTTGTGAGTGAATGGAAAAATAATTTGGACATAGGGCAAAGTACAAGCATCGTTTTCTTAGATTTCAAGAGAACATTTGAAACAATAGATGGGAAAAGGTTACTATTAAAACTTAGAAGATATGGTATGGAAGGTGCAGTACTGGATTGGTTTACCAGTTACCTGAACAATAGAACCCAAAAAGTAAAAATTGAAGATAAGTCATCTGATACTCTACCTATTGAAACAGGGGTACCGCGGGGTAGTATCTTGGGGCCTCTGCTTTTTGTGTTGTATATAAATAATATTGGAGACTGCTTCAGTCATTGCAAATTCCATCTGTTTGCAGATGATACTATTATATATATATAATACATCAGCAGATATAGCAAAAGCAATAAATGAAATTAATAGTGATTTCATTAATCTAAACAATTGGTTACAGCAAAATAGTTTAAAAATTAATACCACTAAAACTAAGGCAATGATTATAAGTAGAAAAGATTATTCCATAGAAAATAATATAATTAAATTGAATAATTGCCCTATAAATTATGCTAATTCTATAAAATACCTAGGAGTTCAATTAGATAAGCGATTACAATTCAATGAACATATAGACTATACATGTAAAAAAATAGGAAAAAAGTTAGGTGTGCTGAGACGAACTAGTTATTATATGTCGCAAGCCACCAAAACAATCGTATACAACACCATCATACTGCCACATTTTCACTTTGCAGGAACTATTCTGTATCTTGCAAATAGTGGATCTTTGAAGAGACTTCAGATATTGCAAAATAAAGGGATGAGAATAATTTTAAACTGCAATAATTATACTAATATCAGAACACAATCTCGATAATCGATAATCTCGCATATTTATTCCAATAAATAATTGCAGTATATTTGTGCGCGTTAAAAACAAGACAGATCTTGCGAAGTGTGCAATTACCCCATGAAACAATTGGACACATCAATAACGCAACCGTTAAGCGTTTAACAGTTTTTCCGATAGTCCGCCGCTGCCGCTCCTGAAAGCAACAATGTGCGAACCGTGTAATTACGAACAATGTTGTATCTAATATTCGCGATTTATAGCTAACGTTGCTGTCGCTAAAATTCCGTTGTTTATGGCCCTAAACGAAATTCCCACCAACTGATCGGCGTTGGAAATGGCGTCGCCCGTTCGCTCATTGCGCATTCACATAAAACATCGAAAAGGCGAGATATTTACGGCTTTAATGTCCATCTGCTGCAATAACATAAACAAGTGTATCTGACGACAAATGTCAGTACTCGTCCGGCGATTATCGTTCCCATTGAAGATTATTGATTTAAAGCCCGTATTATGCGTCATTAGCATTTCCCAGACCTTTTGAACTCGCATGTATGCACTTGCCTGGGAAATTAAATTCAGTATATTAAATGCTTTTATGTTTGATTATACTTTATTTTTTTATGAAAATCATCAGCTTTTCCGTGCCTGCATGACTTTGATAGATTTTTCATCAATTTCATTCATTAAAATTATCCTTATTTAGTGATAAGTTATCTTGGTATGCAACTTTATAACTTCATCCATCAACGAACTACAACTGCCAAAGTTTAATGCTTATTTGAAAATCTCATGGCCACAGCCAGGAGTTAAAATGTAATTAATCCAGCAGGAAACAGGACAGGTACAACTGCAGAACATTTTAAACACTAAGAGGTGCAGATTTTGATGGCTTGAATGTCAGAGATATTTAAGAGTTAGTGATGGAAGAACCGATTAATGTTGCATTTGATGACAACTAAATTGAAATGAAACAACACAGTTGAGAGGCTTTCACTTTTATTGTTGATCATGGTGAAGAATACTGTCTGATTAAGCCAATGTATAGTGAAAAATATTGCAGTAAATAACAATAAGAGTGAAACTGTGTTGTTTCTTTTTAATGAAATAAATACAGTTCAAGATTTTACCACAATAAACATTTCTCCGTGTTTTCTTTCGGTCCCCTTTTCAAGATTTTCACCAGTTGCTTTGTCCAGTTTGCATTGCCTGTATGTGTGTTTCATTTATTTATCCATTTCTCGATGACGGTTTGTCGTTCTTCTTTCTTCTTGCGGTCATCTTTCTTTTCATATGCCAATCGTCTTTATAGGACCTGAAGTTCTATTGGTGGAGTCGCAGTAACGACTTGTAGTGCCTCATTTGAGATTGTGCGATACGCTTGTCCTACCCTAGAGCATGATCGAATGTGTCAATGAGCATATAATCTTTCTAGTATGGAACCGTTCTAGTACACGCGTCGGTGAATTTTTTACCAGCGCAAGGTTAAACTTATATTCGCCGTATAGGGTCACTGGTTCTGTTTTTGGAATTAGAATGATAGGATAAGCGTTCTTAAGAGATACCTTATTTATTGCATCTTGTGTCTTTCCCACTTTTTTGTCTTTTGATGGTAGTCTCATATTCAGGATTTCATCATATATAGAGAGCGGATTTCTAGCATTATGCTTATCCATAATATTAATAGCATCGAAAAAATTTCTTAATATCTATACGAATCTTGAAGAATGTGATTACTTAGCGCTAAGTTTTTTTGGGCTTTTTTGCTTATTTTGACTTTTTGTGCTTATTTTGACTTTTTATGCTTATTTTCATGCTTTTTTTAGATTTTGATGCTTATTTGGAGCATTTTCTTAAACATTTAAAAAACATTTAATAATAATTTCACGCTGATATTAAATTAATGTGCTAATATAGAGAATTTTCGTAAAAATCTGTATCCCATCATTTATAGATTATATTTGTATTACATATTTTCTTCGTGTCTTTTGACAACATAATTGTTAAAAATCTTCATAATATGATACAATAATTATAATGAATTTTATTATTAATAAATATTAGTATAAATTACCAATTTACAATGGATTCGTTTATAAATAAGTAGATATAATAGACCGTCTCATTATTCAGATAATACAGACGAACGCTTCATAGGAATCACACCTATGATATTCCGGATGTAAACGTCGTTAAAAAATAAATAGGGGCCCCAGTAAGTATTAAATGTAAACAAATTTAAGTGATAGCTAATAATCAGGTGTTCTGCAACCGTATCAATTTCCTTCTCTCGGCAAAAGTACCGATGGGACGACTGGCGCATATTTACCGTTTTTGTTAATTTTCATATTCAAACTCGCATTCATAAACTATTGAATTGACATTCCAAAAACTTGATTTTTTTATCAAAAATTACTATATGCGTGAATCGTATTAACCTGGGGAATCACAGATAAATTATATTATATAATTCACATGTATATTTAACCCATAATGCAAAAGGTGAAAACCACAATACAAGAATTAATTAGAGGCTATCCAGAATTAATAAGTGAAAATTATACATTATTTTGTAAGGCATGTTTAAAAATAGTAAGTTTTATTTTAGTTCCCAACTGCATCCTAACTAGTCAAGACTTGTATGTAAAACATGTTATAACAACACTACGTCAAGAACGTTTGAAAAAGTTCAAAGCTGAACTAACAAAACAGCACAATTTCACAATCTTTAGCATCATCTTCAATTAAATTCACATTTGTGCAAAATACTTTTACATTCTAATATCCCTTTAAGAAAATTACAAAATAATGCATTTAAATCTTTCTTACGAAAATATTGTAAAATACGCATTCCCGAGAAAAAATTATGTAGCTCTTAGATACTATGAAACCATACAAAAAATTAAAGATATTATTAACAATAATTATATGTGGTTTGGTGTGGATGAAACCACAGACTTGTTTAATTTAATAATATGAGTTTAACATGAAGACATCCGACCAACAGTATTTTGATATATACAAAAGAATTGAAGAAAACTGATAATAACATTATAGCAAAATTCATAAATGATGGACTGACAAGCTTTTTTTTGCATTTTGTGCATTGTACAAGTTTAGCACATGAATAGAAACGAATTTCTGAAACTATAAGAATGATATTTCCATTTGTAGATTTAATTAAATATGGAAAAATAGTTCTTATATTCTTCTGTGAGTACAATTATTCAAGAAATATAAGAAGAAAATAATTAAATATGGAAAAATAGTTCTTATATTCTTCTGTGAGTACAATTATTCAAGAAGTCATTATCTGATATCTCACTGCCCCATAAACCAGTGCTAACAAAATGGGGAATTTGGCTATATGCTACAATGTACTATGCAAACAATTTTGAAGAATTTAATAAGGTTATATACAACTTTCCCGAAACGACAAGCAAATCAGTTAAAGACTGTTAAACAGTTCTTAAGAAACAAGAGCTTCCTTCAAAACAATTGAGTTACATAAAATCGCGTTTAAATTTTGTGAGCAACACAATAAAATCTTTATTAAAGCAGATTCATTTTAGAAAATACCTGCATGCATTGGCCAAGAAATCAAAATAATATCGAAGAAGTATTCGTTGAAAATGAAGGATTTTTAATATTAAATAAATTAAACTTGATTTTGAATGGCAATTTTCAAATGGATCCAGCTATAATTTAAAATAAAGAGAAGCTTTTCTACTTTCAAAAATTTATTGAGCGTCAGAAGTAATAATTTTATACAATTAAACCCTTAGAACAACATTTAATGATCTACTGTTTTTATGAATAGATTTTAGTTATTTTGAAACGTATACAAAATTACAATTTAATTTTTAAATACTTACATGATATTATATATTGCGTAAAGAAAGTATGTTTATTTTAGTTTTAAGCCAAATTTCTTTATAAAATATGTTGATAAACGTGTAACATATCAAGAAAATATAGTTTTCTATAGTGCTTTTTTCGTGTTTTTATGCTTTTTTCCTGTTTTTATGCTTTTTTAATGCTTTTTTTCTCTAAATTTTGTGCCTTTTTAAGTGCTTTTTTTCACATTTTTTAAGCTTTTTTATCCGCTCTCTAATCATATAGTATGTTCCATAGAACGGACCCAAGACTGAGCCCTGGGGTACCTCACATGTTATTGGTATGGTTCGCTTTGGGACAACAATCAATTCTCTATTTGATATTTGGTATTTATCTATAATTTTCTGAGGATAATAATAATAGATTTATTTACACATACAATACATATTGCAAAAAGACACATTTTGTTTATTCCTCTGTCGTCCCATCGGGATTTGTGGACGCGTTGTTCCATCGGGTTCATTAGTCATTGAAGATTTTGTTTTTGATTTTTAGTTTAAACGGAGTATATTTTAGTTCTTTTATGTAGTCTTCTAATTCATTATATTTTTTATGCTATCTGTTGTTAATAATTGTGGTAAATATTTCGGTCCTTAAGTCTGATTTTCTTCTTGTTTGGTAGTTTATCTATATTAGATTGTAGCTTTATACTGGTTTTAATTAGGTTGTTTGTACGTGCTTATACAATTTAGTTATATTTGTCCTTTTGTCTAATTTATATAGTAATTTTAATATTTTGTTTTGTTGAGTTTGCAATTTGTATATGTAAATTCTTATTAGTTGTGTGGCCCCAGATATTGATTAGGTGGTTATTTTGTGATGTAAAAAGTGCATTGTAGAGTTGTTTTCGTATTATTGTAGGTATGTAGTGTTGTATTTTCCTGATAGATGCTATTGTTCTGGAGTTTATCTTAGTGTGTGTTTATCCCATTTTAGATTGTTTTTTATTCTTAGTCGTAGGTAATCTACTTCTGTGATTTGTTTTATTTTTGTTCTTCTTATTTCAACGTTTATTTGTTCTTGCTTACTGTTAACAACTGTTAACAGGTTATTGTAGTACCATTCCTCTAATATTTTAAAATCTGCAGTAGTTATCTTATTTTGGATTTCCTCGTTGTTTTCTCCTGAGTAAACTATGTAGAAGTCGTCGGCATATATGCATGGTTTTCCTTTCGAATTAAGTTGCATTAGGTCATTTGTATAAATAATGTATACTAAAGGTGGTAAGTTGCTTCCTTGTGATCCCATATTCGGCTTCAAGTGGTTGACTCTCTATACCGTTGGCTTTTACACATTGGAGTCTATTCACTATATACGTTTTCATTAGATTTAGTTCTTTGTCCATTATTCCTATTACTTTTAGTTTTTCAAGTAGCTTAGGTTTAGAGATAGTATCGAAAGCCTTTTTCATGTCAATATACAATTTTGCTACATGTTTCTTTTGATCTAACTGGGATTTTATGTTATTTATTAGTTCATATGTTGCCTATGTTATGCCTGAGAGTTTCTGGAAGGCATACTTGTTATTGTATACTACTTTATAATTATTTAAATGATCTAAGATTTGTATTTGTATAATTTTCTCGATTAGTTTGGTTACTGTTGGTTATAGGGAAATGGATCTATAGTTTTCTGGTAGATTTTTGTCTCCTTTCTTGAATATAAACTTTGTTTTAGTATCAATGTGGTTTTGTTTTGTTTTATTATTTAGTTGGTTATTTTGTCAAATCTTTAGTTTTGTCACTATTTTGTTTACTTCTTCATACGTTGTTTTTCTGAATGTTATATTTCCAATCTGTTTATTAGTGACTCTTGTTGCAGTTGTAGTTTTCTTGTCATTTATTTATTTTTCTGCAATTTTTTTTCTATATTTGTAAAGTAGGAATTCATTTCATAAGCTTTATCTGCGTTATCGATATCTTTTATGTGCTTGTCGGTTTTTTTGTTTTGTTCAGTTGGTTGTTTTTTATTTTTCATAGTTTGTTATGGTTATTTGTATTTGTTTGTAGTTTATTCTTATAATATTGTGAATTTTTTTATTGTTGCTATGTTTTTTTTTTTTGGGTTTGATGTATTCTTTTATTATTTCATTGGTAGGATTTTTTAGATGATTTTTTTTTGTAATTTGTTTCTTTGTTTTATTTGTTTGATTATCGTTTACTAAATCCATGAACATTTAGTGTTTCTCTTAATTTTGTTTACCTTTTCATTATTTTCTATTATGTTTTGAAGTGTTTTTGAAAGTTTTTTTAAATTTATTTTATTTATGTCAATATTATTTATTTAATGTGTTATTTGTGATATGCTTGATTTCTTCACTTTTATGTCCTCTATAGAGTTTATGTTGTTTGTGATTACGTGATCCAGTATGGAGTTGTTTCCATTTCTATTCAGTCTCGTGTATGATTTTTATGTTATTTTGTAGTTAGATATGGTTCGGTATTCTTTTTTTCTCCAACATTCATGATTTTATCCCAACTTGCCGTATTACGATAGACATTAATATCGTGATAAGCAAGCATGGATTTCTGTTTCTGTATGCTTTGTCCGTGTTTTTTTTTTGCTCGCTATCTTAAAAACTTTTGGTAGTGAGTGAATCTGTTGTATAACTTCTTTGGTGAAACCAGTACTGATTATTTGACAGGTCCCCCCTCAGTACCAGGCCTTCTTCCAGCCTACTGACCAATGAGTTGTTCAAATAATTACTCTATCCTATCGATTAGGCATAATGGCCAATAGGTCTT
This sequence comes from Ontholestes murinus, assembly GCA_963969525.1. NCBI lineage: Eukaryota > Metazoa > Arthropoda > Insecta > Coleoptera > Staphylinidae > Ontholestes > Ontholestes murinus. The sequence continues at coordinate 26,437,619 of OZ018398.1, forward strand.
CCCATCATAAGTGTCTTTGCTTTACTTCTTAGTCAAATTTAGTTGTGCTTTTCTCTATTCCTTTGGGATGTTGCCATGTACAAGTATAGAATTCATAATTTTTAGGTTGTTGTTTGTAATTTCATTTTTATAAATTCCAATAGGGGATATTGTCATGCCCAGGTGTCCTCTTATCTTTAAGCTTTGTTAACGCCTGTACTAGTTCCATCATAGTGAAATGGAGCTGATTATTAAATGGCTTTTCTTTGATCAGTAGCGATTTTAAGCTTTTTCTCTTCTTCTAGTTCAACTGTTTTTCGATGTCAAAATTTATGACAGGCACTTATATATCTGACCCCACATATTAGTGTCTAAATCTTTCATTATGTTGTCTCAGAATATTTCTTTAGCTTTCATTTTGGTCTCTGTTTTTTCAGCCTATGGCCCCCCTCTAGAAGTTCTAGTTGCTGTTGTTCTGTTTCTCTTTAGGTTCTGGCTCTGGTCAAATGTTGTCTGGCAGCATGCCCTTCTTTTCTGACTTCGCTGCTTTCCGGCATCAACAAATATACCGTATTTTGGGTTTTATTTCCTTTGGGTTGAAATATTTTATTTCATGCTGCGGTTATTGCCTTCATGACTGTTGTGGGGTTGTTATTATTATTCAGCTTCATCGGTGACTATCCAGGTATGCAGTTGAGTTTCGATCTTCGCTGTACTCATCGTGACATCAATAAATGATTTTTTTCACTTAATAAAATACTGACACAGTATATGGTTTCAAAACACGTTAAAACAGCAAGTAACAGCCGCATCAGTACAGTATTTAATAAATGATTTGCCTAATAAATGTCGGCTTTCATTGCTTGGATTCTTTTGAGTGGCGTTTTTTTTGCATATTACGTTTAGTTCCTAGATTAAATCTTTAACCTCTTTAGTTCTTCAATTTTTGCTCATATTTTGCTTAGAATTCCTTGGTCTTTCTTCTTTTTCTTCTCTGCCCTTACTGTCCTCCTTCATTACTTCCCTCTGCTGTATATGTTTTTTGTGAGGCTTGTGTTTGGGATAATTCTATACTCTTCTCCTTATTTGTCTTTTCTTTTGAAAACGTCCTCTTTTTTTCTTTGTCCGTGAGACCTGCACCAGGTGACGGAATTGTTACCCTACAAGGATGTATTTTTTTTTATGTTTTGTTACCTATCCTTTTTTAAATTGTTTTATTCAATCCTGTTGATCCGCGGGAGGAATTTTTATTTCGGTTTTTGGTTTCGTCCTATTCGGACATTATCAATTATCCTATTCTGACATTATCAAACGAATACCATTGAATTATGGAATGAACATAAAGAAAGGCTAAGACTTTCCCCAACAATTATATTTTTTAAACAAAGAAAATATCATATAAAATGCGATAATAACCCATATAGAGGACGAGGTCAGGGCTAACGAGAGTGGGAGAAATGGCCCTCTGAAAAGGGAGTTGAGCGTGGGGCCTACTACCCCACCCCGTAAAAATAAGTAAGTTACGAAACCAAAATAAGCGCCTTGGATATCGATTAAAGGGATGGAAGAGGATAGTTTTGAAAGCAAAATCCCTATAAGGGACCTAAAGGTCAAAGAAAGAAAGAATTTAAAGACTTGCTTTAAAAAAGAAGGTTTTGACGACATGAATATCAAAGATATTCAAGAGTTAATAGTGGGGAACAAATTAACCTTATTGGAAATGGCATCTGAAATAAGCCAAACTAATTCATATGATAAAGTTCAAAATTTTACATTAAACACATAAGAAAAAGCTTAGAGAGTGCCCAACAATTATATTTTCTAATTAAATAATAATAGATTTATTTACACACATATGCAAAAGACTCCTTTTGTTTATCTTCCCTCTGTCCTCGCATCGGAATTAGCGGACGCGTTGTTCCATCTCGTGCTAACGGTATTGAGGGATATTTGATTCTTCTTATTGTAATTTTTCTTCTACTTTGTTTCGTCATTTAAGATTTTGTTTTTGACTTTTAATTTAAACGGAGTATAATTTAGTTCTTTTATGTAGTCTTCTAATTCATTATAATTTTTTATGTTATATGTTGTTAATAATTGTGAGTACTTTATTGTAGTGAATTTTTCTGTTCTAAAATCTGATTTTCTCCTTGTTTGGTAGTTGTTGATGTCTTTATTAAATTGTAGCTTTATGCTGATTTTAATTAGGTTGTTTTTCATTTTGTAGATCATAAGTATGTTGTTTAATGTTATCATGTTTTTCATGTTTACTTTTCGTACGTATTAGAGTTTAGTTGTATTGGTCCTTTTGTCTAATTTATACATTAATTTTAATATTTTGTTTTGTTGAGTTTGCAATTTGTATAGATTCTTGTTAGTTGTGTGGCATATAATTTAAAAAAGGAATTTACAAATACAATACAATAAAATTTATAAATATTTCTTATCCAAAAGCAAACAACCTAATATAAAAAACTTAAAAAATAGATATTGAGTTCAAAGTAATCATTTAGTTGTTCTACCAAAAAAAAAAAAAATAGTAGAAATTGTTAGGTCTCTAATAAAGGAAGATTTGATGACATGAATGTCAAAGATAGTCAAGTGTTACTTGTGGAAGAACATATTGATGTTGGAAATGACATTTGAAAAAAACAAAAAAAAATATAGGAAAAAATTCAAAATATAACACAAACAAGCACAAAGTAAATGCAAATATATATATATTCACTAAGAGAAGCTCTAAATTTAAAAGAGAACTTTAAAAATGCTTCAGTCATACAACAAAATTTATAAAATCTGAAACAGTAGACTTTTTGAAAATCAAGTAGAGACGAGTTCAAAGTAATAATTTAGTTGGTCTATAAGAGTAAAAATTTTCTAAAAAGAGAAGGTTTTGAGGACGTGAATGTCAAAGATATTCAAGAGTTACTGGCAGAATTACAGATTATTATAGTAACCTTGTTGAAGATGACATTTGAAATAAACGTAACTAATAAGTAAGATAATGTATAGTATTTAACAATAAGAAGTATTAAATTTTAGATTTTACTCAACAATTATATTTTCTAAATGATTTTACCACAAAATTTAAAAGAAAAAATCACAAAGTTTCAAAAAAAATTCTAAAAATTTCCCAGCCGAAAGCAAATAACTTAAATTAACTAATTAAGGATGCTCTTGAACAAAATATGATGAATTCTGAATGATTTATAAATAGACAATCTTTTGTTAATTCGATTTAGGAGTATGAATTTAGTTTTGCTGATAACTATCTCCAGACAACTCCAAAAGATTCACTGCTTCTGGAGATCCATGGGTCTATGTTTATATTACCATATCGAGCGCGCAGACTACTTTTACTGTGAATAATAGAAGATTATTTTGTGGCAGTTCGTAATTTTCACCTCGTTGGTCGATATAATGTTTTGTTACTAGCAGTGATAATAATAATAGTTTTGTCGATATATTCTTCGATAAAAACCATACTGAGGTGATGTGGCAAGAGCTTGGTTATGTTCTTAGCAATTCTTGGTGATTGATATTTATAAGATGACGGTTGTTCTCTTTAATTCAGTTTTCCAATTTTTTTTTATGGAATCAATGAACTTTTCCTCACATCGACGGTAAATATGTCCAAATTGTTTATATGTTTAACATTTCACTTTTTTAGTTTGTCAATGTTTTTTTATATTTTCACTTCTCGTGGTTATAACAATTTAGCTAATTTTGTTGGATAAATAATTATAATGGCCTACTGTGTTTACCCTCTTTTTAATCCATGTAAAAATATCTATATATTTAAGATGTTAGAATAAGAAAGTTTGGTTATCTTTTTTTTTTAATTCCTGGCGACTCGAGATATTTGGCAGCGATTTTAATTTGTTAATTATAAAAATAATGAAGGAATATTTAACAATACTTAATTTCCTGATGCTCAATTAATTAATTCATCATTAATTTTACTTTGAGATATCTAATGCAAACATTTATTGTAACAACCTTAAATCCTAAATATTCTGATAATTTTTGAAAACTGTTTCTGTTTATGTTTCCACCTTTGAGTACAACTTCTCACAATTCATTAAGTAAATTCTCTAACAACGCTTGCATTTTATCAGCAACTATCGTAGAGTAAGCACACATTACTATTGAGTAAGTATGTATTGTTTGTCTTCAAGGTATACACTCTTTATAATATTATTACTTTTCTGGTGCAAAAATTGTTCAAGTGGAAACTTTCTGCTGCAATTCTTAGTTTTCTTCGATTGTCGCTCAATAAATTGTAGATTACTTCCTGGTGTGTAATTCAAGGACATTTTAATCTTGACTGTGTGACCTAGATTTGAATCTAGTTACGCCCTTAAAATGTCATCGTCTAAATTTGTTGGTCTTCCTGTTGTTGTTAACGATCTAAGACATTACAACATACTTGGTGCAATTAAAATATTAAGTTGTATCAATCATTTCAACATTTTCAAGAAATTCATTAAATAATTTTTACTTACATTGTTTTGTTCGGGACGTCTATATTCAAATTGCATTTTAAAAATTATAATAGCAAAGAAGAAACATAGAAATTGCATTTGGATTTTTTATATTCAATGATATTTCCCATAATTTAAACCGTCATTTTAAAAATGCCAAAAATGATGTTGACACATTTCGGTATTGATAATATATGCAACATAAATAAATATTCAAAATACCAAAATCGACTAATTATAATTCGAAACGTTACAAAACCATACCTCCCACGATCCTTAACGGCAAAATTATACACCAAGTAGCTGATGGACGTAGTTTGCATATCTGGCCAACAGATCGGATTCTGAAATTATTTTATAGATATCCTCCTCTCATCTCCCGCAACCTCAGAGGTCAATCATACCAGCAATTACACGTACAAATAAACCGGAAAAAAAACCGACGAATTAATCCGATTTGAGAAATAACTGTGCAGTTTTACAGCTTCCGCGAACTTTAAGGAATCAAACTAATTAATTAAACGTATTAGGTGTAAGGTTTACGATCATCCGCCAAATGGTTATGTTAATGGGTGTTTTATTGTGCCTTCGGGTTTATTGTTGCACTAAATGGTAACTCGGACTGCTTTCATTTCAAGCGACAATTTTATTAAAAAAAACATTTTTGTTCTAATATTTATATTAAGAAAAGGAATAATGTTGTTTATTATATTATTCGTTTAGTATTTAATTCTACCGAATAATTATTAATTAAAATATTGTAGTGGTATTTCAAATGCAATATCAAATAGAAGTTTTTTATATTATGTATATAGTTTTGTATTTTTATTCTGTTTGTTTCTTATTAAAAATTCTATATTATTTAGTTTTATTATTCTTTTATTTACAGATGTTAGATATTATTATGTACAAACAATATTTTTAGTAATAGAAATGTATTAAGTCCTTTACGTTGTAGTATTTCTAATTAATATTTTTTAGGATTTTGAATCTTAAAGAATTGCCTTTTGTAAAGAATTTACGGTTTTTGTCTTTAGTTCATGCCCTTTAACATTTTTGTCGTTTTAAATAATTCTCCAAGGTACTAAATACATAGTTAATTACTTTCACAGGTGTAGAAGATTTGTTGATGATTAATTATTTGCTTTTCCATTTGCTCTTCGAAAAAACATTTTTAAAAACTACTACAATATAATCACCACACTCAATAGAGCTTTTACTTCGGTCTATATTACCGGTGTCCAACAATTATTGTAGTCCCGGGTGGCGTTGGAATCAAATACGTAGGTCAATTCTTACATGTCCATTTAAAGTGTTGTTAACTTCAATAAGTAATTAGAATATTACATCATTTACATTTAAATTATGTTTGACAATTAAAATGTTCAATTCTATTTATTTGGAACATGTAAGAATTCCAACGCCACTCGGGACTACAATAATTGCTGGACACCCGTTAGAATAATACATTTACAATGGTTTTATCCAAATAATTGATTGTAATCATATACATACACAAAAAGTAGTCTTTAGTATAAGGTCATTATTATTCTTTTCTGTTTCTGTCACTGATGGATCTGAATTTATGGTTGATGAGATTAGACTTCATAGGTTGTATCAATGATGGTGAGGAGATAGATTACTAAGTAGTATAGCTAGCGGGGTTCTGTGACAGCGGATGGCATGTCCATCAGCAGTACCATTCTTTTGCTGAAGAAAATGTTGTCAATGACCAGAAGGTAATCTGATGAAGAAGTAGTGAAAGAGGCATTAAGACATGTCACCAATGACCAGAGGGTAATTCTTTGGCTGAAAAAATGTCCAGAAGAGTCAAGAAGGCCAAATACCAATGGCTATTAAATGGATGGGTGTAAATTTTGTATTGGGCGTGGTAAATTTGTTATTACTGGACGAATCAGGGAGTTGTTTGTCAAAGAAAATGGCGGCTACTGTAATCTAAGTTTCCTTTTGGGTGTGACAAATTTGAAAAGGTAAAACTTTAGCTAATCAGAAGAAGTGTTGGTAAACAATCAAATAAAAAATATGCAATGGGATTGGTCAATTGAACCTTTCTGATTGTATATATTACAAGAATTATTGGAATAAAGCCAGGCCTGTTGCGCAATGATAAGTCATAGACAAACGAAGGCCAAAGTTTCACTTATGCAAATTTCCCTCTGGTTATAATCGACAATTCTTTTACCTAAGGCCCGTTTGGCTACTTTTTCAGATGACGACATTTCTGCTTCTGGTTATTGTCTACAAGAATACTCCTCTAGATATTTCTCCTCATATCTCTCTACTCCTTTAGATACATGGCCAATCGATGACTCATCGATATTATTGCACAACGATGAGCAACAAACAACAGAAGAGTTAAAGCTTTCGGATTTACCAACACTTTTTCTGATTAGCTAAAGTTTTATCTATTCAAATTTGACACACCTAATAGAAAACTTACATTACAGTAGCCATCATTTTCTTTGACAAACAACTCCCTGATTTGTCCAGTAATAACAAATTTACCACATCAAAATTTACACCCATTCATTTAATAGCCATTAGTATTTGGCCTTCTTGACTCTTCTGGACATTTTTTCAGCCAAAGAATAACCCTCTGGTCATTGGTGACATGTCTTAATGCCTCTTTTACTACTTCTTCAGATTACCTTCTAGTCATTGACAACATTTTCTTCAGCAAAAGAATGGTACTCCTGTTGGACATGTCATCTGCTGTAACAGAACCCCACTAGCTATACTACTTTGCTAGTTTGCCAGATGTTGACATCATTAACAACCTTGTTAATACATTAAACTTAATAAAACATAAACATAAACATATTGATGTTTATATAGTATAAAGCGTCTAAGAAGATGTTTGATACGAGGATTGTCCGTAAATTAATGTCTCCAACGAGCTACCGTTGCGACGGAGCGAGCTAGCTTAAATCTGACAACAGCACCGTGTTCCTTGCTTTTCCCTCCAATATTTTGGACTCGCTGCGACGCTCAGTCTTGGCTTAGCATCCGTTGACGGTGGAAAGAAAAATCGACGCTCCCGCCAAGTGCGAATTGTGTTCAGTGATTAGATTTCTGTGGTTTAAGAGGTCACCCTCTATTGAAATTCATCACCAAATGATCGATGTGTATGGAGAAAAGTCTATGGACGTAAAAATGTGCGGAAGTGGTGCAGGGAGTTCGCAGGAGGTCGTACAAATGTACACGACGAGAAGTCCTTCAGTTTCGGATGAGACAGTGACGAAAGCTGAGAAACTTGTACTTGAGGATAGGCGTGTGACTGTGCGAGAGATTACCGAACTGATAGGGCACGTCTCTAAGACTACTGTGGACAAGATTTTGATGGGTATTTTGAAGTACCGCAAGGTGAACACAAAAGACCAGCGCATGTATAGTGCTCGCGAGTTTCTGCGCCGTTACCGGGAAGAGGGGGAGACATTTTTGGGTTCAATTGTAACCGGGGACGAGACTTGGGTCCACTAATTTACATCAGAAACTAAGGAACAATCAAAACAATGGCGGTATTCCGGTTTTTCACGTGTCAAGAAATTCAAGCAAAAGCTGTCAGCGGGGAAGGTGGCTTCAGTATTCTGGGACAGAAAAGGCGTTCTGCTAGTCTACTACCTGGAAAGAGGTACAACTATCAACGCGGCAAGGTACTGCGAAACATTAAAATCCTTCGCCGAGCTATACCGAACAAAAGGAGGGGTTAGCTGACAAAGGGAGTTTGTTTACACCATGAAAACCCCCGCCCTCACGTCGCCCACACCCCGACGGATCTCGTCGCCAAATTCAGATGGAAAATCCTTAACCATCTTCGTAGTTTATTAATAGACTTAATGGCTTTTAGAGAATATTGGTCGATACCATAGGCGGCTGATAACATCAATTCTGCTGCAATTATCATTGAAGATGCTGCTTCGGGCGTTAATAAGTTCGGCAAGCTCCGCATTTGAAAAGAAAAAGCATTGGAATGAAGTGTTGGTGGATAACTTTTAGATTGGTTAGCATGATGCCCAATTTATGTTTTGTGTTGTTTGGCAGTGTACATGTACCCTTAAAAGACAGTCCTCTACTCTCTTGTATATATTTGTTAACTCGTGACTTATTGCCTATCAGAATTCGGCCCAACAATGCCTCTTATACCTTGTACAAGATATATTGGGTAACCCATGACTTATTGCTTCTCACAATTCGGCCAAAAAAATGCCTCGTATACATTGTTGTAACCATCCAAATAAAACAGAGAAAAAGCCATGGGTACCATCTTGTATTACCTGCGTTAGCATTCTTAGAACCATCCTGGTAAAATCTTTCTTTCACTTTGTCCGTTACTGTTGGATGGCTTAAAGTTCATCGGGTTGGAAGGTTTATTCTTTCACCATTAAATAAACAGAAAAACTTTCCTACATTCTCCTTACTTCATCATACTCCATTCACGTTAATAAGTTTCCTAATATTTTTATTGCATTTAATAATTGGATTGAATTGACGGGATTAGTAATGGACATGGCTGATATTAAATTATTGCGTATTAAAATACTTCCATTAGCTATTTAGACTAACTGAGAGCAAATTTTAATTTTTTATGTTCGACTGAATAACTATGATAGTAAAAACTATCTATATGTAGTTTTAAAAATATAATGTTAATATTATCAACTAATTTGTTTAAAGCTGTATAATTTACATCAAATCATTTTAAACCGAAGCTTCGTTAAAGAAAAAAAAAGCGAATTACCCATACATCTACGAGGGAGGACCCAGAATTAACCAAAATCATAATTATGCGAATCGTGTAAATGTAATATGAGGTTGTGTCACTAGAGAGCTGATAAGAGACCTCTCTTGATTCACAATGCCAGCCGGTATAATCAGACAGTAATTAATGTGGTTTGTTTGGCAGCTCTGTGAGTGTTGATACATTGTAGATGTTACATTTATAAAGCTATCACTGATAGCTGTGAAATTTTGTTTTTTACTCAACAAGAACGCAGCGAAACTGTTGTGATGATGCAGCAGCTCACAAAGAATATGGCGTTGGTAGAACTCAATTGTACGTTGATTTTGAACTCTTATATGTGTGAATGCACCCATTTGATTCTGTACTTTGCAAGCAGTCGCGCCATTTTTCGTGGCATTTGTGGCGCGATTTTTTCTGTGGCATGGCTGCGAGTGAATGCCATTTACTTACAGCCTTCGTTACTTGCAGAACTTTTCTGTGGCGCCACGAAATGGTCGTATCAGAATGGGCCCTTAGGTCTGTGAAATAAAAGATGCATCTAAAGACGATCTAATGTCATCAACAATATCATTACTATGGGTTCGGTTTCGGTTCTGAAAGTACACAATAGTCATTTTAATGGAAGTCAGTTGACTTATATCGCCAAAAAGAGGCTTGGCAAATATGAAGACGATGTTGATCTGTTTTATATTTGACAACAAACTCGCAGAATTTGACCCTTAAAACCAGAGAGTAAACTAATAATTTTATTTAAAGATTATCGAAACGTGTGGCTATGTAGAATTCCGGCGAATGATTCCTACAGCACGACGACGCTGTTCACAATCTTTTTACCTCAATAAAGACTAATTTAAACCCTTCCTATTCAAGAGAATAAAGAGAAGCTCGAAAATATATTGTCAAAAGTTTGTTGATTATTGTTTCTTTGGCAATTCTATGAGTATACGTACAGTGTAGACGTTACGTTTATAGTGCTAAAAAAAAATTATTCAGAAAGAACTCAGTGATGATGTAAGCAGTTTATAAAGAACTGCTCGCAGTAAAAGTGTGTGTTTAGTGTTCTCTTTTAAAAAAGAGAAAAATGGCCATTAATGATGATATCCCGCTCAGGTCGCTTTTTAACTGCTCTAAGCGAGTATCAAATCCGCAATTTAATCAACAAGGATCGATGTAGAGCAATCGACTAACTAGAGAATTATACAGGCTACCTTCGAGCGCATTGTGGTCGTTTATTTGAGGATATGAAGAGTACTAGCTGAGACTTGTGACCAGAATACATCATCACGCTCATGTCTGTCATGGAATTAAACACGCATTTAAAGGCGATCTATTTTTTTTTTTCCAACAAAATCATTAGTATGGGTTCGATTCAGAAAGTAATTATTAGTCATCTTAATAAGATAATAAGACAATAGACCAATAATTCTATTTAAAAATTATCAAAACATGTGGAATACAAGAGAGTGATTCCTACATCACGATGACGTTCTTCACCATGTTTTAAACTTAGCAAAGACTATTTTAACAAACACACAAGAGTGCTTAATCTGGCAAATAAGGCCAGATTTAGCACTCTTGGACTTCTTCCTTTTGCCGAGAATAAATAAAGACTCGAAAGAATAGCAGGAAAACAAAAATGTAATGTCACGAAGATGCCACAGGTATTAAAGAGGACAAATCGTAATGCTGCGAATCATGTACTTGTAATATTAGGTTGTGCCACTAGAGGGCTGTTTTTGACTAGTGTTATTTCTTTGGCAGCGTACAGTGCAGACGTTACATTTATAGTGCTACTTCTGACGAACAATATGCGGCTGTAAAAATATGTTTTTTGTTCAGAAAAATGGTAGTGAAGCAGCAAATGTGTGATTGTTTTTCTCTGTTTAAAAAGAGAGACATGGCCATTCAAGATGAAATCCCGTTCAGGCCGTTCTTTAACTGCTCGAAACAAGGATAAAATCCGCAATCTTATCAACAAGGATCGATGCAGAGCAATCGGACAAATAGAGGACTTATTGCTTAGAGCGCATTGTGGTTATTGATTTGAGGGTGCGAAGAGTACTAGCTGAAACTTGTGATCGAAAGGCATCATCGCGCTCATGTCTGTCATGAAATAAAAGACTCATTTAAAAACCATATAATGGTTTTAACAAAACCATCACAATGAGTTCGATTCAGAAAGTAAAAAAAAAATAGTCATCTTAATGGAAGTCAACTGACTCATCTCGTCAAAATAGACTCGACAAATATGAAGAAGATGTTGATCTGTTTTATTATTTTTTGACATCAAACACTCAGAATTTGACCCTTAAAACCAGACAGTAAACCAATAATTGTATTTGAAGATTATCCAAATTGATTTTTACAGCACGAAGACTATTTTAAAGAACCCACCCGTTTAATTCGCCAGATTTAGCACATTTGGACTTCTTCCTGTTCATGCCAAAAGGAAAACGTAATGTCACGAAGGTGCTAGCAGGTACTAAAGAGGACGAATCGTAATTTAGGATTCCCAGCCTAGTAATATTAGGTTCTGCCGCTTCCGACGAACAACGTGCGACTGTGAAAGTTTGTTTTTTAACTATTGTGATGATGCAAACAGCTGATAAAGAATATGTTTTTAGCAAAACTCAAGTATGTGATTGGTTTTCTCTGTATAAAAAGGGATAAGTGGCCATTAAGATGAATTCACGTTCAGGTCGCTTTTTAACTGCCCGAAGCCACGATAAAATCTGCAATTCGATCAACAAGAACCGACTAACTAGAGGATTTATCCGGGTTGCCCTAGAGTACATTGTGGTTGTTGATTTGAAGAATGTAAACAACTGTCGTCTAAATGGAAGTCAATTGATGCACCTCGTCCAAAATAAGCTCGATAGGTATCAAGCAAGTAAACAACATGTTGGAAGCAATTGAAATGTATAAATACAAAAACAGATTGTATAATTTTGACCTGAGCCCTTTAGATAATTCTCTCCTAAACCTCTGATATTTCAAAATAAAAGTGAAGGAAGGAAATAATAAAGTGTTTTAATTCAACAGTCGTTGTTTGTTGATTCACCTCGTCCAAAATAAACTCAATAGGTAAAAACGAATGTGAAGAAAACTTTCTTTTTGACACAAAACACTCAGATTTTGACTCTTTAAACCAAACAGAAAAACAATAATTTTATTTAGAGATTTTCAAAAACGTGTAGCTATGTGAATTTACAGAGAGTGGTTCCTGCAGCACATAGACCCATTTGACATATAAACATATAATTGAAGGAAGGAAATAACAAAGTGTTTTAATTCATTACTGATAACTTCGTACAACTCAAATCAAACCGTGAATACGACTCATGTTCACCATGTTTTCACTTTAACGAAGAATACTTTAACCCACAGGTTTAAACCTTAAACCTTAAACTTCTGTTTCCTAGGATGAGGATAGACTCGATAGGAAAGCGGTTTACGAAAGTCAAAGATGTAAAACGTAATGTCACGAAGATGCTAGTATCTATCAAAAAGGTTGAATTTACAAGCCGCTTCATTTCTTCCACTTTTAAACAAGACCATTAATGCTAATGAAGCGTTTTTTAAATAATATTAAGATTGGATTTGGAAACCAATAGTTCGGTTAATTCTTTCTACAAAGAAATTTCGGTTATTTCTGGGTTCTTTCTAGTGTTTTAAAATTTTTAATTAAACATAACTTCCTATCATAGACTTGAACAGTTTAGCACCTCAATATTGTTTTGAGTCACCAAAGTTCCATCTTGATTAAAATAAGTCTTAAAGTCTTCTACTTGATTTCTGCATGAACTAATTGATTAAACCAAGAAATAATCAGATTATTTTTAAGAATCAGTTTTGGCTTAAATTAACCATTTCTTTTTGAGTAATCAGTTTTGGTTTAAATCAGTCATTTTATTTGGAGTTAAGAAATGTCTATTTACTGATCTTATAAGTTTATACATGTTCTCATCCAGCAATGGAACTCAGAACGCAAAAATTCTGCATTTTCGGCAGATCATCTTGTCACAGTTGTACTTTTGTGCAAGGATTCTGAGGCAGGGTTCAATAATGCCACCACGAAGTCGAACCACCAAATGAAAGGTGAACTCTTTCTAAATATTGTAGTCTGATAGGGTGCAACCATCCTAGAGTCAAAATCAATCGCTGCTGATGTGAGGAAATGTCCTTCTTGTCCTAATTTATGCGTTTATATTCTCGATCGAATCAGATGATTCGATCTTTAAGGTGATGCATGCTCCCCGCAACCTCGACTGGAACTTTGTTTTCAGTAATCAATTCTGATTTATCATATTCGTTTGAAACAAAACATAGGTCATTGGTATTAAATCCTCTTGCTCATCGGAGTCAAAAGCGGCAGTTTTTTGGCAAAACAGGTTCTGATACATCAGGTCAGCCAAACTGACATTAGAATACATTTCTGTTACTTTTAGTATTAAAACCTTTAACATTGCAAGAACAAAAATAATATCAAAATTATCATTCTTTGGTTAAAGTAAAATAAATGTTAAAGTTTTCTTCTTGATTTATATAGTAACTAATTGATGTTATTGCAACAAACAAATAATCAGTTTATTTTCAAGAAACAGTTTTGGCTTAAATTAATAATTTCTTTTTGAATAATCAGTTGTAGTTTAAATCAATAAGTTTATTTTGAGTAATCAGTTCTGGTTTATCATATTCTTCTAAAATAAAACCTATGTCGTTAGTTTTAAATCAGACATAATTGGAGTCAAAAACAGCAGCTTTATTTTTTCAACTAAACCAGTTTCTGATACGTCAGATTCATGTGAAATATGTATGCAAGCAAGACTGACAATATGATAAATTTCTGTTATTTTTAATAGTGAAACCTTTTACGCAGCAGGAACAAAAATAAAATTATAACTATGATTCTTTGATTCATGACATATCATACGTTTTTCAAAAAATTATTCAGTGCTGCAAGGCTTCTAAACCAATTTTGTATATCATGTTCAAATGCATATGATGATTTAACACAATCTATATGCAAAAGTTTACGCGAAAACTGCTCAAGATATCATGAATGAACCAACATATTAAGTACTATTTTTCATGTTGTGGAACTACTCAAAAGCTTTTAAATAAACAAATTCATCAAGTAGTATTTTTCATGTTGTGGTATTATTGCTTTTAAACTTCTTAAGAATCAATAGTAACAATAATAACTAAAAGGATATTATGTTATTTTATGGTATTCAAAAATAAATTAAACAGATCGAATATAGAGTTCAATTGTTATAAATACAATTGATACAAAATAATAACTAAAGACTAATTGAGGCTTAACCGCAAACTTTTGTATATAAATAAGTTATGTTAAATTATTATATATTGATTTTCATCTATGGTTGAAACATTTTCACACATTAACGGGACTTTCTGTATATACAATAACGCTGACATCTAATGTCAAAAGCATTGTACTAATAATAATTTTTAAATTATTTGAAGAAAATTGTTTACACATAGAGATTTTTAATTGAAATTTTGATTTAAAAAAATTGGTTTGCGATAACACAAAAAAATATACATTGAATGGAAAGGTGAAGATTAATGGTGAGTCGTAAGTGGAATAGAATTTACGCGATGGTACACGTGCATGAGAGCAGAGCGTTATGGGAAGGAAGAGTAAGAGTAAGTAACCAGTGCCATATACCAATACAATAAGTAATAACACGTTAGTGGCTATATATGCATTCCTGGAGGTGAGTTGAGGTGAGGTTTTTATCCGGGCGGAGGCGATAAATTAAAATCTCCGCATGCGAGTCCGCTCCGTTTAGCTAATCGTTAAATCGGCCTGAATGATAGTAGGATGGAAAATCTGTTTTCTGGCCACAAATCATGTGCGGAGTGTGAAATCAGCCAGCAGGATGCAATTGTTCGCGACAAATGACGTAGAGGCGCGAGACTCCCGACTGGGCACACTAAGCCATAAATCGCGTTCGCCCCATGAAACATGGGTAATTACCGGTGCTGATCTATGGTGAGGGCCATGCCCAGACTCATATACCACCCCCATACAAGAAACACTAACAGACTTTATGTTGCCCTCTGAACACTTTTACACTCTTCCACTCTTCACTGCTCCACGCGTGGGATTGCTATGCCCGTCCATCCACTTGGGCCAAACAGGTGCTTCGGGTGCTTTACTGGTACATCTTATATTTTCTCCATCACTACTTATTACTCTCTACCCGAGCCACGTTAATTGTCGTATGGCCACGTGATGGTGATTGTCGTTACCACTTGTGATTTACTACGCACGGACAGCTACAATTAGATTATTCAAACATGTTGTTTATGATTCAACCATTTAGATATACCATTATCAATGGATTATACTTGTAATTGGAAGAAAGCAAAAATATGATTGATTGTTGAAGCCGTTACTTTGAGATGCATTCAATTTGTTTGATAATGTCCGAATAGGACGTAAACTGATCACAATAAAAAGTGAAAAAAAAAAGTGTTTTCATTTCTCAAACTACTTGGTAAAAAAATATTTTTAAATTAAGCAAAAAATACACGCCAGAATAAGTTCATTATATCTATTTCAGTAAATGTTTCTATTTGTATTTAAAATCAATTTTATAATAAAGCTGTACTGAGGAGATGAAGAGGTCGAAACATATGTCTGCAAATGGTTATAAACTTGAGTTAAATTATTTAATTACTTTTGCTATTTTATTTTTAATTGCATAACATATTCACTAGCACACTGTTTAACATAAAATTAATAATTACTTTTAGTTATAATATTTTGACAGAAATACATACTTCTCAAAGTAGTGTTGTTTAGATAGTCTTGCTAACTGTAAATTACTTTTGTATAATGCAATATCGGTCAGATATTAGCCAGAGAAGTAGTTGTTTCAACAAGTAATTACTTTACCTATATAGTATATATAGAGGAAGTATTGTTTTCGTGCGTGAAAATGTCTGAGGGCGCTGTTTCTCAAAAACCAATGATCCGATTGATATGAAACTTTAAACTTAAGGTTTTATCATTAAAAACTGGAACTGAAAAGCTTTTGGCCTACGTTCAAAAACCGGAAGTGGATGTTTACTCGAGGACGTTTTTTGTTTATTCTCGATATTTTTTTAATATGACAAATTTTACAAAACTTTTTAAATAAAAGTTAAAGGGATTGAAAAACTGAACAAGTTTTATTAAAACATATTTTTCATAAAATTCTTAACTTCGAGAAAAATAAAATAAAAATTGAAAATTTTGACATTTTTTCTAATTGCTAATAAACTGTTGGAGTTACATGAAATTTATATAACAAATAATTGTCCGCAAACCTCATAATTTTTGAGAAAAATGCAAGGAAATTACTATGATAATCTTATCTAAGCTTGATTTAAAGTATTTCCACGTATTATGTATATAATTTTTATTAACTTACAGACTCAAAAATTTTACTGTGTCTTTCTTTCTATTCCACCCTCCAGTCAGTAAAACATGATCAAAACTTATTTGAAATATTTGTATGAATCAATTAAAAAGTGCATTTTTGTATTTGTTTACATTTTACAACTTTTAATAACCTTGCTTATGTTTTACTGATTGGAAGGTGGATAGAGGACACCCACCCACCCTACATATGATAACTTATATTGCTAATCGTAGATGATTTTGCTGCTAAAAACAATAAAACCCTTTTCTGTAATAAAAAATAAAACAAAATAAAAATTTATGTTTAAATATAAATGACTTTTTATAGCTAATATTATTTAATTTAGATTTAAAGTCTGTCCACCTATCACGCATCAATTTTTTTCTAATTTACTCACTCAAAAACCTTTTTAATTTCCTTTTTATTTAAAAAGTTTATTCAAAAAGACTTTTATTAAAACATATTTTTCATAGTTCTCAATTGCCGAGAAAAATAATTAACTTTGACATTGCTTATAAACCATAGGAGTTACATGAAATGTATATAACAAATAATTGCGAAGAATCCAAAATTGAGCAAATTATTAAGAATAGCAATTTGGATAAACCTCATAGTTTTCGAGAAAAATATAAGGAAATTACTATGATGGCCATTTTATTAAATTTGCATTTAGAATTTGACCATATTAGTGCCAAAAATGCTGAACTGCCATTGGAAGCTCAATTCGCCAACCGCTGAGGTTGCGGTCCA
This sequence comes from Ontholestes murinus, assembly GCA_963969525.1. Lineage (NCBI taxonomy): Eukaryota > Metazoa > Arthropoda > Insecta > Coleoptera > Staphylinidae > Ontholestes > Ontholestes murinus. The sequence goes on from OZ018398.1 coordinate 26,455,033, forward strand.
CCAGTTTATTGTAGGTCCAGTTTGAATAAAAGGTCTTCACAAGGAATATGTTACTGTTATGGATCCTAATTATGGTAATAGTTTCCATAATTAGGATCCATAATATTAATTTCAAATATGTTTCTGAAACTGCATTTGATCTTCACGTGTTTTTTTAAAGTTATTTATTGCATTTTTTTTTTGCTCACGAAGAATGAGACTATTTACGCTCCTTTTAATGATTAAAACGTTTTTCTGCTGATGATGAGTCTTTCAATGGATCGAAACTACTCCAGAAATAAATATAATTACAACTGGAAGTACTATCTTTACCCTATACCACTTAAATTACTTAAAAAGTCTATATTGAAATCCCCAGCGATTATATAATAAACTCCCTCTTTGATTAATTTATTAAGCATAAAATCTAATTTAAAAAAAAAATTGAATCCTCTTAATTCTCAAATCAACTTGAAGTTATAACGACCAGACTGGAGCGTACTCAAGGTGGGATCTAAGAATAATACCTTAAGGCATTCCGGACTAAGTTATCTTGCCAGATGCTAAATAAACCTCCACAGTACCCTTGCTCTGTTACAAATTGAAGCTATATGATTCTTGAAGAATTTTGTTTTGACCAACCACCGAGTTCAGTAAATATTCCAATTAAATCTAATCATTTGTTCTCACATTACATTTAGATATATTTAACTTTAAATGACTAACAATTCACCAATCATTCATATTGTCAGTCTGTAACCTACCACTATCTTCCAAAATATCAATAATTTGAATTTTTTTAAGATCGTCCACGTATAGTAGGCAATTCCCAAACTTAACACCCTACACTATGTAAGAGCATTGAACCAATATGAGTATTTTGATTTACATCGTTATGGGATATGATAAGAAGTTAATAATCTTTACTTGTTTTGATGGATTTGATAAGAATAAACCCAAATAAAATCGAGTAGTTTATGCCCAGTAAAATCAGTTTGTGAATTAACACTGAATTGTCAATTCTATCGAAAACCTTTGAGACATCCATGTAGATAACATTCACTTGTTTGCGTTCAACCATTGCCATGGTACACGGCATGGTCAGTCCTGCCCCATCGCACTCATTAGACCATAATTTTCATGCAGGGGGAGTGTGTCTAGTAAAGTTTCCATTGCTACATATGGGGTGGTATGCATATCCCCGTGATACCAAGACAGGCCATTCTCTGAAGACTGTGAAGCTGCTTTTGTGCCGTTACCTTGTTTAGTCTTGATCTACCATGTTAGTGAACTATACCATAATGTAAAGCCAATGTATCATTTTGAATTGCAGTCCCTCCATAGCGCCGCTGTAGGTTTTCAAATTGTTTTCTTTAAGTGCGCATTCTATTTAAGTTTTATAGAATTAAACCTAGATATTTAAGCTGATTGGACAGCATAATTTCTTGTCATTTTACTTTGGGAGCTTTAATATTTAGCTTCCAACGATTAGTAAAAGGTACTGCCACGGTATTGTCAGGATTGATATTGAAGCCTTCCCTCTGACACGATTTTACTAAGGTATTGAGAGCGTCTTGGGGTACGGACGATATGCTGTCATATTATTACCTTATTCCAACTGCTATGTCGTCAGCATAGCTTTGAGTATAATAACCCTTATCAACCAGGGTTGTCACCATACACCATAGCTGTGGTTACCGTTCCTTTTCTCATGTACACGCCGTGAAGAGTACATCGTGGTTGGGATCAGTAGACTAATATAATGCATCGTTTGGATTTTTACTGGAAACCACTAATTCCACATTTATTTTGGAGAAGCATTTATTAAGTATATATATTTTGCTTAATTGTGAAATAACTCGCTTGAGGATTTTGATTGAGAGACATTTGATTAAATACTAATCTGCTTCAATATTCGACTCTATTAATTGTGCCAAACCCCTTCAAGAGGTAAGTCGCTTCTTTATAATAATATAAAAGAAGTTTTGTTTGTCTCGTTATGTGTGTGCACTTTTTTTTGGCATGTTTTGGTAATTACGCATTTTACTTTGGGAGCTTTAATATTTAGCTTCCAACGATTAGTAAAAGGTACTGCCACGGTATTGTCAGGATTGATATTGAAGCCTTCCCTCTGACACGATTTTACTAAGGTATTGAGAGCGTCTTGGGGTACGGACGATATGCTGTCATATTATTACCTTATTCCAACTGCTATGTCGTCAGCATAGCTTTGAGTATAATAACCCTTATCAACCAGGGTTGTCACCATACACCATAGCTGTGGTTACCGTTTCTGATTCGCTCCTTATACCTGAGGCAATCTTATGGTTTTTAAGTATGGCCTTGATCTTGATCCTATTCTAGGTATGTTGATACCCTTCTTAAAGGCCCCTCTTCTATGGTTTTGAAGGTTGTGTTGTTAAACTCCCCTTCAATATTTACGAAAATATCTAATGGAACCTCATTGTACAGTAATAAAGCTTCTATGCCTGTTGTGAGGCAGTGGAGAGGCCAGGTTAATTGGCAAACTAGTACCTATGCAGCAAATTTGCTCCTTTATCGTTGTCGATAATTTTCTCAATGACATTTAGGAAACAGGCTAAGTGGACGGTGGATTTGACCTCATCTTGTGGCTCGCTTTGGTGTTCAATATTACCCTAGTCTCTTTTCATTCCATTGGAATATAGCCCAGCGTAAAAAGGGCTTTCTAAATTGCCTGTAGTTAGGGGGTATCTTATCTAGCCCTTGCTACAACAGTGCAGGGAAAATACCATCTGGACCTAGTGCTTTGAAGGGTTTAAAGCTACCAACTCATTCATTCAATTTTTTCTTTGGTAATGAGTTTACCAGCCTTGGTTTTGCTTTTTCTAGTAGGAAGGAACATGCTTCCTTTACTAGATTGAGCAATTCCTCACAGAACGTTCTCCATGTTTTCCTTTTCAACTTTCTCAACTTCTTGTTATATTCCGTATATAGGCATCCTAGTTGCTTGTTTTCTTTGCGCTGTTAAAAAATTTCCTGGCCCACCAGGGCCCACCCCTAAAAGGAGATCTCTCTCTTTATGCACAATACAATATTTCTGAGCAGAGACGCTGCTGTTCCTAGCTCTTCATGTATGTCGAGAGAGAGATCGTTGGATCCTACAGTTATGCCCTCTCTATAGGCTCCAGTCTGTGTTCCTCGGATCTCTACACTCCATCGTGTCTCTCTTTGTGGTCTCTTAGTCGAGCACAATCTGCAAATGGTCTGGCAAAGAGGTTTTTTTCACAACATGCCAATTTTTAATTTTTCTTGCTGTGAACTAGAGTGATGTCCAAAACCTCTTGTCTGATTGCATTTGCAAAAGTATTCTCGCTACCTCTATTAATAATATCTAAATTGTTAGAGATAATGAATTCAAGAAGTTTCTTACCTCTATTATTGGTATCAGCGCTGCCATATTGTGGGCGTTGGCATCACAGCCCAGGAGAAGGTATTTATTGCCTCTTCTGCACCACTCCATGAGTCTGCTTACCTCCTTTGGTACTTTGTTCTTTTGGAAAGTAGACCAAGGCCATGACAAATTGCCTCTTGCAAAGAAAATTCCCATATCACTCCATATCATTATCAAATTTTGCGTATTATTTTAACTTTGCATATATTAGTATAATTTAGTGTGTTATTAGAATGAAATTAAAACCAATAACGCAGTTATTAAATTTATTAAAATTTTGAATGGGTTGCAAGTCCGATGATTTTATTTTCTGAAATGAATTTTTGCGTAGAGCGCGTACTATTCTAGGCGCAACGGTTTCGCCCGCCGATCGATAATTTTTTTGTATCGTTAATGATCACAAGTTTAATTTTAAACAAAGACCGACATATATTTCTATCGGAGATTTCCGAAATTGCATTTTTCGACATTTTGTTCCTTTTCTCATGTACACGCCGTGAAGAGTACATCGTGGTTGGGATCAGTAGACTAATATAATGCATCGTTTGGATTTTTACTGGAAACCACTAATTCCACATTTATTTTGGAGAAGCATTTATTAAGTATATATATTTTGCTTAATTGTGAAATAACTCGCTTGAGGATTTTGATTGAGAGACATTTGATTAAATACTAATCTGCTTCAATATTCGACTCTATTAATTGTGCCAAACCCCTTCAAGAGGTAAGTCGCTTCTTTATAATAATATAAAAGAAGTTTTGTTTGTCTCGTTATGTGTGTGCACTTTTTTTTGGCATGTTTTGGTAATTACGCAATGTCTTTTTGGGGTTTTTATGTACGAATTTCGTTTAATATCGTCAATTGGATTTCCGGAATCATTTATTCTGCTCCTGTATTGACCGTGGTATTCCCTACTCCTTCGTATTATACCCGAATTAGCTTATGCAAGTTCGAGTACATCAGATGTTAGATCCCTTTGTTCTGGAAAATATTTTCGTCCAAAAATTAGCCTTAAAGGTAAAGCGGTTGATCTAAACAAATGTCGTGATAGAAAGTGTTGGAACTGTGGCGGTTTGGGGAATTTATCATTAAAATGCACTACGCCTTAGAAGAAGCTCTTGTGGATATCCTGATGTTACGGTCTGAAAGCGGGAAATGAGCAGATGAGATGATAGAAAGGGTCGCTCATCGTTTCATAATACTTTCTCGACCCTTGATAAAACGTATGACTCTTCTATTCGTTGTATTCTAGATTATGTGTTATCTCATGTTGATAATGGTACTCATCCCTTCATCACTGTTTTAGTTTTTGGTAGAGAACTGTTAAGTTTATTAGATTTTTGGGTGACAATGGGAATCATCCCGGATTTAAGATCTACGGAATGGAAGTTCTATCATTTTGAAACGAACAATTGTGTGGATAGTATTGATACTTTGAGGTGTCAAAATTCGATTTCATCAAATGAGCTTAAGATTTTAAATAATTTTATTCATGATAAATTTGCGGAAATGGGTAACGGGTTAGGGTGTACTTCTTTGATTAAACATAAAATTGGAGTTTTGGAGGGTGTTTAACCAATTAAACAAAGATTTTATCCTGTTTCTCCCGCGTTGATGAAGCATATTGACGATGAGTTAAGGAAAATGTTAGAGAACCATATTCTAGTCCTTGGAGTAGTCCTATTGTAATGGTCCGTAAGAAAGATGATTCTTTTAGGTTTTGCGTAGATTATCGTAAACTTAATAGTGTGAGGCGCTCGTTATGTTTCTAGTCTTGACATTAAATATTCTTATTGGCAAGTTCCAGTAAAAGAACAGTCTTCCCAATAGACGGCTTTCACAGTTCCTGGACGTGAACTGTTCCAATTTAAATAAATAAAATTTATGAAACAAGTAAAACCAAGTGATATAAATTACTAATTTACCTTATTGTTTTTCAATTTAAACGTCTTCCGTTTGGTCTTCATAACGCACCTGCCACTTGGCTTATTGAGAATGTGCTTGGGGCAGATTTAGAGCCATTTGTATTTGTGTATCTCGATGATATTGTCGTCGTTACGCAAACTTTTGAACAACATATTGAGTTTTTGACAAAAGTTTTTGATAGATTAATATCTGCAGGATTAACGTTAAGTTAAGAAAAATGTCATATGTAGTGGATGCTAATGATCTTCGTGTTGACCCAGAAAAGGTTAGTGCCATACTGCAAATTCCTACTCCGATCAAAGTCGCTGATGTTCGCAGTATTATCGGGACAGCTTCATGGCATAGGAGATTTATTCCAAATTTTTTGGCGTTAATATAACATCTCACAGAACTATTAAAGAAAAACGTAAAATTCGGTTAGGGTCTTTTAAATTGATCATTGATTATTAAGGTCAAGATTGCCTTTCAAAAAATTTAACAATCGCTTAAAAAAAGGTTCGTCTCAAATGCGAGAAAGATTTGCTCAAGAAATATTATTGCGGTGCTTCAAAATACGTCTAAGATACTGGAACAAGTGACGAATTATGAACATATAAGTCGAATTTATTGGATATCCACCGCACAGCCTTGATTTACCACCCAATGTCTTCTTTTTATCCTCGCAAATTAAAATTAAGTTACGAAGTCAATGATTTTTGACTCATAAAAAAGCGGTTAATGCGTTCAAAATGCATGTTTTAGAGGACTTCAATCGGAGTGAATCAAGTGCTTCATAAATTGGTTTAAGCATATGCAAAAGTTTATTGATCTTCAAGGAGAATATTTTGAATCACAATAAATGCATATACAATTATGAATTCCTTTTTCTTTATTCTTTGTTCCCGAAATATAAAAGGTAACCCTCGTGCCATATGGAATCACAACTGCAGCCGACAAATGTTTCAACAATAAACATAAGAATTATGTCAATGGACGCAATTAATCACTAGTTTTTTGCGTCTGTTTAACCTATAATTAAAGTTTTTACTTTAACAAAAATAGTATCCTATATCAATTGCTTACCTCAAGATTTAGACGTCTTAGATGTGTCAGGGAATAAGTTAATATAATCTTCAGTAAAGAATATATACTAGAAGAAATAAAAGTAAAAAGATATAACACTTAACAAAAAACACATAAAATTAATATTTTTGGTTAATAAAAAAGTTGATATGATATAATTACTTCAAAAAAACAATACCATTTACAGAAATTACTGCCATGAAATAATTAGCAAACATTACACATTCGCATACGAAACAGCGATATGGCAATAACTCAAACTCAATTCTACATAGTAAATCCACGCGAAATACCTAAGTGAAATTAACAGCATTTAATAAACCATTTAAACAACATAGCAATAAATAATTTTAATGGAAACTTGTCGTAGATAAGACGCATTAAAATGTGCTCATTATGTTTGCGTAAAAATCGGTCTCCGCAATAAAAGTGGCTGGATATCGAATATCTTTATGTTTCTATAATATTGCTGTAGGTGTGCCTCGAGAGTATTAGAAGTGTGTGCCACATATGATGGGTCACGACCTAAGACCCCTACTCTTTCACTCTTTCTTCTGCTCTTCCCATCTTCAACTCTTTCCACTCTGGTGCATGCGTGTGCGGGTCGGTCCGATGACGAAAATAAAAAATCCGGTACGGCACGTAAAAAACACTTTTCTAGTTATCTAGGTAGACCGGATGATTCCGTGCATTAAAATGGCGTACGTTTCGCTATAAATCAAACTTTATAATTGATTCGGCTGCGAGAAATTCCGAAATCATTTGTTCAAGTCACAGAAATTTTATTTTAATTTTAAATTTTCTGGCATAGGCGAAACTATTTATGTGGGAAACGTTTACAGGTGAATTGATTACAATGCGTGATTTACATACTACACACGATTTTACTTTAATAAATTGGTAATGTAATATCGATTAGAACTTGTACTATACTTAATTAGGATGCTACATTGGAGGGATTAAATACTTTGAATTAAAGTAACTTAAAGTTTTTATTGTTTTAAAAGTAAATATTATGTGGAGTATAAAAACAGATGTTATTGTTCGAACGGCGAAAACTAGACTAACTCGGGAGCCTCCTTAGTACCTGCCTGACGACTCGCGTGTTCTCTTGGACAGCACTTTTGATATCTATTCAAAATGAAAGATTGGCACTTTGCTTTGTTATTTAATTAATGAAAAGCTTATTCATAACACTTTTGTGTGAATCGAAAGGTAAGCATAAATATAATCCACAGCTGAAGCAGGACTTTTTCGATAATTTAGAAATTATATATTATGACGAACTTATATATGTAACTACATTTGAACACGTCTGTCACATAGGTATTGGGTTTACAGCACTCCTCCCCTTAAAAGAAGATTCGAACTACAAGGAGGAATCTTTTCTATAATTTGGTCTACCTACTATAGACGGTTTATAGTTCGAAACATTAGAATCTGAAGCGCCTTTTGATCCATCATACTTGATGAAGGCCTTGCACTGAAAGAAATGCTTGGCGTTATGGTTCTGCGCGAACGTGAATCAAAATACTGCATCATTTTAATACATATACCAGGAATAGTACCGCAACATCTATTCCTTCTAAATCTTTTGCACATACAAAATATGAGGGTTCCTATCAACGATATACATAATGGTATAATTATATTTGAATGTTTATGTATTATACTATTATTATGCAAGCTAACCTCAATATCATCTGCCATTTTATCAATTTCCTCAAATTAATGTTTGCTACATTTAAATCGTCTAAATATTTAGATATAATTCTATAATGCTAACTTAAATTTTAAACATTGATATTCTTTTTTGTATTTGATTTTTTATTGCAACAATCAAATTCTAATGTTAAATCTGGTGAGAAATCTAATAATTGATAGTTCATACTAGAAAAGGTCTTGCTAGAAGTTAAGGCAGTAGATTTAGAAAAAGCTTTACAGTTTTTGGAAATGGATATTTTTCTAATTCCTAATAGTTTAAGATCAACAGGTACTGTGTCTTTACAGTTAACATTCATTATTTCGGTTTCTGGTAAAATGAAAATCCAACCCCCATTGTGCATGCACTGATTAAGTCGATTTTTGAAGTTCATCTCCACTCCACGACCGTGGTCGATCGACATAAACCAGGGATTTCAAATAACCCCATAAATAAAAATCGCATTGAGCCAAATCTGGAGAGCGTGCCAGCCATGGGAGATTGCCTCTGAGAGAGATAAGGCGGTCGGGGAAATGTTGTCGCAACAAATCCATTGAGCCTCGTGCTATGTGTGCTATGGCTCCATCTTGCTGAAACCACACGTCTCTAACGTTCATTTCTTCAAGGCTTGGAAGAAAAAAATCCTCGTTCATGTTCCTGTAACGAGCTGCATTCACGGTAACTGCGCGTTCGTTTTCTTCAAAAAAATGAGAACCAATTATTCCCATTATCGATATCGCACACCAGACAGTAACTCGTTCACAATGAAGTGTCTTCTGATGAAGTTCACGCGGATTTTCACCACTCCAATAACGCATGTTTTGCTTGTTGACAGAGACAGAAATATAAGAGTGAGCCTCATCACTGAAAAAAACGATCGCGTCTTGAGGCAGGTTGTCAAGCAGCACTTCACATGCATTTTGACGGGCAACTAAATCGCGTTCAGTTAATTCTTGCACACCAACCAATTTATAGGGATGAAGTTGAAGGTCTTCATGGAGAATTCGTCTAATAGTGGTGCCAGAAATTCCCAGAGCAGCTGCATGTTTGCGAGCCGAACGCCGGGGAGAACGCAGAATTGACTGCCTCACTCCTTCGACATTTTCCGGAGTTCTGGTGGTCCGTTGATGTCCATTTCTAGGTTTAGCGACACTTTCACACTCCTGAAATGAGTGAACCCACGACAGAATTGAATTACGGCCAGGAACGAGTGTGTGAGGAGGAATTTCAAAGCGAGCGCGAACAGGTGAACAGAGCTTGATGCCAACTGACTAGGGGACTTGGGACTTCCCCCTCCAGATACCTATTCTAATTGCTTCGTTCAGTTGTAAAACTTTCACACCTTCTCTAAGCGTAGAACTATTTATATTTTTTTTATCATACTGCTCCTTGTAAGTTTTCTCGTTGTCTCTCTTGATTCTCGCAAGGTCTGTTTTAAAAACTTTTAATTTCCTTCACCGTTCTAGGCCTCGAATAATTTATAATACAATCAATTTTAGATGGATTGGGTTTAATATCCTCAGAAGTTATTTTATGGCCTAAATATTGCACTTCTTTTCTCAAAAATTCTCATTTATCTGGCTGTACTAATAGGTTATTATCACGTAATCTTTCAAAAACTTCTACTAATTTTTTTTATTGTGCCCATTCAAGTTATTACCATAAATTACTAGTCGTCAAGGTAGACAAAATATTTTATACCTTGCAATACACTTAAAACGGAATCCATTAATTTTTTAAATGACCAAAAGGAGTTGAAAACGCTGTTCTATTTCTATCTGATTCCTCTAATTTTATCTGATGGAAACCGCTAGCTAAATCTAAAGTTGTAAAATATTTAGAATTGCCTAACTGATCTAAAATGTCAACAATGTTGGGCAAAGGATAAGAATCTCCAACAGTGTGTTCATTTAATTTCCTAAAATCAACACAAATACTATATTTTCTTTCCCCAGAAGCGACAAGCTTCTTAGGAATTACAATCAAGGGTGAATTCCACGGACTTGAACTAATAACAATAACATTTTGGGCTAACATTTTCTATTTGTTTATTAATTTCCTATCTATACGACTGCGGTAATCGGTATGGTTTAATATTAATCAGCGATGTGTCAGACAGGTCAGAATTTTATGTTTAACAGCTTCGGTACTTTTTAAATTATCCCCTTCTAAATAAAATATATCACTATAATTCTCGCAAATCCTCATAATCGCACTTTTTTCTTCTTTAAGTGACTTAATCTCAGAGATGTCCTAACATCTATTTCAGGAACATCTATTTCAATACTTTCATTACTGACACATTGCAATGATTGATCGATACATGCGCGAGGCACTCACCAAGAAACAAACCATCACGTAATACTTTTTTTCTACTAGACAACCACGAGAAATTGTGTTATTAGATACTTTAGCCAAAACAAGTTCCTCACTCCTCGGGGGAATGCAAACTTGTTGATAGATAACCATTAAATTATATTCGGAACTATTGAAACTTATCGTTCTCATAGTCAATAATACAATTTTTTCCTTTTAAAAAATTATTTCCTAAAATATCGTCGCAATTAAGTGGAAATTCTTCTGATACCTAAATCACTGTCTCGAACAATATCTAAGGTTTGAATAGACTCTGCGGCAATGCCACTAATCTTAATTGTTGGTAAATTTATGGAAATTCCCGGAGCTAACTTAGTATTTTTTATAATACAAATATGGGAACCTGTGAACAGTAATCTGTTTTTTTCAGAATTTGCAAATTTCATATTACGAAACTCTACATACGTTCGTCTAATATGACTTACTTTAGTAAATTTATGTTGAAATTATATTTAAAAATATTCATAGTGGCGATCTCTGTAATATACTTGTATGAATAAAGTAAGTTAGTCTCGTGTGAACCACGCAACAGAGAGTTTCATTTGTAACAGGTAATGGCCCAGGCTCGCAGGTGTTTTAAGATTTTCTGACATACATGGGCTGCGATGGAGATTCAATACTCTCAAATCCATTAATAGTCGAAGAAGGCCAGATGCAACTCAGTGGAAGAGAACGATGCAAGAAAAAATTTGAAAGTTTCAAGGAAAATGAAGCATGGGATCTTACAGCATTACCGCAAGGAGGAAAAGTAGTGAGTTGCAGGTGCGTTTTTAAAACCAAGTGCGATAGTAAAAACCAAGTGCGTTATAGAGCGAGACTCGTAGCTAGAGGCTTCACTCAAAAGCAGATGATTGACTATGATGAAACTTTCGCACCTGTTGTTAGGCATTCTACTTTGAGAATCTTAATAGCTTTAGCAGTCAAATTGGATTTGACCATAACACATCTTGACGTAACTACAGCTTTTTTGAATGGTGACCTAGATGAAATAGTATATATGGAGCAGCCAGAAGGCTTCGCAGTAGATGAAAATAAGGTATGCAAGTTAAAAATGGCTATATATATGGTTTGAAACAAGCTCCTCGGTTTTGGAATAAGAAAGTTGAACTTATCGGAACTAGAGTTCCTAAATCAAGATTTAGGCTCCAAGTTTAAACTAAAAGATTTGGGAGAAGCAAAACAATGTTTAGGGATGAGAATAGAAAGGAATTGGAAAGAAGGGACAATAACTCTAGATCAAGAAAACTATGTGAATAGCAATACAAAATGTAATGAAGATTTTCCTTACTAACAACTAATAGGTAGTTTAATGTATTTAAGTGTGCTTATACGACCAGATATTTCATATAGCGTGAGCTACTTGAGACAATTTAATGCTTGTTATGATATTTGAAGGGTACTAGAAGTCATTGTTTAATATATGAACGGACAGAATCAGAAGTCCAAGGCTTTACAGATGCGGATTGGGCAAATGACAAACAAGATAGCAGATCATACGCCGGTTACGACTTTAATTTTGCAAATGCAGCTATATCGTGGCAAAGTAGAAAGCAGAAAACAATTGCGCTTTCCAGTACAGAAGTGGAGTACATGGCTCTTACTGAAGCAGCCAGAGAAGGTACATATTTAAAGAATTTATTGTGCGAGTTAACCAATGTGAATGATCCAATAGTGTTGTATAACGATAACAAAGTGCGCAGAAGTTGTCTGTGAATCCTGTGTTTCATGGTAGATCTAAGCATATAGAGAAACATCAAATATGTCTGCAGATTTGTTGACCAAAGGCTTATGTGAGGCAAAACATGAAAAATTTATGTACAACATAGGAATATGTAAGATATGAATATTGATGCAATATAGTGGGGGTGTTGAAATTATATTTAAAAATATTCATAGTGGCGCCCTCTGTAATATACTTGTATGAATAAAGTAAGTTAGTCTCTTGTGAACCACGCAACATAGAGTTTCATTTGTAACAATTTAATGATCTTGTCTGTAATAAAATCATTGTTAATTTTCAAGTGGTTCTTTAATGTAGATTGATCTTCGACTGACGACTTGTTAAAGTTTGCTGACTCTTTAATGATATGCCCTGGTTTTTTACAATAATGACAAGTTAACATATTTGGTTTCGCTTCTATTCGAAATGCTTTTCTATATATTTCTCTGGATTAATATTTATTCTTGTTATGACAATTCTGAGACAATTTATTATAATTTAATTGCAATAAAATGGGGCATTTTTATTGCAATTAAAACATCTTTTAATAGAACTATCTGATATTTTGTGACTAAAAAATTTCATACTCTCATTATTACTTAATAATTCTCTTTCTTCTGTACGAGCGATCTCAATAGCATTTTCTAATGAATTTGGATTTCTAGATTTTACATGAACTTAATTGGCTCTAGTAATCCCTGCATAAAAACATTTAACGCTTGTTTTTTTAAGACATCCGATATTACAAAACCTTCCTCAATGGATTTTCCTACCGCTGAGGCGTCAATTAAATTAGATAAATATTTTTCTATTAAACTTCAATATGAGTCGATATTTTGACCTCTTTTTTGTTTAAATTAACTCAACTGTAACTGCCAAAGTGGAACTGAACGTCTTTGTGAAAAAATATCTTCTAAATGCTCTCTTAAATGAGGCTACGTTTAAAAATTTCTGTATTTGATCAAATTCCTAGCTTTACCTATTATTTTAGTTTTAATTATTCTTAATAAAATTTCTCTTTGCTCTGCTCTGATTGAACCATATGCCATTTTACATGAATCAATAAATTCTGAGATATATATTATATAAAATATAATAATAGTAGAATAGTCCAGGGACTAACCTATTGAATTTTTGCCGTATGTTTAATAAACACCCTGTAGATGAGTCTAGGCGTTTTATAGACTTATTTTCAAATTTAAGCAAATGAGCCTATTAGTAAGCGTTAATGCTTGTAAATTTAATTTTTAAATTTTTATATAATCTGTTCTCACAGTGAAAGTATTTTTTTTTAAAAGAGTATTTGTTGAAAATCTCAACATAAAGTAATATTTTAAAGTTTATTGATTATTTTTTTTGTTTTAAAAGAACTGTGTAATTTTGTTAAAGGATTTAAATAATTATTAAAAAAATGTGTCGATTGAACTGAAATAAAATAAAATGGCTCTGGCATCCTCTTGGATGTGAAAAGGTTAGGATCGTTTTCACCGTAATTTATGGCATCGATTAGCGCTTTTAATTACTAACTGTATGTCCAACATGATAAAATATTTTCATCGCAAACTCATTTATAACGGCCGTCGCTAATAAATTCATCAGACAATGGGAAGTACAGATTAGGGTTGGCCGAATATGGGCATAATTAGGCGAAAATAAAAACTGAATCAATGAAGATGCGAGGAAAATTTATCGCAGGCAATAGATGAAAATATGGGAAGATGAGCTGGATTTATTGTGGGATTATATACGGAGAGGTTTATACGATTTCGATTATTTTATTGGATAATATACGATCCGAGTATGAAACGAGGAAGGTTAGTTACATTACCCTTACTTCATAAATCAATGTTATTTGTAAGATAATATTATTTAAGGTGCTATCTATTTAAATTTTATTTGATTAGGCACTGGAGATGTTTACTTCATTATACATTTTTAAATTATTAGATTAGTTAAAAATAATTAATAATAGGGGATTAATTAGGATCACTTATTGGTTCATTTAAAGAATACGCATGGGGTATTTGATTTGATGACTGCTTACTAATTATTTAATCTGAAACGCTGCAGAATTATGCTTTAAATTCTTCAGGATTCAGTATGGTATTTGTATTGGGAGATTCCTTACTTTTGTTTGTTTCGTTTTTTATATAATTCCAAATGCAAATGTTGCTTTTTTTCTTTGTTTCATTCAGTGCATTACATAATTATGAAGATCCTCAGCATCAACCTGTATTCACAAATATCTACCAGCATGTACTGTTATTAAAACCATAAATGATAAATGCGAAAACTGTAATGCATTAAAGATTCAATTTGACACGAAAATGCATTAATTAAATTGTATATCCAAGGAAAATAAAGAATTAAAAATCAAACCAGCTGAAATGGCTCAAATACTTGATAGCCTTCAAAACAAGTTGATTAAGTGATAACAACGAAAGGAATATGGGGTAAATACTCAGAAAGGCTCTGAATCAATTTTTCAAATCACCAATTACGTTGTCAATATTTAAACCCAAGCTACTTTATCTGCTGTGGTTGAACAAGTCAATGATTTGGCTATTGACTTTACAAATCATATCTTCATTATGGCTGGAACTGTAGATGAACTTAAAGGACGTCAGATAGTTATTACACAAATTAAACTAATTTTAAAGGTAGTGTCAGAAAAACCAATGTTTATTTAATTGAGAATCCTCTGTGGCGAGGAAGGCAAATTTTGTACAAATTAATTAATTCAATCAATTAAGATGCCACAGATCTTAAATACATGTACAAAATAAATAAGACAATCTCTAAAAATAACTTTTTCATAAATAATAAATTTAAATACTCAATGATTAAACAAATTTTAAAATGTTTACAAGCTTATAATAACCATAAGTTTAATATTACGGAAATTACTTCATCGTCATCTCCAAAAAACTAAAATTAAACAGTGAATCGAGTAGCATAGTACCATTAAAATGTTTATTCATAAACATACAGTCCATTGCCACTAAATTAAATCAAATCGATAGTTTTATTAACCATACAAATGTTAAATGTTTTAATATTATGTATTTGTAAGCATCGGTTATTAGAGGAGGAAGCAATGTCAATTATTATTACCAATTTTCATGTAGCTACTCAGTTCTCTCGAAGATTATCTTCTAGTGGTGGAGTGCTAATTTTGGTGAAAAACGATATTAAATACTGTCCTTTAAATTATAACATATATTCTTCTTAAAAAGACTGTGAAATTGCTGTTATTGAAATTCTTAACTGCATTTTACTAGCTGTATATACATCTCCCTCTGGTGATTTTAACACATTTCTATTCATGCTTTCAAAAGTGTTTGATAATATATGTATTAATGGAAAGTATGTGTTTTTAGATTAAATGGTAACGATGATAATAAGAAATCTTGCTTATTGACTTTGCACACAGTTATGGTTTACAATTTATGGTTACTTATCATATACGTCTCAATAAGTGCATTGATAGTGTTGCTACTAATTATCCTGATTTAATAGTACAATCTTATTTCTTATAAGCTTAGATTATCCTATAGACGTGCTATAGAATCCTGCAAATTAGAGGCAAATAATGCTTATATAAGAATCCACAAATTAAAACCAAAGGTTATGTGGGATATTATAAATTCACAAAGATCATTACATGCACTCAAACAGACTTCAAACATTTCTGCATCAGAATTTAATACATTTTTTTCAGAAATTTCAAGTAAAATCTTATACTCATTACCTAAACCTGGCGCTGACCCTGTAATTTTAATGTGTAGAAATCCTCCCAACTGTAAGGAATATTTTTAATTTTCGGAAATTTCTATAAATACCGTACGTGAGGTTATAGGTGATTTGAAAAAAAAAGAAAAGTAGAAATATTTATGGACTCAATTGTGATGTTGTTAAGGCTGTGTTAAATACAATTATATCACCGTTGTTTAAAGTTGTTTAATATTTGTAGTCGGAATAATATTTTTCCTGATGCATTTAATGCACTAATCATCCCTGTGTATAAGAAGGGTGAGCTGAATAATCCTGATAACTTTCGTCCAATCTTCTTGTTGCTTATGTTTGGGAAAATTTTCGAAAAAATTCTTCAAATTCAATTAATTGATTATTTTGAAACTTCTAGACTTTTCCGAAACGAGCAGTTTGGTTTCCGAAAAGGCCATTCTACTACTGGTGCAATTTTAAATCCTAGTTGAAATGGTAGTAGATTGCTTCGAAAAGGGTTTAATATCTTAGTTAAGTTTTCTAGACTTATCTAAAGTTTTCGATAATTTCTTTCACGAAATTCTATTACGAAAGTTTTACTTCTATAACTTACACCCAAACAGCTGTGGGCTAATTAATTCATAGCTTTCAGGGAGAACACAAAGCGTTACATATAAAAATAGTATTTCTGCAGTCCTTCCAATTAAAGATGGTGTACCTCAGTGTTCCATTTTGGGACCATTATTATTTTTGATTTGAATCAATGATTTGCCGGATTCAGATTGTGGTGCAGAAATTATTTTATATGCTGACGATACCACACTGATTAGTAAGTCTAAACATCTGAATACGGTATCTTACCAGCATAATGAAACCCTTACTAACGTCTCTGATTGGTTCCTAAATAATAGACTTAAACTCAATATAAGCAAAACTAAAAGATTAACTTTTACTTTGGCAAAAGAGGGATATGAAAAAAACATTTGCGAAATTCTTAGGAGTACATATAGACACTCGCTTACACACATGGCGACTACCTGGCTGCCAAACTATGTTCTAATATTTTTCTTTTACGCAACCTATCTACAATAGTTTCAAAAGAAACCCTATGAATGGCGTATTTTTCTCTATGCCAGAGCCACATGTCTTACGGGCATCTGGTATGGGGTCATTCGGCGATAAGACATTGAATATTCGGACTACAACGAAAAGCAATTCGAGATATTTCAGTTTTTGGATATATGGACGATTGTCGTCAGGTATTTGTTGTCTTGAAGATTCTAACCTTCCCGTGTCTGTTTATTATTGACTGCCTCTTATATCGCCGAGTCGCCGAAAGCTGACTGTGACTCATTAATTTTCGTACTAATAATTGTATAGCAATTAATATCCATCTCGTTCTATTATCTTGAGATTATTGGGGCAGAATGAAATGAAAGACGAAACGTTTGTCTGCATGTAAAAGAATAGGGAACGTAAAACGTACGTCCTAGCTCGCGCTTACGAATTATTTTCATTATTTATTGTTTCTATCGAATTAATAAATAATTTAAATATTCATCATGCTGAAAAATAAATCACTAAAAAGTCAATCCCAATTTATGCTGATGAATGTGTTCAATTATTTTGAACGTAATTATCCAAATGAAATAACAATGAATACTGAGGTAAGTTTCAAATAGTAATATTGAGGTTATTAAACATTCTGAACTGGAACTAATTATATTTAGAGAACTGCAGAAGCTTGCGGTGTCAGTGTAAGTACAGTAACGCGTACTAGACATCGTTTTAGTGCTGCTGAAGCTGCGGATACTTCAGTTATTCTAACGCCACAAAAGAATCGACAACGGAAGAAAAGCTTCCCAGTCGATGTACCAAATTACATTAAAGATGCTGTAAAGCGTGAAATTTATGAAATGCATAGTAAATGTAAGTTTTAAAATCTATTTATAAGAAATAATAATTATATGTGTCATTTTGATACTTAACATCAACACAGTTAATATGAAGTGCCATACAACTATAACATATTTTTAATATCATACATTTTAGTGTTACCAGTAACAATAAAAAATGTTACAAATAAATTAAAAGTAGATATTTTCTTCGAATTCAAAAAGACCAGTCTGTGTTCACTTATGACGTCAATTGGATTCAAATTTAAGATAGATGATGAGAGAAGAGGACTTTTTGAACAATCGCATGTTGCTGCAGCACGTGCCAAATTTTTACGGGAGTATTTCACAAATAAAAAGGAACTGTTATTTGATCCACTTTTCTTAGACGAGACGTGGATTTTCAGCAGAGGTTCCACAAAACGAAGCTGGCACGATAATGATAAAAAATCCATAAGAAAAAAACCAATTGGTGAAGGAAATAGGTAACTTTTATTTCGAAGTATCTACATAATTCATTTTAAGAAACCCTAATAGACTCAGAGCTGGTGAACAATTTGTGTGTTTCATACTAGCTGAATTTTAAATAAAATGAATGTAATTATTCTGAGGGATGACTGTTGCTCTCAAGTATTTTAAATTTAAAAAATAATGTAAATAAATAAAGTTAAAGTTGCTGAAACTATAGTCACAAAAAATTAAATGCAAGTTATACAAACTAAAAGTGTTATTTATTAAATAAAATATATAACGAAGTTGCAGCCTCCATTATAAAAGTATTTGTTCACAAAATATACAATTTAAGTGTTTCTCTCATAATAGGTTCATTGTTCTAAGTACGGGTAACAGGGACGGTTTTGTAGAAGGTGCATTCTTAATATTTGCTTCTAAAAACAAAACGCATGACTACCATGATAATATGGATGCTGATTTGTTTAAAAAGTGGTTTGCAGAAAAGCTACTCCCTAACCATGAGCAACTGACCTTAATAATTTTAGACAACGCTTCATAACATTGCCGACTAGCAGAGAAAGTCCCAAATGCCAGCTGGAAAAAAAATGTTAATAGAGAATTTATACAATAAAAATATCACATTTTCGGCTGACATACTGAAAGTAGAATTGCTGGTATTAGCAAAAGAGCATTCAATAACAAAAAAAATTGAAATTGATGAATTGGCACATCAAGCAGGACATAAAATTCTGCGCTTGCCACCTTATAATATAACTGCCAATTCAATGCAATTGAACTTGTTTGGGCAAATTGCAAAGAACATTATAATAAAAATATTGACAGAGAAGGGTTTTGAGATGACAAGGTGCTAGCAATGTGGAATTAATCCCTAATAATGGTTAACAAAGAAACATGGAAAAAATGTATAGAACATGCTGAAAAACAAATGGAGGAATGGTGGAAGATCCTACAAAAATTTGAGGGTATTCAAGAACATATAACCTTTACTCTAGGAGATGGCTCGAGCAGTGATGAAAATTATGATCTGTCATCATCTGATTAATATAATTCGCTTTTTTTAGTCAAATACATATTATTTGTACAGTTTACTGAATTCCTTTACTAATAAATTAAAAATACAAAAACATTCCGTAAATATACAACAATGAGTCTTACTAGGACTACAAAACAAATCACATATTAAAACAACTAATACCTCGATATTGAATTATGCAAAAGTAATTTGCGTGTTACAAATAGCACAGCTATCAAAGCAACACTAGTCTGAATGTATTTATTTCTGTTAAATAAACTAATAAATAATTAAATGTACTTTTATTTATTAGTTTATTTAACAAATATAAATATATTCAAACTAGTGTTGAAAAAAAATTGCGAAAGAAAACGAAAAGGTTATTTTGACAATTTAAAACAGGGATGTTTCGATCGACAATGGGTGCTTCCCCAAAACGAACATAATCATTGTAAGATAACGGTGGAGTAATGGTTGGAGAAATTAATTTTTCCCACCTCCTCTAATTTTTATCATGAGTGAAACAATAAGAAATACTAAAACACTGAAAACATTTTTGTTTTTAATTTGGTTTGTATCTACACAATAAGGGGAATTTAGTGCAACGTTTTCGACAATAGATGTCACCTTAATATGTCTGAAGGTTTAAAACTTGAAGACAAATATTTCCTCTCTTTAAATACACTATGTTAATCAGATCAAAAATTAAAACGCGTCTATTGCTGTTGCTGACAGGAAAACAATCATTTAGTATTTTCATACTATAAAAGATCATGAAAGTAGAAATGAATAATAAACTAATTTTAATAGATAAATAGGAATAGAAATAATGAAAAAAATAATTAAATTAACAGAGAAGAAAATATGAAGCAACTATTTTGTTATAGTGAAATTTAACACGACCAATAAACTTACAGATTAGAGAGTTAATAAAAATAATAAACAAAAAGAGGAACACAAAACAGGAATAAGATAATAATTATTCAAGAAACTTCTAGTTTGATAATGACAAGTTAAAATTGTCGAAACTATAGACACTATATATAAATAAAGTCAGTGTCATACAAACAAAGTTAAAAAGTTTTTTATTTGTGAAGAATAATGTATAATGAAGTAGAAGCCTCCACCGTTAACAGTTAGATATAAATTATTGTTCCCTGCAAACAACAGTAACGGACCGGTTTCGATCTATTTTGAATCTCATCAGCGTAGCGCAGTTGAAGACAGGGAAACGAGTTAGATTATGCAATCTAACGCCGATGGACTTTTTTCTTTGGGACTATGTGAAGGAAAAGGTGTATGTGAACAAGCCTGAAACAGTTGAACATCAAGGAAATACGGCGCGTTATTGGTGAAATATAGTATGCGAAAATGTTATTCAAAATTTCAACAAAAGAATAACCCTTTGCCAGAGGTTCCAGAGGTTTCGTGATGGCCATTTGAATGATGTGTTTCACGTTTGATCGGAACTATTCTGCTCTGTGTCAAAAATTTCTTGAAATGTCATGGCGCCAGTCCATGCTCTAATGTTTCCCAAATTTGTCATTTACTTTCGGCCTACTCCCCCAGTTCCTTCTATCTTGCCGCGCAGGATAAGTTGTAGAAACATACATTCCCATTTACTTTCATACCCATTTATAAGTTTTCCAATACAGCCTGAAAAATTTCCTCCGAATAAAGGTTAAATAGCAGAGGAAATAGATTTGACCCTTGGCGCATACCGCGGCATATTTCTAAAATAGACTTAGACCAAAAAGACATAAGGTGCATTGAGAGTTTGTAATGGAATCAAACAGCCAGAGTAAGAGTAGATAGAGAAGTACTCTTACTCTGGCCGTTTGATTCCAGTACAAACTCTCAATGCACCTAATGTATTTTTGGTCTAAGTTTATTTTTCTCAGGATATCAATTAGTTTATGTCAAATGCCTTTTCGTAGTCTAAGAAATAAATGCATACTGGTTTGCGTCGGTTATAGCAGTTTTGGATAATCACCTGGATTGCATTTAGTACTTTTCTGGTCTCTAGGCTCTCTCTAAATCCAAATTGTGTTTCCCCTATGACAGTTTTTTCTTTAGCACTTTCAGAAAGATTTTGAAAATATGGTTCATAAAACTGATGAGTCTATATTGACTTCCTTTTTTAATTTTTTCTTTTGTGATTCTTGGGTCTGTGAAATTATTTCCAGATTCCTTATATGTTGTTCTACTGTCAATTAACATATTAAAGGCGGGGGATCTTGACGAAAGTATGCTAGATAACGCGGTGACCACCCCGCCTCGTTTTTCGTCCTAAAGCGGGCGATATTTATGCTTATGTTTATGTTTATTATTCTTTAGCTTACTTTCCAAAAAAAAAATATATATCAACGTACAAAAATTTTGGATAGACGAAGCTGGGCGGAGTTAGTGCAGCAACGACGACCTTCCACTCTAACCCTTGTTTGTCCACGATGCTGAGGGAGCAAATATCCACTTGGACATCTGGATTCTTCTATAAATGCTTTTATTTTCTATTTTGTCCCCTTTTTAGGGGAGACTTTTAGCTGTTAATGTCAGCATGATAGATATAGATATATGTATATTTTGTGTAATCATAAAAAAATTTAGACTTAAAAAAGTTTATTTAATTAAACTCTTAACACTACAAGAAATATTAAAAAAGAACTAAACACTAATTACAAAAACTGTTTTAAAGTACATATTTATGAAAATAATCTAGTATTTTTTTATGAGTGTGATAATGTTGATAACACTCGCCAAGAGGTGCATGAAATGCAAAACTCGCATTTGAAGCAAGTCAACTTTCTTTTTTTATGTGCCGCACAAACTACGCAGTTTCGTTGGGCATGTAGCTTTTTGTCTTTATTTTCTATCCGAATTAATTTGTGCTCTTTGATGTCTAGCGAAAGACGTCCAGGCGGATCAATTTTATATCGTGGAGTCCGTGGTGCCGAGTTCGATGGACCAGGTTGTGGCTCTTCAATGTCCATCAATTCCAGATCTTCGGTTTTTTTTTGTTAGCTATAAGACAGCGTGATAATTCTAACAAATATATTGTATATGGCAAGCTATTATTATTATTATGCATATTATATACTAAATAGGAATTGAAAAATGCGTAATTTAACAAATACATTACAGCCCACTTAGTCCACTTTCTTGTTTTTCGCAATATTGAGTAATACGAAAGGTACTGGTCTGCCCTATCAACACCTTTCATATAGTTGTTGTATTCTATTACGCATTTAGGTTTCTTTATTTTTGTATTTGTGTGCCAATCTGTATTGGAGCTTTCTATTAGTTCACTCGAATGAATATTCGAAATCATCCTCACTTCTCTCTTTGACTGCCAAATTTGTAATAGCACCTTTTCTCTCCTTTTCTCCGGAAAATTGACTGTCCGCGTTGCAACTTATTATTTTTTAATTCATGTGGAAGTCCTTGGTTTACACGTATTGTTCCACAACTTCGAATTTTATGTTTTAAAAGAGTTTCGTTTATATCTATACTGTTATAATAATTATCCGTAAACACATGATAATATTTGTCTTTTTTCGACGTTTTGATGGTGATTTCGGTTAGTTTCTGTTACCATCATTTCGTAGAAATTATCATCAAGGAACACATCCAGAGATCCTTCAACGCCGTTCTGTGGTAAAATATTTAACCCCGTTCGATCCAAAAACGGTTCTATGGTAGGTGGAATGTCGACTTCAGTCCATTGATGTATAATTTCTTCTACACAATCATTTTCACTTTCATCATCGTTAATCGGTAGTGGAAAAACTCGGGTTATTCTCATAGGTCGTATAGAACTATCACTATCATTATCGTCAATATCACCATCATTATTATCAATATCTAACTCTTTTTCATCGCAATCAACGTCACACAAGTCGTCTGCATATTTCTCTTTATTTTCGAGTGAAACCATATTGAACGATTTCAAAATTTACTGTAAGTGGAATTTGAACAACCGATCAGCTTCAAACCACAAAACATACTAAATACAAATGTGAAGTGGCGCATTAATTGGGCAATGTGGTTGCAAACCGTACCAATACAACTCCCGCCATTAAGCTACAATCGAGATAAATCGTAGTACTACGACTCCCGCCTTTAATGTGTTAATAACACTTTTACATAGTTTTGGCTGTTTACTGGTAGATGTGGTGTTGATTTGTGGCGTATTTCTGATATCTTCTTTAACTTTTGTGAAGGTAAAAGTTGTCGTGCATGGTTTGTAGTTTTTTCATTTCTTTGAATTGTTGTTTTAGGCAGTTATTTTATGCTACTCTTAATTTAGTCCTTATTCCTCTGTTGAGCCTCCAATATTTGTTTCAGTGCTGAGGTTTGTTTCTTAACGGGCGCCGCGGCAGTGTGTAATTTCGCATCGCTAGGGTCCAGAGGTGGTGGGGGAAGGCAAAAATCAAATTGATACTAGAAGAAAACTAAGTACGTCATATTATTAAGCATACTTGAAAGCTTATAAAACTGAATTTATAGATTCTTAGGTGTACCCATATAAGTACAATGAACCCTCAAAGTCAAACATTTCTGAGAGTTGTGCAACGCGCTATAATATGGACCTTTGTTAATTACTTCTCAGTCGCCCCCCAATCAAACTGTCATAACTATTTTATAACATAATAATAAATATAGTTTTTCCTATCCAATAACATTTTTTACATTGCTCTATCTAAACTGAAGTGGTAGTTATAACTAATTAAAAATAAGCAATTTGTATTTTTAAATTTCAACTTTAAATAGGTCAAAATAAATTTTAACAAAAATTAGAGGTATAGCGTTAACTTCAAAAAATCGCCCACAGTCTCCTCTATATGTCCATGCAAGAAATATTTTTATATCGATCCCCATTTAATAGTTATGATTTTTTTTCTTCAGCAAGTCATGTTCAAAAAGCGAGGGCAGCCGCCCATTATGATGTTGCCACTTGGAAATCGGCGCGCTCTTTGCTGTATGTAATACAATATTCGTTTATTTCAAACACTTGAGGAATTTTTAACAATAATTAATTTACTGTTATATCCGCTATGACGACTTGCAAGAATTAAATTTATACTGGTCCCCTTTGGAGAGTTATAATATTATTTTATGGAAAACGTTCAGAAATTAGAAAAAAACACGAAAATATTTCGTAAAATCTACAACAAATGAGTCTTATTAACACTACAAGAATAAATCACTTTTAAAACAACTACTTCTCTAGCTAATACCTCGACAGACATTGAATGATACAAAAGTAATTTGCGTGTTACAAAATAGCAAGGCTATCAAAGCAACACTAGTTTGAACCTATTTCTTTCTGTAAAATGAACTAAAAATTATTGAATGTACGTTAAATAGTTTGTCAGTGACTATATTATGATAAGTTTGGAACAAGAAATGAATTTAGGTTGATGTAATTAAAAATAAATTACCAAAAGCAATTAAATAATTCAATACTCAAGTTTATAACCAATTGCATCTTGCACGCCGTCATAGCGGATAGAACAGTAAATTAATTATTGTTAATAATTCAGATTTCCTCAAGTTTTTGAAATAAACGAATATTGTATTACATACAGCAAAGCGCGCGCCGATTTCTAAGTGGCAACATCATAATGGGCGGTTGCCCTCGCTTTTTGAACATGACTTGCTGAAGAAAAAAAATCATAACTATTGAATGGGGATCGATATAAAAATATTTCTTACATGGATATATAGAGGAGACTGTGGGCGATTTTTCGAAGTTAACGCTATACCTCTAATTTTTGTTTAAATTTATTTTGGCCTATTTAAAGTTGAAATTTAAAAATAAAAATTGCTTATTTTTAATTAATTATAACTACCACTCCAGTTAAGATAGAGCAATGTAAAAAATGTCATTGGATAGGAAAAACTATACTTATTATTGTGTTTTAAAATAGTTATGGTGGATTGAGTGGGGGCCGACTGAGAAATAATTAACAAAGGTCAATATTATAGCGCGCTGAACAACTCTCAAAAATGTTTGACTTTGAGGGTTTATTGTACTTATATGGGTACACCTAAAAATCTATAAATTCAGTTTTATAAGCTTCCAAGTATTCTTAATAATATGGCCTACTTAGTTTTCTTCTAGTATCAATTTGATTTTTGCCTTCCCCCACCACCTCTGGACCCTAGCGATGCGAAATTACACACTGTGCGCCGTCGGCTTAGTTTTTATTATTTTAGTAATATGGCGGATGGTAATAACGTCCAATCCTGCGATAAGTGCCGATACAAGGTGAATAACCCCTTATTATGTGATAAATGTAACAGATATTTCCACCCAGAGTGCTACAAACATCCTCGGCATATAAAAAAATGCCCAGTTGAGCCGACCGAAGAAGATTCGACAATGGAGAGCGCACCCAACATGCCTGTCACAGAACACATCGATTTCAAATTGGAAGCATACATACACTTCAAGCAACTGGTACATAGTTTAACAATCACAAATAATCTTCATACGGATAAAACAAACTTTTTGGAAAAACAATACACCAAATTTAAAGGTCTGTATGAGGAGGTTATGAAAACAAATTCAAATAATGTCAACTCAAGTGAAGTTGCAGCCGTAGCAGAAAGCGAGATGAAGGACACGTGCATATCCCAACCCAGTAGTAAGGTAGGCAACTCAATTATCAACACTGATATTACTCTTAATCAAAATAAAAACATAAAACCGGTGTCTAAAATTCAATTTAATTTCAGATCTATGTCGAAATCTGAAACTACCACCAACAAAGCGATGCCTAATATGGAGTGGCAGGTTGTCCAGAGAACTAAGAAACCGAGAAAACGAGTCGAAGGATCTTCATCATCATCTAACTTGAAAGGAGTGGAGAGAAATGCTCATCTACATATATGCAGGTTGCACCCAACCACAGAAAAAGAAGATCCACTAAACCATTTAAATGAAAACCATATTAATCCCGCCGAAATTAGTAAACTACAAGCTCGACGCCCAGAAGTATATTCTTCATTTAGAGTCTCTGTTCCTCTCAATGAATTAGAATTAACAGAGAACCCAATGATCTGACCAAAAGGAGCTCAACTAAGTCGTTTTTTATTCCCGCGATGAGAGAAGAAGGATGGGAACAAAATACAAATGAAAATAACCTGAAAATTTCGCAATCAGATTGCAAACAAAAAACAATATGGGACATAATAAATACAAATACAGGCAGAAAAAAATGTGTACAAATCGAAGAACATCTAACAGCTGAAGACTTCAATAACTTTTTTATAAATGTCACTGAAGCAATAAGCTCCGACTGGTCGAGTACAAATACATATCAAACATATCTCTCAACTATACATGTAAAACATCATTCTTTCTACTTACATCCTGTGACATCAAATGAAATTGAACGCTATATTGGACCTCTAAAATCCTCAAAAACTATGGACATATTTGGAATACATAGTCAATTAATTAAATTTGCATGTTCATACATAAAAGAAATTTTATGCATTATTGTAAACACTATGTTCTAAACGGGCGTCTTTCCAGACCTCATGAAAACTGCCAAAGTACTACCCATTCATAAAAAAAAACACATCACTGAATAATTATCGGCCTATTTCGATTTTGCCCATACTATCAAAAGTTGCTAAATATGCTATCTTAGAACAATACAAACATATAATTTCAAAATACATACCATCTTTTCAGCATATATATATATATATATATATATATATATATATATATATATATATATATATATATATACAAACTATTCATTTCCATTGAGGGACCCCGAAATAATGTATATCCACCACAACAGATTAAAAACGACAGACGTCATGAGCGAGAAGGCACGGCTTTTCAACGCACTACCAAATCATATACAGGAACTTCCCTTGTCCAAGTTTAAGAAACAAATAAAAATTTTAACTACAGAACACTGTTTGTATAACATTAATGAATTCTTTACATTAATGCGCAATATGTAATTAATTATATTTCTAAGAATATTTTTTATGTTGACTACATGTATACTTACATGGAATAATTTTATTTATTTATTTATAATTTTAATGGTTGTTTTTTAGTCATTTCGATCAGATGAGTAACTTTACCATAGAAATCGCTTTTATTTGCTGTTGTTGCGTAAGTGTTGATTTGTAGTAGCATTGTTCAGTCAAAGTGCGGTATAAAGGTGTTAACACACTTTTCGACATTATTATTTTCGATATTCTTGTGTTTCATTTCCGGACTTATATATATTGTTTCACCATTTGTACATAATTGTCCAGATCCTTTCCATACTCCTAGTATTGTGTCGTTTTTTCTCTAAAATAGTGGTGGCAAGTTTCCCTGCTTCAAACAAGCTTTGCATATTCCACGTGCTAATCTTCTTGTCTTAATTTGGTCTTTCTATTTCATTTAAAACTGTTCCCCTTGGAAATCCGATTTTGGAACTTCTCAGCCCTCCGGTACACCTCAGTGTTGTATGATGATATCATGTGATTCTCTTGGGAAAAAAAAGTTTTTGGGGGTGGATTTCGATTGCCTTCTTCCAGTAGTTGTTTAGCCGTACCTAAAGTGGTGAACAGACGTTGGTTGTAGCTGCCTACTCTGGATAAGACGCTACAGTTGTGGATTACTCTTAGCTCGTTACTCATCTTCGACCTTACCATCAAGGATGACACTAACAGGCTTCAGCTAGCATCGCTCTTCAGATCATTGAAAGTGCTGAGGTCTCTCTCTCTCTCTCTATACGATAAAGTGTTAATTAAAAAAAACGCCGAGAAGACAAAACAGACAAAAAAAATAGCAAAGTAAAA
This sequence comes from Ontholestes murinus, assembly GCA_963969525.1. Taxonomy (NCBI): domain Eukaryota; kingdom Metazoa; phylum Arthropoda; class Insecta; order Coleoptera; family Staphylinidae; genus Ontholestes; species Ontholestes murinus. The sequence continues at coordinate 26,483,162 of OZ018398.1, forward strand.
CTAAAAAGCACGTTTAAATATCTAATTAAGAAAATTGCAAAGTATACACAGAAAACTAAACGAAATCTAAAGAAGAAAACAAAAAATACATTTCATACATTCAATTTGTTTCAACTTTGAAAATGATAGTAAATGATTGAAACACGTATCAATCATTTAAAATACGAGAATAATTTATGAAGATATGAATCACTATCCATCGTTAGGTACTTATTAGGGCCTCATATCTTATCGTTATCATTGAAATCAGTATTTCCGTTAATATAAATTATAAGGAAAATGAAATGACTAGCATTTGAACAATGTTGTTAAAATGCATAATATTTTTCGGGGCAATTTCGACTGTATATGGCTATTCACCATTTAGACAATGTAAGTAAAAACATCGCATATAGGATATATTATATATATTTATATATAAAATTTATTTTAGGTGAGAATGGTGCAGCAACTCCAATTAAAGTACAAATAAATGATTGTATTCAAGAACCATGTATTCTGCACCCAGGAAAATCTCTCAACGCCAATATTACCTTCGACGCTCGTAAGTAGTGAAGTAATTTGTTTCTTTTATTGATGTGTTATATGGTAAAAATAATCATGTTAATTACCTCAACAGTCAATGTTACATTTAAAAAGTATAATTGAAAACTTGTGTAAATCTTAAATAATGGGATATCTCTAGTTTATTTGCACTAAAATCATATGCGTAATAAAATTCTGATTGCTTATAACTGACGACATCTGAAATGTCAAGATCAGACATTTCAAATACATTACTTCCCCAACAAGTGAATCCATAGATAAATCGCTATTTTACCAGCCCTAATATGTATACCTATATAGTTGAAATATTTTGCACTTTTATTTTCAAATACGGTAACCGATTATTCAATTTTAGCGTATGATATCGAAGTCATGAAAACTATGGTCAACGTGACCATTCATCCAACAGAACTGAGCTTTGTAGTTGATAAAGAGTCCTGCAAACATTTGATGAGAGGCTGGTGCCCATTGGAGGTAGATGAGAGAGCAATATACAATTTCAAGATGAAATTACCCATTTTAACACCACCGGTCAGTTTTATTTAGAACAACAATACAGTGAATTCATTTCTGGTACATTTTTCTTTTAGGTTACTATAACTTTGGAGACTCTATTGCTAGCGGAAGATAGGCATGGTACTGTGGATGTAATCAATTGTTTCGAGACTACTTGTAAAATCGTGTATGGATAAATTAATAAGAATTAAAAGAATCTTGGAGGCGTTTAGTTCGTGGTTTATTTTCAATTTGTAAATTAAGAAGACCTTTAACATCTTTATACCTCTTGTAGTTTATATTTGTAAACTAGTTTCGATTGCATGGTAAACTAAATGCTTAAATTAGGAATGTATATGAAATCTAAAATTCTTCAAACAGAGGAGTGTACAACAGGTAAACCTGGTCGTTAATGATGGAATATCCTGGATAAATTTTTGATTTGTGAACTTCAAGGGCTTCCAGTAAATCTATTTTTTTCTTTGTAGGCGAGATGATTAGTATCTATTTGTGATTTTGCATTAAAAAGTAAATTACGTATTTTATTTTTTCTTTTTTTGATTTGAAAACTATATCAATAATATGATAATTTACAAAAATATTTAAAATGTTTAAACTTATTATACCAAAGATTCGTTGTTCAGGAATCTTTAGTTTTCTTACTACTACCTTTCTAACCCATTTGAAATGCGTCATCCATAAAATCTTAAATCAATACTTAAACCCCAAAGTAAAAAATCTAATGGGCTAAGATCCGGAGAACGAGCAGTCCACTCTATAAATCTTCTGCGATTCCATTGATTTGTAAAATTGGCATCTAGAAAATCTCTAACCCATCTATAATAGTGAGGAGATGCTCCATCTTGTTGAAACCAAACATTGTGCGGTAACTGCTCATTCTGTTGAAGAAGAATAATTTGGTTATTCAGTAAATATAAATACTTGTCACTATTTAAGTTTTCGTCTGCTATAAAAAATGCGTATAAGCCTATTTTCGACAATTCCCATCAAACATTCAATTTCTGTGGATGCTGTGTATGTGATTCATGAATCTAAAGAGGATTCTCATTTAGCCAATAACTTGAGTTGTAGCGGTTATAAATATGTCCCATTTAAATTTAAAAAAATGAGGGTATTTCCAGTTAAATCTCAAGTATATTATTAACAAAAAATGTATATCAGATACATTTTGCCTTATTGCACTTACCTGCAAAATTTCAAAAATATCGTCCGTTTTGTTTTAAAGATGTTTACTTGGTTCCATTCTTTATCTTAACCCTGTATATAATAAGACCTTAAGGCCTTCCAGACTAAATCCCACATTATCATTGCTTTCTCACAAATTTAAACAATATGATTCTTGAATAAAACGGAAACATCAAAAATAACGCTGAAATACTTAAAGAACTCGGTTATAACCAAATGTATTTAGTTAAGTAAATATTCAAATTAAATCTGGCTATTTGTTTTCGAAAATGTCATCACACTACATTTAGATATATTTGAGTTTATATGGTTGGCAATGAACCAATCATTCACATTATCACAGCCAACCTGTAACTCACCACAATCTTCCAAACTATTAATCGTTTGAACAACTTTAAGATCGTCTATGTACATTAGGCAATTCTCAAACTCAACAACACCCACTAGATCATTTATAAACTATATAAAGAGCACTGGAACAATATTAGTATCTTGACGTACACCGTTGTGGGTTGAGATAAAAAGTTATTAATCTTTACTTTAAATGTAACTGTATATTTATTTATTTTGGCAACTTAAAGTTTAACACACGTCAAAAAATTCGGTTTTAACTTCTACAAAAAGTTAACAACATTTATAAACCCTGGGTGCAAGAAATTTAAAAATCCGACCTTTCGTTAAAAAGTCATGTTCAAAAAAATGAAAAATAAAGGAAAATCGAATTTTCGTTTTTAACCTTTAAAATAAGTATGTGATATTCGTGATCTACCAATGCAAGAATTTTTAAAATTCCATATTTCTGTTAAGAAAAAAAGAAAAATCTGAGTGGGCGATCACAATTGAAAATTGAGCTGTCAACCTGCCCATATCGTTTTTCATTAGTTAGTTTTTAGAGTATTAGTATGTTTAGTTTTTAGATTATTCCGATGATTTTTGGTTTTTTGTTTGTTACTATTGAAATTAGAGTGTAACACTTTTGCTTCTTTTAACTTAAAAACGGCCATTGTTATCAAAATTTTCAGAGTGATAAAAGTTTCTAAAATAAATTTTCTATTAAAATGTGGAAGAATAAATGTAGATTTAAAGTAAAAAATTTTGAGCAAACAAATTTTAGGAATATCCTGTATAGCCTATTCCTGTGGTCCGATCGAAGTGACAAATTGCTTAAGAAATTTACTTGATGTTAGTTTACGCTGTACCAAATTGCAGCAACTCTACCACGAACGGTATTGAAAATATTTAGAAAAATGAGTTAAAATTTCTTTAACTTTGATGGCCTGTATCATGGTCATTTTAAGACTTTTATAATATTTTTTTACGAATCATCATCATTTTCACACTAAAATATGTGGTCACAGAAATACTCTGTATATAAATAAATTGACACAATTTATGAAGAAATATGTCTCTAGGGTTTGGAATTAAATTCACTTGATTCAATTTTTGAAAGAAGACTAGGAATATATGGCCAGATTAATAACACAAGACCATGCTCAAATTATAATCTCCACAAAATAAGAATCTATGCTTCACTTTTAGAGATTCCAAGACATTGCAGTGGTTAGTTTATGTAACTTCAAAAGAGAGATATAAATTTCACCAACAATGTATTTAATACATGATTTATGGATCATTTCTCATTGCATCTATAGCTTGATCTCCTCAATGCGTTACTAATATTAATAAATTGGAACGGGTACAGAATAGATATAACAATTCAAATATTGTGGTTGCTTGCTATTTGCAGATGATTTAAAATTATTTCTATATAGATGCCTATTCAAGCTGCGGTGCATAAGTGAAACATACAACACTTTTCCCTGTCATTTATAGAGTTCACTTTCAAAAATAACTTTAAATTATCTGCAAGTAGCAAACAACCACAATATTTGAATAATTTAGCAATATCGTTAATAAATAAGATAAACTCCAGTGGGGCCCTTGAGGTACACCAGATGTCACATCCATATATATATATATATATAACATAGCTACCATAGAGGAGTTAGAACAGGCCTCACTACACCTAAGTGATACCATTGTAGCAGCCTATGAGAAAAGCTGCCCGGTAAAACGGTGGTGGAACAAGGAATTGGATCGATTTAGGACTTCCTATCGAAAATCCTTCAACAAAGCCAAAAAAACAGGCAACTGGTCAGCCTACAGACAGGCTCTGACTAAATTTAATACGCAACTGAGGGAGTCTAAACGAAAGGACGGGAAGGCCTACTGCGAGGGAATCGACAATCTGACCCCAGCAAATAGACTCCGGAAGGTCCTATCAGAGGACCATACCAATGCGGTCGGCATCTTAAAACGAACTGACGGCAGTCACACCAAAGATCAACAGGAAAGTTTAGAGCTACTCCTAGGTACTCACATTCCGGGATCAAAAGTAGTGACTAAAAACACAATTGCGGCTAGTACCGACCCAGTGGTTCACTGCTCCAATCGAGACAGCCGCTGCTTAGCGGGGAACATATACATGCTCAGCAAAATGACTTGGTCTATAAACAACTTCAAGCCATATAAAATCCCAGGAATGGACGGTATCTTTCCCGTACTACTGCAGCGCGGGTTGGATATAATTGCTCCAAGACTCAGGAAGATATACAAACCAAGCTATGCACTAGGGTATATACCCCGGTTGTGGAGGGAGGCAAAAGTGGTATACCCTCAAATGCTAAGCAATTCGAATTTCAAGCTGGCAAATCCACTGTCGATGCTCTACACCACCTCGTGAAAGAGGCAGAACGAGCCATCCTATACAAGGAAATAGCAATCGGAATATTTGTAGACATAGAGGGGGCCTTTGACAACACCTCATTCTCTGCAATAAAACGAGCAGTTATAAATAAAGGACCATATCCTTTCACGATAAGATGGGTGGAGGCAATGCTTCAAAGCCGACTAGTAACAGCCTCTCTAGCAGGACCCACAGTTTCTATGACTGAAGCCAAGGAGTGCCCTCAATGGGGAGTTTTGTCCCCCACACTATGGTCAATAGTGGTGGATGGACTCCTGGATGAACTGCATGGAAAGGGCTTTATAATCCAAGGCTACGCAGATGACATCGCCGTAATAATCAGGAGCAAGAATGCAATTGATATGTGCGCCAGAGAACAACTCGTTGACACTCGTGTGGGTCCCAGGGCACGGTGATATTAAAGGCAACGAAAGGCGCACAGAAGAGAGGTGGTGCAAAAATGGGCAGAGGACAGAAGACGCAAGCATTGGAACAATGTACCAGGTCTACGTCAATCAAAACGACTCATCAAAACCGATCACAGCCACAAGGTGCTTGAACTCACAAGGAAAGAGTTAAGAACTTTCAACGGACTCATGACATGGCATTGTGCCCTCCGATATAATTTGTGGAAAATGGAAAAAGAGGAAATTGCAGATTATGTGATTCGGCAGATGATACGACAGAGCACATACTATGCACTTGTGTCGCGATTGTTCACAAGCGTCTTTCACACTTCGGTAGGGACCGATTATCCCACGAAGAAGTGAGCAATATCACCCCCAAGAAAGTTACCAGGTTCATGGAGGACATGGGATTGATTGGGAAGTGATTTGTTAAGGGTAGAACAATAGATCTTTTAGATCGCAGTTCAAGAGAGGCTAACATCTCACTATCACCCTATTTTAACTTATAACCTATATGGAACCAAAACCAAAGGTCTCTAGAATTTACGTTCCAAATAATACTAGATTTGTGGACATGGATCTTCCCTCGCAGAACCCGTATTTCCTTAATAATGATGTGTTTGCACGCCCATTTAATCTGCTCAGGTACCAATGCATCCAATATTTTAGGCATTACGGATTGGATTCAAACACCCCTATAGTTATTCATGTCTTCTCTATTTTCAGCTTTAAACAACAGAGTTATGTAGCTCCTATTCATATTGATGGGAGGATTTAAACAAAATTGTAATTGGCATACACAAAGAAAATATACAGTTTTTTTATAAGGCATATAAGGCAAGCTGAAACACCATCTGGGCTAATCGCACATCTGTCTTTAAGATAAATAATACTCTGAAACACAGACTTCTTACTTACACAAAATGTATTTAAATCAATTTGATTAACACATCTCAAATTTTGAATATCAGTATCAATTACTGTAAATACTGATGAAAAAAGCTCTACAAATAAATTCACACAGTCACTGGCATTGTCACATTTTTTTCATTCAGAAACATATGTCTCAGATATACAGTTGAGTCTCGTACTTTGTTCACAAATGCCCGAAATCTTGAAGGATTTGAGTGCAACTCTAATTCTTTATTATTAATATATGACGTACGAGACTCGTATGTAAAGACTTATTAAGTTAAGAACATTCACTTCGTAAATAAGAAAACCGTCTAGAATCAGATTGTTTATTATTACTTTTGAAAAATTGATGTGCCTTTTTTATTTTATTTATAAACGTAAAATTAAACCATTTTGGATTAGTTGGAACGTATTTATTAATTAGATCATGTAATAAATTACAGAATTTGGCACATTCATTTTCAACATCATCATCAAGAAACAATTACCGATTAATTTACTATAGTTTCCTCATTTATAATCAATTTTGACAAAGCAAGTGTCCATTTTGTCATATTCCTCACTTAATTTTAAGGTAATTTCATATGGTATATGATGTAATATTTCTCTACACCATACTTACCTGGCAGTTGTTATTGTTCGTTATCATCGGTATTGGAAAAGAATAACTCTAAAAATATTCCACTATAGTTCGGAATCAAATTAGTTTGAGTAATTTTGTGAAAACAAAAACATTCTTCAATAATGCCAGAGGAGTTACATAAATTATGAGGATCAATAGAAAAATAATTTTTATTAATTTATTTTCATTTTCAACCATTAATAATCTATTATTTAACACTTGCCACATTGTCAATCAATTCAGTCAAAGACATTTAAAAATCCTGTTTAAGTAAAGATAATTCAGACCGAAACTAGGATTGAATCATAATCATTATAGGCATATTACATTTAGAACGAGCACGCTCCATCTATTTTCTTTTCTTCTGGGCGATAATTATTGGAAGGTCATCATTAGAGGTCAAAATATCTGGTTAGGTCATTTTGTAACGAGCAGTGTCTCAAATTTAAGGATAAACCAGAATGGATAATGATCTCTTAGGTGGCTACTCATCTTGCTTGAAGTACAACAAAAAAATTATGACTAACAAAACTCGAAGCAAATATTTAGTGATTGTCCAGCTCCACCAGCACCGTAGCTAACATGAGTAGGTTATCCCGGCTGGTAACCAATTCAGCACCGGGTTGATAAACTCCAGTTTCAAGCTGAAAACCAGGTTGTCAGGTTCCTGCTAGTTCTTCCGGTCGTTGTGCTATATGGAAACATTCCACTTCTATATACTGCTCTCCCAGTTCCACCCTGAAACAATCTATGACCATCTCTTATTCCTCCTACTACCTTTTGTGCTTGAGGAAACCTAGTACCGTCTCCTGTTCCTTGAGGACATTTGCCGCTATCTCCAGCTCCGATTGTTTCTGCTCCTCCCATTCCAGTAACTCCTGGAGGAAACCTACCTCCAACTACAGCTCTTGGAATTCCTAAAGGGAACATTGCACTATTTCTTGCTTTAGTTTCCTGGAAGAAATCTGCCACCATCCACATCACCTAATGTTCCTGAAGGAAATCTACTATCTATAACACCTTTGGTTCCCGGAGAAAATCTACCACCGTCTCCAACTTCTGCCGTTCCTGGAAGAAATATACCATTATTTTTAACTTCTAAAAAAACGAAAAGTAAATGTAGTTGGATTGATGGTTGCTGATTTTGCATTAAAAAGGGCACAATTTTATATCAACTAGGGCCTTTACATTAGATTCAGTAGAAATAAGTGATTACAAAAAATAATAATTTTATTCTTAACAAAATGACATTAAATAACCAAATTATTACTTACTGAAAGTAGTAACAGTCCACTATAATTACCGTAAACGAATGAAAAGTTAATCTAGGCTGTCATACATACATCTTAGAATTAAGGATAATATTAGGAGCAAAATTATCTCCTAGATATTTACTTACCTTCTTATCTTGATATATAAGAAGAATAAATATGATGAACTTAAGGAAAACTGATTTCTTAAGTGACTACTCACCTAGCTTAAAGTGCGAAAAATATTTTTTTTGATAAAAAATTAAAAAAATAAGTCTTAACAAATAATTGGAGGATTTTCGCAGAAATTCAACAAGTCAAAAAGTAGATGTAACCTGATTGATGGCTGCAGATTTTGCTGTAATTGCAACTAATACACACACAAAAATGTGTAAAAACACATTGTAGCGGTTCGGTATATACAGGGTGACTTTAATTTTTTTTTCAAAAATTTCTCAATTTCTCGACTTTTATATTCAGAAAAATTCTCCTTGCGGATCAATACAAAATATATGTACAGTACAATTCGAAAAAAAAGTTTTTCGTCTTGTCAAAAACTGGATGCAAGAAAAAATATCAGTTCAGTTCATATTAAAGTCTTTTAAAAATCATTTAATTTGATGTTTTATTTGTTCAAATCGGATCAAAAATAAGCGAGATTCAGCACCAAAGGTTTTCGTCAGTATATATGTATACTTAAAATCTAATCTTTATTCTTTCCTTAATGGCCAAGTAATGTAAGTAAGTAACTCTTAATAAAATGCAGGGAAACTATCACCAAAGGTACAGCCATGCGCCGAGTGAACCACATTTGATCTTCCAAAGGACACCAAGAAAAACTAAAGAACTAAATTATCTTTTAGATGCCCACCTACATAGAAAGAAGTAAATCAAAGGAATGTTTTGATCGAAAAGTAATACAAATCATATATTTGGAGGATTACCGAATCCTCCAAATATATGATTTGTATTACTTTTCGATCAAATGTAGTTCTCAAATTCAATGAGTCTGCAACTGGATTTTGTTTTAAAAGAGGTTTAACATTATAACGACCGGGGTTTTAAGCTTACATCCAGTAAGAAAAAAATGCAAACTGAGTGACTACAAAAAAAATAAAAATTAGGTTATTTGGCAGAAATAATATAAAATCAACCAAAACAGCCTTATGATAAGGATCCGATAAAACTACCGTTCATTAACGAAAAGCTAATATTTCCTATAGTCAATTATTGGTAAGAGTAATGTAGTGACATAGTTATCTGGTCAAGATCTTTATATAGTCATTGGGGGTTTCCACTTGATTGAATGAAGTTCCGCCTTTTAATCACAACTTTTTATTTTTGTATTAAGATTATCTCTTCCTTACTTGAGATCTTGCACTGAGATGTCTCATTGTTTCAGAGTCTCTTTGATAAACCAAGCAAAATAACAGTATTCCTAACTCAAAATAAATATTTATTAATATTAGCATTAAGTAATCGCTTGTTCTATTAATTGCTGCTTATATTCAGCAACATTATTAGCTCGAAATATTATTTTCAATGACAATTACCGGTGAATCAATTAGTTTTACAGGTAGTTTAAACATATTGCTAAAACAGTAAGTATAGAAATTATCTTAGTTTTTCTGACTTTAATATATTTCTACTTTAAGTATTATTCAAAATACAATAACTTAATTCCATTAATAACTATTGTCCGATAGCAATATGATATAATTATATCAAAAAAAAACAATTGAATACCTATTGGCGATTAAATGAAATTAATACATTTCTGTAATTTACTTTAATGCCGTGTTAAGCAAATCGAGAGCATTCTATCAATCCCGTAAATATTTTCGTGGCGCAATCATTAATCTAATTACCATTTGAATCGACTCATCATGAACATATCGAGAGCCAAAGGTTATTCAACGATCGAACGCGACAAATCCATAAACATACCTTAGCTCCATAAGAGAACTACTCGTTTGCTGTATAACCAAAAAACCAAGAAAGTCTTAATAGATTAATTACCGCCGCCTAATTAATTGAATTTAATTACCTGTTTTTTTTCCCTCTGCGCGTCTTTAGCAATACAAGTGTGGACATTCGGAACAAACAGGATTAAAAACTGGAATAAACAGTAATATTTTCAAGCGTAAATCATCGACGGTTAGCGTTTATGTAAATAGGGATTAATCAATGTTTATGATCAAAAATTCTAATCTAGCACGTGGATTTAAACACGCATGATTTATCGAATGCGCACATTTTTACTTAATAAATATCGAATCGTAATGAATAAAAAGAATTCGAACGTAAAACTGTCGGCTTGCGATAATAACATTATTAATGATTTTTTTATTTTTAATTATGAGTGTTTATATATTCATTATCTAACCGTTTTAACAACTTTTCGAAAGTCTCGAGTGCTGTGTACATATTAGAAATGAGTATTGAATATTTATACAAACATGATCTACTTGTTCTTATTTCCCGTGTGTACTTAACACAGTTAGTATTCGGGTTAGTCGGAGAGAAAATATTTACTTTTAGCGTATTATCACCTCAATGGTGATTATCATATTATTGCCCGCATAGTAATCGATCTTTTGTTACGGTTTTTTACGATTTGAAGATCGTAGTTGTTAACGTCTATTGTAAATAAAGACTCTTTTAGCGAAATCATATGTACACTTAATTTATTTTTTAATTTATTTTAACTTCAATGTCAGAAATACTAATGATTCAAACAAGTAAACTATAAAATACTTTCTTTGTTGATATCACAATGTATTTTTAGAAGTGATTTGAGTTTCGATCAAGAGCTGATCATTTTCAAACTTAAATGTAAATACAAGATGTATCACGAAGTGAACGCCACTAGTCAATTAATAAAATTATTATATTTTGGTGTTTTAAGACTCCTGTTATGTTCTATAAATTACACATTACTTTTTTAAGTTAGGAACTAAGTTATGAAAGTAGGTATGGACGAAACAATTCGAGGGCTTTGTCATCAAAACATACGATTTTTGTCGTTAATCAGAGACTGAAGCTGAGAATTACCAGATAATTAGCTTGAGAGATAATTATGATAGGCATTAATTTATTAAGAGCTACAAGCACGCCCGGGTAGAATCTGTTAATAGTTGCTTCAGATACAAGATGAGAACCTTTATCGTCATCTTTTATTGAGGCTAGTTAGTGAACTAAATTTCTGGTAATAGTATTTTAGTCTAGATCTCCAGAATAACTGAATTATGAACGTATGTTGAGATTGTAGACTAGGGCAATATGAATAACGTCCCAATTGTGATTAGAGTTCTGGGTATAGAACGTATGATTGGTCCAATTTCTCCAATTTTATGTTTCAAGTTGTTTAAAAACTCAACAAGGTGACTTTTATTTTCATAAATAATACTTGATGACATTTCTATTCGTTTCAATTGTTTCGCCGCAATATCGCTTTTTCGGGCGATTGAGATAACAGTGGCCTTGACAGTTACTAGTTGATAGCTGTTAGTGACACTAGATAGTTAATAGCTGTCAGTAATCGCTGACGAATTGGAGAACAGTAACAGTTATAATTAATAACGTGAATTAAAAATTTACAGTGACAGTAAATTGTTGATGTAGACAATTAGTAATTAACAGCAAAAGTTAACAGTAAAAATTGAAAATTAATAGTATCAATTAAAAGTTGAAATTTAATTGTTGACAGATGAGGGTTGACATTGCTTATCGACAGTTCAATATTACAAGCAAACAGTTGACAGTCAATCAATCTATTCAATTTTTGTATAAGTAAGTAATGCGAGAAGCAGTCAAAAGCTTTGTTCAGATCAATGAACGAAACTACTGAGAGATTTTTATTTTCAAAATCGTTCATGATCAGTTCATTGAGAGGAAGAATAGCATCTGAAGTTGAATGTTAGTTCTGAAACCAAATTGACTTCTACCAAAAAGGCCATTTGTTTCAAAACAGTTTAGTATTGGACTTTTCATATTTTTTTTCAATTCCCTTCGATAGAATTGGCAGTCTATAATATTCAAGTCACACTCGTCTCCAAACTTAAAAATTGGTATTATCTTAGCTAATGTAAGAGCATCTGGGAAAATCCCAGTGACTAGTGTTTCATTAATTAACTTTGTGAGGGGAGTAATGATTATGTTAAGTATACATTTAATATGGCTCACAGATAAACAATATATATTCTCACACCTACTGTTTTTTATATCATGTGTTGCTTCTCTAACAGCTATTGGGTGAAATTAATAGTAGTTAAATATATATCCTTTCTTCACAGTTTTTATTGTACACTATATATTTAATCAGAAAATATTAGTGAAACTTCATCAAATTTAAAATTCTCTTTGATTTTAATTAAGTGATCAAATGTGGCAGATTTCCTATTAGTTTTTCTGCTATACTGAAGAAACGATTAAATTCATCACAATCCTTTATTCATTTTTTCAATTTTTTCCTAGCGTAATCAATTAGAGACCACACTGCCTTTGTTTTATTTGTAGCTTTGCTGATATATTTGCCGGATTATTGCTTTCGAATAATTTTAATTAAAGATTTGTAGCTACTACGTAAGTTTTTTCTTATAAGTTTTAATACATTCTAAGGGTACTTGCTATAGATGTCACTTATTGTATTTAATTTTCCCGCATATATGTGATTTCATTACTAAAATTGCAAACCTTTCTGTGTTCTTTATTTTTTATTTTTTTTGTTGGAAAGCACAATTTCACATTAGATGTTAAAATTGTAAGTAGATGCTTCCATTTATAATTCAGATTTAATGAAGTAACCGATATGAAATTCCAACTTAATTTTTGTATTATTTGATATAAACTAAATTTACCTAAGTCAGTAATTAGCCTAAAGTGTCATGACTCTTGCCAGTATAGCAGGGATAATGTTGGCAATTTCCTCCTGGATGTTTTCTTCAAATCTTGTAGGGTCCTTGGACGGTTCACATAAACACGGGATTTCAAAAAACTCCATAGAAAAAAATCACAAGGGCCCAAATCGGGAGACTGGGCCGGCCACTCCAAATCGCTCCGTATTCAGATTAGGCGCTCTGGAAAGTGTCCCCTTAAAACAGTCATCGATACTCTTGTTGTTTACATACCGGTCCGAATTGACTATCACTGCGACTTCATTTTTGTCGTAGAACCAAGGACCAATAATTTCTGCTCAGGAAATTGCACACCACACTATGAGTTTAGGTGAATTCCAAAGCCTTTCATGCAAATCTCGAGGATTATTTTTAGTCCAGGAGCGCATGTATTGTTTGTTGACGGATCCACACAACTTAAAATAGGCTTCATCACTAAAAAAAAGATAATAACGTCCTCAGGAACGACTTCGAGAAGAACCTGACAAGCGTTCCTCCGTTAATTGAAGATCCTGCACAATCGCCATTTTACAAGGATGGTAATGATGATTATCATGAACAATTCTTTTCATAGAACGATCGGCAAGTCTAAGAGGAGACGCTTGTTTGCGCGCAGAACGCCGTGATGATCGTAACACTAAAGCTCTCACTGCCTCAATTTTCTCAGGTGTTCTAATGAGCCGAAGGACTTCAGTTCTGCGTCTTGTCGCACTTACAGTTTGTGCATGTTGCCGCACCCTGTATATAATTTTCAACAGAATTTATTTATTTATTTATTTATTACGGAAATCTCATTTTTTAACAATTGTCAAAATATAATTAGTACACGTATAAAAAAATGAAAAATACACAACTTATCAACTACTCTGAAGCTAAATAAACAAATTTACAGTTAATGTACATACTAAATTACAAACAGTAAGAAAGGAAAGATCAATATATGACAAATATTATATATGAATTACAAAATAACAAAAAATTGAAATAATGCAAGAGCATATTACAATATTTCAAGAATTAAATTATTATTTAGCCAAACTACATTGATTTTAAAGAACAATAGTCAAAGAAAATGTTACAATATTTCATACCCACTATCTAAACATTTTTCACTCTCTTGTCTAAGAAAAATAAACAGATTACATTTTTTCACAAAGTTTCAAGTAGATTGTTTTTTGACCTCACGTCAACTAAAGGAGCACACCCCGTCATAGGCTTCCGAAACGTTAGAGTACAAAAATTACCAGAGGAGGGAATACATGTAATTGGCCCTCGTTGAAAACGATATATATAAGTTCGTGTAAAACTTATCCTCATAGTTCTGACGGCTGAACAGTATGGCGTTTGGCTGAGAATTGCTTCAAATCACAATTTTTTTAATAAAGTGGTTACTAGTGATAAGACCTGGAACTACTAGTACAATTTTGAAACGAAACGTCAATGTGGGATGTGGCACACCCCCTCAACCTCAACGCCCAAAAAAGCTCGCATGAGCAAGTAACGGTTAAAAAGCATCCTTATTGTTTTTCTAAAGGCATCCGATGGCATGAACATACGAGAAAGTGAAAAGAGCATGAAGAGGAAACCGACATGTCAACAGCGGATGGTGAATTGAGTAGCTATCGGCGACATGTATGTGGAAGAAAGAAGAATGAAGAAGAAGCAAATCGACCATACGCAAAATCGGGGGTGGTCTGAGAAGCTACCGATGCATAGTGATGGATTGAGTAGCTACTGGTGGCGTATCCGTTACCACAAGCAAGAATATTGAAGAGCGAAAGAGAAAAGAGAAGAACGGACAAGCTCAAGAAGCTAACAGTGGATCGAGTAGCTGTTGGCAGCTGCTCAAAAAGGAAGAGGAATAATATTAAGGGGAGTAATTGTTGTAATTGTGAGGGAGGAATAAAGTTTCTAATCGCGGGTTTTTTACTTACCAATGTGTCCCTAATTCCCGGGAGGGTAAAAGTAGGTTAGTTTAAGTTAGAATTAGTTTATATGTAAATTGCAATACTTTTGTGAAGCAATAAATAAATTTTAAAAAAATGCTAAAGGACTGATCGACAAGGAGTTTTTTCCTGCGGGGCAGAGTGGCACAAGTCAATTTTGCCCTGAAATGCTCTGATATTTGAAGGATCGAGTCTACCCTGTCAGTCCAGACAGCAAACACGGTTGGGTTATTCAACACGTTGCTCGCTGCTGACGAAGTTTTGGCTAAGTCCAACATATCAACACTGCCGCAAGCCTCTTACAGCCTTGAACTTCCTTGACCTGAAAAGAAAGCGATTCGATACGATTCCAGCGGTCCAATCAGCTTCGACGGGTCCCTTAACGCGATGATTTCCAGGAAGTCTATGAACAACGAACAAATTGCTGATAGCAGTGTGTTGGTGCTCAAGAGTCATATTTCAAAGAAATTAGTTCGCTATCCAAAAATGTTTATTATATTTTGTATTTTCAGTCAAACCTTGAAACTTTGTGAATACACCTTGTACATTAAAGGCTTCTGATTAATTTTATTATTATTTGATAATCATTTCGCCTCAATATAAACCAAGTTATTAACAAGCATTTGTTATGTTTATTTTTTAGCGGTCACAAAAAGAAGTTACTTATAGTAATATGATATGATCTAGAAAGGCATTTTTGTATAGTCTTTAATAATATAATATTCTCTAACAAAGTATTTATGTAAATTATTAATAGTGTCAATATCAGTCTATTTAATTTTTATCTTGATGAAAATATGAATTACACATCTTTTCATCAAGTTCTTCGATAAGAGGGTTAAGATTTGTTTGCTCTAAAGGCTCACCTGTATATGTACTCCTAAAAATTTTGTTAAACGATGAATCTGCATCTTATGGTATGCCGAATGGCATCTTTAGGATGCAGAGAGCTGTAAATAGACAATGAGGCGGATAGAGTTAGAAATAATAGGAGAAATTAAAGATTAAAATAAAATAGTTATAAGAAAATAAGTGTCTAAAAAAAAGAATTAAGGAAGATATAGGTTGCGAACACTACTACGTCGTATTTCATACTAAAACTAATTTAAAATAATATCATTATGTTTTAACCAAAAATAATTGATGTTAAAAATTTTTCAATTCAGTGTGAGAGAATTAATAATTATAAGTGAGAGTGAATGAAAGGGGAAGGGATAAAATACAGAGATAGATTTTTAGAGAGACTTAATAAATAAAAAATCAGATAAATTAAGTAAAAGGATAGATAAGAACTGTGCAAATAAGAAAATTAAGAAGAGTTAAAAAGAGAAATTTATAAAGAAGACTCTATTGAAGATAGATAAGACATTAGAAGACAATGTCAAAGAGAGAGAAAGAGAGCAAGAGTCTAATATAGCGTAATATACACGTTAGAAATATTTGCTTCACATATGATTTCACTTTACTTGAATTAAAGAAAAAAAATTAAATTACTACACTAAAATCGTTAAGCTTTGTAGAACGTCACATCTGTACAAAAGACTTTGTCAGGGATGTTGTTATCGATGTTTTAAAGGAGTAACACACGTTAAATGATAAGGGAACAAATGCAAATCCTCTTTTACACTTTTCAACCAATTAATACTTTATTGAAATTAAATTACACAGTTGAGAGGGTTTCGCATTTATTGTTGAACACTGCATCATGTTTCGCCACACAGTGGCTTCATCAGGCAAATGAATATAAATTTTACAAATCACAGGTAAAAGCTTAAATATGGTACTATTAGAGCTTTTTGGGGGGAGCGGATGCGTTGTACATATTAATTAAATTCTTGGGAAGCTGCATCCAGTTTGACTATACTAACTTACTTTCTACTTCTTTATATATCTCTCTCTATTGCTCTCTATTGTTTATTTTTTATTACTAATTTTGATATATATCCTTTCAGTGTGAAACGCGACCCTCATATTATATCCCGATGCTGCCGATGGGTATGACGATGACATTCCCGTCCAAATCTATTCATCGGGATTTCCGGTGATACCAGGACGTATGACGAAAGTGGATATCAGACTGATGATCCGTCAGAGGGAGTTATTCGGAACACCTTCGCCTCAACGAAATCATATATCAACGAGGTATCATCGGGGAGCCCGAAAACTCCGACCATAGCGGTATAGAGGTCCCTGTAGAACCAGTCAAGGCCAACTCTACAACCGGAACGCAAGATTCTGAAAGAAGGAGGAGAGTGTAACAGCATCGTCGGGTAGTTTATTTGCGGTATTTCAATAGCCTGCCGTCCCCCAGCCGATCATCCGTACATCAGCCACCACCGTGAGGTTTATCTGTGCGCTGGACAAACCTCGGCAAATGCTCCCCTCTTATCTTTTTTCTTTTTTTGATCTGTCTTTTTATCTTTCCTCTCCGTTCTTCATTTTCCTTTCTACAATTTGACTCCCACTTACTTCTGCCCTTTCTATACAGCCACATCCAAGGTATAAGTACATGTCCCGGACCCAGGAAAGGTTACTTCAGGTATTTCAGCCGACCTAAACTCAAACAAACGAAAGATCAATTCCCTTCAATACTTTTTCAGCGGGAAACTAATTCCGATTAAAGACCAGATAAAATACCTTGGTGTCATTTTCGACCAGAGCTTCGCTGGATAAACTCTGACCTATCAACAACACGAGATCAACTTTATCTGTGAATAACAGAGTAAATCTTTTCACTATGATGATAAGGTCGCAGCTCACCTATGATACTCCTATATGGGGTTACTGTAGACCCTCGCAAATTACAAAATACCAGCAAATTATTGCTCAAGACCCCGAGTGTCCTTTAGTACATCAAAGAGATCGCTGTAAACTTCTACAGCAAAGTTGACAACAACTCCCCTTCCGGAATAAATACAGCTGATAGCAAACATCGACGACCACGCATAATTCTAAGTTTCACTCAATTGGATTGCAAAACGGTGAGCTACCGTAATCCGCCGTTGTCGCTGCTCTTTTCAAGGAGGAGAGTGTAGTGGCGCCCAAGAATTTAATAACCCTCACTCTCTACCCTTCTTCACTGAGCAAAAAAAAAAGAAAAATTACATAGTTATAATGAATAATTTTAAAGATGCAACTGTGGATCTAAAACCATATAAGAAAATAATATACAGGGTGTCCCATTTTAATCCGCCAGTAGCGATAATTCTGAAACATTGCATTGAATCAAAAAGTGTTCCAAATGAAAAGTTAATGGTTCTGAGGGGGACATCTGATGCCGTAGACTTTGCCCCCCCAGCCCCCAAGGGGGTCGGGAACAGGGGGCAACTTTAAAATCTTAAATGGAAACCCCTACTTTTTATTGCAGATTCTGATAGAGGGTTAAAAAATATGTAAGTTTTATCCGAAACATTTTTTTTATTGGTCGAGAGATGGCGCTGCAAATGTAAAAGTTAGGTTTTTTGTTAATTAAATTGCGAAAATCGTCACGTAATTAACTGTTATTATTACTTAAGACTTACTCACAACCTTACAAGGTTGTTTTTTTCTCAGCCTGTCCAAATACTACCCCCCCCCCCTTGGGGGGCTGGGGGGGGGCAAAGTCTACGGCATCAGATGTCCCCCTCAGAACCATTAACTTTTCATTTGGAACACTTTTTGATTCAATGCAATGTTTCAGAATTATCGCTACTGGCGGATTAAAATGGGACACCCGGTATCAACTTCTCTGTAATTTTCATAGTAAATGTTAAACATAACTTGTGAAATCTAGCAACTATTTTTATTATTCTCTCATAGGAAAGCATTCATTTAATTTTAGTTTTTATACTGATAAGATATCAAAGGTTTTAGATAAAGAAGTATAAATCTTAGTATCAGTTTCATTTTAAGTTGTACATGTTTTTTGGCGAAGACCGTGAATACTTACATTTTTAGATCATAGGCTTAAGAATGAGGATTCACATAATCCCTTATTCTTCCCAGCGATTCTTGGACGTGGTCGACAATCTCTTGAGGTATTGTATCCTAAGAAACCTGTAATTCGTGCGTCTGCGAAGGATGCTGTAAGTTTTCTTCCCATAATAATCTATACATGCTCAATGGGTAAAAAATCAAGAGGTTGGGGTGGCCATGGCAAGATATTGACATTAACCTTCGCAAATAAGTCCATAGAAAGTCTTGTAATGTGGGGGCAAGCATTGCCTTGCTAGAAAAGTGGGTCTTTTAACTGCTGAAGATACGAAAGAATATGGGGTTCTAACACCTCATACACATATCGCTAAGCGTTCACATTACCTAGTATTAATACCAAATGAGACCTTCCATATGTTATAGTACCTCTTGTTCGAATATTCCATTTTGCGACGTATTCCACGTCTTTATAACAATCATACGGCTATCATTCACCCTCAACATAATTGGGTTTCATCACTACACAACACCCTATGCTACTCTAGGTAAGAGTGCTTACGCAATCTACACAATTCCAAACGTTACTTTCGATGTTGAGCCGCTAGTGGTGTCACAAAATGTGGCCAACAGGACTGCAAACCAAAACCCTTGACATCAAAGATGGTGTTACAAAACCTAATTTGTTTTGTTGTCGCCTGGCTGTTTTTTCCTGACCCTCTCTAGTCCATACCTGATAGCAGCGCATGAGGGTAGTTTTGGTTAAGACAAATAACAATTTCTCTAATCGAAAAAAACACTCTTCTTACATTCACGCACTCTTGGTATAATCACACTCTCAAAACCAACTATGAATAGTGAAAACAGCAATGAACTGAACAAATACTGACAGAAAAATCTCTAAAACATGTTAAATAAGTCCATTACTACCTGATTCCTACCCCTTCTTGGTGTTGCGATTTTCATGTCACTGAATATAGAAAGATTTCCTTCTGCAGAAAGGTTATTAAAAATTAGATTTTTGATATTATTGCTTATTTTATGAGATATCCTAATATCTTCTTCTGCATCTGCCAATGTAATATTTTGTCTTGCCTTATAAAATAAAGTATTTTATATTTGAAGTTGTCAATAAAAATGGATTATGTGTATAAATAATTTATTATTTATATAATCGTGTAGGCGTATTTATAGAAAGTAATGTAATAATTATACAAGAAACTCGATGTAAATTTACGAAAACCATCACCAGCGCTAATATTGATTTAATTAATTTTTATTACGATTTCCCTCAGTGATGACCGGAGATTATCATAAAAGCGGCGTTCCCTCTTAAAATATATACCGGTACGACAGTAAACATCCGATGGCAGAAAAGAAAGAAAAAAACATTTATGCCAGCAGCGATTGAAATAGATAGCCGTATAATTCCGAATTACAACATTGTAATTTAAATTATTTTACTAATAGAAAACAAACAGAATATTCGTTTATTACTGGACGACCTGTCGGGTTATTAACATACGAATGTCCCCATTAATATTATAAAATCCAACAATTTCTAAGATGAGTTATGGAGGTACTCTGCCGCACAACGGAAAGGTCACTTGATAATGGCGACTCTCAAATAAATTTATGCATCGCAAATCATACCCGGTGAAATATGAGATATATACGAGTGTGTGTGTATACTAGGGACCATTAAATGTAATATTCCTCAATAATTGATAATGCGTTTTGCATTTTCATGCAAATTGCCCGCCGTTGGAAATTCTAAGTTGATAATTGAATTCATCGATTATTAATCACTGCGTTTATAACTTACTGTTATTATAAGATTTGCATGCTAATGATATTAGATCAGTTTTTATGATATCTACTAAATAGGAAATAAAGAGTAAATAAAAATACTAAATTACGCTGTTATTAACAACTAAAACTAAATATAATAATTAATTTAATTTAGCATTTGTAAATTATCTACATTAGAAATTTCGCATAGTTTACCTTATAAAAGTACAACTGTATTCGGATTGTGAAATTTATTAATCACCTGACCTAATTAATAATTTACAATAAATTGACTATTTTTCCATAGATAATAAAAACATGTTAATGTGAAAAATATATATTTTTAGCTTTTTCTGTAGTACCAACTAGGGATATGTCAAAAATACGCTATGACAATTAATAGATTATTAGCCTAGTCGAAGAGTACGTTTAGGTGGGGGGTATAATTGGGTACACGCATACAATTTTTATATCAATAAATTTATGTTATTATGATTGCTAATAATGATTTATCTCAGTTTATATATTTTTCTTTATAAATATTTGTTTATTTATTTAACAAATGCACTTTAAAATTATAATATTTTTAAATTTTCCGACCTCGCCATTAAGTTGACCGAAGAACGCGTGACGTCATTTTTTATCACACGATTTATACGCAGTATTTAGACGTCGTTCATTCACATTTTATTTGTTAAATCGTTGTGTTATTAAAATAATGGAAGATACCAAGTTTTTTAAAGCATATAGTGATAATTTGCCCAATATTGACGCATATATGTTAATGGAATTTATCAATCATAATGATTGTTATAATGCCGCAGAAATTCGTGGATTAAAAGCAGATTTGTAAGTATATATATATATATATATATATATATATATTTAACATTTACATAATATATTTAATTGATTTTTATTGATAATTATGATAAACGAAGAGAATATATACAATTATATTGTCCCCAAAACTTATTTACCCATTCTTAATAGTTAACCTAAAAATTTTAAAACAAACAATTAAAACTGTCCCTTCTGCGACAATATAACATTGTAGTTGTGACTAATTGAATAAATTTATAATTATTTTAGATCAATGAGGGACTCCTACATCAATACTACAATTGGTTATGTGCAAATTAAAAGAACAGGAAATACATGTACCATTCTTGGACAAATTTGCCCCGAACATAGAATTAGGTACTCTAATTATAAAATTAAGTTAGTGGTTTGTGAAAAAGAGGAAAAAATTCTGGAAGTGAAATGGTTGGATTGTTCGGCTTCTGAAGGAGGATGTAAACACGCACTTGCATTTTTAATGTGGGCACATCGTAAAAGTACCCAGCCAGCACCAACTGAAATTAAATGCTACTGGAAAAAACCAAAATTAACAGGTGCTGCAAATGAAACTGTTACGACAGAAAATTTTGGTGTTGTACCTAAATCGTATATAACCGACCAGCAGATGAAACAATTTTTTGAAGAAACGATTAAAAGTGGGAGAGAATTAAAATGCTCGGCACAAATTTTAAATTATTTTGACGATACAGAAACTGGAGATGAACCTAATAATTTAAGTATGCATTTATTATTGCATCGTTTCATAAATACTCATGGGGAACATAGTTGCAAGGAATTTTTAAAATTTTGCTAGACTGCAATTAATGAGCAATCCTGTAAAAATGCTGTAAATGCAACAATTGAACAAAGTTCAAATAAACTGTGGTTTGAACTTCGTTATGGAAGGATTACAGCTTCAAAAATATATTCCTCAGCATTCTGTAAAACTAGTGATGGTGTTTTAGTGAAAAGTGTAATTGGTGTTTCCAAAATGTTTCAGACAAAGGCAATGAAGAGAGGATTATATTTGGAAAATAATATTCGAAAACAAGTGGGAATACAATTAAATATTAAAATAAAAAAGTGCGGATTAATATTAAATAACCAGCATCCAGAATTTGGTGCTTCACCCGATGGTATATCAAATAATGCAGTGTTCGAAATTAAATGACCATCGTCTTTAAAACTGTAAATGATTATTTGTTAAAAAACGGTCACATATCTCCTAAATGCAAAGCACAATTACATTTACAAATGTTATTGTTAAATTTGAAAGTTGGTTATTTATGCGTTGCAGATCCTTCATTCGAAACGAACAACAAAATAACAATAATTAAAATTAATTACGATGAAAATTATTTCATGGATATATTAGGAAAGGCAAAGATATTTTGGGAAGCAATGATTTTTTCTAGATTATTAGAAACTGTTTCATAATTTTTAATTTTACTTTATTAAATGTATTAAAATTAATAATAAACATATTTATAATTCTATTAATTTTGATTGTAAATTTACTAAACCACATGCAATAATCACCATGTAGTCTAGATATTTTATAAGTTTATTATTTACACAAGCATGAGGTTTTCATATTTTGTATTCCCGTACTCTTCTGATAACCCTTTCTACATGAATACGTAATGATGCAATTCTCTTGGTTTCCAACACCTCTGCTTTAGAACTCTTTACACCTGCTTTTACAGATGGCGGTCTGATTAAAATGCAATTTTCCTGATGTAATATTGCATCGATTTGTTTAAAACCACAATCTGCCATCAATGAACAATTTGGTTTAAATGTTTCTAAGTAATCCGATCTTTTAACGGCTGTATCATCAGTTGTACGCCCTCCAAAACCTTTTGAAATAAAGTTAATAAAACCACTTGGTGTAATCGATATTAAGTATTTAAAAGTATTTGCCTTTTTGTATTCTGACCAAGTAGCTGCTTGCTTTATGGGATCATTAGGCTTTCCAATTTCTATTTCAAAACAGTCAATAATACTTTGAACATTATAATAATTTGCACGAAATGCTAATGGCAGAAGTTGTTTAATTATTTGTCTTTCTGGCCAAAAAATATATGCATTCAAACAAAAACTAATTTGGGGGACTGTGTTCCGAAAGGATTTTGCAGCTTGACTGTGAGAAATTCTGAAATCATCATCTATTTCATCTAAAGGGAGGTTACTTCTAATTTTTCTTAAAGTTATGTAAATGTCTTGTAGCTGCCGTTTTGTAGTTTTTACTAATAATAAAATTATAAAATAACAGTCAGTTGGTATTCCTAAATAAATTCTACACTTTTTTTATATAAATACAAACTACGTTCAATACAAATTGAACTAATTCTATTTTTAATCAAATCACGACTAGGGCTCGATGATGAACCACTGCACTGACAATATTCAGAAACACTTGTAATGCTAGAAGAGGATCCACTTTTTAATAAGGGAGACATGCTTGTACTTGTAAATTTCTTTATCGGTTTTATTTTAATAGGTGAGCAAGCTACACTTGTTACCTTCTTTAAATCACCGACATTGTCTGTTTGAATATATCGATTTTCAAAGTTTATTGGTCTAGTTTGAATACCAATTGTAGAACACATTACATCTGTTTGACAACTTTTCTCACACACCGCCGCACTAATATGAGATGTTTCTTGGATATCATTATGCGGTGAAAAAACTTTAATTGACACTTCTTCACTTATTTGATTATCCTGAGTCTTTTCTTGCTCTTAAATGGAATCCTGAAATTCTGCATTTTTTAATAATTGTCCAACCATTTCCGTTCGAGCCCTCTTGCTTGAGCCTTTTCTTTGTGGTAGTGGCAAAGATCGTTTTCTGTCAGCCTGACATTGGAAGATATGTGGAACAATATTTTCCTTCATTTTTATATATCCACCAACCAACTTCCATTTTATGTAGTTATCCATGTCTTCTTCTAACTATACATATTGAATTAATATTTATTATGCACGGTTTCAAAAAGCAGAGCTAAATTTATCATCAAATAAAATTAACTGTAATAGCAAATTAATTAATTTGATTCTAAATTTAGCACCACTCAGTCAGTTCGTAACCGATTTAATACTTACATTAAAATGAACCTCACAAACGAAACTATTTGATTGGTTTGAGATTTCTTTATCATTTCGCCTCATTGTTTATTATTAGCTGCATTTGGTAACGATATAAATATTTTGTTCGGTGTTTGAAAGGTAGTGTTTACACAGTGTGATAAATGTAGAGTCACAAAATACACTTATTTTATTCTCAACTGTAGCTCCAACGATTCTTTTAATGCTCAATGAACTGATATGAAAGTTCGTAACAGATCACAACGTGAACAAATGCGTCACGAACCCGCCATCTGCATTCTGGCGATTTTGCGCCAACTTTAAATTTTTAAATTTTATTAATTTTTTTTACCCCTTTAGGATAATTTTTTTCTGATTTGTTTTATTTAACTTATTATGAAACATATAAAGTTAATTTTAAATTAATTTAAAAAAAACACGCCAGTTCCTAATTTATTAGGCTAGATCAAGGGTACGTTATAACAATGAATAATTGATTGGCATAAGTCAAAATTACGCTAGAGCTTTGAATTTGGTTTTGAACCGTTAAAATTTTAGCAAAAGTATCTTAAAATTAAAAGTTTCATTTTTTCAAAGAAACAATTTATAAAAATATTTATACATTAAAAATACATGAAAGGGTTTTAAATGTAAGACAGTTGGAAAACTTGTTATGTAAAAGTAGTAAAACCTTCAAATTTAAATATATTATTTTAAAAACAACGATAAATAAATTTGCTTAAAAGTAGTTGAAATTTTACCAAAAAAATATATGTTTTCTAGTTTTCAAGTAAAAATAATTTAAAAAATTTAAACCTTTTGTTTAAAATGGTTTAAAGAAAATGCATAAGTACAGTTTAAATTTTCTAAAAAGAAAACAATCGATCGATCAATTGCATGAAAAAAGTTTAAACATTTTAGAATAATTAAATTTTTACAAAACAATGGTAATTTGTAAAAAATGAATAATATTTATTGATATACATCAAAAGTACTCTTGCGTACTTTTGATAGATAGATAGATAATTTTTGAGATTTGTCAAGAATACGCTATAAATAACTGAATAATTTGTTAGTCAAGGTCGAAGGAGCGTTATGGCAATGAATATTTTTTTGAAATAAGTCAAGGAGACGATATGACAACTAAACTAAACCAGCTTAGCAAATAAAAACAACTGGAAGGAGCAGTACACATTTTTAAGAGAACAATTCATAAAAAAAACATGAAAATTTGTAAAAAAACAATTAAAAATCTAAAACTGTTGGAAATCTTAAGACTAAGTCATAAAGAAAGCTGATAAAGTTTTTTCAACCTTCACAACCCCTACACCTTTATATTTTCTCATAAATAGTGTCTTCAAAATTATTTTTTCTCCAGTTTCTTGCATTGTTTAATATTATTTTTGTTCTTATTAAAGATAATCAAAGAGGGAGAGTGGAGATAAAAAGATTAATTACTTTTAAAGAAAAAAAAATATATATCAGAACAGAGTCGGTTACTTACAAATCTTCAAAGTTATGAAGAAAGCTGTTGAGACTTTCTTAAACTTAAACACTAGAATCATGACCGCTTTTAAAAAAAGTTAAAAACTTTTCAAATATTAGAAATCTCATTCAAATTTTGTTAACATTTTTTTCTATATATTTTATTGTTTCTTTCTTAGATAAAATCAAATTCTTTTTCATGCAAATAGTGAATGTATCTTCAAAAGTTTACTTTCTTTCTCCAATTTTTTTCTTGTATTGTCTTATATTAATTTTATTTTCATAAAAATAGGAATCAATTGAAAAGTTAAATATCATTCTTGATTATTATCAAAAGGAAGAAACAATATCTTCTCTTCTAAAAACATAAGCTTCGAATACATCTTCAAAAATTTGTGTTGAATCTTCTCAACTGCAGACATATCAGAACTTACTGATGGTGACCAAACAGGAGCAGCATATCCAAGAATTGGGCGAACTAACGTTAAATATAAATGTCGCAAAGTATTGGGTGTAAAATTGATACAAAAACGATTAACTAGACCAAGTGTTTTGTAAGCTCTACCCGAAAGTGAAATTATATGCTCTATAAACGTCAATTTTTGATCAAACAGAAAACCTGTCTTTAACCAAATTAATAGATTTGACTAGGGTATATTATTAATTTAGTAGCAATGTGTAATATTGTGCTTCTTCCAGGAATAGGTAATTTAACATCTAACCCATTGCTAATACATAATTGTTCTAGTTCTAGTGATAGATCTTCCTGCAGATCCTTACAATCACTAATATTACTAAATTGGCTTAAATAATTTTACATCATCAGCATAAATTAATTTAAAATTTAAAACAATATCGTTGACGAATATTAACAATAATAAAGGGCCGCAGTGCGAGCCTTGAGGGACACCCGATGTAACGTTAATGCCATTGGAAATGTGGTTGTCAATTTTAACGAACTGTGTTTTGTAGCTGAGTTAACTCAATATACATTTTGTTGATGCTTCATCTAATCCTATATTAGATCATTTGGATACCAAAATTCCATGGTGGACGCGATTGAATACCTTGGAGAAGTCCTTGTCCATTTGCATTCTATCCTCAAAGGCATTAAGTATAGATTACTTGAACACAATTAGGTTGAATAGAGTCGAACGTCCACTGCAGAACCCATGTTTTTTAGGTATAATTATATTTCTAAACAATCTGATGCAATCAGACCATCAAATATTTTAGCAATGCTTGACTGCATTGATATGCCACGGAAATTTCTTATATTATCACGGTTACCAGTTTTGAATAGCGGAGTAATAATATTTGATTTCCATAGCAGTGGCAATATTCCAGATCGAAGCAATTTTCAAATAAAGTAGTAGTAGGGGCTGTAATTGTATAAATGCATCTCTTCAAGAAATAGGATGGAATTCCGTCTGGTCCACACCTAAGTCTCTCTTTAAATTATGTATAGCATTGAATACGTTTGATAGTGATACAGACAAAGGACTCGATTTAGGAGAGTGGATTTGTGTATGTATAGGGAAAAGAAAAAATCGGCAAATAAATAGCAGTGTTCTCAAAATTTTCAGATATTTTCTCATTTAAAAACATATGTTTAGGAAAACCATTAGACTTGCGTGAGTCATTCACTGATTTTCAATTTAGTTTAAATATATCCTACGTAACGTCTTATTTAGTGCACTACATTGTGATATTAAGGAAGCAAAGTATGCTTATATTGAATACGAGCAAGTTTCTTATCTCGAATTAGATAAATTAGATCAAAATTAAATCAAGGCGGATATTGGTCTACTATTTATCTTTACTTTGAGAATATACAATAATAGCAACTGCTGGAATATAATATCATACAATATAGATATTACCTCATTAATGTAGTCAAAACTCTAGTATACTCTAGAATCCAATTAATACTGACAAGAAAGTTGTTAATAGACAATCACCCCTTTTGAAATGTGGTTGTCAATTGAAATTATATGTAAAATAATCATACGATACATTTCCTTTAACTGCAAATGCTATAATAATGTCATATGAAATGTGATGAATTGAAGATAAGAGAACGAGAAGAAATACCTTCTTCTCTTCTCTTTAATTATGACCTTATATCTTCTCCTAATTTTAAATAACTTTCAGAACTTTGAATATCACGAAACCTTTTGACCTCTTGTTATTCATCACTGGACTATTTGCCAGAATAATTAAATACTTTTTAAGTAATTAAAGTCCCGGTCGAAATGTAGTGAATTGGCCAATTCAGTGTAAGTAAAATATATTGTAGAAAACACAGTTTCCCGGAAAAAATAATGGTTGTGACCGTTTCTACGTGGTAATCCATCCATGTAGTAAGAGTCGTAATCATTCTCCTTCCCTGAAAACTGTGTTAACGTTTTTTACAATATATTTTACATGTTTTTTTCATTCTGAAGGAAATATCTAATGTTTTTCAAGTATTTCCCATGGAAGTAGTGGTATTTACAAAAAAACTTTATTGGTGCTAATTAACAAAAAATGAATTACAGAAGCTAATTGATTATCTCCTTTTCTTCCTCTCCGTTTTCATTGCTAAATATTATCTTTTTTTAATTTGGCCATTTGGGCCTGGCATAAGAAACTTGTCTACAGCCAATTAAAATAATATCTTTGTTATCAATAAAAGTGAGTCAAGGAGAAGAGAAAATCTGTTTTCTTATTCTCATATTTTCTTTTGTAGTCATATAATTGTCTTTAAGAGAGGAGAATGAAGATAATAATACAAAGAGAAGGAGAGAAAAGAAAAAAAAACTTTAACAACATGTCCACAATTTGCATGGAAAATAATAAATATAAAGCATAAAATTTTCTTTATATGTATATAATAAAAAGTTGAACACTGTTTGTGACATTTCTATAATGTATTTTCTTTTGTCTTCGACAACAACATATTTTTTTCGATTTTTTTTTATTTCTAATTTGTTTAGTATTGCCTATGCAAATAGCAGACGTGACTTTGAAGTTCTCTTTTTTTTGCCCATTTTTTACTTGCATTGGTTTATTATATCGTTGTTCTTATTAAACGATAATCAAAGACAAAAGTAAAATATTCTCTTTAATACCTCAAATTCGGTAATAAATATTCTTCATATTTTCTTTTGAATAGAATAGATTCTTTATTGTGTTACAAACATTAAGTTTTTACACTTGTCATACATAAGAGACTTGCAAAACTAATTCTAATATAGTAACTTATATATTAAAAATTATGTAAGCATTTTATAATCTTTTATCTATTTTATCTTCAATTAATTTTCTTTTTTTAAAATAAAGAAAACTTATAACTTTTTTATACCACTTTTTATTGGGGCTGTACAACAGGTCCACCATGTCGTTTAAGATGGAAATTCCCCGATTAATTTTTGCTTTATGAATTTCAAGGGCTTCCAGTAAATGCATTTTTCTACCTTTCTTGGCAAAATGGATTACCGAAAGTACATCCTTGTCAAAACTAAGGTTTGAGTCTAAAAGATGATTTGCAAAGGTTGAATTATTGTGTTTTAAATTGTATGATCTTTGATGCTCTCTTAATCGAATTTGAAAATTCCGACCTGATTGACCGATGTACACACTCCCACAATTTGGACATGTTAGACTGTAAATTCCTGACTTGTACAAATAATTTATCGGTGTTTTTGCATTAAAAATTAAATTACTAAGTTTAGTATTTGATCTAAAAACAATGTCAATGTCTCGTTTTTTAAAGATGTTTCTAATTTTTTGACTTATTCCGAAATATGTTAAGATTTTATAAGTTTTTTTTTCTGTAACTGGATAGACGGCATATAGGTACTTTTGAATTTGTTTGGATTGATATTTATTAATTAATTTAGGAATTAGTGTATCTGGATAGCCATTATTAGTGGCAATTTGTTTAATTATGTTTATTTCTTTGTTAAGGTATTCAGGACTAAGGGGGGAAAGCACGGGTTATCATAGAGTAAAAACCTGCTATTTTGTGTTTATATGGATGACGAGAGGTATTCGGGTTTTCGGTATATGTTGAACGTCAGTTTATTGTTAGTTTTTGTTAATGTTAAATCTAGAAAATGAATCTTGTTCTCACATTCTGTTTCAACTGTGAATTTAATGGAAGGATGCAGGGAGTTAAGGTACGTTAGGAATTGAGTTATTTGTCTGTCAGTACCCTCGAAACACGCCAGAATATCATCTACATATCTGTGCCACCATTTGATATGTTTTTTACCTTGAGGTGAGCTTAGTATTTGATTAGTAAGGTTGCTCATAAAGATTTCGGCTAGCAGCGGACTCAGTGGTGATCCCATTGCTAAACCTTCCTGTTGAATATAGAATTTGTTGTTAAAAGAAAAATGATTATGTTTTAAAATTAAATCTATTAAATTAATAAAATCTGATTTGACTACTGGGTTAGCATTGTTATTCTCTAAATGTTGAATTATTAGTTGGAGGCATTCTTCAGGGGGTATTTTTGCGAACATATTCGACACATCGAAGGATACTAACTTACAACTATTAGGAATGACTGTATTTTTTAAGTTATTAGCTAGGTCTACAGAGTTTTTTATGGAATGTGGGTCTTTGAAATTGGTAATTGATTTAAAAATAGAAATAAGTTCAACAGAAATTTTGTGGGCTGGAGAGTTTATGTATGAAACTACAGGACTTGTTAGCCTGGGGATTCTCGGATTCATAGGAAATAGATGTTTTGTTTTATTGTCTGGAAATAAGGAGTTATCCTGTACTGCTGATTTTAATTTGTTTAATAGTTGGTTAGTTGGATCTTTTTTAATTTCTGAAATATTAGAGGTACTTATAAAATCTTCTACTTTTTGAATATATTCATCGGTTTTAAAAATTACTACAGAATTGCCTTTGTCGGCTTTTGTTACTGTTAAATGATTATTTTTTACTTTTTTAATTATAGATTTGATTGTTTTTGTGTCTGAATTTGAAATTGAATTTGTTTGTTTTATTAAATTAGCTATTTTTGATTTATCGATAGTAGATATGGGTGTGTTTTTTGATGCTATTTCTGACTCTATTACTAAAGTTTCTTTAAAAGAGGAGACATTGACATGTGGTGAATATTTTGGTCCTAACATTAATATTGAGGTTTCTTTATGTGTAAATTCTATTTCCGTTTTGTTTATAAGTCTATTATAAAACACTATGTTACCTTCAGAAGCACTACTGATGTTGTTTACTTGATGTTGTGTTACGAGCTTATTCAGTTTCTTCTTTTGGATTTGACGTTTTTTTTCAAAATCCCCCTTAGTCCTGAATACCTTAACAAAGAAATAAACATAATTAAACAGATTGCCACTAATAATGGCTATCCAGATACACTAATTCTTAAATTAATTAATAAATATCAATCCAAACAAATTCAAAAGTACCTATATGCCGTCAATCCAGCTACAGAAAATAAATCTTATAAAATCTTAACATATTTCGGAATAATAAGTCAAAAAATTAGAAACAACTTTAAAAAACGAGACATTGACATTGTTTTTAGATCAAATACTAAACTTAGTAATTTAATTTTTAATGCAAAAACACCGATAAATTATTTGTACAAGTCAGGAATTTACAGTCTAACATGTCCAAATTGTGGGAGTGTGTACATCGGTCAATCAGGTCGGAATTTTCAAATTCGATTAAGAGAGCATCAAAGATCATACAATTTAAAATACAATAATTCAACCTTTGCTGATCATCTTTTAGACTCAAACCATAGTTTTGACAAGGATGTACTTTCGGTAATCCATTTTGCCGAGAAAGGTAGAAAAATGGATTTACTGGAAGCCCTTGAAATTCATAAAGCAAAAATTAATCCGGGAATTTCCATCTTAAACGACCAGGTGGACCTGTTGTACACCCCCCTCTTTGAAGCGTTTTAGTTTGTAGGATATAAACGGTTGTAATTTAGATTTTAAGTACTTGTTTGATAATGATTACCGTGTAATCGAAACTAGTCGCAAAAAGTGAAATAAAAAGTGGTATAAAAAAGTTATAAGTTTTCTTTATTTAAAAAAAATTGAAAATGTACTACGAAGTTAACGCCGAGAAGATTCAAGAATTAATTTTCTTTTTTTTAAATTAATTTTTATCTATGGGCTAATATTTCTCAAATATTTCCCAAGCAAATAATGAACCTGTTTTTAAAGTTCCTTTGATTCCACCTTTATCTTCTAGCACTATTTAATGGTCCCTTTGTTCCTATTAAAAGATTAAAGATAAGAGCAACACATTCTTTTTTTATTATAATCAAAAAGAAGAACCTAGAATAAATGTCGAGAAAAAAGAACTTGTATTCTCTTTATATGTTTTCTATGAAAGATTATGTTTTAGGGAGTAAATTTCAAACAACGATAAAAAGCCACTTTAGAATCTATTTTATTCAAGATATAGCCTTTTTCTCTTCTCTGTTTGTTCTTTATGTAGCATACTAGAATTTATATTATTATTATTATTTTCTAAATATATTTGATTAGATGTACCTCAAGCTGGTGTGCTTCAGAATGGCCCCCTTGATTCTTCTGGCTCTTCGCATTTTTTGGCGTGCCACTTGTCTTGTCTTGTCTCTAGCCATTCCGCAATCTCATTGTGACTACGCTGATCTTCCTTCTCCTGATTACTAGCAGGAGATCATCGGAAAACATCATGAGGTCTACCCCTTTTGGAACGGCAGCCCGAACACCCTGTCGAAGGTCACGTTCCAGAGAAGGGTGACGTTTCGTTGTTTTAGGTCCGTCGTCTCCTTCAAACTCTAGTGTCTTCTGGAATTTACTTGCTATCATCCGTAAGATATACTCAGGGACCCCCCACTCTTCTAATGCACCCCCTTCCTATAAGTGGTGCTTCCTTAACCAGCCTCTTGATCCTTAGCAGTGCATCCTCTGTGGACCTGCCCCGTCGAAATCTATATTGACTCGAGGGCAGGTCCCTCTCGATGGCTACCCTGGTCTGGTTCGCCATCTGACTTGTTAGCACCTTGTCCTCCTTGTCGATGAGGCGGACTGATCGATATTCATGAGGCTCGTGAGGCCACTTCCTTTTCTTTAGGAGTAGCATCATTCTGGCCTTCTTGTAGACGGCCGGCATTTTCCCTTCCTGAAGACACTGGTTTATAAGATCCGTGATATGGTCCGGGTTCCGATGTATTACTTTTGAGCCCAATTGAATGATGTAGATGTGGACGTTATTTGCTTCTACCAAACGGCGTTGTTTACCAAGTTATCCCTAACAGATGGATAATTTATTTATAAATTGATCACGCGGAAACTCTTCTTGTAGTATAATGCAGTTGTTAAGAATTGGTCCATTTGGATCTATCCTATAGTGCGAATGGATAATGATATATTAATAAAAGAATTATTTATCCAACACCCAGTTTATTTCCTTCATTTCCACATCGACCCATATTTATTTCTTACCCCTAAGTTTTCAAAAGAATATCAACCAATTAAGGATTATTATTACTGTTGTTTACAAATTCGGGTCAACTTTTGGACCCGTGCAGATGAGAACGATTCTTAACGTGGAAAAATCATGACAAATGGAAATTAAATTGTTTTATAACGCGTGCAGAACAAAGCTGTACGCGTGGTCACTTGATGAAAATGTACACTTTTCATTTTCTGTACCAACGTTATGATATGAAGAGAACAGAAAAATCATGGAGATGATTGCTACTTTTGTTCGATGAATGTCAATAGTATAAATGCAGAAAACTAGCACAGTATAAATATCATAACGTATCATCAGTGTCAAAGCCAGTTCCACTTACGGACAGTGATCCATTGCTGATTTGTCAAGTTATAAGTGCAAAAAATGCCCTAAAAATTTCATCACTGGCGAGCAATGAAAGAAATTTCGTTATGGAAGAAAAGCAAAGTGAACCGAGTGATTTGATTCGCGATTTGAATTTATCGAAACAAAAAGCAGAGCTGCTTGCATCACAGTTGTAGGAATGGAAACATGTTGACCCTAAAACATAACCCACTATATACAGAAATAGAAATCACGCAATTTTACCGTTTTTCAAAAAAGAAAATTACAAGTGTTTCAGCAATGACATCAAAGGTTTATTTGATATGATGAATACACCATATGATCGAATTGACTACCGTTTATTCATAGATGGTTCTAAGTACAGTTTTAAGGTGGCTCTACTCCACATTGGAAATAAAAAAACATCCATTCCGATTACTCACACTAAGGAGTGCTACTACACAATGCGTACAATTTTGGCCAAGATCAAATACAATGAGCATCAATGGAAAATTTGTGGTTGAGAAATAAATTAATTGTACTTAATTTCGAAAAATATATTAATTTATTTACATATTCATTGCAGGTTATTGGTCTATTAGTTGGGATGCAATCTGGATTCACGAAATTTTGCTATTTTTTGTATCTGTGGGACAGCTCCGCAGTTGATCATCATTATGTCAGAAGGATGGAGCGGAGTCGTACCCATTATGAGCAAGGACAACAAAACTGGTCCTCTGTACCACTTGTGAACCCATTGGACGTTTTATTGCCACCTCTTCACATTAAACTTGCCTTATTAAAAACTTTGTCAAAGCACTTAATTGCGAAGGACCGGCTTTCCAGTAGTTAATCAAGTTGTTTCCAAAACTGTCATACGCAAAAATCAAAAAAGGAATATTTGTCAGACCTGATATTCGAAAACTAATGGCTGATGGAAAGTTTAAAAATGTTTAACACCTGATATAACAGCAGCATGGGCATCGTTTCAAAGTATTGTTCATAACTTAATGGTAACCACAAATCACCGGATTACAAGCAAATAATCGACCATTTTTTGCAAAATTATCACAAGATTTTAGCTCGAATGTCACTCAAGATACATTTTCTACATTCACATCTTGATTTTTTCCCACAAAATTTGGGCGACACGAGCGACGACAGGGAGAGTGGCTACACCAAGATATAGCGAAAATCAAAAGGCGATACTAAGGATTTTGGGACGAAGGCATGATGAGCGACTACTGTTGGACCCTAATGCGCGAAAAAGATCTTAAGCAGTATAAAAGATTCAGTTCAACCTCTGGTAATTTCTGATTTATACTTTTTAATACAATAATTAGCCGTTAATGGTCAAAAATAGGTAAAACATAAATTTATTGAATATTTCGAAAACTAGAACAAATTTTAATAAACGGGTTACTGATTTGGATTCAGCCCCCAAATTTACCTTGTATACTTACAATACTTACTCTAAGTATGATATACCATTTGAAAATTACATCCGTGTCAATACCTCAATGTTTTTTTTGAAGAGCACAATCAAGACACAATTGTTTAGAGGCACTAAGCGTCCGCAATAAATCTCCTATGTATGAGTAATTTAGTCGTTTCGACGCGTAAAGCTCAAATGAGGCATTATTTATCGCGGCGTAAATTGGATAATTAATAATGAGGAAGTTCAGCAATCCGCACTGAACAATTCCTCTTATGTTAAATGGTGAATCACGATAACAGTTATGTAGAACTTAATCATCGCCGAACCGATCTCGTTTCTCGACAATCAAGAGTGCCAGCTGATTTAGTACAAGCACAACTGTTTGTCTGTGGGACAGCTGCCCAGTTGATCATCATTATGTGAGAAAGATGTGGCCAAATCGTACCCCTTATGAACCAGAACTTCACCTGTACCACTTGTGAACCCACAGGACGTTTTATTGCCACCTCTTCACATTAAACTTGTCCTTATTAAGAACTTTGTCACAGCACTCAATCGCGAAGGACCGGCTTTACAGTAGTTAATCAAGTTGTTTCCAAAACGGTTATATGCAAAAATCAAAGAAGGAATATTTGTCGGACCTGATATTCGAAAACTAATGGCTGATGCAAAGTTTACAATATTTTTAACACCTGATGAAGCAGCAGCATGGACATCGTTTCAAAGTGTTGCTCACAACTTTCTCGGTAACCAGAAATCTCCGGATTACAAGCAAGTAATAGACAATTTTTTGTAAAATTACCACAAGATTGGAGCTCGAATGTCTCCCATGATACATTTTCTACATTCACATCTTGATTTTTTCCCACAAAATTTGGGCGACACGAGCGACGACAGGGAGAGTGGCTACACCAAGACATAGCGAAAATCAAAAGGCGATACTAAGGATTTTGGGACGAAGGCATGATGAGCGGCTACTGTTGGACCCTAATGCGCGAAAAAGATCTTAAGCAGTATAAAAGATTCAGTTCAACCTCTGGTAATTTCTGATTTATACTTTTTAATACAATAATTAGCCGTTAATGGTCAAAAATAGGTAAAACAAAATTTTTTTGAATATTTCGAAAACTAGAACAAATTTTAATAAACGGGTTACTGATTTGGATTTAGCCCCCAAATTTACCTTGTATACTTACAATACTTACTCTAAGTAGGATATACCATTTGAAAATTACATCCGTGTCAATACCTCAATGTTTTTTTTTTTGAAGCGCACAATCAAGACACAATTGTTTAGAGGCACTAAGCGTCCGCAATAAATCTCCTATGTATGAGTAATTTAGTCGTTTCGACGCGTAAAGCTCAAATGAGGCATTATTTATCGCGGCGTAAATTGGATAATTAATAATGAGGAAGTTCAGCAATCCGCACTGAACAATTCCTCTTATGTTAAATGGTGAATCACGATAACAGTTATGTAGAACTTAATCATCGCCGAACCGATCTCGTTTCTCGACAATCAAGAGTGCCAGCTGATTTAGTACAAGCACAACTGTTGTTCTGTACGAGACGGGACGAGCCATTAGTCCAAGCTCTTAACATAATGCGCACCATAATTTCCTGCAGGTATTCTCCAATTACGAAAAACTAAAATAATGAATATTACGGGTCTCTACGGGGGTAAGTGCTTGACGTCCCACTTAACATCTTCACGATCGCGATATCGTAAATGGTATAAAAATTGAGGCAAATATTACCTACTACAGATGTAAATAATGTAACAATATAAATAAATATTTAATTAGTATTTAGAATAATATCGTCGTAAAGTAATTTTGACTATTTGTTCTTATTTTTTGTTGTATTTGTTTTAATAACAATTATTGGCTCTCTCTCCATATTAAAACTAATCAAAAGAAAGAGTTATTTGTAATTGTATTAGACATCGTCTAAACTTAATAATTTAAAACATTGGTCTACATCACCATCTAAAAAAATGTTTATTTCTAATAGTATGTATAGTATAATTTAAAACTGTTATTAAGTAATAAAACATGAAGATGCTTTAGATACAAATAGATGAGAAGATATAATATATAAGAGCACAATTTTATTTAAGCAATATTTCGAATTATTTTTTATTATTATTATTCGCGCGTTAATACATAAACATCAGAACTATTCATTATAATTATTTATCACGATAACCCGTGCACGGGGCATTATTTAATGTGGAAAATAATGTGCCGTACTGGTATTCCCGTTATCTAGTCTACGAATTCGGCTTTTATAATATACAAGTTAAGATATATGAATTGAATTAATTCCAATGGCGCTGAGGATGATTAACGCCACATATTTTTTACAGAATGTCAATTCAACAGATGTTAGGTGGATTTTCTCGTAATACTCCCATAATTATTTACAGTTAATCTCGACCATTACAATCCATTCCAGATGAAATATTTCAAACGTTTAACACCTATAAAATGGACGCAAATACAGCGCCGCGTTGCGTTTTAAGCAAATTCACCTTTCGAATAAATTTGACGAAAAGAAAACATATTTTAATTTATTATACATTTAGGATAAGCAATTGAAGAACAGAAAATATGTCAATAATGCCATAATTTTCTATACTGTGATGTATAATAAATTTTAAAGCTTTTTAAACCAAATTAAAGCAATAAACCTTAATATAAAATGCCATTCTAAAGATTTGAATGTTAATACAAGGGGCGTTTGAAAAGTCCGTGCAAAAATAAAAACTACTAACGTGTTTGGGGTAAACCTTTTTTATTTTTCGACATAGTCTCTTTTTACGCTTATACACTTCGTCCAACGATGTTCTAGTTTATTGATCCCTTCCGAAGATTAGGATTTGTCCATGTTTGGAAAATATCGATTAGTGTCTGCAATCACCTCCTCGTTTGAATAAAATCTTTGTCCCGCCAGCCATTTCTTCAAATTGGGGAACAAACGTGGGAGCCAAGTCTGGAGAATAGGGGGGATGTTAAACAAGTTGAAATCCTATTTCCATTAATTTTACGACCACAACTGCTGAGGTGTGTGCTGTTGCGTTGTCGTGATGGAAAAGGACTTTCTTGCGGGCGGATTTTTTGCAGCTCTATTTTCAAACGGTCCAGTAACGATAAATAATAATTAAAAGTAATAGTTTTACCCATTTCCAGATAGTCGATGAGGATTATCCCATGCGAATCCCAAAAGACAGTCGCCATAACCTTTCCGACCGAAGGAACGGTCTTTGCCTTTTTTTGGTGCTGATTCCCCCTTGGTAACCCATTGTTTAGATTGTTGTTTGGCCTCAGGAGTATAGTAATGTATCCATGTTTCATCCACAGTGACGAAACGACGCTTAAAGTCCTCCGGATTCTTTTGGAACAGCTGCAAACCATCCTTGCAACACTTCACACGATTCCGTTTTTGGTCAAGCGTGAGCAATCGCGGCACCCATCTTGCGGATAGCTTTTATGCAAAATATTATGTACCCATTCAGTCGAGATGCCCACAGCACTAGCAATCTCACGCAACCTTAAATCTTCTGTCATTCATCACCATATCATGGATTTGATTTCATGGTTTCTGGAGTCATAACCTCCGCAGGCCGTCCAGAACGTTCAGCGTCACAATTTTGAAACCACTTATAAACTATTCTAAT
Source organism: Ontholestes murinus (assembly GCA_963969525.1). Taxonomy (NCBI): domain Eukaryota; kingdom Metazoa; phylum Arthropoda; class Insecta; order Coleoptera; family Staphylinidae; genus Ontholestes; species Ontholestes murinus. The sequence goes on from OZ018398.1 coordinate 26,522,224, forward strand.
CGAATGTGTAGAGTGACCATAATGTTTGTCAAGCTTCTCTTTAGTCTCCTGAGGCATTTTGCCTTTTATAAAGTAATGTTTAATTACCACACGAAATTCTTTTTCGTCCATTTCTTGAAAATCACTCAACTTCCTTGATTCACACGAATGCCAAACACAAACAAATTGACCAATATGGCTGAAACTTGGTGTGCGTCTATTCAAGAGATGCTACTAACTAAACATGACCTCGATACGCGGCGGTGGTGCCATCTCTCGGACTTTGCACGGACTTTTCAAACCATCCTCGTACCAAAGAAATATTTTACGATTTATGATAATAAATACAAAAATGTATTATTTAAACTATTTTAATAACAATAAAATGGCAAGTACAGTGTTTTCTTTGAAAGTTTTAAACCGCATATGGAACCAAATTATGAGCAAGCTTTAAACTATTTTTTTCCCTTAAAGTTTTCAACTGTTTTAAGAAAGGTTTAGTAGCAAACTTGTTAAGACCAATGCAATATTTTTATTACTTGGATATGGTGTAGGGTGGAAGGATGGTAAAAAAACATAAGGCCGTGGTCGAATAGGGGCCAGCAAATCGATTTACAAATGTTGGCAGCGGATTTTATTGAAATTCCTTGACTTTCTAATGTTAGTACTTAGACATGCCTGGCCTTCCTTTTAACTTTGGCTTTAATGAAAAGTTACAGAACCAGTTTTGTAGGGAGTTTAATGCAATTTGTAGTAAGTTGGGGGCAGTAGTAGTGTTGTACATGTGAAAGCTTTGTTCAATATTGTCATTTGTGTAGTTTATAGCGTTGGCGGTATTGTGGCGTAGCGGCCGGCACGTCGCCGGTCGTTCTTAATAGTCTTCTTCTGTCGGCGTTCGGCTCACTAGATCATGGAAGGGTTTATTTTTCGATGGCCACAAAACTATGGAGTCCTCTGACCGGGCGAACTATGGTGAGCTCTCCGAGACTGTGTGGATTTCACGTGATGTATATGTTATCAGCTAAGGTAATTCCAAGTCTCTGCCGGCCGTTCCGTCGGCTTAATGATTTTAACGCCCTCTGTTGGCATGCACATTAATTGCGCGCCGCTATTTTTTCTTCGCCCTCTATTGGCGTGGTGTCGAACTCGCCAACCCGGGCTCCCACAGCTTTATTTATATATTTAGCATTAGCATTAATTGTCTTTTCCTTTACATCTGCTTTATAAGCACGACAATGTTCATTTCTAGTGATTTTAAGATCATCTGATGGATATTTCTTGTATCTCTCATCGACTTTATATTATTGTCAAACCATTTTACCTTTTGTAACTGCTTTTACTTCCTGTTTCTTATTAAAAATATTCATTTAAACAATTTATCAAATGATTAACTGAGATATCCATTTACGATGTAAATTAATTGACGAGCCCACAAAGTCCCAGTAAATCTTTGCCACCATTGAATTTGCCGTTCATACTTAAAGGTCTAAATATTTGAGTAAGAGATATTATAACTACTTCTGTTAAGTTATCAGCAATTAAAATGCCTAAATAATTCGAAATTAAAAAATCAATACATTCTGCTTTGAAATATTGGCTGGAGATAATGTTAAATACATTGTCTATGAAATTATTTTTCATTATATTAAAATTAACCATTTTGTTAAGTCCGTAGTCGTTTGTATTAAATACGACGTTGCAATTTCCACCCAAATCTTTAATGATAAGTAGTCGTCGGGATTCCTTGAATTTAATTTTTCACAATCCATTATTGAGAAATTATGGACTTCTAGATGAGACTTTATAATATTTGTTGTCGTACTTAGGTGTAATCGAAAGATGTGTAGATGGGCTTTTCGTTCGGCCCCCTTAAGAAGTGATTCTGGAGTAGTGCCTTGAACAGTTGTATTCTTCCCTGGTTTTCTGTTCCGCTTATATACCCCCATCCTGTGCTCAACTGTGTTAGGTTCATTTTCCTTAACGTGAAGTTGAACATTCTTATCCGTATCCATTCTGGTAGTTAGAGCATGTGGAAAATTTTTCACCGGAATATCAACTGCGTTACCAATCTTTGCAGAATTAATAGTGGTAACGTTACCAATTTCGGTAAGCTTAACTTCCATTGGATTATCAGGGATGTAGGTTGTGTTGTCTTCATCGCATTGTTTACATTTTGGACATAAAACATTGGATTTTAATTGTTTAATTTCATTTTCCATAAACTAAGGGCATTTTTGTTTATTTCTAATTGTGTGAGTAGGTTATTCACCTGATATTCAATTCCATTTGAGTGATCCGCATCAATAAAGATATCCGAAGTTGACCGAGATTTTGAAGTTAGTTTTACGCCACAGCAGGATTTCACTCGATCAACATACTTATTGTGGTAGAGGTTTTTACAAATTGAACACTTATTTCCGGATTTTGCAATTTGACTGCATGCGCATGTTTTCACTTTAGGAGTATTCAAATTATTACAGCAAAAATCAGCACCGATATTACTATCGCTCGCAATTTTTATTTTACCAAGTTCTTCATTTATAATATTATTAATTGGAGATGGAGAAGGCTGGAAGTGCAATATATTGTATATATATCATTTACAGTGTATATTTTTGTTTTTTTAATGAATTATTGAAATGTCTCGCAAACGCATTTAAAATTTATTTATTATCAGTGATTGTTGAATTATCGGGAGTGTCTATAATGTTAGATATTGTCTGATTTTGCATGATAATAATTTATTGTCCTGTTTTTTTTTTCTGTTCAAAAGAAGTTTCTTTATGTCTCATTTGGTTAATTTTTTCTTTCAGAACTCTGTTGTTGTTGATTTCAATATATAACTGTCTTTTTAATTTAATAAGTCGGAGGATAAATTGATTGATAGTTGTAGTATTTTTGAAGCTTAATATAAAACTAACCCAATTGATAATCTCACCTGCACGTGGAGCACTCTACTAGATAATGAACGAGGCTCTGTCAACACCGAGTGACTGTTGGTATAAACAATCCCCTTTTTCTGGCCATCATCTTCGGCTGGAAAAACTGGAAAAAGAAAGGGCATCTTTTTTTTCTCAAGGCGGATGAACCAAACATGGTCAACGGCGTGGAGATGCAGAATGCATTGGAAAACCAATTTATTAAAGGCTTGACAAGAGCATCCTTAGTTCAATTAAGAATTCAAACATACACTCTACTATTCTATTCTAGATATTCGGTATTAGCGACGTTTAATGGACCAATGTTGAAAAGATAATGGTAAACAACAAAACCGTATATTATTCATGACGGTTCGCACCAATATGGCGTTGCTATAATTTTCAGTAGTAACATCAACAAAACAGTAATAAATTTCATTACTTACTCAGGCAGAATCTTAATGATACAATAATGTGTTAAAATCCACTAAAATACGAGATGTGGCAATTATATTGGTAGACATTAACCTAAAGGTGTGAAAAAATTGACGGATACACAGGAGGTATGAATTGGGAGCTATAAATAAGTAAGAGAGGAGATCGACTCTTAGAATTCTACAAAAATGAAATGAAAATGAAAATCACCAGCTGATAAAAAGAGGGACAAATCTTAAGAAACCAGATAGACTATGTATTGGTCAGACAAATATACAAAAACGCACTTATATCGGCAAAAAAGTTTCCAAGTGCCGACGTAGGGCCAGACCATAATCCTGTAGTTACAAAAATTAGGTTCAAGATGAAACTGGAAAAAAGAAGATCAGAAAACAAACAAACCGACACTAGTAATTCAAGGGATATAAACACAAAACAACTTATTGTAGATGAAATTAATAAAGGATTGATGATCATAAAAGAAGACATTTTCTAAAATACTGAAAAACAACAAATGGTTTTTGATGAATATAAAAATAAATAAAATTCAAACATAAGTTTTTCGACCAATAAGATACCAAAAGAAACAATGGATGACAGAAGAGAACCTAGACTTAGTGGATAAAAGACGACAGTTCAAAGAAAAAGATAATCATAAGTACAAAGAAATAGACAAGCAAATAAAGAATGGTTTAAAGACCAATTTGAATGAACAGAAGGGTAACAGAGAAAATATGATAGTTTTCGATAAAAATAAGAAATGGACAGAGACAATGGAGCAGAATAGTCAATTGAAGTAGAAGATAACGAATTTTTGGAAATACTAAGAGAAGAAATAAAAACGGCAATACCTTAGATATATTCAACGCAAGTTAGAAAACAAGACATATCTATCCGAAAAACCACAAACGCTAAAGATTGCAGTGAATACATAACAATAACTTTAAGAAGTAATTTACTTAAGGCATTTCTAAAAGTAATACACGTATTAATAAAAAAAATAGAAAACGGAATACACGACAGTCAATTTTGGTTCAGAAACGTACTAGGCACCAGAAAGCCGTTCTTTGCACTTGTTAGGTGAAAGTGCATGATTATGAACGTGGACGTAAATGTTTGTTCGTCGACTTCGAAAAAGCTTTTGATAAAATAAGACACGAGAAACTATTTGTAATTATGCAATCGAAAAGTATAGACAATAGAGACTTGAATAATTATATATCTGTATTGGAATTAGCGCGTAAAAATACGTGCGAAAAAAGACAATTAAATCAGTCTAGACATTTAAATAAGGAAAGGAGTGAGAGAACAACATAACATTTGCAGTTGACACCGTCATTATGGCAGATTCCGTTGAAGAACTTCAAAGGCTAATGAATAGAATGAGTACGTTTGGGAAAGATGTAAATTGAGAAGTAATACAAAAAGATAATATATATGGTAATAACAAAAAAATAAACTTACAAGCCAATACATACTTATGGGGTATATAATTGGAAAAAGTTTAAAAATACAGATATCTACATGGATCACAGAAAATAATGACTAAACAATAAAAATAGGGGAAAGAATAACAAGAAGTACATTTATAAAACTAAAAACAATCCTATGTAGCAGAAAACTCACAATAAAACTAACAGTGAGAAGGTGTTATATGTTTGCTAACTGCACCCCTACACAAGAACACTTAAGGAAATTACAGTCACATATAGTGTGAAATGAGGCAATGAGAGGGGGAAGCATTCATTTAGGGAATTATTAATTCGTGGGAGTGTAGCTTTACCAAAGGATATATAACGAAAAAATGATGCTATTGGACCTCCTCTATGATTTTTTTAAATTAGTGAAGGAATTTTGATTGCTTACGGTGGTATTTTAGCTAATTATTTGACACGCTAATATTTTGTTCAATTGTTTTTTGTATTTGATTTTTAGTAAAATTTAAACTATTTTAAATGTTTTTTATTGTTTTAGTAAACATATTTTTTAATAGAATTACAATTGTTTTTTTGATAGTAAGATTAGATAACCATTGATATAATATGTTCTTTTTTTGTAAAATTTCAACTGAGCATTTCAAAATAATTTTCTATTATTTATAAAATATTTTCAATTGTTTTTGGCTAAAATTTGCAGGTTTCTGCAAGTAAATGCGATTTTCAAATTAATTTAAAGTTATTGTTTTGCGATTTTATCAACATATAGATCCTAGAATTGAGTATTTTCTTAACAAGTTTAATCTACTTATACAGTTTTCAACTGGTCTTTTAAACAAATCCTAATTATAACAGTTCTTGTTTAATTTGTTTTTTTTTTCAAACATTGAGCTATTTTTAAAAATCTTAAGTGATTCAGATGTGGATTATAAAAAAGGATTGCAGCGTAATCGAGCAAGTTTTTGTAGAGATTTTTTGATTTTATAGGTAAAAACTATGAAATGCCGTCTCTTATTTGGGATTTTTAATTTTAAGTTTTTTGTATGGATTTTGAAGAAGTTTAGGATCATAGGTTATTGCTAGATATTTACAAGTCTCTGAGGGAGAAATATTAGTGTTGTTTAGGGATATATGGAAGGAAGAAGTGCTAGCTCGGTGAAATGGAATAAGTGATGGGGTTTATTAGATGATATTATGGATATTCTTCATTTAGAAAAATATTGTTGTATTGTGTCGATCAGCCGCTGAAGAGTGTTAAGAGTAGGCAGGATTGAAGTATTGCGGGTTCGGGTTATAAATATCGTGGACACGTAGATGTTGTAGAGGTGTGGTGGCAGTGGGGAACCTTGCGGAACATCTTGTTGAGAAGTGAAGGATCTGGAAAGTGTATTTCGGATTCGGACATTGAGATGTCTATTAGATAGAGAAGATGTGGGGGAATATTTAGTGAATTGAACGGCATACCTCGATGAAGTCAAACGCCTTTTGGGTATCAAGAAATAGAATAGCGGACATTTTGCCTTAGAGGTGTGCTGTTTGGCAGTTTGATGTAAGAATGGATAGGGGTAGGGTAATGGTTCTAGTTTAGAGGAAACCAAACTGATAAGGATGGTCTGATAGATGAAGGATTAATTTATTCTTAATCGTGGATTCGAATATTTTTCTAAGAATTGGAAGCATAGTAATCGGGCGATAGCTGGAAATTGGCAATGGACCACCGTCTCGTTTATTATTATATCTACAACTATTTTTCTTTGCAATTTTTTAATATCAATTGCTTTTCTCATCTTTTCTTCCTTGAAAAATTTAAATATTTTTGAATTGTTATTGGTAAAATTTTGGATGAATTCTAAGTGGTTTTTTATTTGAAAAATTTTGATTTTTAACTATTTTCTATAAACAATTTTGAAAATTGTTACTGTTGAAAAATTCCTAATATATTTTTAATTAATTAATTAAATAAATTATTAATTGTAGATTAATTTCACAATTTCCTTTTTTGCACTTTTCAAATATAGTCCTAAAGATTTGCATATTTCTGAAATTATAAATATAATATCGTATTTAACTCCTAAGCTTGGTTTATTCCCACACTAAGTTTATTCATATTTCTTTTTTATAATCAACCACTAATTTTTCTCGTACTCGCCACAAATGCGTACCTTTGTAAGTACTACTTTTAAGGCCATTATAATTCCAGCATATTATCTCCTTAATTTAATTTAACTTCATATAACCCACCAGTCGTCGCCTAAGACCAGACAAAAGTAACTTAATCCGTTCTTCCTCTCTTTCTCTTCGGCCGCATCCCCGTCCGTTCATTTCTCGTACTTTATTTGTTTATTCCCCGGTGATGACATTAATACGAAAAAAAGTCTAGTTTAATTTAAATCAGGATAAAGTATCAGTAGGGTCTGCTCCTTGGTAAAATATTGTTATTATATATAGACGTGTACCAGTATCTACATCTATACGGCTATTAAATGTTTAAAATATTTTTAATATATTGGGCGTCTCGGCTCGAGACACTATTCTGGTTAGGAATGTGGATTTTATCTACTAACATTTTCATAATTTAATTAAACGTTACTTGTTTACGTTTGGACGCGACAAACTGTTCCATAAAAATATGAGAGGCACACATTCACACAATGCTCGACTTAATTAAATTTAATTATGGCGCGATTATTTTTGTAATCGTAATAAACAACGATAAAATCTTTTACAATAAAAATAGTGATATATTATATCACTAGCTCGTCATTATTTGTTTTAATTGCTTTCTAGTTTTGCACATTTTTATTTTACTATTTGGATGTATGTTATTACGTTATTATTTATTTTGAAAATTCTGATAATATATTTTTTGAACAAAAACATGTTTTATTTACGAAAGGAATTCAATACATTATCAAAACTGAAGAGAGCACTTACCACACTACCCTCCATTAAACTATCCGTTATCACACATACAATTCATGTTGATACCGAAGCAATCGATGCAGAAATTCGACTTATTATAAATGCAGATTGGATAAGAGAATTTATTTAGTTGATTTAGTATTTACGTCTCAAATTAAAGTTGATTTACTGCAGGCCAAAGAAAGAATTACTTGCGGTAGCAAAATCTATATATTTATAAATATCTCTTTGGGAGAATATTCAGTTCAAGAATTTAGAAAAACAAGGCGCAAGATGGTTGTAAATGCTTGAGGAGTTTAATATTAAAAACCACAGAACATTGTTCGCATTTTAATACCGTAGAATCGAAATATAGGTAATTCAGACAAATAGTAGAAAGTGATTTGAATATAGACGAGATTCATTAGGTTAACAAAAGTAATTTCATCAACTAATACTTAAATTGGGGGAAAACATCAAGCCAATGTGGAAAGAAAATGCAAAATTTTCAATTTGAAATTTTACTCAAGTCATTATAATTTTCTTATATTAGACAAGTTAAGCAGAATCTTATTATTAAAAAAAATATTAAAAGATATACACAAAGGCTCTTGTAAACTATCGAAACCTTAACATTAGTAGCATCGTAATAGATTCTCTGAGTTTTACCATAAATATAAATGATTCGTCATAGTAATCGAAAGCTTGAAAAGTGGGCCAACTTGTACCCTAAAAGAAGTATTAATAATCGCTGAATTAATGGATAACATTAGATATGTTATTTAGTGTATTTGATCCAAGGACAAAATTTTAAATTTAATACCATCCAGGAGTTATGAAGGATCCGTAAAATCAATAAGATGATCAAAATAGCTTTATATCAAAATATTTTGGGGTAGTGTATTGAATAAAAAGAATCACTATTTGTCTAGTGATCAGTATATAAAACAACTGGGCTGATTTCAGCGATGCATTATTATGTTAGATTAGAATTAGACGGTGTCGTTTGACTGGAGACAACTGTACAGCACTGCGACCTGGTTAGATTTAGTACATCGGCATATTCGATGCCTATGATTATTCTTATGTGGCCTAGTACCCACATTGATTGTGCTTATTGTCCTTGGTCAATTGGTTCAGAACTTGTTTACAGTTTCAAGTTAAAATTGAAGCTGTACGCTTTGTGTCCCTTTGTACCAGATTACAGAGTTATGTTATATTCAGTTCAGTCGGTTGATCAGCATTATGTCCCACGATGTTTGTAGGAACTCTGGTTTAATCAATTAATTGTTCAGGATTTCTGTGTGTCCGAAACTATGTTTTGTACCATGCCAGTTAGCCCCCGTGATGCCAAAGTAGGCCATTCTCTGAAGGTTTTGAAGCTTCTTTCATGCCGTTGCTTATTTAGACTTGATCCTCCATACTAGTGAACCATATGTACTAATGGGTTTTACTACCACAAAGTACAGCCAATTTTGGCTTTCAGTCCGCATGACGCCTGTTATGAGGCTATGAAGTGCATCCACAGTAGATTTGCAAGGTTGATAGACAAACTGCTGCCTATGGCACGAATTTGCCTCTAAGGCTTCTCTCCTTATAGCGTTTCTATAATTTTCTCCATGACTTTTAGGAGAAATAAGGTAAGGCCAAATAAGGCGGTAGGATTTGGCCTAATTGTGTGGTCTTCGGCCTGCTTTGGGGATAAAAATGTCACTAAAATAATCTCTCTTTCACTTTCAAATACAAATAAGTCATACAACATTAAATTTTTAGGCTGTATCTTAGGCCCAGTACTGATTTGGGAAGAACATACAAACCAAATAGATAATAAAATAATAATATCTAATATCGTATGTACATAGTATAATTAATTGTAATATAATACTATGGGGCAGAACTGTTGCTATATTTGTGTTACATAATAAGTGTGTGAGAATTATGTTAGGACTAAATAACAGAGAGTTGCAAAACACACTTTACTTTACCGAAAATCTTCATATTACTGTCATGACGATATACACACCTACAATATTAGATCAAAGTCCGACATATATTTACCAACACATCGACTCAGAAAAACAAACAAAAGCTTCCTGGTACAAGTATCAAATTTTATAATATCAACAACAACAATATACGTCACGTAAGGTTATTTTGAGATTAAAATCCTTTTTTTTTCTTCATAGTTGCCATATTCTTATTTTATTTACGAACGATTGTATTTTACCCTTGTATGAATCAAATTTGCTTTATACTTATTATATGCACATTTAAATTTTGTTCATTAACGGATCATATATTTTATATACTTAGTTTTAATTTTTACTATGTTCAATATGGATTTTGACTTGTCCTTATAATTTTTTTTTTGTAATTTGGATTAGTAAATATGTATTTATCTATATCTATCTATTTAAATATGACCTTAGCCTCTTTCCATTCCATTGGAATATAGTCTAGCGTAAAGATATCCTGCAGGTAGATGTCTATTATACTTAGCCTCTGTTGCAGCACTGTAGAGAAAATGCCATCTAAGCCCGTTGCTTTAAACTGCCAATTTCTCATTAAATGTTTTCATTGCAATAAGTTTAAAAGCTTTGCTTTTGATTTTGTTTTGTTTTCTTGAGACTCCACATGTGTTGAACCTATTAACTGCTTCTTTAGGAGAAGACTGCGAGTCTCTTTAAGCCCCTTATAACTCTCATCAGTTTTTTTTATTAGCCCGAATGCTGTTAGAGTGGTCTTTGGACAGGATTGTGTCAGTAAGTCCTTCAAAGAACGTTCTACATATTTCTTTTTCGATTTCCTAAATTCCTTATTATATTCCGACAGTGACTATTAATAGGTATCGCACTTGTCTGTTTTCTTTGCATTGTTGAAAGTTTTCCTGGCTTGCATCTTCAGGCGACATAAACCTTGCTCAACCAGAGCACGTCAAAGAGATCACTTCTTTAGCCGACAACTGGATTCATACGCCTTTAGGATGCTATTTTCGAACAGAGCCGCTGCTGTTTCTAGCTCTTCTGTAGTCTGGATGTTGAGGTAGGTATCGTCGGTTACTACACTTAAACACTCTCTACAGAGGCTTTAGTCTGTATTCCTCGGATTTCTACACTCCATTGCGTCTTCTTCTGAGGCATCTAGGTTGAATTCATCAGCTAGATGATGTCCAATACCTCCTGCCTGATTGCATTCACAAAAGTAGGCTCGTTACCTACTTTAATAATATTTAAATTGTTAGATATGAATTCAAGAAGTTCCTTACCTCTATTATTAGTGTCGGTGATATCCCTTACCATGCTGTGGGTGTTGGCATCACAGCCCAGAAGGGGGTGTATAGTGCCTCTTCTGCACCACTTCGCAAGTCTACTTACCTCCTTTGGTGGTGGTTTGATTTGTTTTCCTGGAAAGTAGGCAGAGACCATTACAACCTGCATTTTGTCTTTCTTTATGGGAACTTCTATTAGGGCCCGGTAGTGAATTCTGAAATGAATGTATAATTAATGTCTGTCCTTGGAGTAATTCCGTCTCCAATAAAGGGCAATTGATGCCGCTATAGAGTAATGGATATTCAATTGAACACAGTTATGTGTGTGGTCTACATTTCAATTGCACCAGCCTTTAAACTTTGTGTATCGGAGTTTTATGCCTTTAGGGTTTTTCTTCTATTCATTCCTATCGATTGAGTAGGATCTTTATTATTCCTTGTCGCCGCTGATGACGGAGGATCGTTCCTCGGTTTCCCTTGGGTAGCTGGACCTGGACGAGGATTTTTTGGTAGCCCCATGCCTCTTTGCTCCCTCCTACCCATGGATTCTAGTTTATCTTAGCCAAACTGATAGTTAATTTTATGTTCCAGCTTCTCCACCTTATTAGCGGACGCGTGACCTCCTCTAGTTGAAGGTCTTCAGGTCATTCTGGGCCTGACAGAAGAAGATTATGTAAATAATTTAATGCAGAGAATAGATGAAATTTATGAAGTATGATATAACATTCAAATAATCAGCAAGTTAACTAACGACTGAAGGAAATTGATAATGTAGGGCAAACAGCGGCAGTTATTAAATTAGAGAAATAGTATAGTTCTTGAATAATTTTCTTACTTATCTCTTGGTGAAAGATCATGAAATGATGGTAAAGATTATTGTAGTATAGTTATTCAATGAGAAGTAGTTGTTTCAACAAGTAATTTGTTTTGTTAAGATTGTAGATTCACGAATTGTTTTCGCATTTTAAAATTATTGGAGGTTTATTTCACAAAATATTTCAAAAAAGATTTGAAAACTTGCCATAAACTAAAATCGAAAGAGAGACAATTAGGTCAAATAACTGTGAAACGTGAGTAAAATATAAAAAGATTTTGAATATAATCGAGTATGATCCCATTTTTGAGCTCCCATTTAAATGGAGGAAGAAGGAGAATTGTAAGGCATCTTGCAGAGAAAAAGCAAAATATTTAAATTTAATTTTTAGATAGTTTAGTTTATTTCAATTCAGTGAGATATTTTTGTATTGGATAATGAGCTTCTAAATCATAATAGAAAATTGATGATTAAACGAAACAAAGCACATGGGAAGAAAAGACAAATACTTCATTTAGATTGTTAAACTTCCTAGATTGTTTTTAAACATAGGTTGCTGAATCAGCAAGTAAATAGAAAAAGATTACAGTATTGGTGCAACAAAAATTAGAAACAAGTCTAATATCTAATACATCTTGAATATGTTTATAATTTAGAGTTTAGGAGCCGCTGTCTAATATTTGACGCAATTTGCGGATATTTGAAGCACATAAAGAATCTACATAGAGACAATTAAGAGAATTTAATTATAAAACTCTCAATTAAATTAAGGAATAAGAATCTTAGGCCATAGTGGTACGAAAATGCAAATATTTAAATTGAAATATTTCTCGGCTCAGTGGGATTTTCTTGTGGTGAATAATGACCGGGCGAGAATGTTAAAGCATTAAGAGGATCGGGAAGAACGCGACAGAATCTTACCCCTAGGATTCATGGAAGATATACGAAAGGCCTCTTCCAGTAGATACTTGAAGATAATAATGATCTTGAACAAGCTACAAAAGTTTTTTACTTCATTTTCTTTTAGGAGGGCGATGCTGGTTTAAAAACAATGACTTGATACGAGAATTTTAAACTTTAGTCTAGAGTCGTTTAGAAGTGTTGAGGGAATTCTTCATTTTCTAAATACACCACATTGCAAACTTGTAAGAAATTTATCCATCCAACTAAGCGTAAACAAGTTATCGAAAAAATATATTACATATAGAAAATGTGTTAATAATACTATTTTTGCACATAATTCAACCTAAAATGTACGCTATAAGAAACAAATTAACCTTATTAAAAATACATTTAAATGAATATAAAGGCAAAATGTTCAGTTAGTAGGTCATTTAGTCCTTAGGACAAATTTTAATTTATTAATTGAACTAAACAGCAAATGGTACCGGCCACTCATTCAACATCACACCCTTGTTACCTATTTGTAATTCGTAATTCGTGTATCGATTGTTAATATATTATACCTATATACGCAATATGTATAATATATTAACAATCGATATTTAAAATGTTTTTACAACAAACAAGTGAAATAACGGTTACAGCATCATTTTCAACGATTTAAGTATATATAAATCAAGACACTTTCGTTACAGTACATTTCAAATATTTCACTTCTTCACAAAAACATTTTTATTCACATCCAAGAGATAAGCATGTATAGAAAACAGGTAATCATAAATTTTTGGCGAAAATTTTGAATCAATTCCGGTCGACCGAAACATAAAATTTTGGATACAATAAACATTAATCTATATTTATGGGCGTGTGTCATCCAAATAAATTCAAACACTGTCGTCTTTTATACAGAGAAACACAATTTGCATGGATGGCAAACAAAATAATAATATAAAAAAACTTGATTTACAATCCGAAAATGTAACTTATAACAGAACGTATTGGAGTGGATATCCCAAATATGTCCGAAGATGTTTTATGGAAGGTTTCGTGGAATGTGAAATACTTAAATAATAAAAATTGTAAGGTAACATTTTATAAATAGAAAGGATGTGTAGTAGATTATAAATGATGGTGGTTTGGAGTTCTTAAGAAGTTGGAGCTTGGTTTTATGCATGGTTTATTGTATAATTTTTCGTTCATAGCTAATGTGGAAATTACCAATAGTGTTAAAAGTTGTTTTAGCAATTATGTTTAAATGATCAACAAAGTGTGTTACATATAAATTAATTTAGTTTTATTTATCAGTAATAGCAAGTGTTTTTATTGACTCATCTAAATATTTGATATTGATTTTCTTACAATTTAGTAATAAATAAAATTTTGAGAGCTAAAAGACCACTGGTCGATAGTCAATGGAAAAAAAACAAAAAGAGAAGAAGCATAGTAATTGTACTATGTAACACAATTTTCAAATAAAAATGTTTATCTCTATCTAAAATATCATTTACATCAAAAGTATATGTTCACTTTTTCTGATAATAAATCTACATTAAATTCAGTATTTTAATAATCAATTATTGAATAATTCTAGAAACATATGGTTTTGTGCTAAAATAAGAATTTTGGGCTTTGGTGTTATGTAAAAATCAATCTCTTCGATTAGTCAATACGAAGAAACCCTCTATATTTAGATTTGAAAAATGAACAATACTGTGGTAGGATGCAAATGAAGATTGCACCAAACCATTCAGAAATGGTAAGGAGGATAATTAATCGAATCAATAGCGCGACCTTCGTGCCCGGTTTTGTTTCGACATTCTGAATTAGTTCTTGTGTAATGCGGGGAATTTCACAAGTACAAACGCTCATTCAAATTAGCAACATCTCCTACAGGTTTTCCTGTACTTTTTCAGTAATAGAAATAATTACGGGAATACGCATTTATTTATAAAAGCCGATGTGTGAATCACATATTTTGAAATTACGTTTAAACCTACAACGGAATCGCGCAATCGTTTCATTGAACATAACGAAATAGTCGATTTAAGTAATCATGTCTGCATTAAGTTATTTTTGAATGTTAATTGTGGCCAAATTGAGCATTGGCGTCTATAGATTTTCGAGGGAGGACGTTTTGAAAGAATGGCACGATTTGGCGGTGCGATTAGGGCAGAAGGTTAATTATGTAAATTATATTTCTTTATACAATATAACTCATATTTCGTTATAAATTACCTCATGTCATTTGACCAAATGTAATAGAAAAATAATCATTTTGTAATGTGATTGCCTTTTGTATTATATACATATTTAATTTGTAAATGATTAAATGTTCTTTAAAAAGTTGTAGGTAAATTATGTAATTATGTAAAAATTGAAAAATACCAGTAATTCGTAAATATTTTATATAAAACAATTAAATTTATTGATAGAGTTTATTTATGATTATTAAGTAGCATTTATTATATATTAATATAAACTGCGTCGAAGAAAAACAATATTATACATCACTTTTTTGTTAAATTAATTGTTTCTAAAGCTTATTCTAACGTTTCTAAGGTTTTTTTGAGTTGAGTAATAATTTTAGCTTTTAAAATTTTCTGTGGTTTGTGGTTTAGAGCGTTACTATCGAAGTTTTGATTTTGATTTATTCTTGTTTATTTATTTTTTTATTTAAACTTTAGAATACACCATTAGTAATGTGCCTATAACCATTTTAATTAATACACAAATTAGTTCACAAAACTTTTGCGTTTTCCTTATGTTCTTTTACTCAAACCACATAAATTTAGGTGACAAACATTTGTATCCATCCATATTTACCGTTCAGACTATAATTTAGCCTTTAGTGGCATACATATCTTCATTTTAGATGAGATTTAATAATTTTAAAGATTTAAAAAATAATAAATTGGGAAATTGAAATTAATTTAATTTAATCAAAAGCAAACATGTTATTATCAAAATCTATAAACAATTGCAATTGTGTCTTGGCCGTAACAAATTTTATATTTCTAAATATATAATGTACGAGGGCCATTCAGAAAGTAGTACCCATTTGGAAATATAAAAAAAGTACTAGAATATATTAACAAATATTAAGTTTTAATTTATATAGAACATACTTTAAATATTACTTCTCTATATAGTGACCTAGGAAATGTAAACGTTTGTTGTAACTTGTAAAGAGTGTTTGTATCCCAGCTTTATATTCCTTCGCCATCAGTTTATTGAGATACGTAATCGTAGCTTCTTTTAGTAATTCTCTTCAAATTTCATTTGTGCCAAAAAGTTCTTGAGTTTTGAAAACAGTAATTTGAAGGAGCTAATTCTGGATCATAAAGTGAATGGTTAAAATATTCTCATGTGAATTGTTGCACAACTTGTTGTGTTATCCAGACGGTATGAGGATAACAGACCTCGCCATTGATTTTGAATCGCCACTTCTTCAATATTGCACAATATGTATTGGTATTGATAGAGTCTTCACGATTCATGAAGTCAATGAGCAGTACAACACGACGTTCCCAAAAAAATTATTGCCATGACTTTCCGTTTTAATTTTTTTTGGTGAATGAACATGGTTATAAAAAATGGAGTATTTTTTATTACTCTCAGGTGTAGCGCAGCAAACACATGTTTCGTCAACAGTGACTATTCGAGTCAAACAAGAGTTTCCTCCAAGAGCATAACGTTCGACAAATGTAAACATGCGAGGGATCCACTTTGCGCAAATTTTCAATTAATGCAGGTAGTTTTTACCAATTTTATGAATAAAACATTTCGAAAATGTTCACAAATCTCATCAACTATAACGTGAAAATCGTTCTTCACGAATTCCTTATTTTAACTTACCAGTTCGTTCTTAAAACGACTGATGAACGCCCCAAACGACACCAACGTCGAATATTCATAACATTTCATCCATACACATCCATCAAATCGGTGTACATTTCTTGCGTTGGGAAATTTAATCTTATATCTTATAATAACTCTCACATAGATGAGAAGTTTAGTAGGAGTTTAGCTTGATCGAAATCTAATATGAAAGTCTCGAATTAATAATTTATTTAGCATTAGAATTTTAGACACCCAATACAAGACTAGTTTTGTTTAAGTGAAACTAACAGATTTGTATACAACTCACTCTCCTTTTACTTTTACTTCTTTACTTTTCATAATTTTTATAGTAGGTATTCTCTATTCTTGCAAGTTTTTTGGATAGCTCTATTTTCGTCACTTTCAAATAGAGCTATAAGTTCTCTTCTTGAATCGAAGCGTTTAAGAGCTTTTGGAGATATTGCATTTCGTGGCTGTTTACTTAGGTAATGGTCTATTGTATTGTCTTTTTTTTACTTTTAATTTTAGAAAATAATTATTTATAAAGAATAATAGATATTTCTTAAAAAGGTTTTTATGTAAAACAGTAAATTCAGTTAACAAATTTCTAAGAAACAGGTCGGGACAGATCAGGACATCGAGGAAAAAGCAAGAATTACAACTGCAAATTCACCAATAAGATACAAATCAAAGACAACCAGAAACGAATGGTATGACATACGATGTAGACAAGCTATTGAAATCCGAAATAGTGACAGACTACCATACACAGAGAGGACAGCAAGAAATGAGAAGATTACATACGAGGAATCTAAAAGGGTGTACAAGACAATAGTAAGACAACAGAAGGGGGCTTATCTTAACAATATCATGAAAGGGCTGAAAAAAGAAATAATAACAATTTCAAATCTGCAAACAGGACCTATCAAGAAAATCAATTCTAGACAGATGGAAACCACACTTTCAAGATCTCCAAAATCTTCTGAAATATGGCGGAGAACAACTAGTAGCCGTAGTGCATAAACTAATAACTTAAATCTGGAACACAGAAAAAATTACGCAGAAGTGAAACACCAGCCTTATACACCCTATACATAAAAAGGGAGACAAACTCGCATGTAACAATTATAGGGGATAATCGCTACTTAGCACAATATACAAGATATATACAACGATCATCAAGAAGAAACTTGAACAATACGCCGAAAATTATCGGAAAGTACCAAGTAGGATTAAGACCTGGGAGGTCCACAGTCGACCAACCAAACATCGCCATACAGATATTCAAAAAATTCTAAGAGTTTGATATCGATATTCACCAGCTCTTCATAGATTTTAATCAGGCGTATGAGAGTATAGATAGAAACAAGCTCTACTCTATCCTGTCTGATTTCAATATACCCCCTGAGTTAGTAAGACTAGTAAGAACCGGAATGCCAAACACCAAATTCTAAATACGAGTAGATGGAACAAATGAAATTGACTCACACACAGGAATAAAATAGAGGGAGGGATTTTCCTAGATGCTCTTCAACTTGGCTTTTGAACACGTAGTAAGAACGATTCCTAAGACAACCAGGAGAACAAAGACAAGCTGGTAAACCAAGAGCAAGATGAACGGATAGTGTATTAAAAGACACCCAAGAATTGTTAAAAAATAAGTAACTGGAAAAGGTTAGCTAATGACTGTGAAAGTTGTAGACAAAGCATACAGGAGGGTGTGTTGGGCTGTCATTGAAGGAGAAGAAGAATTACCGAAGGCCATCAGCCCTACCTTACCTAAAAACGTTAATATTTTTCGTGATAAGAGGAGAGGGAATTTATCTTCTTAGAAGGATAATTTCGGAATTCTTTCTACTAAAACCAATTCTTGGAAAAATATATAGCGAAGACTTCGCTCTCTTTGAAACAAAGCAATAAACTTAAGTTTAAAAGATACTTGTTAATTAGTTGAGTGACATGCAATTACAATATTGATTGTTAACTGGCTATCGAATAGTGACCTTTTCGCCAATATTACATATTTATTTAGTTTTTAAGGACCACAGTTATTTCCGTAAAAATGTAATGTACGTATAGATTGAGAAGAGGATTCTAACCTTACATTTATAAACTACCTTTAAGTAAAAATAATAAATGAAACCATCCAATTTAATTAATTAAGTTCTAACGATTAAACAATTTTAATTATCATATACTACTATAAAATTGATTATTTTATATTTTTTAAATTATAGATTTAAGCTGTTATTTCTTTGATTCTCTAACAATCGATAATTATACAAGTTTTAATGTTTTTAGATCAATGTTTATTATAATGCTTAAAATTTTAAAACTCTCAAGAAAAATTCTTACAATTGAGAAGATATATTGCTAAACAATCCAATTAAATAAAAATATATGGTCATAAAAAACAAACATACATTTAAAATTTTCAAAAAGCAAAGCTAAAAAATATATAGATATCTAAAAGAAAAGTTGCTGAGAAATTTTAGAATCCTCCAAGTAAATTCTTGGGATTTTCATGATAAATTGCTAAAAAATTATGATAAATCTCGACAAATTGTAGATACAATAATGTTGATAAATACTCTAATTTTTAAGGAGATGCTCGTTAAAACTAAGCTAGAGATTATTTAAATTAATTATTAACCTAATGTAAAATTATAAAATTCAGGCAAAATTCTTGCAATATGAAAAGGGAATTATTGAAATCTAGAGAAAATGTGTTTAGAATATTCTGAAGAAATTCAATAAAAAATTGTAAGAACTAAATTACTTGAAATGAGTACCTATAATTAGATGATCAAAGTATCCAATTATTGGATACTTTGATATTAAAATTCAAAAATATTTTTAAATTTAATTAAAATATAACATACAAGATTTTTAACAAATAAGAAGAAACCTTTAGAATATATATTGTTGAAAAATTATGATAAAAGGATACGAGTACAAAGAAAATCACGAAATATAGAACATAACACGCTTCCTGAAAAATTAAATAATTATCACCTGAAATTATAAAAAAAGATAAGAAACATTTCTGGAATATTTTAAAACTTTCAAAAAACTTCTTATAGTTTATAAGATAAATTGCTGGAAATTTGATGATGTAAGGAAGAATATGGTAAAACCATTTCGAGAACGAGAAGAATCAGTACTAGAATTTTTGAAGATAAGGCCGAATAAAGCTAGATATATTAGACAATTCTTAAAATTGATAGTAAATTCTAAAATTTACAAAGAAAATTCTTGCTTTTTGAAAAAGAAGTTATTGAAATCTATAAGAAACTTTTTTAGAAAATTCCAAGAAGTTGGAACTGAAAATATACGAAACAAAATTTCTTACATAGTTAAATTAAATGACTGTTATATTCATTTAGTTATCTTCGTGTTAATACTTAATAGTCTGCGAAGACCGAAACACGTGTCAGACAACTGAGAATAAAAACATTATGGAACAAAACAAGTGTTACTTTCCACCTAATATTAATATCTGTGTCTATCAAGAGTGTAGCGCAACAAGCATTAGCTTTATGAAAATATTTATTATTTGATGGTTACATTTTCTGTTCTAATAAACATTAGGCTACAAAAACCGATTCAAAATATAAATTTTCACAATTAATATTAAATTGTCATTTTCTTTACTTTCAAAAATCATTAATTAATATTCTAAATTGGTATTTTTCATAACTATGATTATTAAAAAGTTTTTTAATATGTGCATTATTACGCATTATAATACATTGTAAAATAATTTAATTTTTATATTTATATTTATAAAGTTGGTTTAAGCTTTGATCTATATCAACCTATTTGCAAATAAGAATTGCTACTTACATTGTTTGATAGGTTAGAGGTTATAGGTTGAGTAGAGCCATTGATACTTCACAATGGTTAGCCTCTCCTGAACTGCGACCTTACAGATCTATTGTTCTAATCTTATCCAATCACTTCCCAAGCAGTCCCGCGTCCTTCACGAACCTGGTAACTTTCTTGGGGATGATGCTGCTCACTTCTTCGTGGGATAATCGGTCCCTGCTAAAGTGTAAAAAGTGCTAGTGAACAATCACGAAACAAGTGCATAGTATGTATTTTCCACAAACGGTACCGGAGGGCACAATTCCTTGTCATGAGTCCGGTGAATGTTCTCAACTTGTTCCTTGTGAGTTTAAGCACCTTATGACTGTGATCGAGTTTCATAAGTCGTTTTGATTAACGTAGGCCTGGTACATTGTTCCAGTACTTACGTGTTCTGTCCTCTTCCCATTTTATACTACCTCTCTTCTATGCCCCATGGAGAGTTTGCAAAAAAGCTATGGTCCTATAGGAGTGGCAGTTGCGCCTCTTTTGGCAACTTCATCTGCCATTTCATTGCCTTCGATACCCCCGTGCCCTGGGGCATACATGATGGTCAACGAGTTGTTCTTCGCCAGTTGCGAGAGGTATTGTCGTCATTCCCTGACAATCCATGAGCCGTGGCTGTAGACTCAAATGGCCTTTAATAGGCAAAGAAAATGTATATTTGCGCCAATTTGCAATTACTTTAAATGGCTATCATATAATGAGAAAAATTAGATTTTTAGAGAGGCTCTAGATTTTGAGATTAGCTATGTAGCAATGCACATGGTCTTTTGTGTGAGATATAAAAATTGAGGGATAATATCCTATCAAATAAGAATACCAACTAATTGTGTGCATATAAGATTTTATTTGATGGATATGGATGAGAGGTTGATAATATCAAATTTTAAAAATTTTTAAAACTAATTATGATATTGATTAAATTTTGACGTTTTCCTTTATTCTTCACGTAAAGCATTCTTTAAATGCAGAATGTTTTATTGATGACATTGAAGCTCTATAAATTGGGTACTTGGTTTAAGGTAAATTTCTTTAATAAAAACTCTTTTAACAGAGTTTTCTTACATCAAATACTCTGTATATATAGCAGTAAAATCGTCACTAAAAATCTTGCTTCTAAAGAATGTTTTACATAAAAGAGAAAGGTATTCAAATTTGGAGGTGAGCTTCTGTACTGCAAGGCTGACTATCGAATTTTCCTAATTATAAATTTCTTAATTATAAATAATAGTGTTAACTAAAGGATGTTTCAAATTGATCTGACATTTTAAATTGCGCGCCATTTTTTTGTGGGGAACATAGAGTCAGGAAGTATTGAGGTTTAATCATGAATAATTACACGATCGAGAAACGCCTAGAAATTGTGAAAATTCATTACAGAAGTGGTGAAAATGTTGCAGAGACGGTTCGAAAAGTCCGCACGTCTTTTGGTCATCATAACATACCATCTCGCAACACTGAGGTGCATTTAATTAAAAAAAATTGAGGTTAGAGGTACAATTCTAACCTCGAAAAGCAGTGGCCGTTCTCGTACCGGTCGGTCGATTGAAAACATACAGCAGAGAATGCGTGTTGACGAATGTCCTTCCACCTCGATTCACCATCGTGCTTAGAAATTGAACGTTTTAAGAAGCTTTGTGCAGCGAATTTTAACTAAAGATCTGCATTTGCATGCCTACAAGATCCAATTGACACAAAACCTGCAACCAGTAGACCATGCGCAGCGCCGTACATTCGCCAATTGGATAGAGGATCATCAACAAATCGATGGTGATTTTTCGAAGAAAATCATCTTCAACAATGAGGCGCATTTTTAACTTACTGGCTACGTTAACAAACAAACAAAACTGTTGAATTTGGGGGGCCGAGAATCCTCAAGTGATCTAACAGCTTCCCAAGTAGCCACCAACAGTCACTGTTTGGTGCGAATTTTCGAGAATGCTGCGGGAAATGCGGTTAGTGTCAATGGTGTTCGTTATCGTGACATGATAACCAACTTTTTATGGAATGAATTAAACGGCATGAAATTGGAAGACATATTTTTTCAACAAGATGGTGCAACCTGCCACACTACGAACGAAACAATGCAGTTATTGCAGACAAAGTTCCATGGTCGCGTTATTTCGCGCCGCGGCGATGTGAATTGGCCATCAAGATCGTGCGATCTGACGCCACTAGGCTTCTTTCTTTGGGTTTTCTGAAAGGAAAAGTGTATGCCAATAATCCACAGACCATTCCGGAGCTCAAGGAAGAAATTAAACGCACCATTATTGAAATTAGCCTGAAATTATGCCAAAATGTAATTGAAAATTTTGTCAAAAGAATGATTTGCAAACAAGGTTGCTCATTTTTCGGATATTGTGTTTCACACATAACCTCCATGTTTGTACCTTATATTAAAATAAAAACATTCGTACTTTTCCAATAATATATGTTTTATTAATAAATTAAAATGTCTGTTCATTCTGAGACACATTTTATTTAAAAACAGCTAGAGTTATTCTAAGACATATTCTTTCCTTTATTATCGCTATTATTGCTATTCTCTGTAAGTATAGTCAATAACATTTTATAACCTTAGCAGTACCTGCTTTCGTCGAGGAAGTTTCTATGGCTGACTTAAGCAAAGCAATTGACTGCGTTTCCTATTATACTACTACCTAAGAAAGCTGCAATATTTTACTATTATCTTATCTTATTTATCCAATCTATTTCAAAAAATAAAATGCATTGATATGTTATCGCATCATATGCTCATTCATTATGGTGTTCCTCAGGAATACTCTATATAATATTTATGAATAGCCTCCATTAACTTAAAGTAAGTAAGCTCCGTAAACCTTTTTTCTAAAAAAATTGGTATACATCGATAACAAATAAAATTAACCGAATTATGAATATACGAAAGGCAAAAAGCTGTGCAGACTTTTGTCGTATTACTTACTACGTAATAGTAATAATAAAGGTTATTTATGAAAAAAATCTTTTACACAATGAATACTTAAATTAACAAATTAAGACTTACAACCTAAATTAAAAACAAAGGTTATTTACTATAACATAGCTTAATAAACGTGTACACTTAGAAATAACGGTTATAGACCTGTAAGTCATTTCTTGCATTTAAGCGATTTTTCGCTTTAGTTTTTATAATAATAATAATAATGTTTATTTACGGGAAACCCCATTTTACATATAAGTACATAATAATAACATAAAATAAATTACATATAAACTTAAAACTACAATAAATTAATACAAATAAACTAAACTATATTAATTACTATTAGAAAATAAAAATGAAGAACTATATTAAATTTAAAATATATTCTAAGCGAGTGATTCATTTAAAAGCGATAAAAATCCTATTTCACACAGGTAGGTGGTGGCAAGTAATAAAAGTGTATAACATTTTAACTGTGTACACTAGTATTGTTGTAATTCTAATCGTGCAAATTCCACTTAAATATGTTTACTGTCTCGGATTTCAATAATATAAATAATATCGTTTAACGGACGCTAAGATAAATTAAACCGAAGTGTTAAAATGTTAATGAGATGTTGGTCCAAATGGTCCCAGAAAGGGGTTCAAAAACGTCGCTCTGAATCTAAACGTCCCCGGAGGACTACAGAGGGCGAAGAACACGGCTTAAGATCCATTTTCAACAATTGCAAATGATTGTATGAGAGGTGTAGGACCCAGAATATTAGTGTACTAATACTGTACTTAATTGTACTTACTGACGAGTCCCAATTTTTCTTGTGGGTTTTCGATGGTTGAAGATGTATGAGTGGAAAACCTAAAAATCCAACATGTTTTGGAACATATTACAGTCCTCACACAAGGAGTGATGATATGGGTGCAATACTTTATGTTAGCAGAACACCCTTAGCTTGCACTGAAGGCAATCTAAAGCTGGTTGTATTGCTAATGTGCTAGAACCTGTTGCGCTTCCACATCTTCAAAGGCTGAAAAATTTCATTTTCATACGGCAAGGGCTAAAACACGGTTTTTGGACGAAGAACCTCCCATGGCCTGCTCGGTCACTTGATTTGTCGCCCACTGAACATGTAAAGGATGCGATCGGTAAGCGACTGGGTAATTTACCACACCTTCCAGATAACTTACAAGATCTCCAGCTATAGTTTCAAGAAGCTTGGGACGGTATACCACATGCAGCTATAGATCACTTGATTGATAGTATGTCACACCGTCTAAATTAGTGCATTACGAATCGTGACTTTGAAACTTTTTGTTCTTCTCTTTTCAAATTTTAATTATTTCATGAAAATTTAAATAAAATCGTTCAACAAATTTTAGTTGTTGCCAGTATATATCTGCTAAGTAGTCTAATCTTATTTTTAGATATTTACTCTCAAAATCTTTTAATAAATCTCAAATTTTGAGTTTTTTTTATAATTTGTTTATTCAATTCAATGTAAACATGCGGCATTAGCAGCATATATTGCTTAATTTTGTTTTGTCAAAAGGTACCAAAATGCGCAAAAATAGCAAAACTTTCGATGCAAGTACATGGCGATGCAACGTGCAATGTGTTACTGTGTCTTGCGGTAATTCTCATTTCATGTGTAAAAATAATTTCACAATGTTTGCTTAATATTGATGGTGCTAAGTGTATATTGAGCCAAGCATATTCTTTAGTAGTTGCTATTTAAAAAAAACTCTGATGTGATTGAAAACATATTGCACAAGTGTCAATAGCTAGTTGCAATTATCAACATCAGTTGATTCTCTTCCAATTTATGTTTACTTTTAGTGAACTGACTTCTACGTCTTCTATAGGGTGTCCAGAAAGTAAGGATAAATTTGAATTTGGCGCAATTTTGTCATATGACGGTTGGCAGTCGTTCTGGTTTCATGTTTATTATTTGCTATCATTCCCATTAGCAGCCTGATAGCCTTTGTGTAGTAGTTTGATGTTTATTGTCGTCATGGAGTAGGTTACAACTAATACAACGTATAAAAGTGATAAAAAGTTATTACAAATACAGTGAAAGTCTCACGGCAACCATTCGTGAATTGGGTCTGATACTCGGGCATAACGCTGCTTCAACCGAATCCTCAGTTCGGAAGTTGATAAGGAAGTTTGAGACCACTAGTTATTTTTGCAAATGTTAAGAAAACAGAACGACTGCATTCTGTTCGAACACAAGAAAACATTGCTGCCGTCCGTGATAATGTCACCGTAAACCCCAAAAAATCGGTTCATCGATGAGCCCAACAACTGAATTTATCAAGTTAAATGCATGCAAACCTTCTAAAAGATCTAAAAATACATGCGTACAAGATTTAACTTACAAAAGAGTTGAAGCCTGCAGATCACTTAAATAGACATCGATTAGATCAGTCGGCCTTGGCTCAAGCGGAAAATAATAACTTCACAAAAATAATAATTTTCTCAGATGAAGCTCCATAGTAAAGCCTAATTATTAAATTATAAATAATCGTTTTTAATTTAATAAAATTAAACGAAGTGCCTAAAGTCACATATGGTTTTGTTGTTTATTAATAATCAAATAATGTGAAAATATCATTAAATTGTTTTATTATTTTCAATTACAATATATAATTGACATAAAATTATCATAACTATTAAAGCAGTATAAATTAAGATTGTGGTAGGCCCTTTGGTCGTTTTATTATAGACTTAATTATTACAGGTTCCGCAGTTTTGGACCAATTCCACAATAATGAACCATTGTCATATATAATTTTTATTACGGACAATAAAATAAATTCCGTGCATTTCCAGTTGTTGGAAAAAGTGTGCCCGATCATAAATATTAATTTTTATGTCGGAGATGGCAAAGATCTCTGGTGCGGCGCGGCGGGTGGGCTCGCCTCCTAATAAAATAATAGTAGGCTGTTGTTTAGAAGACAACTACTGAAAGGATCCGTGAAAGTCATCTCTTAAATCACGGTAAATTAACATTTTGTTTATGGGAGACCTTTTGTTTTCCGAAAGCTTTATTGGCGATTTTTTTTCCACATTCGATATCAAACGGTAAAAATATCATTAAATTTATTTCGTAATTTTATAGCTAATTAGTATTCCACATGTTTTTTTTCAAGTTACATCTATCACACCCTCTGATCCCAGCAAATTTACAGTAAATTTAATCCTAAAAATAAACCACGTTACTCAATTAATTAAATGTTATAACTTTTATATTTTTTTTCTATATATCAAACATTTCAGCTTATAATAAAATTAAGATGAAATAATTTTAAACCACAATTTCAAAAAATGTATATTTCTATATTTTTTATATATTGCTTTTTTTGTTATATATAATAGTAAAATTTATGTCTATATAATATGTAAACATTTTAACCACACTAATATTTTTGTGAAGTGATTTAATAAGCTATTATTATTATTTCTTAAAAAATAATTTGAATTTTATATTTTTCTACATTTTTATATAAAAATTTCATAATCCTAGAAATTAATGTTCAAATTTTCCAAGTCAAGTTCGTTATTAATTATTAACTGTTGGTTCGAACGAGTGCCATATGTTTAAACAACGTTCGTTCCTTGTTATTTTTTTTTTAATTTTCGTTAATTAACACACAATTTTATTCAGCGGCGATGGGCATAATTACACGGTGATACGGTATCATCATCAGTGCCATTTTTACATAACTCCGAAACAACACATTTACGTGCGAGCAAGAGATGACTAGATATACCATATATGGTAGATGCGGTTGATATTTTCTCATTAATTATAATCTAAAATATGTTGGAATTATACGAAACCAGACATCGGATCTCATATCAGCCGTATTACCACTAGGTTTTTTATTGGCTAGAAAGTTTTCACATGATATATTTTATGTGTGGAATTCGGTTTTATTATGGAAATATGAAATTTCCCACATACCTATTAATCGCTTGTTTGTTAAGGAGGAGTCTGATATTTTACTCGAATTTGTTTAGGTGATAAATTATTTGGAAAATATTTAATAAAAATTAATTAAGGTTCTTGTGATGACTTTAATGCATTATCTTGGTGAAGATTTGTTATAGAAATTACTTTCACAAAATATTATTACTATTTATAATGTATTATCTAGTGTATATTCATAGAAGGAGCTTTCTAATTTTTATATAAATATGGTTATATTAATAATTTTGTTATATCTTCGTTGTAATTCCAAATACACTATTCTGTAAAATTAAATGAACAAGTTTTTGATTTTTAAATATTCCCATAAAGAGTTTGTTTACAAAGTTTCAAGACTATCTTGATGTGTAAAATGTTTCCTAGACGTTGGAGTGCAAATCGTTACTGGGGTTTTGGTTCGCAAGCTCCTTATAGTCTCGACCTTGCTTCCAGCAATTGTTTTATTCCCTCGGATAAAGAAAGACCTGAATGGAACGCGTACAACTCATAGCGATCCACCGCTTGAGATCCGACTAGAAAAGACCTTTTGGTCATAACAGCAATCGCGAGAAGAGGTTTTTGGTCGGTTGGAGTCCGACACACCCATATTATAAAGGATGTTCATGCAGAATTTCGTCTCCTCTTATATAAAAAAAAATGTAACACGTTTCCAGGTAGCTTCGACAAGGTTCCTTAATGGCTCGTGGATATTTCCAGGGAGCCTATGAACAATGAAAAAAAGAACAGCGGAGTGTTGGTACTCAAGGATCATATTTCGAATACTTTTAGTTTGTTGTTGACGTTTTTTTCCAGTATTCGGTGCCAGTAGCAGAGCCTTATCGCCTACCCTCTCCAGGGTAGCCATTCTGGCTAGCCTGTCGTTTCCTTAATTGAAGAGAATGTCTCTTAATCGAGGATATTATAACTCTGTTGCTAGTGGCAAGTTTTTATAGAGCTTGCCTGAACTACAGTATTATACTATTGGCCACCCTTGGTCTATTATTGTTTTACTGTCAGTGACAAACAAAATAGATTTGTTTGAGATTGCCAATTCCAGGGCGATGCTGAGGGTAAGTTCTAGGCAGTAAATGCCTGCCTTTATGATTCGTAGCTCCTTAGGTATAAACGATGGGTGGGACAATGTTGAGAGTTTTATTGAGTTCAGGCATAATTTATCCCGCCTCTCTCAGTATTCTCCCGTGTCTCACATCTATTGCTGCCGGACTCCGCGTGTTATTTACATTTAGCCTTTCTGCTTTGCTTACTGCCACCTCCCTTACATGTATGTGAAGGGGCGTCAGGTTTAGTAGAGCTTTGATTGTAGCCGAGGGTGTTGCGCGCATTACTATCCTCATTGTCAGGCACGCCAATCGTTATAGGTGGTTTAACTTCTTCCTGGTTGCACCAAACCAATTTCTCGGCAACCAGGTTAACGCTCCATATATCAAAGCTGGTCTGATTGCAGTGTAGAGCCACCGGTTTGAAACCCTAGGTTAGTCTTAGCGCACCTCTGCACTACCAGAAGATGACACAGGCTTTTTTAAGCTTGTGTTCTAAGTGGTTGTCCCAGTTGAGTCCAGTGTTATACCGAGGTATTTCACCTCGTTTGCTTAGCACAATTGGTTGTTAAAGATAAACCAATATATATTGATTTTCCTTTTTCTTGTGAACAGTACTAATTCTGTATTCTTGGGGTTAACCGAGAGCGACGTTTCTTTTGCACTACCATCGTTTTTTTGCTTACCACGTTATCTTCGTTACCCACAGCATAGGTATCATGCATTGCTTAGTTACCACAGAAGCGGAGATATCAGCCCGTCTTGTGGACATCTTTTTGTAGCAGCTATTGTCAGGCTTTCTTTCCCGCATGCTTGTTTAGACCCTAGTCTATGTTAGCGCTCCGTTAATCCTGCATACCACATGATAAAGGGCTAACTCTGTCGATATCCCTGGCCTTTAAGCGTATCCGCTCGGGTATAGCTCGCTGTTCAAGCAACACTGCTCCGTGATATGATTGTCGTACAGCCTCTCTAAGGTCTCTAGAAGAAAAGGGTTTCCGAGAATTCGATCTTTTTGGGTCAAGCTCAAGACACCACCGGGGAGGTTTAGCAGATGTGCCAACCTTTCTGGTGGGCAGGCCTTATAAAAATAATTTATGAGGCTGGTCTGTAATTTGAGATATAGCCTTTCGAGCGCCTCCCTATGTAGAGGGTCCTGCTTGAGGCTTGATGATATCTTCTTTCAGGTTTTTGGACTGGCAGCTTTTAAATATTTTCAAATCCGTTCTTCTTGGGTCTCGAGTCAGGATTTGTTTCATGGTCTTAACTATATATGTCATATATCTATCATACTGACATAAACAGCTCATATATTCTCTCTGCAAAAAGAGACAAACTAAGTGAACAAACGTTCATTGAAGCAGTATTAATTAAGCAGTATTAATTAAATTATTCATGGGTTTGAGTGTCAGATCATTTGAAGAAGTGAACTTCGCCCGTTCTCTCTTCGGCTGAAATTTTAAGTATTTTTTCAAATTTTGTATATGCTTTTTGTGATATTAGAAAGGAGAGCAAAGATGTAATAAAATAAAAAAATAATAAATATTATTCTGGTGGATGCGCCAGTTCTCTATCTGCTTTGCTGTGTTCGCATTTTTAAGGGTGATGTTTATAACCTCTTGTCTATTAGGGGTCACGAAAGTGGGTTTATGACCCCGAGTCACTATCTCTAGGGTCGTAGTTGAGAGATAATCCAGAAGAGATTCTCCTCTGGGGTTGGTGACGCTGCTGCCCTACACTATGTGGTGGGCATTGGCGTCGCATCGTATTATCAAGACTAGCTTACTCTCCTCATAGTGCTTGATAAGTGCCGCAATCTCCGTTGCGGAAAGAGAGGTCTCGCTGTCATATAGAAAGTAGGCAGATTCCAGGATCTAAATTCTGCCCTCAGCACCCGCCACACTGACTACTGAAAGGTCTGGTATGCTCAATTGTGCACTGCACATTCTTAGGTGTGTAAATACATGTTCCTGGCTTTGTGGAGGTTCGGTAATTTATTTTTCTTTTTAGAGCGCCCATACCGGTAACCCTTTCACTTGTTACCCAGGTTTCCTCTATGAGGGTTATGTTATCCACTTGCCTGTGTAGATGTTAGCAAAAGTGCACCACAGCCATCTTGCAGCGTCTAAGGTTTATTTGTATGATATTGAATTTGCCTATAAAAGTTATTATTGGTGTAATAACATATAATACTTCAAAATAAATTTCCATCTTCTCCCATACATATTCTGACTTCTTTCCCTTTTCTTTTTCTTTTCCTAATAATGTTATTATTAGGTGTAGATTTTTTAATCCAATTTTTTTGTTTCTCTTTATTTTGACTCACATCTAGCTTGCGCCAAGGTGACCTTTGCTCTTTAACTTAGATTACTACTACTAAGGGATTCTGCTAATTTCCTGTGCACTTACTACCTCTCAAATATATCATTATATTCTCTGATGGCGCTTCTAGAGTAGAATGTGTGTCAACACAAAATTGCTGTGATATCAATATTATGGGATTATAAATGCGTGAATGATTGTGTTTTA
This sequence comes from Ontholestes murinus, assembly GCA_963969525.1. Lineage (NCBI taxonomy): Eukaryota > Metazoa > Arthropoda > Insecta > Coleoptera > Staphylinidae > Ontholestes > Ontholestes murinus. The sequence goes on from OZ018398.1 coordinate 26,553,087, forward strand.
AGTTAAGTTAGTCTTAAGTCGATGTTTGAGGCATCAATGTATGAGATAAGTGAATAAAACGAAGTTAAAATAAACAGTGTATCCATGACGATCCTTCCTCCTTAAAGTTACATGGCGTTTAACAATACATCACGTTACATGGCGATCCTGCCAGAAATAGAGTTTCTTTACTTAGATTCCCATATATCCTTATTTTCCATGCATCTTCTACAATTCTGTCTCCATTTAATCCACACACCTTCATATTATCACTCCACTTTCTTTTTTGGTTAACTCTGCAGACTCACCCTGTTTTTTTTCTGAAAGAGAGTCGACTGTTTCATCCCAAACATATGCTTTTTTAAAAAATCTGCTCTCTTTTATTCTTTCTCTCTACATATCTACTCCCTGAATTTTCATACCACGCAATAAAATCCACCTTACACATTAGTACCACAAGTGCGATTGCAGAAAAGAGCTGTTCCAAATAATAGTCAAAGTTCTGGTTCTACAGAAAAGCTACTATCACGATATACATCAATGTAGTGCATATTGAAGGTACTTTCCACCTTTACCGAGTTGATTGTGGTCTAGCACACTACTAGAAGGATGTGTAAGTGCTATTACCTACACGAAAGCCATCACCCAGAAAAAGAAACTTATCTAGTGGTAAAAAAAACATATTCCAGAAGTAAAAACGTATTCATCAATTCTTCATCCCAGGGTGGTATATTGAACAAACACACATTCTACAAATTCAGAACTTAATTTACTAAAACATTACCCAGAATTTCTACCAAACATTAATCAAAAAATTATTTTAGAATTTTATAAACCTTCCTATAAAGCCAAATAATTAACAATTTCCTAAATACTAAAGATATTATCGAACTTAATTCTAGTTTAATATTTAAAATCCAATTCGAATTAGAAACTTTATTTTTTCAATTTTCAATCAAAAACTTTTTCCAACGAATACCAATCCTTCTCAAACACATGCTTTAAAAATTATCCCTAAGCACAATTATACTTGATAATAATATGAAGTAACAGTTACGGTTGCTTCTCCAAACATTTAATTTAGAGGAGTTTCGTTGCAATTGCACCATCTCATGAAGAAAATCTGAGCACCCGATGCGCACATTATGAGTATTCACTTGTCTGTTTTCTGTTTACTAGTAGCCATCAAACAGAACAGTTTGAATTGCTCTTTCATTTGATGAATTAATTATGATTTTAAGTTTTACGTACTAAGTACTTCAAAACATCAAAAATACTGATATTCATTTAAAAACACCCTGTAGATTTTAAAGTTTACCTAATTTTTTCGATCCAAACTCCATTTGATGAATTCCTAATTGTATAGTTTAATAAATTATAAACACATTTTTGTTAGATAATTTACTTGATTTTATATGTACAAACACTTAGAATATTTATACTACAAATTTAGTATGTTAAGCTTTAAGGGTATTATCTAAAACGGAGAGCAATATATCATGGATTTGGTTTATGTATCCAACTTTTGTTCTCTTCTCAGATACGGAATCATATTTTGGGAGCTTTACACTGATGCATACCGTGCATTTATCATACAAATCAGCTCACGAGATTCATATAGAGGTGTATTCAAATCAAACTACCGTTTAACTTTGATGGGTATATATGCCCAAGAATGTGCCAAATTTTGGTTTATACATAAAAGTAAATTTTAAAAATGTGCAGCAACATCACAGCACCCAAGAAGAGATTGTAGCTACAACTATACAATCCATAGATTAAATAAATTTGAATGTTTTATATGAAACATTTGTCAGAGATGAAAAAACATTTTTTATATAAAATGTCTTTAAGACTTCGATTAGAAAGTCATGATACTTATATTGCACTAAAACTCACAAAATCGATCTCATGATTATAAATTTTAATGTCGGTTGTGATTTTGCCAAAAAGGCCCTAAACTTGACCTGATTTAAACCATAGAAATTTAAAATTATAAATATAATCCTGAGAATTACGTAATTAACGGCATTTTCACATATTTTCAAAGATCTAAAACATAGTTAATTAGCATATATTTCGTGTCGCTTAAGAATAGTTGTAATTGTTGTTGTGAAGGTCGAAACTAAAGTCACGAATCAATCCTACAAGTGATACCAATAAAGTTGCTTTAAAGTTGTTTAACAAAAAATGATTTCAACCATCAATTTTAAACCTTAAATAAGAAGTATTTGCGAGATTACATCTCACGAGGAGAATCCAATTATCTCTTTAAATTTAAAATAGGTTTGTTGATGATTACTAAACCTCAAATGAATTGGCACAAATATTTACTTCTCTTTAAGTAAGAACGCAAAATTTGCTGCATGATAAGATACCGATACTTTAGTCAATGTTCATTCAGTCTAAAATAAATGTCAACCCAAAAATACAGATGTAAAATTTGTTATTCGTGTTTATTGGAGTTAAGGCGAAAGGGTTTACTCTACTTTAAAATAAGATATAAGATTTATTGAAGGTAAGTATTAAGTGTGAAGGCATTAGTGCTGAGCTTACTTAAGCCTTCTACGAAGAGTTAGAGGTGGATCTCTGAAATTCAAGGTTGAAGTTAAACACCTTGCTCGAGCAGAAACAGAAGGGCTTCCTGAAAAAGATAGGTCGAAGGTAAAGCTAAGATACAGTGGCCTGTATAGCTTAGACTAGTAGGATAGAAGCTAAAGAGGTAACTTTTTACTTTGGATTGCATTTGTAATAAATATGATTTGTCTTGTGGCAACGGTATTAAAAAAAAAGTAAAGAGGTGCCTTATTAAAAAAAACATATAAATTGGGTTTGAAAAGATTAATACTTAGCCTTAAATGAGGTTGCACAAACATTGAATTCTCCTTAAATAAGAACGCGAAATTGGCTGCATAAGATACAGATATTTTGTTCAAACTAAAATAAATAGCAACCCAAAAATAAAGAAGTCTTCATAAGACCAGCTGTATAAAATTGATTTCAAACTGTTTTCTAGTTAATCTAGGTTTTTTTGTCAATGGAATAAATACTCACATAACGCCAGCTTTGACTTTTCATCTTGGTTTTAGATGTACTTAAGAATAATTTAAAAATACGAAAACATTTCGTGAATATACAACGAGTCTTACTAAGACTACAAAACAAATTAATTTTGAAACAACCACTTCTCTAGCTAATACCTCGACAGACATGGAATGATACAAAATTAATTTTCGTGTTAAAAATAGTATAAATATTGAAGCAACACTAATTTGAATGGAATTATTTCTGTTGAAATTAGTCAATTCAATGTTTTCGTATTTATAAATTATTATTAATTTTCTACAATGAACTAAAGGATTTGAATACATTTTATTGGTACTTAAGAATTTTATATTTTCACCTCTATTTTGATATGATTTAACAACTCTTACATCGCTATATGGAATGGTGCGATACAGTCTATATATCGTGAGACATAGCTAGACTAAGGAATTCTAACGGCATATGCTCAGATTGTTTTACTTTACCTAATGTTTATACACAAACCAAGCAGACATACTATAACCATGCGATGTCATTAAGATTGTCGTATATGTACCGCCACTGGTAATCACCTTTGGTACGTCTAAGTATTAGTTAGTGTTAAACAGATCCGCAACGCGCATCAGCGCCAGTCGCTACTCGCCATTGAGGCATGTTAGGACGTGTGTTAATAAGTGGAGTACTAAATAATGTTATAAAGAATAAATAAGTGCCTACATCCTCTATTCGACCAAACACAATTATTCCGCGTACAATACACAAAGAGAGAATAAAACATGGCGTAGCGGAGGTTGCATTAGAGGGAGAAAGAGAAAAAATAAATAAATTGATTAAATGGTTAAAATGGATTTATTTGGTTGCAAGCGGGCTACAAAAGAAGACAAGTCAAGTAAAGGTCGTCGAGGTCTACAACTTTAAATTAAGTAGAAAGGATAAACAAAAAAATTAAAAATCCGGAGAAGAATGTCATATATGAACGTTTTGTATTCTACAACAGAGTGCAGAAGGAAAATTAGTCGATTGATAATTTTGTGCAAGACCTAAAGAAATGAGTGCATTCACAGAAATATATGTGCATTCACAGAAAAAGATGAAATGGTAAGGGAAAGAATCGTGCTGGGACTACAGGACAAAGAACTATAAGAAACGCTCTAAAACATTAAAGAATTAGAGTTACCTAAAACCATCAGTGCATGCAGAACTAGAGAAATTACAAACAATTAAATCAAGATTTTAAGAAATGAAGAAAAAGTTGACAATTTAAATTGAAAAAAAGAATACACTAAAAAGAAGTACGAAGAAATTAACTGTCATAAATATAGAAATAAATACAAAGCAAGAAATTGCCCGGCGTTTAGTAAAATATGTAGAAGATGTGGAAAACCTAACCAGTGGCAGTGGCATGCATAAACAAGAAGGTAGCAGCGATGGATAAGGAGGAACATGAAAATGAACTATCAGAAGCATTGTCAGAAGTATTTAAAGTGGATACTTTAGTGAATTCAGAAAACTGAGGCATATGGAGGTTTTAAAATAAAACTGATTGGACAAGTATAACTAAATTGTAAGGTAAAGGAATCAATTATAAAATTAAATGTTGTTATTGTAGACAGAAAAGTAAATTAATTAAAAAATATGATCAAATCATTAGTGATAGATAGAATGTGAAAAAACAAAGTTCCTGAAAGGAACTACTGAGGTATTTAAAGGGCTAAAACTAAAAGAGGTTTCAGTACCGGTAGCTAAACCATCTCGTAGAGTAGCTTTAACTTTAAGAAATAATTTAAAAGAAAATTTAAATGAACTAAAAAGAAAGATAATAATTCAAAAAGTAAATGACCAAAAGAATGGCTTAGTAATTTGGTAATCATAGAGATTATGTTTAGACCCACTAGAGTTGAATAAAGTTATAGAGAAAGTAAGATTTTTGAATTCATGATGGTTGTGACCGTTACTAGGTGGTAATCCATATTTAAACATATATTGAAACACTTACTATGTTTTAACCACAATTAATTTATTGTAATTTGGTTTACATATATACAAAAATCACGACTTAAGTTTCGACCTGTTACAGTCATTATCAAGTGAGTACAAAATTGTTGAGGAAGTACATTTATACCGTCGAGAGATTAGTGAAAATTTCCAAATGAGGGTGACGGATTATAAATTATGAATTTCTAATTAGATTGCCGGGAGCTGCCTGAAGAGCGGGGTGGAAATTAGGTCCGTTTGTTCGTTGAGGAGATTAATTTCGGGATTTCTGGTGCGTTTATAAATTTCGGCCGCTTCTAATAGGTTTAGCCTCGAACCTTTTGTACAGCTATGCAAAATTTTCATTTTGCTTATCTCCGGGAATTGATGTTTCCTTTCTAGAATATGGTTGGCGAATGAGCTGTAGTTCTGATGCAGTCTGAAGGCCCGGAAATGTTCCGAATATCGTTTCTCCAGGCTGCGTCTAGTTTGACCTACTTAGACACTATTACATTCGGAACACTGTATCTCATATACACCCGATTTTTTTTTGTGTGGTCAATTTTGTCCTTTGAGTTGAACAAAATATTTGATAACTTTGCAGATGGTCTAAAGGCAATTTGTTGATTTTGTTTGCGGATAATGTGTGCAATTTTATTGGATGTTTAGCCAAAATAGGTTAATGAAATGAATTTTTTATTTTCTAAAGTTTGTGTTTTTGGGTAAATGTGAGCCATTGTGGTTTTATATCGTTTTTTATTTATTAGTGATTTGATTAAATTTGTGAGGAAACCGTTAATTTTTGAAATGGATTAGATTTTATTTATTTCTTCATTTAGGTGAATATTGGAAAGTGGAATAGAAAATGCTCTGTGAATCATTGAATTGTAGGATACTAGTTTGTGTGACAGAGGATGATTGGAATGGAATGGGATGGTGGAGTTAGAATTAGTTGTTTTCCTGTAGACACTGAATTTTATTTTATTATTATTATGAATTAGTGTTAAATCTAAAAAGTTTATTTGATTATTATGTTCACATTCAAGTATAAATTTAATTTTGGGGTGAATATTGTTTAAAATTTAAAAATTGGGTTAATTGGCGGCAGGTGCCACTGAAGCATGCGATTATGTCATCCACATATCGATACCAAAAGGATATATGTTTTTTGGCAAGATCTGAAATGAATATTTGGTCTTCGATATGTGCCATGAATAGATCGGCAAGGAGGGGGCATTGCAAGTCCTGTATTTTGTTTGTAGAATTTGTTTTCAAATTGTAAATAATTTTGTTTTACACAGACATAAAACGCTTGGTAAAGTTCGGTTTTTGTGATTTAATTTATCTAAGATATTTTGAATTATTGCTAGGCATTCATCTGTGGGAATATTGGAGGACATGTTGGTAACATCAAAGGACACAAGTTTGGAATTCGGGGTAGTTATGGTTTTTAGGTGATCAGAAAGGATCAGGGAATTTTAAACGGAATATTTTGGTTTAAAATTGGTATATTTTTTGAAAAGAGTATTTAATTCAACTCCTAATTCACGTGCTGGGCTATTGATATAAGAAACTACTGGCCTAACGGGAAGATTTTGTTTATGTGTTTTTATTAGTCCATAAAGTCTTGGAGCTCTCGGATTTTTGTTAATAATTTGTAATTTTTTAAATTTTGAGAAAATGACCGTAGTATCTTTAAGGAGATTTATTATTTGAGATTGAAATGAGGAGGTAGGATCCTTATCAAGGAAAGTTAAATTTTCTGCGGTAATAAAATTATTGATTTTGTCAATATACTGAGCCTTATCAAGGATGATTATTGAATTTGGTTTGTCTGCTTTTGTAGCTATTAAATTATTTGATGATATTTTTGATTTGATTGATTTAATAATTCTGGTGTCTAAGGAAATATTTTGTGAATGAATTTTTTATGATGTTGGCTATTTGGGCTCTCGGAACAAAGGCATCTTGGACATTGCTAAGAGCCATTTCTGATTCTACTACTAAGAGTGGTTTTTCGGAATTGTTCTTGATATAGGGACTATAGTTAGGGTTTTGGGATAGAAGTGATTCTTCTGCCTTACTGAATGAAATGTTAGTTAGATTGATAAACTTTGAGAATGAATTTTAATTATTTAAATCTTCCTGGGCTGGTTTTGCTTTTTGTTGTTTTTTAAGTAGCAAGTCTTATTTCTTTTTTTGAGTACTATATTTAGCATGTATGATTCTACTCACATTTTCCCTAACAAAATCATCAAGTATTATGAATTTGACTGGGTGAAGTTTAAATGAGAGTTCCGAATGTATTACCTTAAGGTAGTGTTGAATGACATCTCTTCTTCGGTGGAGGTTTCGGATTTCTGCTCTTATCCAAACGAGTTGGGCTGTCTTGACGGCTGCTTCTGCGGCTATCGTGGTGGAACGTGTTTTTATATTGACGTATTTTGGGATCACTTGGCGACGTAGACATTCGGAATTGAACCAGATATCCTGTGATGTTGATCTGTATTTCTTCATCAATTTGTTGTACAATTTGGTCTCTCGCCGGTATAAATGTACTTCCTCAACAATTTTGTACTCACTTGATAATGACTGTAACAGGTCGAAACTTAAGTCGTGATTTTTGTGTATATGTAAACCATATTACAATAAATTAATTGTGGTAAAAACATAGTAAGTGTTTCAATATGTGTTTAAAGATTTTTGATTCCTAACATAGATGAAATATTAAGAAAATTAAAGAATAAGAAATACTTTTCAGCTTTTCAGATTTAAAGCATGGATTTTATAAATTACAGTTAGATGAAGAATCAAGTAAAATATGTTCATTCAGTACATCCATAGGTAGCTACTGATTTTGTAGGATGTCATTTGGATTAAATTCGGCTCCAGAATTGTTTCAAAATAATAATCAAAAATATTTTGGAGATTTTGAGGGAATGATAGTATGCTTTGATGATATTTTGATTGCGGCAAATTCAAGCACAGAACATGATAAAATATTACAGGAAGTTGTAGAAAGGGCAAAAGCAAAGAGCAAAAGATAGTAATACCTAAAATTCTAAGAAAATTATATAAGGAACATTTTGGTATGATGAAACAAAGGCAAAAGTCGGACTGTTGACATCGAGTAAATGATTTAAAAAATTAGCTGTGGATATTTGTGATATTGAGGGAAAAGTTTGTTTAGTAGTAATTGACTACTTTTCCAAGTGGCTTGAACTAATTAAATTAAAAGGAAAAACTGCAGGAGATGTAATCGGGGCATTTAAATGAATTTTTTCTTGCCATGGGACACCTACAGAAATAGTAGCTGACAACATGTCATTTGGATCGTACAAATGTGCTACATTTGCTAAAGAATGGGACTTTATCATCATTAATTAAACGGAATGGCAGAAGCAGCCGAACAAATTGAAAAAATTATTTTAAGAAAGAATGAAATTGAAAGTGCTCTATTAGAGTATAGAACAACACCAATGCAGTGGATTCTCCATCTCAATTATTGTTTAGCAGACATTTAAAAAGAAAGCGTTCAACGTCGAATAAACAATTGGAATTAAAAGAAGAAAACTCCGACGAAATTCGAAAACCAAAAGTAAAGAACAAACAGGAAAGATATAAAGCTTATTATTATCAAACAGCTCATAAACAGGTTGAGTTGAACAAGGGAGATTCAGTTATGATAAATCACAATACAAATAGTAACAATAAATGGGATAGAGGAATAATAGAGGAAACATGTAAGTCATCATGATAGTATGCTTTGATGTACATGGTCAAGAATGAAAGGGGAGTAATCCTGCGCAGAGGCCAGCAATATCTTAGAAAGTCTGAGAATCAACCACAATTCAAAAACAGACAAGAGAAAAGGAAATCTTTCAATAAAGGTATACATTTATATATTTCTTTGAACAATTTACGTAGATAACTAGACAGTATTTTTAAAGGCCGGCATAAAAGCAAATAATAGTGAATGATAAATCAATAAACACCATAGGAGAGCGCCGAGCGCAGATGATATCGACATTGTTTATGGGTTTTTTAATTGAAACCATCGGGAGTTTTATATTCGGCCATAACGTTTCGTATCTCGTTTATAATTTAACAGTTGAAAAGATTCAATTTATAAAGGCGATACAGTTTCGTTGTTCTGTGCAAATGGAAGGCGTGCCACGAAATTTGTAGGCGTTCTCTGTAAATATTGTTCTCTTCTCCACCACAAGGCCATCGATACACCCGAGATTCGCATAAATAAATTACTATCTCTGCACAGGCGAGTGTATTAGTTTCACAGTGGATGTTATGGATGCTGAGGATGTTGTGGGTGGTCACACACATAAACGGACTTTACCGTGTGGAAAAACAGGCGCAGATAACAGGTTATGCCGCTCTGACACGACATAAAATACGTTCTTAATTTTAAATCAGTTCCGAATCAATTATTTATCGCTTGGTAACAATAACAAATTGATGAAAGTCATTAAAACTTTACAACAACTAAATATTTCCAAAAATACAGTTTTTTTCCTTTAAATATTTTTTGTATAATATAAGAATTAATCTCAACCTTCGTAAGAAATTAAACAATTCCTATTATTATTTGTTTGAAGGCGTTACGAGATGAATCGGATGTTTGGGGCGTCATTGCGCGAGGCCTCTCTTTGCGCAATCAGCCTCAACACTCACTCCTGTCCGCCTTTACAGGAAAAAGGCTGGAAAAGCAATCGATTAACACACTCGCAACAATTGCATTCCTGCTCCAAATATAAAGATATCATCTTTAGAAAGTAAGGCACGTTTTATGCAAAACAGCATCGTCATTAAAACACGGCAAATAATTATCGAAATAGTCTAATTAATTCAAAAAATACGTGTAGTGGTGAAGGACATCATCCTGCGTCAATTAATTAATGTGATACTTTTAAACGAGTTAGTTGATGTCCGAACGTGAAAATATGAAGGTGTTTACTTACGATGAAATTAGGAAGCATAACACTAGGCAGAGCTGCTGGGTTGTTATCAATAATTATGTTTATGATGTGACCAGTTTCCTTTTAGAACATCCTGGTGGTGAGGATATCCTGGTGGAGAATTCCGGCGGAGACGCTACCGTAGCGTTCATCGCTTTAGAACACTCACACGATGCACGCGAATTGATGGGCAAATATCAAATCGGAACAGTTTCCGAAAAAAAACCGGAACAGGATTTTGAAGGGAGCAAGTTCCGCTATGAAGAGGAGCAAACGTTCGGCGTGAAATCCTTCATAGCGCCAGTGGTTTTAGGCGTTGTAATTACAGCGGCAATTATGTACTTCTTCTAAACGAAGATTGCGACTTCCCAACCCTGTAACTAATCCAATAAAATTTGCAACTGGAACAGGTCTTTTAATTTCACCAATTACCAAGAAACTAGTTCACGCCACCGAGTGACTGCAGCAGGTATGTTACGGTAATGACACAGCCATTACACAGTTCATAGTGCAAGGATTAAGTTAATTACGAGTTTATTACGTTGCTAATTTTGTGGGTGATGAAAAACGTCGTTTAGCGAATGTTGCGAAGAAAAATTCAAACACTCATGTGAGGCAATAGTGCATGAAGTGTTTATACGTATTATAATTATAATCTGATAAATAGCATTTTGCTCCTATAAATAATTGCTTATCATTCTACCTATAATTAACTCATTTATATACTTCGTATTCTAAATAAATTTTAGTGCTCTTTTATAAAACAAAAATATTTCCGAGGCAATAAGAATTTAGAGATGTCTAGTAGGAGAACTTTAGGGTTCTTGTTTTTCTCCGTTGCTACTCAGTCTATCACCAGTTTATCTACTGGAAGTAACGTTATATTAATTATGATTTGATAGTTAAAGCTACAAGCGGTTTGGAAAGAAAATAGCTATAAATCTATAATCAGGAAAGAAGTAAGCAAATTATGTATTTTATTACTTAATAGTGATGCTCAAAATGTACTGCAAAAAGTATAGATGAAAGAGAAAATGTCAGAGTCAGTAGATCTAAGTATACAAAAGTAGAGTAGAAAAAAATATGTGTTTAAAATGGCCAATCCAAATCTCTAAATCTTAAACAAGTGTAAAGGAGACTAGAAAGGCAAAATAACATTTGCAGAGCCGAAGGGAAGGTCAAAGATAATGTGCAAATGAAGAAATTCATTAATTTAATATAGAAAATAGATATGGGTTAGATCACTTCCTTATAATTACCAAGGTAGAAGTGAGGAAGGGAGAAGAAAAAAAAATCATTGAAAGCCAATCGAGAATGGCGGAAGAATCAAAATGTATTCAAAGATATGAAGGAAGCAGAATTTGCTTTCAGAGGGGTGTATGGAAAAAAGAAAATAAGGTGCAGGTAGTAAAAAAGTTGGAGAATAAAATACCATTACGCAGATACATTAGAGAGAGGGGGCAGGTAACAGTCTAATGAGGGAAAGGTGAAAAAGTTATTTTGAGCCCTTGCTAGGAGTAAGGATGAAATTAGAGAAGGAGTTGTTTAAATTCCTTCTCTACTTACTCTAAATAAAGGCGTTTGTAGAGCAGAAAGCAATAAAACTATGCAGCAAGGAGAGAGAACTGGCGGTAATGAAACCTGGAGAGGCGATCCCAAAGTATGAATATGAGAGACTTATGTGCCAATCCATAAGGGAGGTTAATTACTTTAATGAATTGTACAAGGTATTAATAGTTTTAGTGAAAGAAACAAAGAATGTAGGCAAAGAACCGTCCAGAAATTAGGGGTTTTCAACAAGAACTTTGTTTTTTAAAACAAAATAACCGAAAGAAGTTAGATAAAAATGATTCAAATTTTTATTATATTCGAAAGAGTAGTGTTTGGCAATTATAAAAAGAAATGATATCGGACAAATGTCCACCACGAACACACTTGTTCTATTCTTTCATCAAAATCACTTTTTGGCAAAATAGCTAGTTTATTTCGTTAATCACATTACAGATTTTGAGTTTTAAGGATGCAATAGATTCGATTGGATCTGTATAAACTCTATCTTTAACATAGCTTCACAAAAAAAAATCTAGTGGTGCTTAATCTGTAAAATTGAACAATAGGGAAATTTGCTTTGCAATAAATTCATTATTTCGGTGGCTGACTTGAAATAAAACTTGTGGCATCTTCCTGTTGCTTGATTTTCTAAAATCTTTCTATAGTGTAATCCATTAATCGTAACTGAATTTCCAGTAGAAATTTTCAAAAAAATCGGCCTAATCACGCTTGGAGACCACATTGCTCACCATAGAGTGATACGTTGAGCATGCAAAGGCTTCTCAATAATCGTTTTCGGATTATCAGAAGCCCAAATGCGGCAATTTTGCTTGTTGACGCATCCAGAATGAAAATGGGCATCGTCTGAAAAATGTTTTTTTTTTCAAAACAAACAGCAGGTTTTCTTAAAAGAATTCAGCCAATCTACGGCGATGTGAAAAGTCAGCTGACATCAATTCTGGCACCAGTTGCACCTTGCAAGGCTTCAAATCCAAATCCTTATGCAAAATTCGCCATGTGGTCGTTGGTGAGAACGTCGAGGAATTGACAAATTCGATTTTTCTTCAAAACTGTGGCTCACTGCTGCATTGATTTCACTTGAGCGGCCCGGTCAAATAGGGGTTGGTATATCGAGCCTGACGACTCAAATTTATCGACCAATTTCTTAATAGCGTTCTTAGAAGGACGATTATGTTGACCGAAAATATCACGAATTTTACTATATGTGACTTTTAGAGTTCCACCATTTTAATAGTGGATTTTTATTATATAAATGCGATTTTCGAGCGAAATTGAATTCATTGTAATAATTTCTAAAGCTTAATGTTAAAACTATTATGTTGTTCCAATTTGCCACCATTGAAAAACAAAATACTTGTTGAAAAAATCCGATACAAAACAAAAGGAATGTATGTATGTATTTACTATTTGTTGATTTGAAAGCAACGTACGAAACTGTGAACAGAGGGTGTTTAAAAAAGGAATAAAAGGTGTCTAAGCAAATGGTGAATTGGATAAATGAGGATTGTAAAGAAACCTGACTTAAAGTAAGAGAAGGTGAAAAATAAGAAGTAGAGGATTGTAATAAAAATAGCTATCCTATGTAATTTCCGAAAAAGGAATGTGTGTGTTGTCGAGAAAACAGGTGTCTAAGCAAATTATGAATTACATAAAGAAGATAAGCGTTTATCTAAAAGATATAGAGTGATAAGGAGTGTACGGCAAAGGTATCTATGAAGCTCGCTACATGGGAAAGTATTGAAACGGGGCCAAGCAAGAGCAAAGCAGTAGGGGCGAAGAAAGTAAGGGAATTAGCGTTTGAGGATGATATGTGAGGTAATAAAAAATTGGTGGGGCAATTAAGGAGATTGGAAAGATATTTTAAAAGGAGGTAATTGCATGTTAATGTGAATAAAACGTGGATGTGTTATAAGAATGTTGGTGGAAGAAGTAAGAGTGAAGAGTTAAATTAACTAGACCAACTGATAGAGAGAGATAGTGAAAGACTTAGTTATTTAAGATATATGCTTGGTGAATTTATAGGAAAGAGTAAACATATTGAGTTTGTATGCAAGACGATAAAAGTGGCAATATAGCATCTACGGAAAGTAGGGGATGGTATGTTGTGATAGAATATTAGAAAGTATATTGTGTGGTTGGATATATGCATGAGAGCTACTTTGATGTATGGAATGAAAGTATTAGTGAGAAAGATTGGAAATAATTAAACTGCAGTACTTAGAGGTGTCTAGAGCTAGGGCTACATAACAGCGATCTATGTTGTAGTGCAAAAATGTTACCTGCGTGAGTGGTGTGTGTATGTGTGTTCTTAAATATAATATCCACCTGACAATGATTTTCCGAGGTGCCCGATAAAAACTGTTTGTACCCCAGGAGATTAGACAAGTTGATCTACCAGAGACGAATCCATGTTGATCCCAGGAGATTAGACAAAGTTGATCTACAAGAGACGAATCCATGTTGATTAGGTGAGATGATTTGCTTTGTAGTCCAGACTAATTATTTTCCTACCATTTTATCCAACATTTTGGGAATCGTAGATTAGATGCACAAACCCTATAGTTATTTATAAGAACACTCGAACCAGATTCATGTCTTGGGATGATATAACTAGTTTTCCATGTTTCAGTTACAATCCCTTGATTCAAAAATCTGTTAAACATGAGATATATTGGACGACATAAAGAAAATAAACAATTCTGCAGGAAATAAGTAGATATTTTGTATTTTGTCAGGACAACATGTATTCGTAGGTTTTAAACTAATGATTGCATATCAATAACTAGTTTACTACCTAATGCCATAGAATTCGAGTTCTGGCCTTGGTTGGGGTGACCCATCCTGTGTTGGAAGTAGTGTATATAGTCGCAAAATAATCAGAAAATAGATTGACGATGTTAAATCCATTATCTGCCTTAATATCATTATAATTTATTTTATTTGGATACCCTGATTCATTTTATAAATCCAGCCATCCTGCCATCTTAAAGAGTTTAGAACTTCAGGAAGGTAATTACCGTAGCACTTTTTTGATAATCTCTCACATTTATCCCTAAGTTGGGAAACCAACTCGGTAGTTATTAAGTTGAACATCTTGTTTGTAAATGATATGTGTCTTTTTCTTTTCTTTTATTAGTGAGATTAGTTCTTTAGTCATTCATCGTGAGTAAGATTTATTATTATGGTAAACATGTTTAAACGGTACGAATATATCAAATGTGTTGTAGATAATGTTATAGATTTCTGCTATAGCTGTATCAAAATCTGGATATTTAGTGAGGAAATCCCAATGAATCGAGTTAAAATAGGAGTTGATCAAGTTATAGTCAGCCTTGTTAAATAAAAATATGTTCTCACAAGTATTTACATTATTATTTATAATAGTTGAAAATTCCAATACATACACACAGTGATGTATACTAGTTAGAAGCAAAGGATCAGGAGTTTTATATAGATGTATTAGAGAGAGTACTGAAACATAAATCGAGAAAGATCCCACGCAAGTGGGAAATGTCAATAATTTGTGATGTTGAGAAAGTTATAACAATTAACAATAGTAGATATTTTTATATCAGTTTGAAACTGATAATTATTTACGTTATCAAACTTTAATCCTGGGAGATTAAAGTAGACGAAAATAATTAAATTACGACATTTGTAATTGTCTACAATATTTTCAATATAGTGGTAGTGATTATGGTATTTTTCAATGCTTAATTCAGGAGGAATATATATACAACCAACAATATATATGTTCTTATAAAATTTTACCGATATGATTAGATGTTCAATGGAATGATTGCATAAAATGAGAGAGGGGTTGAGAAAAGATTTTATGGCAATAAAATAAATAATTGATCTGTAGAGGATATAGTTATGTAATTGCAATTGACTATTCAAAACATTACCATAGAGCAAAGTTTCAACTATAATAATAATATCATAATCATTTATATTAACAGAAATTTTAGTGCCTAATCCACCATAATTTTGGCAGAAATTAGTATTTGGGCGAGTTCCATTTGGAACTGGTTGTTATTCGATAGATACGGCATCTCGTTTCTGTAAGTAATACGTGTGTTTACATCACCATTCGATTTTCTTCTATTTAATTCATCCTTAAGTGACTTATAATATTCAACCAGTTTCTTAGTCCGATCAGCTTGAAAGATGAATGTTTTGTTCGGTACACACAGTATTAGCGTGTTCCTTATTTTCTAAGATTATTTTTAACGGTCTAGGCCTTTTGCCAGTTGCTTTTTTACCTAGTCGGATAGTTTTAAGAGGTGTAAAGCTAATATTACGTGATTTAAGTATATTATTAACTACAATTGTGTCATGGCTTACACGATTTTCAACAACCGACGGAGTGGATTCATTGAGATTGAAAATAATAATATTAGGTGCCCGAAGTCTTCTAATTCAGAGATAGTAGTTTCATAAGTGACTCAAAGCCGATTCATAATTCCATTGTTTATTTTCAAGTTCTAATATTCATGATTCAATTATATCAAAACAACTCGAGATAAAAGTTATGATAGTGGAGACTGGTTTAGTTTAATATTTAAGTAATTGGTAGATAAATGACAAACGAGGATTAAAGAAATGGTTGCAGAAAATTTACGGGAGATGACAAAAACTGTCAAAAAATCGAAATAAAACAACACACTTGGGAGGGTTTCACATTTATTGTTGAACACTGCAACATGTTTCGCCACAAAAAATCATAAATAGTAAATGCTGTTTTAAATTTAATGAGCTACAGAGCTACACGTACAGACTTGTGCGCCGAAACTTTCGGTGTGGGAATTATTGGAATAAAACACAGTGTGGATGGGAGAAGAATATATGAGATGCGTATTTTGTTATATAAGAAAATGAGGTTGGCACTACTGGATGAGTGATTGTGAGTGATTTGATAATATATCAAGTGTAACGAAGAGAAAAAGGATTAAAGTATTTAAGAAATTAGTAAGAGTGAGATCTTGAAAGTCTATCTACTTGATGGGGGTAGTGCTGGTCGAAGTAATGAGTTTTAGTTAATTTTATTTAATACAAAATAAGTAATTATTGCTTTTCCTTTTTCCAAATAAAGGTTCGTCTTTATTTCCATCCAAGGTGTTATTTTTCAGACAGTTAAGATGATATATTATATGCTCTTCAATTTTTTCAACTCTTCGAGTGATGGTATTTGTTCACAAACTGATGATTTTAAATAAATTACCTTCTCAGAGCTATTTCTTTGCTACTTCAAGTACGCTTTCTTCGATCATTTCTTGATCAGTAATCGGTTCCCTATGTTTGGTAGCTTCAGGAGATACACAATTAGCTAGAACCAGTTGCTTCTTGTTCAGTATTAATATTTATAAACAAAGATTGTTGCGATTCTAATCCGTGTTTTAAAGCTTCAAGATTTTCTGTTTACAAATTACTGTAAATTTTGAGTGATTTTAAAAGATTATTACAAATTGATTATTTTCATTCATGACTTCTCTTAGGGCAATTACTTAGCAATCAACCATCATTTAGCATCTGTTGACCGAATTAATGTATTAGTTAAGGATGATATTGATTCTATGTTAAATCAATTTTATGCTGTAGTCTATGGCATCATCAATATATGTGTGCCAGTTAAGCGCATAAAGGTTTCTTCATATCCTGTCTGGTTCAGTAAAGAACTCATTAAAATGATTAAAGATAAGAAGGCCGCGCACAAAAAATACAAACGTCACCTAACACTCAATAATTTTCGGAATTTTAAATTATTGAGAAATAGATGTAATATTCTACAACGTACCTTATATAATCAGTACTTAACATCAGTGAATTCAAACATTCATTACAACCCATCTCATTTTTGGAATTTTGTTAGAGAATCGGATAAAATGAAAATGAAATGAATTTTGATTTCCTGAGGGTATGTATCTTAATGACATTACTAGCAGGAATGGTCAGGAGTGTGTAAATCTTTTTACAAACTTTTTTTCATCTATATACACGCACGATATTCCTGATAGTATGCTGATAGTTAATGAAAATTTAGTAGTTAATGGCGTTGCATGGTACGTCACAAAGGGTGAAAGTTTTAAGGGTATCCAATCCATGAAATTCAGTAGCTCTTGTGGCCCTGACGGTATCCCATCTAGTTTTATTAAATCGTGTATTTGCACTCTCAGGACGTCATTACTTTTACTTTTTAACTCTTCCTTGAGATATAGTAGCTTTCCAGAACTATGGATAAGAATTTATCTAAGACCAATCTTCAAATCAGGTAGAAGGGATGATATCAGTAATTATAGAGAAGTTGCGATTCAGTCCTCTATTCCAAAACTCTTAGTTAAGCTAATATCTGTTAAATTAGCTTGGTCAACAAAACATATTCTAATAAATAAGCAGCATGGTTTTTATAATGGTCGATCGACCATTTCCAACTTAATGATGTTCTAGGATTATATATTGAGATCGTTTGAGAATAGTTTCTCAGTTGATACTATTTATTTAGATATGTCAAAAGCATTTGATAAAATTTGCGATGAAATTCTATTACTTAAATTAAAATCTTTAGGCTTTAATCACTCTATTATATCTTGGCTCCAAAGTTTACTATCCAACCGTAGCCAATGCGTAAAAATTATGAATTATCCCTCAAATGCTTTCTGGGTCCCATCTTGTGTTCCGCAGGCCCCACCGCGGCCCTCTACTATTCCTTTTATTTATCAATGACAAATCTCAATCAATACATCACTCTCAATGTTTGTTGTCTGCAGACGATCTCAAAATGTTTAAAGAAATACACACTATCAATGATTGCTCCTTACTCCAAAGTGGTCTGTGTCTAGTAGCGGATTGGTGTCATTCCAACGGTCTCAATTTCAATCTCAATCAATGTAACTGCATTACCTTTTCTCGTAAGAAATTTACGATTAATTTCAATTAAATGATTGAACAGAAGATGATAGCGAAAACTGAGTTAGTTAAAGACTTGGTTGTTTGATTCAGTCAAAAATTTAACTTTGAGCATCATATTAAGTTTATATGTAACCGCGTCATCGTAATGCTCCTGTAGAAGTCTCATAGTATCTCTTATTTTCCTAAGGTTCTCGTCCGACCACATCGACTTATTATTACATGTTTAAGTTTGAATAGGAAACGATAAGTCTCCGCAGAGTTTAATTTCATTAATAAATTAAGACCATTTAATGATTGTATAAAACTAAAATTTATTTTTGGAAAATATTTAAGCAAAACTGCTATTTTTTGCTATTTTTTTTTGTATAATGTTTTTGATAATAGTTTGTTGTCATGTGAAGTGACAGTCAAATTTTCAGAAGCTTGTAAAATTATATTTTCTATAAGATGCAAGTGTGTTTATTATAGACACTCCGGGCACACATCGAAACTAATACTTATTGATGACAGAATGCCTTTTGAAAAAAGATATTGAATTAACAAGTGCTATAAGTCTACAATTATCTAAAGCATTTGGATAAAATAAATTCAAGAAAAGGCCAGTTGATATTTAAATTAAAGCTTTTTTTTTAAATACGATTTAGACCAACACGCCTATTTATTTTTAATTTATGGACTGAAGTGACTTTAAAGTGACTTTTTTTAATAGAAAGCATACATTGAAATAATGTAATATCATGAACGAATGGAAATGTTGATTAAGGACGTTTATTATGTTCACCGACTCCAAACATTCTTTCTGAAGATGTTTTGAAAACATATTTTTATTAGTAATATTAAAATATTTCCTAGTTACATACTTGTTTGATTAAGATTTCAAAATAACATGTTGTAATTGCAATATAACATTCTTAGAGAACAGCTATGGTTTCATCGCAAATCAAAGATGATTCCTTATTGGACTTAATATTTAAATATTAAAAGCTCTATTGAAATTGATCTTTAAATATTCTGAATTTATGATCTACTATTCAATTATTTTTCATAAAAGTAAAAACACAAGTCAAATAAAAATACTGTTATAAACACGAACACAAATGTTCTAAGATGTCAGTCACTATTTAAATATATTCAATTCTTTGAGTGATTTATGTAATTTTTATAGATGGAATACAACCATAATAAAAATTAATTTACATATTCTTTCTGTATACCACACGGCTTGTCCACAATCAGGCGCTTTACAGTGTATTTGTCCCGAATTGAATGGGCTGATTACTCTTGTGGTTAGAAACCAGCCATCAACGCCTTTGATTCATATTTGGTAGGCACCGAAAATTTTTCACATCATCAATCTTCGCACTAACAACGCAGGCCTAATAATAAACCACACGGAATTATCGCTCGGGATGTAGAACAATCAAACACGATAATTTATATTCATTACTAAATTGTAAATCCTCGTAATGATTAATTACATCCATTCTAAAGCAAACACATCTACGGATAAACTATAAACGAAATGGAAAAAATCGAATCACGATTAGGTAATATAAATGAAGAAAGTCCATCTGAGTGGTAATGTTGCTTATTACAACTTACTACCATCCTGATAAGGTATGTGAGGTTGACTACGTTAATTTGCAAATGTAATGTGTACAAAAAAAGTGGTTAATTACGACTGCTGTAATTCTTAATACGTTTACGGTATAATGCGTTAGTTTTATAAGGATTTTTTCAGTTTAAATGTTATTTTTTAACGTTTAGTAATAAATATAAGATTATTATATTCATGAATTTAAAAAAAAAATGAGTGCAGAATGTTATTTTATTGTCTGTTCTTGTGAATAATTTATTTTAATATAATTTTGGTATAGCCATATTATTACATAATATAAACACATATGTTAGATTACAGATTATTCTATTTGTTTAAGATGTTAAATCTAAATAGTGGCATATTTTAATTAAATAAATTTAAATTGAAAATTACACTATGCGTTAGTAATTGGACTATTCTGTAATAACATACATTTATCAAAAAACAACGTAAATTTTTATATGTATTAACTATAGCTATTGTTACGTATGTTATAATTAAACTCGACCTTAAGAATGCTAATTGTAATTGAACAGATAGAAAAGAGACCAAACGAAGTAGCATTTGCTATACTCAAGTACGAAAAAAAAAACATTTACTATTTTGAAGATCCGTTAAATAAGATATATGTTAATTTGGAAAGATTATGACGGCCATTCAAACGCATATGCTGAATGAAGAGGACACTATACTGTTATAGAATCCAGACTTTTATCACCTGGCACCGTATTTTATGACATTGACATTTAGCCACGATCGTTTCTTAAATGGTACAATTCCCATTCATGATGTTCCCGACGGTGGCATATTAATCACAAATTTATTAAAATGCTTGCAAAATTTGATGAATCATTTTCTTATAAAAAAATATATAAATTTCGACTGAGAAATAGGATATGTTACATCAATCAACGGCGGACAACCGCATATTCAGAATTTTCAGTGTAAAAATCGTACATTCAACCCGGATTTCAAAATACTTACATGTTAATGAAATAAATGGATTTATTTGAAGAATTTGTACAGTAAAACAAACTAAGTTTGCGGTGATATGTTGTTATTTTGGATCTATCTCTTAATTGTAGTAGTAAATACTTCACGCATAAAATATTGAAAGGGTTGGTCATCAACGAAATAAAAATATCACGACCATAATACTAACAGTAGAATAAGAATTGATTTTTCTTATATTTTAAATAATATAAAAACCAGGCTGCATCTTCTATAACCAAAAATAGTTTAATAATAATGCATACATCGTTGTTTCAATCAAATTTAATTGTTAACACTTCTTCGTAAACTCAAACCGATTTATAGTGACATCAATAGAAACCGAAATATACTATTATCGCATGGCTATGTATTATTTAAAGCGATCAGATTACGTACCTTTATTGTCATTTGACTTAATTACAATATAATTGAACCTTAATTAAAACATTTCAATTACCAGCAGTATATCAATCTCCTATAATTTCACCTATGTCAATCATAATTCATTACCAATTGCACACCTAATTATATCTCATTCATACATTCAGAATAAAATCTGAATTGTTACTATTCCTTTTTATAAGACATTATATTTATAAATTTTGCAGTCTTTACACTGTTTTAAATATCAATTTTGAAGAATATAGTTTTTATTCAGTTAGATTTAAATTTTTCTCGAATTTAGCAATGTTGAACTACTTAAACAGTGGAATAGGGGACACCCACCTATCCTACATATACAGTTACACATAATATAAAATATTGCATTATTGTTTATTTATTTATTTATTTATTTATTTAATTTTCAACAGATCCATTATCCAATTACAGGGAAATATTAAAAAGAAATATAATATGCGAATAACTTACATACTAACATTTATTATTATACTGTATATAATACATATTATAAAAATATAACAAAATACATAACTTAACTATAATTTAATTATTATAATTCTAAACAATGAGGTGTGTAATATGAATGAATGCATTGAAAGATTAGTCGAAAATATCTATTTCAATAGTACAATTATTAGATAAGTGACTATTATTCCTCCGGTCCAAAGGAGTAGATATATTGCAACGATAACATAGATAAGTTCCCGTTTCTCTGAAATATAGTAATTTAACAAACTTCTTCTGAACTTTTTCTATACTGTCAATATTTGCATATGCAGGTAACCATACAGGGCAAGCATATTCAAGTTTACTGCATATAAACGAGTAGTATAATTGTTTTAAACAATAAACATTTCTAAACGACTTACATGTGCGTTTAACAAAGCCTGACATTTTTAAACTTTCTTTGCAGATAGCACCAACGTGTGGAATAAATGTTAATTTTTCGTCAAAGGTGACACCTAGATCTTTAACTTGTGAACAACGCTTTAAACGCTTTAAGTAAACATTATCAATAGAATATCGATATTCCACTATAGATCGGTTTCTTGAAAAAATAATATACTTGCATTTATAAATGTTAAGTTCTAATTTAGTTTCTTTGCACCAGAAACTAATAATATTTAAGTCATTTTGTAAGATAACAGCGTCATCAACAGACGATACTGAATTGAAAATTTTGAGATCATCTGCGAACAATAATGCCCGCGATGATAAATTATCTACTATATCATTAATAAATGCTAAGAATACTAGTGGTCCTAAGTTTGACCATTGAGGTACACCACTAGTTAGACAATACTTGAAGGAACGGAAACCCATGTATTTGAGATATTTCAAAATTGAAAATCTGTATGTATAACATTGACTTGTTTCCGGTCCTCAAAGTTTTGTGTAATAAATTCTGTCAAGTTTATTAAATTAGTTGTTGTCGACCGTTTTTAAGAAACCGTGCTGTTGGGGGCATAAGATTGTTTCAAAAATCTTTGCAAAATTGGAGTAACTCTGGTAGTTTTCCAGATAAACGGAAAAGCTTTTGATGAGACTGATAAGTTAAATAAATAGTTAAGTAGATTCAGAAGACAAAATGCGCAGTCTTAAAGTTACAAAAATTAACAATTGATTCAGGCACTGGAATTTTTATTGATTGATTGAGGGGGTTATAAATACTGCTAAAGAAATTGGCGAATTCATCAACACAATCTTGTGGACTGGTATACATGTCATTTGAAAGTTTCAGAGTACTCGGAATTCTCAATTGATTCCTTTTCACATTTGCATAAGAGAATAACTTACGAGGGTATTGTATTATATTTGTTTCAATTGATTTTTTCATAATCTCGCTGATCCTTTGTAATCGATAAATGGATTTCACGTCTCAACTTGAAATTTTTGTTTTGAGTAATTGAATATATATAATATATATAATGATTTTTAATTCTAATAAGTTGTATAGATTGAGAACTATACCAAACAGGATAGGTTTTATTGATTTTGATACGTTTTCTAAGTGGTATATGTTTATGAAACAGAACATAAATATTATTATAGAAATTAGTACAAGCTTCGTTTATATCATTACATTTTAGAACATTTGCCAATCAAATTTACTTATATCATCGTACAGATGCACAAAATCCGCATGTTTGAAGTCGTACTCATATTTATCACAGAATTTAAAATTGTCAGAATTATTTGAGTGTTTCATATAAATAGTTCAATTTAGCGCTGGATGGTGCGGGTTCTCTGAGAGAAAACTGTCAGTGCTGGTAACAATTCCATTTAAGATTGGTGAAGTCAGTACTAAATCTAACAATCACGAGTTAACATTTAAAATGTTAATACAACTAGTTAAGTTATTATATTTCAAAAAATTGTCTAATTCCGTAAGAATTCTGTTTCTATTAGTTCATCTTGAGTAGAATTCATAAAAGAACTTGATATTGATGTCTCCGCAGATAACAGTTCGATCACAATTGGTGGTCAAGTTGTCTATTAATTCAAACACTTTAATATACACTTCAACTAACACGGCAGGGGCAATATACAGGCAAATGAAACACGTACGACATCCTTGAATTGAAATATCCACGGCGACCATAGAACCGATTGCTGATGGACATTAAAGCTCCACCTCCTCGCTTTGACAATCTATCACTTCTATAGACATTAAATTTTTGACGGAAACAATTCCGAATTCTTAATACCACTGTTTAGCCATGTTTCGGTTAACATTATTATATCATATTCACTAGCTGACACATTATTATATATATCATTTGTTTTTGTTGAAAGACCTCTGACATTTTGATAATAAATATTAGTGGCACATTGTCGGTTCTGTTAGGAGGAGTTCAGTTTAAATTAATTATAGAGGGGATACTATTAAAGTAGGACATTTTGATGTTTAATTCACCTGCATCTTTCCTCATTTTCAATGATAACTTTATGTTATTTTCATATTCAATTTGACGCGGAGTTCTATCATTTTTTATATAGATTTTATTTAAGTGTGGAAACATCTTGATCTTTTGAGATTTTTTCAATATTTCTTTGGCATCTGAGTCGAAACCAAAGCAGATCTTTATTGGTCTGATTTTATTTAATATTTCGTTGACAAAATCATAATCCTTCTTTTGGTCACATTCCTCCGGAACATTAAAAAATCATTTTTGGCTGTGTTAGTTCTGTTTTGAATTTCATTTATGACTAATTCCATATCATGATGTACTGTTCTAACCCTGGTTATTATACACCCTTAACTAAATCTATTAATTTATGAATAACATCTAAACATTTTTCTGAAGGTCTTCAAATAGCTGGCGTCACACCTATTCACAAAAATGGATATTCTTCCAAAACTAATGATGATATTGCACTTCAAAATACGACTGTTCATACCGTAAGCATCAGTTCATTGTATTCCGCTGAGTTATTGGGCAGAAAGCTCTGAAATTTTGTTGCAACTTAAGGCAAAGTTTCTAAAGTTATTTGCGATTTCGACAAACTATTGATTTTTTTGGGACTAATAGTTCATTTATTTGAGGCCGATTTCTTAAGATTTTTGTTTATAATGGTCCACATGCTTTTAGATTTATTTTGGGAGCGATCTATATAGTTTTCATTTGCCTTATGCTTTATACATATTTTTTATATTTGCTAATATTGACGACAGATTTAAATTTGGAAAGTTCTTATTAAAATCGCATATCATGTTAATGTTTTCACGCAATCTTTTTAAGTCGTTATTGAACAAATTATTTTTGGGCCGATTGGTATTAATGACTTTCCAATTAAATATATTATCTATAGCATTAGCAATAATGAAAATACATTTTTCAAAACATAGAAGATGTCGTTGATAGCGTCTATAAATTGCCAGTCAATATCCTCTAGGAAGTTATAAAGTTTAAAGAGACCAAATTCTGTTATAGGCCTAATTCTTACAATTTCTTTAGATTACAATTGATCATTAATATATATATGAATTGATTGCCCTAAATGGTTCATGCGTTGCATGAAGTGCAGTGCTTATCGAGTTGACGTCTACTACATCATTTATAATTATATTATCAAGGCAGTTTTTATTGCGTGTTTGTTCAGAAATTGTAAAATTTAGACCATGGGATTTTATGTAGTCGGTTTAACTTATTAAGTATATCATTAAATATCTGTAAAAAACATTCTATGTTATTACTTGGTGGACGATATATGAAAACAACTGAGATTTTGTGTAAATTGTTTGTTACTGCTTACACTTCACAAATGTTAGGACAGGATAAATTTACTATATCAGGACAATTTAAAAAATTTAAATTATGGTGAGTAAAATTAGACAACTACCATAGGATCTGCGTACTCTTTCGAACGTTTGGATGTTATTTGTAAACATTTAACAATTTTTAAACCATGATTCTTTAAATGATTTATAATATCTTGCTGTTTAGAAGATGTGGAAGTCAGAATATTTAATCACTCCTTTTATGAAGGAATCAAACTCGGCAGGTCCATATATTCTATTTATTTTACGGTTTTGTCTTCTGGGGAATTTTCATATGTCCTCTTCTATTTCTGTTGTGCTTTATCGACCGCCACATTCACTTGTTCGAGCGAAATCTTCTCGTGGAGATTAGTTTTACTTTACCACTATAGGTGTCATTGGATGTATTAATAACAGATTTAATGCTTTTATCATTTTTGTGATCCGATTTTCCTTCTAGTAGCTCAATTATTAATTCCATGTCACGAATTCTTTTTTCATAGGCGTCTAGAAATGTTTCTACTAATTTTAATTCTTTTCGGCTACTCTCTTCTTTGGTGGCACATATTGTGCTCTCGCAGTTAATTTCGAGGTTATTTTTTTTGCAATTAGTAGATGTAGTAAACTTACTGTTTAAGTGATTCCTGATATCCTCGTTACTTAACATATTTTCGAACACTTTTCCAATGCCAATTAATTCGAATTTTTTGAGATTAATTAACTCATTTTGTTAAGTAGTGTCAGCCATGTTAACTTTTTTCAAAGGCAAATTCTGGGGAAGACTTTTATTTCTCATATAAATTAATGACCTCCTATGTCAATTAAGCAGTTTTCATCGATGGTACTCTTTGCTGATGATATTGCTATAAAGGATGGTTCCATTTCTTAAGATAGGGCCTATGCCTCTAACATTGACTCGGTGCAGCTAGCCTCTATCTGGTTTGCAGCAAATAAACTAGCTATGAATCCAACTAAATTCACCCAAATGGCATTCTCCTTAAAGGAAATGATCCCAAATGAAAGTGTAAAGTTCCTAGGAATTCGCCTAGATACGATACTGAACTAGTATCCAAATGAAGATATGGTGTCATTAAAATTAGCAGTTATGTTTATCTCAATGATAAATTACCTTCCAGAGCAGTGAGAACCAACCCCATAATTTTCCTTGTGTAAGCATCAACTGACATATGGAATACTTACTTGGCGTCATTCATGGATAATTACAGGTTTATTTGGCTTCTATTGACTGTAAAAGTAATAATCCAGAGGCTTTTAAGCCGCTACAGATTCATAGATTACCTTCTCTGTAAGTTCTAAAATGTCTTATGTACGTACACAAACACAGAGGCAGATACAAAAGGCACAATAAAACGCATACACATAACACAATGTTTAGTGATCATATTGGTATAAATCACCTTCGTTTAACTAGATCACAAAATGGGGTTAATTATTGTCTAAAAAAATTTAATACGAGGGTGAATCAAATATAAACTGGAATTTAGTAAAAAAAATATGTATGTATTATAGTAATGCAGTCTTCGCTTTTATTATTTTAACGTGATGAGGCTTTTAAACTTCATCCCAAAAGAAGCCTTCTTGAAAAGTTTCCAGGACATGTATAGCAGATCTCAGTCGTGCATGGTTATGATAGGTGACTATTTCGAAGGACACTAAGGTAACTGTCGTAAATATTTCACCTACTTTATTGTTACAGGACGATTCACCGAAAATTATTCTCAGAAGTTGTATTACGAACTATTGAATTAATTACTTTTTTTTAGAATTAATTCATTCTAAGAAAGTAATTATTTCACATTTAAATTTTTCTAATTTTTCTAATTGTCGCCGTGTATGAGTTATGACCGAATTTTATTTAATCACAATTATATATACAAATTAAAGAAAATCTTGACTAGTCGGCCAGAGCTCCTAGAGCAGATTTAAATGGATTTGTATAACTACGTAAGAGTGCAACTTGTGAAAAATTACTGATTTCTTGTAGCCTAGCCATTTCTATCCCTTCTCAGGGAAATAGTTTTCCTATGATGCATTAGATTCTTGCTTAACGTGTGGTGAAACATTTTTATATTAATTTTATTGTTTCGCAACAACACCAAGCGTTTCATTAACCTTAATTAATTAATAGTGTTCCTTTCCGAGTATAATATCAATTAAAAGTATTGACGTTCAAATTTATTTGATTAGATTGTTTGTACCGAATTTGTACTAGAATTATTTTGTGATTCAAGAATTCAAGCTGAGTATTATCAGCATAGGAAATTATTGTATGATGTCAAAGGTCAAGCCCAAACTTATAGAAGGTAGTCCCTAAATCATTAATTTGTTTGACCAACAAATGTGTGTGTGCTTTCTATTTTTTAAATTTTTTTCCAGCGTTTCTGCCATCGCAACTTGACTGTATTTTATTCCTCTATTTTAGTTTCCTATATCGGTCCTTGGCTACGTTCTCATTAGCTAGATCAGTTATTACGAGGGTGAATCAAATATAAACCGTAATTTAGCAAAAAAATGTATGTATTATTGTAAAAAATTAATAAGTTCTATTTTTCTGTATAGTTCGCTTTTATGTACACATTTTTCTGAGCGAAGCAGAAGTTTCTTGATGCCATTATCAAAAATGTAGGCTCACAAACGATTCTCAGTCACTGTGAAAACGACGTCTTTCAATTCGTCTTTGAGTGGACCAAGCATATGAAAGTCACACAGGAACAAGTCGGAGCTACAGGGCGAGTGCTCCAATATTTTCCAATGAATTTTATCTAATTTTTCTAGGGTCAAAGCAGCTGTATGTGGCCGAGCGTTGTCATGAAGGAGAATCACACTTCGGATGGATATGCTTTGTCTTTTCTGTCGATAAGCCAGTTAGGCTTTATCAATAAGCTTGCAGTAATATTCATCATTGACTGTACGTCGCTCATGAAGAAAATAAACAAGCAGTATGACTTTTCTATCCCAAAAAAAACAGTTGAAAGAACTTTTCACTCAAACAGACGGGTTTTGGCTTTTTGAGGTGGAGCTTCTCTTGGTTGTTTCCACTCCATGCTTGAAAAATGCTTGATATGACGCCAAAAGCCTTCCACAAACAGCAAGACGGTTCGCTTCGTGATCTTCCGTAGGCGAGGAACCCACCTTGCTGACAATTTACAGTATCCTTACTCATTTGAAATGACTGATTGAGCACTCCCGTCAGATATTCCTACCACTGTAGTAAATTCAGATGCTGCAGTTTCACCGGTCAGTTTCAATCAGCTCAAGGCTCATGTTTCTTACCATTGTGCGTCCACTTTATTAATGGCATTCGTAGACTTTAGTTTCCGAAAGCATATTATCAGCGAACTGTGCAGTCAATTGACGAAAAATTTCGATTTTACGCCTTCCCACGCCAATAATTTAATGATATATACCTCATGCTCAGTAGCTGGTACTACTGGCGGCAATAATCATTAGTTATCCAAATCGGTACCCTCCCCTCCACTTGATAATCACCTACAACACATATAATGAAATATATATTTGATAAATTGATTTTAAATATATATTTCATTATATGTCTTTTAGTAAACGTTTTTATTTATGTTTAAAATCAATTTTATAATAAAGCTGTACTGAAGAGATTGAAATATCGAAACACGTGTCTACAGATGGTTATAAAATTGAGTATTGAATTATTTAATTGCTTTTGCTAATTTATTTTTAATTACATCAACCTAAATTCATTTCTTGTTTCAAATTACCATAGTATAGTCACTCACAAACTATTTTAACGTACATTCAATCATTTTTAGTTCATTTTACTGAAAGAAATACGTTCAAACTAGTGTTGCTTTGATAGCCTTGCTATTTTGTAACACGCAAATTACTTTTGTATTATTCAATGTCTGTCAAAGTATTAGCTAGAGAAGTAGTTGTTTCAAAAGTGATATGTTCTTGTAGTCTTAATAAGACTCATTTGTTGTAGATTTTATATTTTCGTGTTTTTTCTATTTATTAGTGAATTTTCTACAACGTAAAGGACTTATATATTTTAATATTACAACCACAATAAAATTGTCCCACGCATTTATATTAAGTAAAATAGATTGTTGCAAAATTATTTGACCACCTGCATATAACACATTTATTAATCGCCTTTAAAATATACAGAAGAGGCTTGTAAAATATTTATTCTTTTCAACACATGGCATTTATCCAGAAAGGGGCAGTTACTGTAATCTTATAGAACTTAACAACTTCAATAAATATCTTTACTGCTATATTTGTTATTTGATAACCACATCGATGGTAACATCATTATTAACTCGCACATACTATACCAGCGATGTCAAATTTTAGGATATTTGGCTACCAAAAACACGTCTTCACACCAACTCTTTTATATTTGTAAAAGTTCATTTATGCTAGTATTAATAAACGTTATTGCATGTATTTGAGATAAAAATTTTGATTATGAGTCTGTTCAATTAATTGTGTAAGTACAAACATCATTATTTTCTTCTGATCAACGGCTATCGACCTGTGGTCTTTCAGCTTGAATTTAATTGTCTTATAAAAGTCATGATATGATTTATATGGTTTCGTACTAACAGTCGTATATAGGATTTCCCTTTGGTTTCTATGCGTTACTGCACCAACATCTTAGGAATACGTAAAGATTAATAACTGCTGGTTAAAACAACTACTTCAGTTGTTGTTATATGTCTGAAAGAATATTGCTGTACTCTTCTGTCTTAGAATTTATCTATTACGTTATGACAATCTCTAAACATGTGTTTCGGTCATACCTCTTCAGTGTAGCTATTCTATAGATAACTTCAACTTCAAACATATTAGTTTAACATTGTTTTTCTTCTCTCCTCTGCATATTAGTTAATCGCTGGAGCAATATACATTTTATTACCTCATCGAGTTATTATTAATTACTACTTAACTTCATTTGTTTTTAAACAGAGTAATAAATCGATCTTAAAGCGCGCGTCGATTGCAGTATACGTTTTAATTTTCTTAATGTATAACACGGTGTAAAAATAATACAACTGTATATTTTTAAAATATTTATTTATATTTTTATTACAAAAAAAATCACACGCACACATTCTCAACTGGCCTCAGTCCCTGACGGACGCATAGGAATACACATTCGGACAAAATAAAATCTATTAACAAAATAAAATAATATTAATAAAATAAAATCTATGTACAATTTGTGTGTGTTCGTGTATAAAAATGCCCAACTAGTAGTGAACCTCAACAATAGGGTTGATCTAGATTCAGTTCGAATATCTACAAAAAAAATATATATATAAAACGATTTTTTATAAAAGTATTGTCTACGATTAATGGGCCCTAATAAAATAAATTAAACATATGTATATATATAAAAAGGACCATTTCCATTGACATTGCACTGCTCTTAATTAATAATATTTACATATAGACATAACAAGCTACTTGAAAACAAGCATTTTAAATAAGGAATATACTGGCCAACATAAATTCACAATAAGTAACAATCAGAGCAGTTAACTTAAATTCACTAGATTTTCTTTAATAATTAAATAATGTTATGTACATTTCGTGGGGTGTATATACAAAGCGTGGGGATTGTAATAATGTTTCTCGCGGCGGATTTATAAAACTGGATACACTTAAGTTTTATGAACAGAGTACCTGCTGCGTTCATATCTTATATACTAAAATATATACTTTATGGTAACATTCTTGTTTGTTGTTTGCAAGGCACGGGTTTTGAGTGATTCGAGTATGTTGTTTTATATGTATGTTATCCATATGATGGGACGGAATCCGAGTTATTTTAATGGTGGCACTAATATCGGGTTTCGCAATTTACGATGTTGTGAACTTTTATATGTACCATACTTCTGAATTTATTCCGACGTTAAAGGTGCGATGGGAACGGTTTATTGGGGCCACCCGTATAGGTGGTTTTTCGATGGTTTCATCAATCATCGCGTTTCAAGGGGTCAATGTGTTGATTGAGTCCGCCGCATTGTTCATCGGGGTTTCGCTTGTCAACATATTAAGAGGATAATTGACGTTCCCACGCGCGCTCTTCTATGATATGGTGATCTGGATCGTGACTTGATGATCGAAGAACAATTAGCAATTATCGGGGGGTTATTATTTTCTTCTGATTTTATGTATGGTGCTTTTTTTTTAAATTTTTTATAACACGAACCCGAAT
Source organism: Ontholestes murinus (assembly GCA_963969525.1). NCBI lineage: Eukaryota > Metazoa > Arthropoda > Insecta > Coleoptera > Staphylinidae > Ontholestes > Ontholestes murinus. Next base: position 26,585,021 of record OZ018398.1, read on the forward strand.
CAACGGCCGCCTTTGTACTTATTTTTGGCAGACGGTGTCTGATATGTGATGTATCCTTCATTCCGTTTAGTCATGTCTCACCTGGTACTCTGATGGAACACATTGGTGGTCAGTACTACCAGTCATCACACCTTCGTTGTTAAATCTAATGGGGTAGGCCTGATCAGTTTTATCCTTTTCAATTCCCTTTCCGAATCGCAGTCGCTTTCTTCATCAGCTTCACTTCCACGCTCCGTCGCTTCGGATCCTGACCTATCACTCCGCGCTGGTGAAGAACCCCTTTCACTCAGCGTCTTCATACTCAAATCAATTGGATCTTCTTGAATCGGAGATTCTGATGGTACCGGTGGTTCAACTTCTTCCGGCGTTGGCGATCGTTGCGATTGCAATACAGCGTCCAAAAATATCCTCTTACTGAATGCTTCAACTCCGGGATTATGGTTCCTCATCAATCGATTGTTATTGTTAACAGGTTGCAATAAGCCGGGATACAATGGTGGATAACCGGGCGGGAAGAGCAATCCTGGCGGTGGTAGAAAAGAGGGTGGTAAAAATCCGGGAAACAGGGGCATCCTCCTAGCGTCGCTAACCTCAACCGAGGAGTCTGAATTGTGGGATTCCGGTGAACTCACGGAAGGCGACGTCGCGTGTTTGTACTCATCCAAACCGAGCAACATGAGTTCTTCTTTCGTTTTGGGTAGGTGTAACAGAGGGGGTGGAAATTGTTGATTGAGCAAACCCAGTCCGCCCAAGCCGTGGTGGTGCGGTGGCGGCGTCCTCTGCGGTGGCTTCACTGAATGGTGACCACCCCCCGTCGCTTGTTGCTGTTGCTGCTGCTGCTGTTCCTGTAGCAAACAGTGGATTTTGAACCAGTTCGACCTCCTTCCGTAACGGGAACCACTTTTTGACATCCCCACGAGTAAACATTTTCGTAATCTGCACGCTTTGCACGCCGTCCTGTTCTTTTTATTGATTACGCACTCGCCGTTGTTCTTGCACTCTGATATCGAGCTGAGGTTGTTGTATGATCTTCCGAAAAAACTCTGAAAATAAAAAAATAGAAATAAGTTAAAGTTACATTTCAATATAAATTTAAAAATCAAGTTATTATTTTCTATACTTATAAAGTTAAAAGGGCAAATAAAATATCAGCTTTTTTAAATGAATGAATTTATTATCTCAATAAAATAAAATCTTAATTGTTACGGAATTGTTTTACAAAATTAGGATTACATATTAATAACGTTGTTGAATTATTCTCAACGTTTCAAAAGAAGATTAGGTGTACTGAACATTATGATAATAAAATACAAGTGTTCATTCATTAATTTTCTTCTAGGTTGTTAGGTTGTAATTATTTATATTTGTTATAATTATAATAAGTGATTTTATTAACTGTTTTTAATTGTTAAATTACGTTTTGATTAAATGGCGTAATTAATCAAAAACTAATTAAAACCGCACGCGTCTCCGACGCACTTTCAATTTTCTTCACTGGCGTGATATAACCGGCGAAGACCGACTCGGAATACCAATTGGGCGTGCGTTGGCAATGATGCAAAAGATTTGCAAAAGGGTGTAATCGGGGTCAATTATCCTCGGGCTAATTGGGCGTAATAGCGGTATTATTATTGTTTTTTTTTCGTTTGCGTTAACAAGAAGGCAGGAAAGGAAGGAGAAAAAAAAAGCCTGAAAGAGTCCGCAAATTGCTTAATGGTCATTGGAATAAGTGTGTAAGTGAGTAAGCGAGTAAGCAATACCAAGACCAGTAGTAGTTTAATGCTCTAGTTGGCGCGGGGCCTGCTGTCTTCAGCACGCAAGTTGGGGCCACCACAAGTTGGACACGCGTGAGGTGCGCCCTCGCGCTCGCGACAGCGACAGCCTTACGTCATCCGCTTTTCGATTTCCGATTCGTTCTTGCATGAAAACTCGGCCAGATTACGCGCCCACTGCTTTTCTATTGTCATTCTCATCGTTTATCTACTTCATGTATTCTTGAACGTTATTTAATATCACACACGTGCTAAATGACACACTGAAGACAGCTCTAAATTAGTGTGAGGTGTTTTTAACTAATTGGTACCTTTTAATAATAAAGATGATGCTGGTGGTCGGTAATTTATTATAATGAGTGAAGAGTCTTCTTTTCGCATGGTACTAATACGTTAGGTATTAGTACTAGATAAATAAAGAGAGAAATAACATATGATTTTTTTGCTGCAAGCTATGAAGATCATGTTCATATGGTTTTGATTAAAATAATATATATTTTTTTCTAATTTGGGGTTACTAATGTTTCTCAGGTGGTTAGTAGGAGTATACCTACTGGTAAGGTATTAATTGGGTTGTTTGAGTACGTGAAAATGTTGATATGAGTAAAACATACTGGTAAGGTATTCAATTAGTTATTGGTTATAATTTTTTTCAAAAGTTTTTTGAATATTTGTGGTGTCTTGGGTGATGAAGTATAATCTTACTTCGAGTAAAAATAAGACCTTCCTATATTCCATTCAAATCTAATGCAAAAAGGAAGAAAACTTCCGCAGAGCGTTGCAGAAATCGCCGACCCGATGCAGTAATGCCACAATAAAAGTGAAATTGCGCGTGCAATTGTTGCGGCAAAGGGCGGCATTGGACGGATCGGATTGTTGCCCATTTGGAGCACTGGGTCGGATGTGGATGTTGTTAAGTAACACCGCGACAGCGCTGCGCGCAAAGTGCTCGGCTTCGGATCGTATGCAACGCACTTAACACTTTCCCGCGCCTCGCGCTCCGCTGACCAACTGTGTAATCGCCGCCTAATTGCACGCAATTATATTCAAATCGAGTTATGCAAATCGACACACATCGGCGACAATCCAACTTCGATTAGCACGCGACAACTTCCAGCCGATTCCGTCCTCTTCGTATTCCTACAATGCCCACTTTAATTAATGATGCCCTTTTACGGCCGTACGTCGCATTGCCACCGATCGTCCGTCTAGCTGGTCTATTACTTTAATTTAGTGATTAGAGGATGGTTTTTCAATAAAACGCTCGCCACTACGTATATGGAAATTTATCGACTTGAGGCTTTTCAAATGGAAAAGTTTAAACAAGCAGTAAAAATACTGACAATACCATGATTTTAGTACTGTCTTTCAACCTTTGTCTCGCAAGTATGTCTATGGTGATAATGGATGGTGTGATGTCATCATTCAGATGATGTGAGTATAGAGGTGTTACATTTTTGGGTACTGATTTGGATTTCTGCGCAAGCACTATAGTAAAAGGATATTTCAGTTGAAGGGATATTAAATTTTTGGGTACTCATTTGAATTTTTGCTTAAGCAGTACAGTACAAGGATATGTCGGTTGAAGGGATTTTTATAAAATTTTTCATTTAGGTCTTTTGGTATGGTGTTTATCGATAGAAATAACAGAGGTAAAATAAAATAGTAGTCGATTGGAAGGATTTTGTAGAGGATGTATGGTATAGCAGATATAAGATGAAGTTCTAAGGAGAGAAGTCGCTTACTTCGATATTGTTGTTAGTATGATTACAGGAGTTGGAGAAAAGGATATTACCATTCCGCCAAAGAGATGATGACAAATCATATTGTAGATTTTTAATGCTGTTTTCATAGTTAAGTCATTTTTTTATAAGTTGAAATACTGAACAGTTAAAATTTGTGTTTTGTTGGAAGCTTTGTGCTTTGAAATTTTGGCAAAAGCAAAAAATGTTACAACGTAGTGGAGATAAAATTAATCCTGATGATTAGAGATAGACCTTATCCAAGGGTAGAAGAATGGGAGAAGAAATTATTGATTTTAACTTTTAGAAGTCTGTTTAAGGGAAATATTCAATAATTTTAAGCAAGTACAATTTGTAATAGAAATGACTGATGACTTTCCTTGAAGGTGTACTGTTTGCGTTTTTGCACTTTATTAATATTAATGTAAGATTTTAGTTTATTGAGATTCATTTAGATTTCTTTCTTTCAAAATGCAGAAAGTTGTGAGTTTAAGAATAATATTGAATATACTTACTTTACATCCCTCGCACGTAAATGCTCCAAAATGGAAACCAGCCGCTGGCTCTCCACAGACTTTACACTGTTGATTCATCTGAAAAAAAAGAAAAAACTGTATTAAAATATTGCAAAATAATAATAATAATAAACGTCTTTATTTGCTCAAAAAATACCATTAAGGCGCCATCTATTGTTTGAAGCTTTGAACTAAATTTTCTTAGTGGAGTAGAAAACTACCGAGAAAGCGTATGGAACTGTCAACACTGATAATTATAAAACTCATGAAAATATTGAATTATTGTATCAGTGAAATCCGAAATAGATCGAAACTGGCTTCTATTGACAGGGAAACAACAAATCAAGGATTGACTTAATTTAATGCTGAGCTACACAAAAAAGTTAATAAACCTAACATCGACCATGTGCTATTTAAGTGCCCCAGTTCAAAAATGCGCACAAAAACCAGGATTGAAACTTTCTAAGTTAGTGAAAATGTGTGATGGATAACCAAAAAGTCATTAATTATTTAGAAATTTGAATATGAACAAATGTCATCTAATGTAACAATATCATGTGGTGTTCCGCAAGGCTCTACATTAGGAACTTTGATTTTCTTAATATAGGCTAATAAGCTAACAAAAGACTCTAGTATTCTTTCTTCAACAAGTTTTGGAGATTGGTTATGTATCAGATACTATTTTGTCTCTCTTACAAATAATCGAAATATTGATGTATTGTTTTTATGAACTTGTACACGAAGAACACCAATTGTAGATGAGGATTGACCTTTGAGGATGTAAAAATATTCTTGGAGATTTTTACTTCAGCAAATCTGATTCCAATTACACTTCTGATGGGCACGTAGGGTGTGAAATTACGAGCGGATACACATCTGTGGCATTCGCGCGTTAACAAGATATTGGAAATTGATGGTGTGTGCGCGCGAGTGTGAGGATAATTCGCGCGCACCGTACACCATCCACGTTTTTTTCTTCTTCTTCTTTCCCGCAGTGGAGAGTCGGCGAAGTACAAAGAGATCCAGATCTATCAGATCCGTCGTGGCATGATTGATGGGCCGAACGCAGGGACGTTGCGGACCACTAAACGGTTCCTCCTCCGCGCCGTGAAGCCTCAATTCAACACCTTTTGATCCGTTTGATCGCGACCGCGAGATATCCTCCTTCGGCAACTTTTAATCTTCTCATTACGTAGTAGGTGGATACCGCGCGGTTTTTTTCTCCACGCCGTGGCCTGGCATTCGGATTCGATGCGGTGCGCAAGTAATTTTTATCGGGCAATTTACTTACATGTATATTAGGATGTAATTATCCTGGTCGTGATCACATAATAACGAACCCTTTATTATAACGTGCCCATGGGGCCCTCGTGGCGTATGCATATTATTAAACGAAATCAGAGCAGATGATGCCCTCTTTTCCATGCCATCTATTCACACGCCATCGTAATCAGCGTGATGACTTTTACCGTCCCACCCGAAGGCACAACTGATAAAGAACAAAGTATCTGGATTTAAAAATCGCCTCGAAACATTGATCCAATTCGTACCAGTTTCACCAATTTTAGAGTTAATGGATGACGTCAGTAAAAAAATTTTTGCATGCTCATATTTACTCCACCAATTTGTAAACGCCTGCGTGTTGTTGCGAAAACATCAATTTCACACACGCACCGCCGTTTTGTAAATAGGAACGGTCACAATGGTAAACACCAACTTTTTCGCAACGATCGCGACTTCCTCAAAAGGGCCCGTTGATGATTCAGCGCCACCTATGCGATGATGGCGCAGAAATCGGTCCGATTAAAATGCGATTTTTCACGTTAATCCTCGAAACGTCTCACGCTGTAAAACGCCACAAAGCGCACAACAAATAATATTACAGATCACGCCCGTTAAAATGCGCATTGTTCCTGAAACGCAAGTCACCTACCCATTCAAAAACTTTCGACGTCAATAAATGCTATTGATGGTATTCTATATATGCACACACTCGTTCCTATCGGTTCCAACAAACGGATTTGTTACAATTGTGCTCGTGTATTTTTTTTCGACTTCTTCTTTTTTTAGTAGCTCGAGCAGTAAAATCATTACAAAATGTGATTAATGATGATGTCAAAAAAACATCTTGTAGTTGTAGTGGTAAAAATAACCAATAAGTATTAGGTAAGTTATGTACAACTAGATATTAAAGTCATGCTACATTAAGTATTTGCACATATGTGTTTGCGATTGTTACTTTAGATTTTCGCCTTCATAACACCAATCTAATTTTTCATCAATTAAAATGTAGCTTTGTTTTTCTTTCATAAAAATCGCTTCGCTAACCTAAATTGATTAGAAATCCAAAAATACAACGCGGCGTTTTCTATCAAAAAATATATTATTGCTTTCTCGTTTGTTTTCTTCGCTTCGAGTTTTCTATGGTAATATTTTTTTTTTCACCATCGGAGTTTCTTGTGATGTATGCGCGGCCGGCGAATGACAGATTGTTGGTAATTGAATAGAAAGCTGGGATGTTTCATGTCGCATGTGCGCGCCTTTTATAAAAGGACATGAGTTATTCGGATGCCGGAGAAAAGATGGTCGACCGTTTAATTCCGGAATTGGACGGCCGATATGGAAATTTGTGGAGATCTAGCCGTTCATTCGCCAGTTTTGCAGCGCCGGTACTTTCAATGGGGAAAAAAAACAAGAACATGCCCAAATATATCATCACTTCTATCTAAGTATGATAAATGAAAAGAAACATATATTCATTTTTACTTAGCACATGTTTCTCCAAAATTTTGTTATGATGAAGTTCAGAATCTACATTGGACATAAGTATTTTTCTAAAATCCAAGAATAGAAATATCAAGAGTTGAGAATCCAAATTATATAAATCATTAACATCAATTATTTAATATATTATTAAGGTTGGAAATAAATTTTCTGAAAAGAACAGTAATGCATAACCTGAATCGAATTCAACATCTACCACAGTTATTCAAAAGACCATAGGATGATGTATTGCACACGCGGACGGTCTATAAAGAAACGTTCGAAGTATGTTAGGATGGAATTGATCAAATTTCCTGCAGCGGCGTGCATCGCGCACACGGAAATGTCAATAACGTGACATGTGGCATTTTTCGTCTCGGGAAAGTTTAACAATGAACCATCTCGATAAATCACCTCGCTCTAAATTACTGGTTCGGCGCATCAACACTCGCACAATGGAAAACACTAAATAATAGATCGGAGCATGTGCTTGATCCTCGTGACGCCGCAACAAAACCGTCGTTACCCTTTTTACGCGTTCGTTATGCAAGAAACCGCGGACACCGGAATGCACTTGGCATTGTTGCGGTACGGGCACAATGTGCATGGATATCGGTGGGCCCTTTTGCCCGGACAACGGCGCGATGGCGAGAATGCTGGTGCAATTAAATTTCGCGACCGTAATTATCGAAATGTGTAAGGCATAATATTCCTCATATGATGTGGCCATGATTGCTGATTGATTACACAGCAGATGATAAATTAACTATAATAAAAACTGCTTCTATTGAAATTGTTGATATCTTCGAAGCAACATTTTTTTCCTCCAAGCAAACAAACTACAATAAAAACCATGAAAACTGCTTCTGTTGAAATTGTTGATATCTTCGAAGCAACATTTTTTTTCCTCCTATAACACTCTTTATAGCAAGTGAATATATTAGCATTAAATCCGCCTTGGCTATTTTTTTGATTCACAAAAAAGATCAAATACGCGCAGCGAAATCTTCCTAACCAGATTACCAAATACAATTTATAAGTAATTTGGTTCAGAAGACTCTAAGATAAATTCTGTTACCTTCGAAACCTGATGGATAGTCGATGGACCAGAACAGCACTCATACAAATCTGAACATCTTGGATAGGTTTTTGGTCTTCAAAAATGATCAAAATACGCGCATCGAAAACTTCTCAACTAGTTTTCCTAGTACAATGAAGCAAAATATATTTGAAAAGCTAAAGATTCAAGAAATTAATAGAGTTAATTAGTTTATTTTTCATATGTAGAATGTTGCTTAAGAAAGAAAAATGTTGAAGATGACTACAAAATATACATGAGCAACAATCTTATTGGAAGACAATAGGTTGTAGTAAAAGTACTACAACCTATTCTAGGAAATGTTGTCTTAAAATAAATATAGTTTGTACATACAGGGAATCATTTAAAAACTTCTGAAGCCTTTTTGGCATCGAATAAGTATATTTCTAAATAAACAAGTTTTAAACTTCCACTTTCTCTTAATCAAAATTAGAGATTCATTCGAAGACGTTCAAAATGTATCCCAATAATATATTTTGTTTTGTTATAAAAGGCGTTAAGTTGTTTAGTATAGTTTACAGCCCCGGGAACGAGCGAAATAACGGCCCCCGGTCACATAAACAAAGCGTCCCGCCGAAAAGCGGCCGATAAAACCATCGAAATTATGGAGCGCCTCTTCGCCACCCGGCCGAAGCAATTGGGCAATTTTCGGGTCGATCCCCAAATAAAACAGCCGTATTTTCCCCGGAATTGTTCCAAATGGAGATATAAACCTTATTTACGGCCCATCATTTACGCACGGGAAAATAGAAAACTGCCCACGCCGGCCTCCCAGTCTAGTAATTGAAAGAAAATGGGGACATCTAGTGGCGGTACGTCATCGACTTTATTGCTGTTATGAAACTTATATTAGCATCTTTAATCAGCCGCGATGGGGACCCGATTAATAAATAAAGTTTGGAGATTGTTATCGTTTTATAATTGATTGTGATGAGATCGGTTATTTTTTTTCCGCTTAATGAATAATATTACAAACTGAAGTTTGTGATTTGAGATGATTTTGATTGAATAAAATTTGTTTAGAATTTTTAGATCTAAATATATTTTTACTTATCACCATCTCTAAAAATGTTTACGCAATTTTGAACATTAAATAATTTACAATAGGCATAATTGGGATATCAAATTCATATTACTCGTATAGACATCAATTTCCATAGATAATCTTAAAATATTTTGAAAGCTTGGTATAAATTTAAATTTTGAACGTCATGTAAATCAACCAAAAACTATTTAGATTTGTGATTAGAGATGATTTTGACTGAATAAAATTTGTTTAGAATTTTTAGATCTAAACCATTATGACTTATAACAATTTCCAAAAAGGTTTACTAACTGAATACGCAATTTTGAACATTAAATAATGTACCACATGCATAATTGGGATATCAAATTCATATTATTCGTATAGACATCAATTTCCATTTTAATTCTATAGATAATCTTCAAATATTTTAAAAGCTTGGTATAAATTTTAAATTTCGAACGCGATAGCTTTATCAAAAAATTTTTGCCCACGGCTAGAGGATATTGGATAGTAGTTGTTAATCACTTTCGATGTTCGGTATTATTTTTGGCGACGCAGACGAATAGTGGTCGACCTTTTTCCGAATTTTTTCCTCATGATAAATGCATATCACTCAGGTGTATCTGTCCGGTGCGAGCATAAGGAGTATTTATCTTGTTAATTTAGGGCCTCGCATAAAAATTCTTCCCAGCTCGGAATCCCGGACCAGCGAGATGGTTTTTCTATGTAGGAATTTGGATTATTTGTAACACCGCGTGTCGGAGATGTTTGCGGCCGAAACTGGAACGAGATTTATGTAAATCAAATCGTCCGTCCGGTATCAGTTTTGTTTCCCTTTCGAATGACCCCCAACAATAATAAAAATAAAAATATCAAAAGTTTATGATTTCAAAAATCGTATCAAGTTTTGTTTCCCTTTCAAATGACCTCCAACAATAATAAAAATAAAAATATCAGAAGTTTATGATTCGAAAAATCGGATCAATTTAATTTTTCACAATGCACCTTTCAATACACTGTTATGATCTAAGCAACATAACACGTAAAAAATCGTCGGAGATTATGAATGCAATTTTTCATTGTCGATGATTAATGTTGAAAACGTCCAATGAGGATAATGAAACGCTGATGGAAAGATTAAGGTGCACGTTAGTGAATTGCCGTATCCTTTAGCTCCGACAGCAAAACAGACTCAAGGAAAGTGAAAACCATTGTTTACTTAAACTGTTTGTTCTCATGACCCACCTAGCCATGCTCAATTTTCATGCATCGCCTGCACAAACGACCTGACGTTTGAAATCCGTTATTATCACATACGCAGCACACACGTACGGAATTAGGATGCCGGTAATACGCGATTCTAAAAATTTGCATGCAATCCAAGAATTTTGCACAATAAATATTTGCAGAAAACCAAAAAATTGATATTGACTTCAATTTTTTGCATCAGTAATATGATTATTATAGATCTAGACAGTGTCCAAAATTGACACTCATTTGAAATTTTTAAAAACAATATAATAAAGGTCTTATTTGTATTAACATGATGCGCTGATGAGATTCAAAATAGGTTGAAATCTGCCGGTGGTTATTATTGAAAGTGTAATTTTTTCTGCGACTATAGATATATAATCATAATATTGACGATGATGGCAAAAATTTAAAGGAGGTATCAATTTTAGACATCTTCAAATTATCTCTTATATATTGTACTTTTCTGCCCAACATTTACAGAATTTGAAAAATTGCTACTAAAACCCAAAATTTATGCATACACTTAAGTACGCCTTTGATTACCCATAACCTATTTACGACAAAAAGCACTACAAAAAAAAAACGAGAGTGTTACACATATAAAATGATAACAATAATGAGTAAACGGTGTAGTTCACATAATGACTTAATTGTCGCCGCCTTCTATGTCGGATTATAAGACCACCTTGGGCGGTAATAAGCGACTATTTCTCTAATTAATGTCAAATTATTATAAAAAACGAGGCTTAGATCGCGCCGCTAACGTCCTAATGGAGTTATTGTGTCTTTTTACGACGGTGAGCGATTGCATAAAAAAAACAATTACACGTTTGCGATGACGGAGAAAGTTGAGGAACATCGAAATCCAGTTTTCTTATCTTCTAAAGCGTATATTAGAGGATAAATCTTGTTAATTATATCGAAATTATTTTTGGCCACAAAATATAATAGAAGTTTAAGTTCAAATCGTGTTTAACTGTATGTTTTAATTGACCAAAATTTGATCATTATTGTAACGCCCAAAAATCGAAACTCGATGCCAAAATTAACGAATGAGATAGTTGATTAAAATATCGTAGTTGCCCAACGCGCACACTTTCGATTTTCGGATTACACTTAAGTGATCAACCACTAATTTACATGTGTTCAATTTTACGATTGCAAAAATGTGTTCGCAGCCAACTAAAAGCTCCGAGACTCTTTAAAGAGAAACATGTTTACGTGATAAATTAGCGCCCATCTGTAATTAATTAACACGTCTTAATTATTCGTGTGTGAGCAAGTACATAAATTGGTAATAATTTAATTTTGGTTATTGGGTCATATGCATATTTCAAAAGATGAACCTTATGGAATTATTGAGGTTGTCCGTAGAGGTCGCGACCCGGATCTCCGACGAAGATTAGTTTCACTATGAGCATTAAGTAGCACCTCTATAAATACTGTAGACAAACAAAAAATATTTGGATGAGTTTTCTAAAAATTTTAAAAATATATGACACTTAAAATGATGCTTCTAATAATTAAGAAATTGGTGAGCTTTTTACTCATCATCTTCAGGATGAACTAATTTATTGCGTTTTTGTTCGTAACGACTGTGGATTTTCGGAACAAAAAAATGTGATAACTTGGCCGTGATTCATAGAACGGAAAGCCGACAAAGTTGTGTAAAAGGCGACATGGTAGAGCGGCCGCGAAATCAAAAGTTCTGCATTTTCTAGCGGAACCGCGCAAAACTGTTACACCGACATTAGGAGATTTAACGCTCAGTTTAGCCCAGAAGGATTGCGTGAATTGTGTCATTAACACTCCTCCAAACAAAAAAAATTGCAATGATGACAAACTGAGCGAAAAATTTTGGACATCTAAATACTCGATTAGTTTTGGTTGGAATACCAACAAAAAATATATCTAAATTTACTCAAAATACATATCTAAATATCCAAAAAAATATATATGAATACCAGATGATTTTTAGAAGAAAGTTAACTGAAGGACAATTTCCAATAATCAACTGGTCTTCATATATATTCTTAGATATTCAACTTGATAGACACAATTTTTTGTTAGATATTTCAATATTTGTTTGCTAAAATTATTTATTAGGATTATTGGTTTAATTTAATTAATCGCAAATTTACTAGTTTTTTTATTTAGACTTAGAATTGGTTTACAATATCAAATATCTTTGGATAATACAAAAAATATATAGATTAATCGTTTAATAACGCTATTAAAAATTGAAATTTCTAAAATAGGTCAATTACACATTCTTAATTCAAATCAATTAATAAATTGGTATATTAAATTATAATTGCCGTAGATAATTAAAAGCAAACGAATTAGAGCTCGTACGCAAAAAAAAATATTTTAATTAAATCAGTCGAAGCCTTGGGATCCGCGGAAGTGTTTAATAACAAAAACCTGCTGAGAAATTTGATTTAATAACAAATCGATAATTATTGATCTCGATATAGGCGAGCGCGATAATTTAGGACGTGGCAATTGCAGTTGAGCAAATTAAAACTGCGGACGCGGACAAATTAATTAATTACGGTTTTGAAACGTACCACTTAAGGTCACCCGGGCTTTTGGTGGGGAGCAATTAGACCAATTTAGATTCTGATTTAGTTTTAATTGACATAAACACGTCTCAATGCTACCGCGTTTCCCTTTTGCACAACTCAAAAAAAAAATAAATAAATGAGTCGCAATTTAACGTTATAAAAGTTAACCAAACCACTTCGAAAAAAATATTTGAATGCTATATAATAAATACTGTATTGATGAGGCTGTTACTGTATTGATGAGGCTGTCACTTAATAAGTAAATGGGTTAATATTGTCTAGTTATGTTTCATCAAGTGATGGATTATAAAATTTTGTAGTCTAAATTTTTGGAAGTAAAACCACGATAATTAATAGATAATCGACATTGATAACTGCAGTATTTCGTTGCATACCCTCAATCGCGTACCGTCTCCGGTACCAATTACAATCACCCGTGGAAGACCAGATGCTCGCATCGAAATTACCACCCCGGGGCCGCTTAAATAATATAATTGTCCGGATTTACCCGTCCGTCGCGGAAAATGGTGTTTAGAATCGGCAGGGAATCACGAAATCCAAACGTGTAATCTCGAGTGTAATGAGAGTGTACAGTTAGAAATTAATTTGCGAGGCACGTCCGTGTATTTCACATCTAAAGTGTTCCTGTTGCCGACGATGAAAAGTGATTCGTTACGAATCCAACACATGTCGTTAATTATAATTTAAAAAGTGTTCCAGACCAGGAACCAACTCGATGGCAATAATCTTCGCATTACGGAGGAATTCCAACTGATATTTGAATCAGTATTGTTTGAAAATCAAAATTTCAGAAAGTAATTTTGTAGAAATACTTAAGGCATTTAAGTACCTCGCCTTAATTAGACGCCAAAAATGCATCCACTATAGACAGTTCAATTAACCCATCGCAAGACGTAAATTACCTCACGTTTCCTCGCCAAACGGCACTCATTTAACTCATTTTGGCGCAGATGTGATTAATATAGACCTAACTGACTCATTGCGTCCCATCTCAATTTAACTTGTCAGTCAATCAAGACAACAATAGAGCTTAAGTACCTTCGTATGTCTCGGGCCAAAAACTAAGTGCCGATGATTTTATCTTTTATAACTAATTAGTAAATATAGATTATAAGCAATTACCTAGTTACAAACTATATTTAAGTATTTGATACTTCTAAGATGGTATATGATTACATGTGGTAACATCAATTTAAACCTTTGATCGATTTCCATCTGACGTAAGGATAATATTCAATTACCATCACCTACTTGTTAGCACTAATTTACGACCAGAAATATAATTCTGCGTTTCAAGGGTGGGATGTGAACGAGACCGACTCTCACCATGGTGCAATCTAATCCAAGACGACGGACGGACTTCATTCACACGTTAAAGACACGTCCGGCTAGATCGTAAAATTCGGTTTTTATAAGCGATGCCGACAGCTATTATCCGCATAAACAATAATTAGCCCCGGGCGGAATTAGGCCCCCTTTTCAATTAGAATCCCGAACAGTATTTTACTGGAAACATCCAAATATTAGTGTCGGCCGTCCGCATAATGAAGTAAATATTTGAGTTTCACAATTAATAACCGTAAAATAATGTCTAATTAGGTGACAAAGTTTCATTTATATGTTAATGCGTGGAAAATGAGTGGATGGACGACGTGCCTGTTTCGCTTGATTGTGTTGATGGCTCACGGGAATGCGGTGGGAACACCAATTGGAATGGTGTTGATGGCATACTGCAGATTTTAATATTATTATGAGTTTTATTTAAATTGTTTTGTAGAAATGCCCAAAATTACTACACTTGAAACACTCATAAATATTTCTGGTAAACTTTAATTTTATGTTTTTCATCTTGTTAAGATCTACTTGAATCAGACATTTAGCAAAGAACATCATTTAAATTAGCTTAGGTTTAATGAAGAGAATAGTTGCGAGCGTTCAATTCGGTGAAGATTAGATTAAATTGTTGAAATATATATATATATACCTAAGTTAACCAAATCATCACAAAGCATCACTTCAATTAAATCTTTTCTAAAATTGTAACTTTGTAAGTATCACCCAAAAAGTAAAAGCATTTAAATCTTTTCTATTCTTAACACCTTAACAGGAAATAATTAAGAAGTCTCCTTTAACTGTTTTAACTTCTACTATAAAAATAAAACATTCAAAAGTTTGAAGCGGCAAAATTTTTGACTCCCTAAAAGTCTTTAGTAGAAATTATCCCAACTATAGCTAGTACCCAAATTTGATGATTCCAATTAAGTCTTTAGTAGAAAGACTTTTGAACGAACGTTTACAATTATACCTTCCAAATACATCAACTACCCAAACTCGACGGTTTCAATTACCGATCCCTTTTTGCAAAAAAAAAGGAAAAACCAAATCGAGGTTCGGCAATCATTTAGTCATCTTCTGAATTGAGCTAATTGGCCGTTTTAACGATCGCGTCCCGGTAACGTCGGCCAATTGACATCTTCGCGTCGCTTCTGCGAAGCATACGTGATCGAGCGAGTTTCGCACATGATTACGGAGGATGCATGTTCCGCAAGTGGAACGTGATGATATCATCCGCGCCGGCAAAAACACTAATTAAATAAGTCGGGATCATCACTTGCGGTTTTCCCGTAAACCACTATTTTTATATCGATTTTTTTCCTCTATCGCCGGCGTGTGTTTGCGTTCTCGACGTCAAGGCTCTTCTCTTCAGTCCCATTTCCTTTTAAACGAGACGCGCAATTTTTTTTGTTTCAATAACATCAACTCATCTTTTTTGCCATAAAAAGTTCAAAGTGCGCAGTTCTTAACGAACATAAGCTGGTTAAGTGAGTGGATTTTGATTTGTTTCATCATAGAAGCAAATTCATAGAGGTTCTGATAAAATTTTTGGAAGATCATGTACCTTTTAAAGATACTACTTTCTCATTTTCACTAAGGATATTTAGAAGAGTTTACCAAGCTGTAAGACACTTATAATGAAAGTCTCTTAGGTCATACAGGAGACTGTATCCAATTATCAACAAACAAATTGATTTTTTTAGAGGTATAAGCAGAATTATGCTTTAAGAAGAAACCTAATCAGCTTGAATACTAAAAACATTACTTATTTGTATCCTCAAGTATCTATAAATCCTTTTATCTTAAAGCTTTTTAATATTAAGAATTTGAGCGTTAACTAACAAATATAAATGGTTTTATAAAATACGTTGAAGTGAATTTATGTTCATTTTCTGATAAACGTTTCGATTTCATTGAAAAACACCGCGATTATTTGAGTAGTAAACACGGATTAAGTTAATAGAAAGATATGCACATCCTGGAACATTTTTAGTTCGTAACCTTCGCAAAAATCGATTTCTACGAACACTCAACGTAACCACAGGCGATTACAGAAATAGCAGCGTATTTTACAGAAAAGTTAAATAGAGTAGAAACCTGGCGATTTTAATTCTAATTTATTTGTAAAATCCCAAGGCGTGTCATTATATCCTATATGAAAAAATATACCACAAAAAACTTACCAGATATATATTATCCAGATTTATAAATAAATTATCCAGATATATATATATATATATATATATATATATATATATATATATATATATTAACCATAGTTGAGGTTTTATGATTTAAATAAAAGTGTGTGAATAAAGTTAGTGTTTTTTTAAATATAAATTAAGATTATCTTCACCTAAATTATTTTAAGTTTATATTAATTGTATGTTGTAATGTAAATATGTGAATAAATAAATAAATAAACACAACAACAAAACGAAGCAGTAGCTTTCGATGAGGCAAATATTTATGATACCTTCAATATTATTTTAATCTTCCATGCATAGCAGGTTGTTATTGCGTCATAGCAAGAAACGTAGCATATCAATTCCAATAATAGAATCTAATAAACTAATCTAATTCATAATTTATTAGGTAATCAATTCTTATAAGGAAATATTTGTTTCCAAGGAAATCGTTCTAATTAATTGTTGCCTTTGTAAATTCCCCGCGTTAAAATCGAAATCAGTGGATTTATTGATGGAATTACCGACGATTACATATCAACAGTAAAAAAACTGATTGATTAATTTAGATTATAAATTAAGTATTGAAATTTCTAGTGCAGTGTTAATGATAATTAATAATGAGAGAAATAAATCTCTATGAGCTTCTGCACTAATGTTTTACATAATAATGTAAAAACTCCAGCTAACAGTTAAAACAACTACTCCCCGTACTAAAGCACCGCCAGGCATTGAATGATATAACTGTTAGCTGTCGTTACATGTCTAAAATTATATTTAGCACTATGTAACAATTTTGTGGTGTTTTTTAACCGAGTCTCGAAAAGTGTTATGTAATGACTATCTGCAGACACGTGTTTCGCTGTATCACAGCTCATCAGTGCAGCTATGTCATAATTACGTGCGTCCTTCCTGTTGGAAGGCCGCCACGAGAATGAATCAATTCCATTTAGAATTGAAACATTGCCGATGTTCGATTTTCGAAACTTAATTTATATATTTAAATGCCAAGAGCGGGCCTTTTTTGTCTGCGATGATATCGTTTTTTAAACGGGCCTCGAAAAAAGCTTAGAATTTAACTTTACGAATATATTGATTAATCTGCTGATTATTACATACCTACTGCAAAAATTGATTTATTGCTGTAGATTGGATTTTAATTACTTGTATTTACAATAAAAGAAAACTAAATGTTAAGTTTGTGTTTGTTAGTATTTAAATATGTGTTTTAACTCATCATTGAAGTCTCCACATTTTTTATTACTTTCCCTAAATATGTATATAGGGAAAGTATTGTTTTCGTGAATGAGAATGTCGGTGGCCTTTATACCACCCTCCAATCAGTAAAAGATCATCAAAAATTATTTAAAATATTTGAATGAATACATCAATTAAAAATGCAATTATTTTGCGTTTGTTTACATTTTACAACTTTTAACTAAAACCGTCGCTTATGTTTTACTGATTGGAAGTTTGGATAGAGGCCACCCACCCACCCTACAAATACATGATAACTTTAAATACTAATCGTTGATGATTTTGCTGCTAAAAACAATAAAAACCTTTATGTAATAAAAAATAAAATAAAATCAAAATATAAGTTTAAATATAAATAACTTTCTATAGCTATACTAGCTAATTTAGATTTTAAGTCTGGCCACCCAACGTGCATAAAAATATTATTAATTTCGACACTCAAAAATTTTACTTTTTCAATTTTTGTTTATTCAAAAGTTTTGTAATTAATTTCACTCTAAACCGCGAGACGATCAGTGATTGAAATTTATATGTATATGTAGGGCGGGTGGGTGGCCTCCATCCCACCCTCCAATCAGTAAAACATCATCAAAATTTATTTTAAAAATTTGTATGAATAAATCTCTAATAATTTCAATTATTTTGTGATTATTAATATTTCAAACTTTTAATTAAAACCCGCGCTTATGTTTTACTGATTGGAGGGTGGGATAGAGGCCACCCACCCACCCTACATATACATGATAACTTTAAACACTAATCGTTGATGATTTTGCTGCTTAAAAAACAATAAAATCTTGTATGTAATAAAAAATAAAGCATAATCCAAATTTAAATTTAAATGTAAATAACCTTCTATAGCGAATCTTATCTAAGGTTAATTTAAGCCTTTCCACGTATCATGTATATAATTTTTATTAATTTACACACAAACAAATTTTACTTTGTCAATTTATTTTATTAATATTTGGTAACTGATGTTATTGCAAACCACGAGGCGATCAATAATTAAAGCTAATTTGTATATGTAGGGTGGATGGTCTCTATCCCACCCTTCAGTCAGTAAAATTAATCATTAAAAATTATTTGAATTTATTATGTATGAATACATAAATTGAAAAATGCAATTATTTTGTGTTTATTTGCATTTTGCAACTTTTAATCAAAACCGTCGCTTATGTTTTACTGATTAGAGGGTGGGATAGTGGCCACCGACCCACCCTACATATCCATGATAACTTTAAATACTAATCGTTGATGATTTTGCTGCTAAAAACAATAAAACTCTAATAAAAAATTAAACAAAATCAAAATTTAGGTTTAAATATAAATGAATTTTTACAGCTTATCTTATCTAATTTAAATTAAAGTCTGCCCACCCATCATGCATCAAATTATTATAAATTTAATGACTCAAAAATGTTACCACTTAAATTTCTTTTTTATTCAAAAAGTTTTGTAATTATAATTAATATGTATATGTAGGGTGGGTGGGTGGCCTCTATCCCACTCTCCAATCAATATTTAAAAAACTTGTTTGAATAAATCTAAATTATACAAACACTAAATAAGAGCATTTATTTAATTTATGATTTTGATTTAATTAATGCTTTTAATGTTTGTAAATATATTTCGATCTAATATTTAATGTTTGAAGGTCTTTGTCCTCTTTTTTAACCCTCTGCAGGAAAATATGTGTAAATATGTGATTCTTATGAATGGAATCACGTAATAAAACAAATTAATATGTTTTAAGCAATACAAATTATATTAAGGGTTGTTTATAGAAAGTCACTTGGTTGGACCAAATTCAACAAATAAATACAAATTATGTGTATAAATACATAAGGACCTCTAATGTTGAAAGACTTCATTCATTTTCTTTAAAGCCCTGCAGGAAAATATTTGGTACGTACTCTAACGCATCGTTGAAATCACCGACGTATGTGCTTGTATCTCAGTTATTTTGTATATAAATATTAATTAAACGAATATGTGAGTCCGTAACATCAATATAGAGGCTCAATTGATAAAAAATAAATATAGAAATATCCAATTTAATGCATTTACTCTATTCTCCACACTATTTTTCTACATTTTTTTAAAACCAAATTCGCCCTTACAGTATGTTACAGAATAACATTAAATTAAATGTGTATCTTATATGAAAACAATTGAATATTCAACATGTATATCGAAGTAAAATCCTCCACATCAAACGACATTGATAACTATTTTTCATAAACTTAAGAATTAAAATAATTACAATATGATAATGATATTGAATTTAGCAAAGTAATCATCCAACTGTTAGCAGTGGAGAATTCCACTTCGTTATACATTATAAATCACAAATGATATACTGTTTAACTTTATTTGTATAACTGAGACATTGCTTGTCATTTTCAAACTAGAAGTAGTCTTCTAGTTTGAAACTGACAAGTAGAAATTGTTGAAACTATAGTCACTAAATAATGTCTCAGTTATACATACAAAGTTAAAAAGTCGTTTACATGGAGATTTCTACTTTGCTATACATCATTAATCATAAATTAAACACAGTATTATTTATATTATATCATACAAAGCAAGTAAAAATTATAGTAAATTAATTGGATGAGTTACCTGTAGATAAACTTGACTATAAAATAAATCACTAAAAACCTTTCAATTTTCAAATAAACTGTGCGAAGAAAAGTTTTTAGTAATAAAATATATAGCTAGAGAAGTAGTTGTTTCAAAAGTGATTTGTTCTTGTAGTCTTAATAAGACTCATTTGTTGTAGATTTTACGAAAATATTTTCGTGTTTTTTCTATTTATTAAAGTTTTTAGTGCTTTAAAAACCTTTCAAATTTCAAATAAACTGTATGAAGAAAGGTTTTTGGTGCTTTATTTTATAGGCAAGTTAAAAAGTGTTTCTTTTGTGAAGTAAACATCACACTGTTTATTCCTATATTATAGCATTAAATTACGCAATCGTGCAAATTTATAAATGCACACTATCAATACGACGTATTTCATTCTAATTAAATAGATGTAACTGTTTGAAAGTAAATCCGGCTAATTGCGCCTGGATAATTGAAAATTCCAGCCGGCGAAGTGCACTCGGAACGGTTATATCCTTGCATAAACATCGGTTTTAATTGCCGGCGAACGCTCCCGCCGACGGTCCGATAACTATAAATAAGCCTTGATGAGATTAATTATATTTATATGATCCGCGGCATTAAAATTTCCTAGATGCGTCGCATGCAAGAAGAAAAAATTGCTGAGGTGCTAAACGGGAAACGTACCCTTGGCGAGATAATAAAGTTAATTTATATTGTTTTCGATTGAAATTATCTTAGTTCCTTATTCGGATTTAAATAGGTGTAATGTAATGAAATTTATTGATTAAATAGACATAAATTAATATTTTTTTAAATATACAAATACGGATTTTATATAGTTCATTTATTTATTAGCTTCATCCATCCAAATATTTGTACGTTTTCTGTATTTGTATATATTCATATCTATTTTTTGTAAATAATAATAATAATGTTTATTGTTCATTCATTGTACTTTACATTACAGTACATTAAATTTCATAAAAATGAAGCTAAAGACTAATAAACATAAATATAATATTATTTTATAATCGATACTTGTTCTGCTACTCTCTTGATGGAACCAAATTTTCAAATTGGGAGAATTAAACTCTTGCTATGTTCCATTTCTTTATTTTCAAATAACTGACACGTGTTTAGGTACTTACGAAATACGTGCCAGTTATCTGAAAATAAACAAATGGAAAATAACAACAGTTTTACTTCTTCCAATTTAATATTATTTTAACCCTTCACTAACTGTGATAATTCTTTGGTTTAGAGTTTTACAATTTGATATTTCGTTGCACAGTGGTTTCATGAAGAAGATGCATAAATTTGTTAACTGTGAAGGCTTCTACTTAATTTCTACTTTATTATACATCGTAATTCACAAATGAAACACTTTTTAACTTTTTAACTATATGAAGTCTCAGTTAATACAAGCAAAGTTAAAAAGTGTTCCATAGATGAATAATTCATTAAATTATGAAACCCTAAACCGTGTGTTTTATTTGAGTAGTTTTTAATGAAATTTCATCAAGTATTTATGATATAATCACCCTAAACCGTGTGATTTTTGAGTTCTTTCAAATGGAGTTTCATCAAGTTTTTATGATGTAATCTTATTTCAGCAATATTTTTCGTTTTTTGTTGATTTAATGGAAAAGTGTTGCCTTTTTAACCATTTTACTTATAAAATATGCAACATTAACATGCATTTAACCAATCTAATAACTAATAAAAATAATATAATCTATACTTGTTCTCCTAATATGTTGGTGGAACCGATTTTAGAAATTGGGAGAAGTAAAAAGAATCCTAAAAAAACTGCAAATATATTTTGACAATTAATATATGCTGGCATAAACAGCCAAAAATATCTCTCCATAAAAGGTGAAAAAAAAATCAAAAGTAAATATGATAGTTTGACGAATAAAGCACTATAACCATTCTTCAAACTTTTGTTTGAAAAACCAAATGTATATTTCTGACACAAAGTGACCATTACGTAAATATGTTAGATTTTGGATCTCAAAGGTAAAAGAAGGTTTTGAGTGGAAGAACATATTGGATTGCAAACTTCATCCGTGCTTCATTTGTTCAAAATTTTTTATATATTTTTTAAAATTAATTTGTTTTATATATTTATTATTCAGAGATGACTAAAGATAAAGAATTAAATATTTAATTGATTGGGCGGATATATGATTAAACTCCGTAATACATTGAAATAAAACAATGTAGTTGGAAGGGTGAAACTTTGTTGGCTTAATTTTTTTATCACATATTTTAAAGAAATTCAGCAATAAAAAATTCTTGAATGACTTTCTCACTTATCACTTGGAGAAACATTTAGAACTATTACTGATGAAGATTTAATTTAAATTATACTTGGTTTGTTAATGATAATGCCTTAAAAAAGCGAAACTAGTCGAGTAAATATAGAAAAATTATGAAACAAACCAAGTGTAATTTAATTTAAACCTTCATCAGTAATAACAAAAAATTATCTTATAAAATCCCCGTATTTTTTTCATGTACTTCTAACGGTTATTAGAAATTACCAATTTGTGTTCATTTTCTCTTCATTATTGATTGTATAACTTTATTCTGTTATAATATTTTCACTAACAATTTTATTCGAAATGTTTCATCAAGTGATAACCTGAGAAAGTTATTTAAGAGGAAAATGACTTGAGTTTATTTATAATAATATAACTACAGCAAACAGAAAGAAAAGGTCTTCAATACCAGCGTTGATCCGTCCTGATAGAGACATATTTCTTATAACATAAATGATTCTAACATATAATAAGAGAGATTTTAACATTTTATAAAGACATATTTTTAAAGGGACATATGTTCACTTCCAAATCAATCCGAAATGGAGATTATTATACTATGAAAAGTGAAATTTAAAGACGTATATATTAACGAATTTTTCATAAACATAAATTTGATTTTCCTTTAAAAAATGTATTGGTAACAAATTCGTATTAGAGAAAATCGGCAGTAAAAAATCTTCTAAAATTAAAATTAATATTTTCGCTGCTACGTTCTGGATAAAACATGTATATCATAGGGGTGTAGACTGTAAAGACATTAATTAGTTTTGTACTTTGAAAATGATCAGAAATTAACGAAACACGTGCCAGGCAACTGAAAATAATAATATTATGGAACATAACAAGTGTTTTACCACATCGAATTGTAAAGACTTATTTGGTCTCATAATTAGTCTTTATATTTCTTGGCAAATGTTTCGACAATTGCTTGCCATTTTCAAGGAAGTACTTAAACTGATAAATTATAAATTAGTTTGATTTTTGTGAGTTACTTGACGATTTTTAGTGCTTTATTAATTATTATAAATTAGTTGAAAACAAGTCTATAATATACAAATACACCACTATGAAAAAATCTTCTATAAAATCCCCACATGTTTTCCGTAACTTCAAGAGTTATTAGAAATTACAAATTTGAATTTTCTTACTCTTTAATAAATAATATATCATTTTATTTCGTATGAATATTTTCACTAATATTTTAACTGGAAATGTAAGGAGTACTGAAACTGATAAATTATTATAAATTTGATTTTTGTGAGTTATGTGAAGATTTTTAATGCTTTATTAATAACTATAAATTTGTTATGAAAACAAGTCTATAATTTACAAATCCACCCCTGTGAAAAAACTTCTATTAAATTCCCATATATTTTCCGTAGCTTAATGAAATATAAGAAATTACAAATTTGATTTCTCTTATTCTTTAATGATTAATATAACATTTTATTTCGTAACAATATTTTCACTAAAAATTCAACTGGAAATGTTTCACCAAGTTATAAGTAAAATGTTATTCAAGAAAACGTTACTTAAGCTTATTTATATGAACGCAAATATAACAAATCTTAGAAAAAGTCTTCAATACCGACAATAGAATGTTATTTCAGTACTGATGAAAGCTTAACTTTTATAAAATAATTGTGTTTAACATAATTAGAAGGTTAATTAAACACTTGCTTTTGTTTCACTATTTATAATTTATTATTTAATAGTGAAACAAACCAAGTATTTAATTAACCTCCTAATTATCATAAAAATATTTCACGACGGATTAAGTGAGAATTTAATTCGTCAGATTTAACATAAAAAATATCAATAAAATCAGTTCACGAGATTCATGAAGAGGTGTATTCAAATCAAACCATCATTTAACTTTGATGGGTATATATCAGTATCAGTATCATTTATTTATTCCAATATGCTTACATAACATTCCAAAATTGTATATAAAATCCATTAATATCAACAAAAATTTCAATCACATATGGAAAGGGCAGAGTTCACAATATAGTGTTCTTCCACTCGTACCAACACTTTCTTTCATGAGAGACTTCCTTCTTGAAGCTCATCTCAGAATATTTTCTCTTTATTTTGTCCAAGAACGTGCCAAATTTTGGTTCAAAAATAAAAGTAAATTTGAAAATGTGTACCAACATCACAACACGCAAGAGCTATAACTATCCAATCCATAGATTAAATAAATTTGAAAAGGGTGCTTATTATTCGGGTTTAAAACTAATACACCATCTTCCTAGTAAGGTAAAATGCATTAAAAATTAATTGCAATTTAAATCTCCTGCATATAATCTAATGTGTGAAGTGGAAACATGTAATATGAATGATTATTATAATATAAAATAGATATAGTATTAAAACAATGATAATGGTCATTTTGTGTCCGAGATATATATCTATGAATCTAAATAAAATTGTGAAGGAAGTTTTTAGTGCTTATTAATTTAATCAAATTTATCTTCACTCACGAAAATAAAACTAATATAAAATTAAATTAATTTCTATTGCGTCTTGACTTGTTTCTGTAACTAAATATTAAGTTTGTATAGTTTTGTATTTACAGAAATAAATGTATTATTATTATTAGCAATAATTTTAATCAAACATGTTAAAGAAAATCCACAGTAAAAATATTTCATATAATCCTCATCGTTTTTTCTGTACCTTAAACGGTTATTATAAATTATAAATTTAAATTATTATACTCTTCACTAATAAATATATGAGTTTATTCCGTAACAACACTTCTACTAACAATGTTTCACCAACTCAAAATATTTCACTTGAATGATACACAGTTATATTCCTTTCTTCACTTCATTCATTTTTTCAGTGCTAAATGTACATTTCAGGCACTATGTAGATTTAGCAGTGATAAATAAAAAGTGAAGAAAGGAATATAACTGTGTTTCAATTAAGTGATATTAACCTTTACGTACTCAAGTAACTACATTAAGTTCAAAATGTTTCACCTAGTTATAAAAGAGAAAGTTATTCAATAAATGTACCTTAAGATTATTCATATAAACGTAAACACACAAATTTAAGATAAAGTCTTGAATGTCAATTCAAATTTTATTTCAATTCAGACTTATATGCATATTTGTTATAAATTAAAATAAGGGTGTAACCGTTGTAAGCAAAAATTTTATGACATGTCGTCAGTAAAATAAACCTTCTATAAAATATTATATATTTGATTGTTCGGTTATTTTTATATTACATTTGAATTATGTTATATATGTTGGAGGCTTCTACTTCAAGTTATACAAACAAAGTTATCGTGTTTTATTCAACTTACATTTGAATTATTATTTTCTTTCTCATTAATAATTAGAAGAGTTTATTCGGTAACAACATTTCAACAAATGTTTCACGAAGTTATAAGTGAGAAAATTATCCAAAAAATATAACTTACGATTATCTGCATAAACATAATCATAACAAATCTTAGATAATGTCTTCAATGGCAGAACTGAAATTTTATTTCAGTGCTAATGTAGGCACATTTCTTATAAAATAAAAGAATTTAACGAAAGTCAGCAATCATTTTATGGCATGCGTTAAGGAAAATCGGCAGTAAAATAAAAATTCTATAAAATCCCAATACTTGATTGTTCAATTATTTTATATTACGTTTGAATTATTTTCATTTTCATTAATTATTAGAAGAGTTTATGCCATAACAACACTTCTACTAATAATGATTTACAAACTCAAAATGTTTCACGAAGTTATAAGTGAGAAAATTATCCAAAAAATATAACTAAGATTATCTGTATAAACGTAAACATATCTTAGATAAAGTCTTTAATGGCAGAACTGAAATTTTATTTCAGTCCGGATGTAGGCACATTTCTTATGAAATAAAAGAATTTAACGAAAGTCAGCAGAAATTTTATGACATGCGTTAAAGAAAATCGGCAGTAAAATAAAAATTCTATAAAATCCCCATACTTGATTGTTCTATTATTTTATATTACGTTTGAATTATTTTCATTTTAATTAATAATTAGAAGAGTTTATGCCATAACAACACTTCTACTAACAATGATTTACAAACTCAAAATGTTTCACGAAGTTATAAGTGAGAAAATTATCAAAAAAATATAACTTAAGATTATCTGTATAAACGTAAACATAACAAATCTTAGATAAAGTCTTTAATGGCAGAACTAAAATTTTATTTCAGTCCAGATGTAGGCAGATTTCTTATAAAATAAAAGAATTAAACGAATTTGAATTATTTTATTCTTCATTAATAATTAGAAGAGTTTATTCCCTAACAACAGTTCTACTAACAATGTTTCACGAAATTATAAGTAAGAAAATTATTCAAAAAATTTAGCTTAAGATTATTAGTATAAACGTAAACATACAAAATTCAGATAAAGTCTTCAATACAAGAACTGAAATTTTATTTAAGTCCAGATGTAGACACATTTGTTATAAAATAAAAGGATTTAACGTATGTGAGCAAACATATTTTACTTTATAACCTTCTATAAAATCCCCATATTGTTTATTATTTAACTGGTTAATTTAAATTACAAATTTGTGTTCTTTTAACTCTCTACCAATTATAATTTAATTTAATTCATTTTAGATTATCACTTTGTTCACAGAAATATTTTAACATTTTCTGTTTATACCTCATGATTTGATTTTATTAATTATGCTTACAAAATATGTAATACTAACAAATATAATCTACTACAAAGTCCAAAAAATGTTATCCGTATCTTAAAAAGTTGTTGAAGCACACAAATTATTGTTTCTCCTGTAATTTATATATTAATTTTATATAATAATTCATATCAATTAAAAACTGAGAAACAACTTCTCATGAAATAAATGAGTTTAACATATTTATTTATTTTTTCATTGGACGGACAAGAGATTTAAAAAACATTAACAGTATCATTAAACCTTTTGGTAACTTTTCGTAAATAAAATACGAAATAACAGTTTTAAATATTTATATTGTTGTTTGCGACAATTGTCTCGGCACCCTGCGTCGTCTTCTTCAGGCGAAGAATTGTCGTGAACAATAAAATAAATATTTGAAAGTGTTATCGTATTTCTTATACAAAAGTTCCAAAGTGGTTAAGAATATGAACTTTCAAGAACTAAGAGCCTCAATTATTTCGTTATTAATAGTATAAGCAATAAAATATTTATGTTGATAAAGTTGCAAGTTTTTCTCAGTTGTGTGATGTGGTGGCAAAAAAACAAAATCTCCATTTTTTACATTCTCCACACGATTATAACAAATTGAAAATTTATGTTTTAAACTCCTCATCAATTATAATATAATTTGTTTTATACTCTCATTTAATATGCCACAATATTTTACATTTCATTTTTATATTTCGTAAACGGCTTTTACTTTATTTGATCCCTTAATCTTAATCAAAAACCTCAAAAAATGTCCACATCTAAAATGGTTGTTAAAGCTAACAAATTAATGTTTCTACCTCATTTTATATAGTAATCAATTCGTAGGAATTGGACAATGAGAAAATATTCTTTTAAAAATAAATGAATTTATCACATACTGAAAAAGTTGCAATTTTTTCTCTGATGTGGGATGCGACAAGAAAAAAGGCATCCAACAAAATCCCCGTATTTTTCTGTTTTCATTCCTTAAACGGTAACGCTCTTTTCATTTTATTTGATCTCTTAAGCGTAATTAAAAGACTTTAAAAATTACATCTTAGATGGTTATTAAAGCTAATAAATTAATGTTTCTCCTGATTTCATATAAATATCAATTCGTAGGAATTACATAATGAGAAAATATTCTTCTAAAATAAATAAATATTCTTTTTAAATGCTGAGAAAGTTGCAAATTTTGCTTTAATGTGTGATGCGACAGGAAAAAGTTATTCAACAAAATCCCCGTATTTTTCTGTTTAAGTTCCTTAAACGGTTATTATATATTAAAGCACTTGTGTTCTATGAAAATTCATCAATATATATATACATATAATAATAATAGTAATCTTTATTCTCATTTAAATAAAATTATTAAATTAAAACACTTTGTAATTTAATAGTGATAACTTCACACAACTCAAATCAAACCGTGAATAAATAAAATTAATTATAAAACATATTAATACTAAGACAAAAAAACAATCAAATAAAGAGAACCATGAGGTGGAATTCAGTATGTAGTGAAACACTCCTACTGGTCTACCATCCAAACCTTCACAATAATAAAACAAAAATTAATAGAATTGTCTTGAAATTAGAATCTTTATAGGATGAAATAACGGTCACCACCATCCTGTTTCTTAATTATTAAATGATTTTATTCTCATTATATTCACTGCAATATTTTAAAATTTTGATTTGTTTCGATCCAATAGAAAATATATAATAATAATAAACATCTTTATTTACAGAAAATTATTTATATGTAATTGGCAATATGAAAATGGTAAGCTACAATAATTTATTTTTTCTGTCAAACGGCTATCGACCCGCGGTCTTTCAGCCTGAATTTATCTGCCTTACAAACATCATGATTAATATATAATATTAGCAAATATAATCTATAAAGTTCGCCAAAAAAAGGTTTTTGTATTTAGTTTAGTTTTGTTAAAGGCGGAGTTCATTATTAGCTGACGATAAATATCAGTAGTTGACTTTTGCCATTGAGGCAATATTTGTTTCATTAATATCAGCCTTTTGTGTTCCTGTTTATATGATACAATTTGATGATATGTATGTCAATACGACATTGAATGTACAAAACATATTGTCGTAGTAAAAAAAAAGTCAATAATAAATTTTTATAAAATATTCCCAGCGGTAAAAGTGCATGCGTTAATGGTATAGATATTTTTCCATTGTCGGAATCGCACGACTTGCGTCATAAGACATTCTTCTAGTTGAGTATTTCAATGTCTACATTGACAACATCAATAATTCATTTGCGATCATCAATTGTTTAATGGGCATATTGCTGTTTACACCGATTATTCAAATTACTTAACGCGGTGATTTCAACGATGCGTCAGAACACGCACGGATTACTTATTATATTACTATAACGTCGAATTCATGATTTAGTCTTGAGTAATTATAAATTAACGGGTTATAAATAGTTATAAAAAAATGTAAATTATTTTCCTATAACACAAAAAGCTTTTATGAATATTGCGAAGTGTTTAAAATTATCTACAGTTTATCACACAAGTTCGTGAAATAATAGAGGTCTTTGAAAATTATACCAAATTGTGCAATAAATATTGATATTAACTAAACATGCCTTAAAAGCAAGTGTAATGGGCCGAGCAGAAGAACACAAGAAATTAAGAATCCCATTTTCAAGATTTATGCTCCAAATTTCAAAGTGATTAATTATATTGTTTTAATAGATTTTAATGTGAATGATATAAACTTATACAGTGTATTAAAATCCTTTAGTTGGTTGAAAATAAAAAGTTATATTAATTATAATTGAGGTAAATAATAGAAACTTAAAATTCATAATTAATAAGGCCTAAAGATATATACATATTGTTTTCATAATTTGTAAGTAGATTGTATTTACGTTACTAATTTCGATAAGTTGCGAAGACACGGGCAAACCGGACGAAGGAGCGGATTTTCTCCGTCCGATTGGTGGCGCCCTCTGCAGGAGACTTGCTTCAACATCGCTGCGAGTCGACTCTCCGGTTATATAGGAGGATTCGAGTGTATATTCCGGTTGTTTTTAAAAACAACGGTTATTTGCGTTGAAACATATGTTGTTGTATGCATAATTATTAACACGTGATGAGATTAAATTAGTTAATTCGTTAATTAGATTACGACCAGAGTTTAAAAAAAATATTAAATTAATATTCTTATTACATTAGAATAATTATTAAACGATAGGATCTAAATATAAAAATGTTTTACTTAACAATGGGATTGCGATCAGAAGTAGAAAATATATATACAAACATCTTAATTACATAGTAAGGCAACTTTATAACGAAACAATTGAAAAAAATAAAATTTCTGCTAAATGGCTATCCACCTGGGGTCTTTCGGCCTGTTAGAAAATATATAATCGATTGTTTTGTTAAATTAGAAAAATAGAACTTAATAAAACCCTGTTGTTTGAAAATTAGATTTTAGTTAAGCAAAAACGCTTACTCTGTTGATATCACACTTAATTTTCAAGTGACTCGAGTTTCGATCATTAACTGTTTATTTTCAAACTTAAAGTTAAACGCCTCAACAATTAATCAATTATATATCAGTGTTTTACTGTGTTGCCATGGGGTTTCAACAATTAACAGCATCATTCATCCAATATTCGAAAGAAACATTTTTTATACGTGATATAAACGAAAATATCAGATTTGCGAATTGGATGTTCAGAAATAAAATACATAATTTTCCCTACAAAATGAATAACGATTAACAATAAAAACGATTAAAAATTAAACCTGAATGGCTAAACTTTGCCCAATTTTGTGAGCAAATAAAGACTTTTTTATTATTATTATCAAAATTCAAACCTCATATATTGTTATTTTATAGTTTCTAAAATTTTCTCCTTAAAATTCGATGTTGATTATAACATAAATTAGCAATTTCTATGAAAACAACAAAGCCACACTTGTTTGTATTTTCAAAAATTAATATTCAACATTAATTGAGGGATGTAAAAACTAGCTGGCACTTATTTTTTCGCTTTAAATTTTCTATAATTCACTTTTCAAAATATTATGTAAGTTATAAATTTAGTTGATTGTGAATTGTAAATATTGTTTGTATATTAAAGTTGTATAATATATAACATAGATTTTAAAAAATGTGTGTTTGTTTTCACTACAATTATTTCGCAAATTTATTGCTTAAAGTAAACTTTCATTGACTGAAGCAGCAATAAATTTGATAAACAATTGTAGTGAAGATAAACACACATTTTTGAAAATCTAAGTTATTTACAACTTTAATATACAAATGAATATGGATTTTCAACATCTAAACGTCTTATCTATCAACCAATGTAAATTTTATTTTAAAAACGATTGTTTTAGTATTTTTTCAACTTGTGAAAACACAGATTTAATTGCCATATTCTAGTGAAATAGTTCAATTCATCATTAGAAGAAATAATGTATTATGGCCGATAGTAGGTCACATAACATTTTCGCTACTAATTTAATATGAAGGCACTAAATCGGTTACGTTGTTATACATTATATAAATGCTGAATTGCATACTTAATAAAAAAATCGAACCGAAAGCTTCTTGTGATCGATAGTAGGTTATTATTGAGGAGTGTAACTAGGTCTTACATAAATACAGACAAGACAGCGGTGGCTATATGTGCTAATAACGGTTGTGATTTTCGGAAATTGATTTTTAATGTGTATAAAAATTGAAATAAAAATTTATCTTCAGTTATTTTTAACTGTATTATTAATCACACTATTAAATAATAGCTATAGAATATAGTTATTATTTATGAATATATCTGAAACTTATGTAAAATATAGACAAGAAAATTATTATGTTTCTTGCAATATAAAAGAAGAGATTTTAAAAACGACACGAAATTTTCATGTAGAGAAATTTTATGTTTTTTTCTTAACTGCTAAACTGTGTATTAAATTATTTGATTTTTATCAAGTATCTTACACCTTTTATAAAGTATAGTACAAATAATTTGTTTACATTGGATTTAAGATTTAATTGAAAATCTTTTGAAAATGTTTATAGTTAAGGCTTCTACTTCGTTTTACATTTTAAAAATTAAATTAAAAACTTATTTATTTTGTTGATCTGAGGTCTCTAATTTGTTATAATTTTAAAAATATAATTAAACACAATAAATAAGTTATTTCTGTGAGAATGTTCGAATACGTGAAGAGTACAATTTATTTTAAAAGTTTACAATATCCTCAATATTGTAATCTTCACCTACTAGAACATTCTCACATAAATAACTTATTTATTTTGTTTAGTGCTTATATTATAAATTACTTTAAGTTTTAATAATGGTAAGTCAAGTTATCGAAACGAAATTTAAACATAATTAAAAATTTATTTTGCTTCTATAGTTCTCTTTTTTAAATCGCTATAAGTTTTGATGATAGCAAGTTAAGCTGCCGAAACTAAAATTAAACTAAGTCAAACAGTTATTTATTTTGTTTGTATAGGTTTTTCATTTAAAATCGCTTTCTTTATGTTTTGATAATGACAAGTTAAACTGCCGAAATTAAAATTAAACAAAATGAAATAGTTATTTATTTTGTTTGAATAGTTATTTCATTTAGAATCGCTTTCTTTGAGTTTTGACAACGGCAAGTTAAGTTGCCAAAACTACAATCAACAAAAAATTAAAGATTGATGATGGAAGCGATTACTTTGTGATACCTGTTGGAATTTGGAATTTTAAAAGAAACCACACTTTGTTTTTGAACCTGCGTGTGATCAAAATAGTGCGGTTCCGAAGTTCCAAAAATAAATTTCAAAGTAAATAAGTCATTTATTTTGTGTTGAAATAGTATTTGTCATTAATATCACTTGGTTAAAAGTATGATTTTTAATTAAAAGGTTAATTAAACACTTCGTTTTGTTTCACTATTCATCGTTACCCTTTTTAGATACATTCGTTGCAAATTTTATTCATAACAAATATTTTTGGTGTTAAATACAGATGTGAGGTTTAAAAAAGTGTTAGTTTATTTTAAAATATGAATATCGTAGCTTAGTATTATCATAATTGATCAAATTGTCCTGAATAATGTATTTTATAGGATATTAATGATAAACTGTTGATTTAAAAATTGTATATCAACAATATTTTGATAGGATTATTCTAAATCGTGAATCAAATTATTCTAAATCATATATTTTATTTCATATATTTAAAAGATATTAAACAGTTTTGTTTATTAATAGTTAAGAAGACGATTGTAATCTTAATATACTCATTTTATAGAAATGAATTTAAAGTTTCCACGTACACAAATTACGTACGCTTTTTATTGAATTGTATTTTAAATCCTTCAATTTTTATCAAGTCAATTACAACCAAAATATTTACACTATAAGCACGGTTTTGATTATAAAAAATGTCGAAATCGTATTTATCACTAACTTCCCTCGTTATTCATTTATCATGGATAGTAAATTGAAAATTAAATTTAAATTTTATACATAGATATAAAAAATCTTATACTTTAGCATAATTTACTGTAGTTTGATTTTTGTTGTTGAGTTACGTGAAGATAAACTTAGATTAAATTAGTTGATTAATGTACTGCAGCTTAGTAAAACCACAAAATGTTTTCATATTAATCACTTGATTAATATTATTAATAATTTTTACCATGTATATTAAATTAAATTAATTAATGAATAAGAAAACATATTTTGGAGATATATGGGGTATGGAATAAATTGTAAGTTTATTCACAAATATCAAAATTATAGCTGGGTATAATAATGATACTACAATTTGTTCTGTATGTTGATTTTCGTAAGATAATTATAATGAAGATTTAAAATTATACATCACATATATTACGATATAACTATTATCTTGAATAACGAATCGAATTATTCTGAATTATATATTTTATACATTTAAGAGTAGGATATATACATATGTTTGATTTATACTTTGTACGTATGCATATAATTTATGGTATCAATTGATTGCAATTGAATTCAGTAGACTTTAAATATTTCAATCCTAGGAATAAAACTCGCTTTTTTGCAACGATAATAATATTAATATTAACAGGTGATCCGCACTCAATTAATAATAATTTGAAAACTTATTTTGTTAAGAAATACGCATTATATTATTTGCATTACATTATCTGAATTAAGCTTTGTGGCCAATATTAAGTGTACAATTATATTCCTTATAACAAATTTCACATAAGAATAAATTTATTTGTTTATTATAGCATTGCACTTCTTGCTAAGATAATATCACAAAAATTGAATTAAAAAAATATGAAACTGTACTCAGAAATTTAGTCGATGGGATGACGGGCGGAGATCACTTCTAGGAAGGATCTTCCACTCAAACCCATAAATATGCATCATCAATACTCCTTCAAAATATATTTACTTGTATTTTGATATACAAATTTATATATTAAATGCTTAAATAAAGCACATCTAATCGTTAGATAAACATATTTCAAAAACATGTGCTGTCACATTTTTGATACTTATTTCAACCCCATCAGAAGCAAATAATCACTGTTGAAATTATAATTTAAAACATAGTTATATATATATTATGAATAATATATTAAACACTTGTTTAAAACATATATACTAATTTCATAGTAAACACATTTCTGTAATTTTTATTAATTATAACGTACCAAATATTGATTTAATTATGTTTTGAAACAATTAAAAATTACTTTTTTATTAACAAGAACAAGAAAAATTATAGAATTGGCCTTTTAGATACATAACATATTTCTAAAATGATTGAACAAATTGAAAGTTTAAACATCCATTAAAATACACTTGTAATTATTCTAATTATTTAACTTTTCTGTATTTTAGAAAGTATTAAAAAATATATCATTATATTAATAAATTTTCACACCAATAATAAAATTGTTTTTCAGGAAAGAAACAGTTAGTTTAGAAAATGATTAAATTCAAATTATATATTTTCATTTTACTCTTACGTTTTAAAATTTTTGCTTGTATCGGTCGAATGATAAAATTACGATTTGGATTATAAAATGAATTAGTAATCTATATAAATGATAGAAAAACAGTTTGCATACTTGTTTATTAAACGATAATTTTCACATTTCTGTATATTTTCCATGTTATTGTACTTGTATGTATCGATGTATATAATTGAATTTCGTGGTGATTTCAACGGTGGGTCGTGTTAACAACGTTTTCGGTGCACGTTTCGATAATTGATATAATGGCACGAGGGAAATGCAGAATCGAATAAGGATAACAACATAAGTGATGTTAATTTGGTGAAACCGTGTGTGCGCTATTGGAGATGAAAGTTGCCGGCGGCGGAGGAGCGCGCGCGATCAGCGCTCATCTCCGCATCTCGCTTAATCGGGCGTCGAGCTCACCCACGATGGAAGGAAATTGTGCACTTACCTTTTAGCGTGCGCGCTATACGCGATTTCCCCTTTATCGGTTAAGGGTAAGCGGCTCAGTAGAACACCAAGTCGTCGTCGGGACCACTTCTAACCCACTAAATTAGCACAGCAAACACATGACAGTACAAATAAATATGCTCCAGTTTGATAGATCACAGATCCGCACGATAAGTAAACACACTTTCACTGGGTGCTAATTTTGAAATCGCACTCGGGGAATTGGGTGATATTTGCTCGGGCACTTATCGCACTGGTTAAGTCCTCTGGGCGCTCGTCGAAGCGTGTCTTCTCCTCGGCCGCTCGATTGACGTGTGTGTATGAATGTATGCGAACTGTCAATGAAATGCCGCGGTCGCACAAGACACCTCGTGAAGGATCTGGCGAGGAATGAATATAGAAACTCCTCCGACTTGAGATACCTGGTCCTGGAGGGGATCTCTTACCTGCCAGAAGATCAGAAGGACTCTGGTGGGGACCAGGGGAGGGGTAATATATTGATGTTTGAATTAGTGTCGTACAGACAAGCATCACTGTTTTTATATCATAAGTTTCAAGTCATTGGTTTAAGTCCGTCCGGGGTGGGGATGATAGCGTTAGATATCCCACGGACTTTTTTTTTCGTGCTGTCCCGTGGCTTATGCATCGCCTCGATTTCGACCGTTCGACTTCTGCTTTGTAATAATTCCGCGATTCGCATGCGGTTCCGTATATGGCTATTTATAAATATTATTCATATGAAAAACTACGTTTTTTTTTTGCAAATATATGAAAATTTATAATTTAGAAAAATGAGGTTAAATCATTTTTATTTGATATAAAATTAACACAAATCGTACAAATAATTCCATTTAACGAATTTCTGTAATATTTTGGCAATAAAATTTCAAACATGAAATTATAATAAAAAAATCTTTATTAAAATTATATTAGTGGATTTATTACACTACAAATTTTAAGATTGCTTAATTTATTAATTAACATTATAAACACTTAATGAACGCACTTATTATGTTTTTGCCACTAAAAATTATGTAATATAATATATTACAAAAACACGGTCGCTACCATTTTTATAATTAACATTATATTTAAGCCAGCTGAAAAATATACTTCAGACTTATAATCGTATAGTCATTATTTGTTTTATACATTTATTAATTTGGTGTGTGAATATATAATTTATTTCTCATTATGCTTTTAGTATAGTTTAAAAATATATTAAAATATTAGTTTATTTATTGGCAATAATTAAATTATTATAACATATGAGAATAGAATTATATTTAGTGGTCAAATATATTTAATAATATAAAATCCACAAATTACGTTTTATTACTATATAACAAACATTTTTTACACAACAAATACTACAGTTTATTTTGTTTTTACATTGATTAAACATTTGACGAAGAGAAAAATTAAAAGTGTAAATTAAATAGTGATTTACAGGTGCAGTATTATGAAAATAAAAGTAATAATTACTACTACTAAACATCTTTATTCACAGAAAAATAAAATCTAATACATGTAATGGATAAAATAAAATAAATTCTGATATTGTTGTTCTTCCGCTCCATGGCTATCGACCGGTGGTCTTTCAGCCCAAGTAATAATTATAATTCTTTATTTTGAGAATTTCTGCACAGTAGTTGTTCATTATTACAATGTGAAAATTGTTAGTTGGGTTTTTGTAGTTTTAATAATGTAAAACTACGCTGCAGAAACGTTCAAAATAATTAATTCCGATTATTACTTTTAGAAACATTAAACTTTGATCTTAATATTTACACGTCTTTGAAATAAGTGCTCACGAATTGACACACACAAAGAAACAGACGTTTTTCTTCAAAAAATAATAAAATAGACTCCTCGAGACTTAAAATATTGCTTTATTTATATACAAGAAACGCTTTTAGATTAAGACAACTATTAAAAATCATTATATACTATTGTAATGAAATAATCCAGATTATTTAATTATACGACATCTTTTATATTAATAATAATTGCAAATAGAATTTATTACAATATTTCCTGTTCTAAATACCGATAACATTACATTCATTATTATTATGTTAAAAGTATTGTTAGCTGTGTTCACTTAGAAATATTAACAATATTTACAAACTTGAATGTAGAAATCTATTTAATTTGCACTTTTATAAAATATCATACCTTTATAAGATTCTTACAATAAATAACACATTAGATAATTATGATGACAATTTTGTAAATAGTATATCATTAGTTAGTGTAATAAATACATTGTTGATTCTTGAGGCTTCT
The DNA here is from genome assembly GCA_963969525.1 of Ontholestes murinus. NCBI lineage: Eukaryota > Metazoa > Arthropoda > Insecta > Coleoptera > Staphylinidae > Ontholestes > Ontholestes murinus. The sequence continues at coordinate 26,622,924 of OZ018398.1, forward strand.
ACTTCGTTATACATATCGATATACACACTAATTTTCAACGCTGTTTGTTAAGATATTTCCATACAAATATACCTGTAATTAGTAGTTTAAATAACAATTAGTTTTGATAATGGTGCGTTTAATTGGCGAAACTATAGTTAACGTTAAATGAAAAATGTTATATGGACAAAGTTAAACAAGTGTTTTCATAGAAATATATTTTTTTTTAAGTTACGTGAAAATTATTATGTAGTAAATTGTAATTAAAGTATTATCACTTTCTTCACAAAATTGTTTTTAATAAGTGATATTGAATATTATTTAATAATAATAATTTGCTTTTTAAGTGCCGAAACATATTATTTTATAGGACGTCTCTAGTTTATTACTTCGAATTAAATTTAGTTTAAAATTTTGTATGAGCAATCGTTAATTGTAGAAAACAAATTTCCATCCATATAAAAAATAATTATTATAAAATTATTACAGATTAAAAGTATATTATTATGATCAAATATTTTAAATAGAATATTTTCTCGCTATAAATGACGATAACTCAAATAAAATGGATATAATTTGTAGGATTTATAGGTAAATTTAAAACCTATTTATTTATGTAATCAACAGCTTGTTTAAATTTAATATTTACGTAATAATTAATTCATACAAATTAATAAAACTAATGGCCGAAAGACTAATAATCGATTTTGCAAATAAAACACAACATGTAAATACTATTATTGTAAAAGAAGAAAAAATGTCAATATTTATTATTATTTTAAAACTTATTAAATAAATGCTTTACATAACATTTCCCTTAAATTTTGCTTTAATAAACACTTATATAATTATAAAATTAATTTATAATCAATTATCTATATCTAATTTTATTATGTATTTTATTTTATGCTCTATTCTCTATTATTTATTATTTATTACTTTTACTTTTAACCTAAATTATTTTAATATTTTAGTCTTATATTGTTATATCTTTCATTTGTAATATACTTTCGTTCGTGATTTATTTATATACAGCATATTTTAACATGTATCTTTTGTTTTATTGCTATAATATATTACATACTTCGTTGTATTTCAATAAATTGTAACATTAAAAATGGCGCATGGCTGCTAATATAGCTCATTTAGTGTAAATGTTAACTAATGTTAAACTTAATTATTTTGACATGTGTAAACATTTTATGTATTAACACGCAATAAAATATTATTATTATTATTATTATTAATTATTTGCAGTAAAGTTATTAATAATAATACGTTTCAACAATATTATAATATTTATTTATTTATTATACGATTTTAAATAATTTTCAGAAATTAAACAGTGTATAATAGGTCTTCTTAGCAATTATACTAACCTATTCTATTATAAATCATCTTTCTCACTATTATTTAATGAGGATGTTATTTGTTAAAAAAATATCTTTACTTTTTAAATGTTAAAATGAAAACACTTTTATAATTATCAAAAACTTAGACTCATACCAATTGTTTCGCCACGCTGTGGCTTCTTCAACTTATTTTCAGGTTACTTAATGTTAGGATATTGTTTCCTGTTATTATTAATATTAAATAATATGAATTGGAATATATCCTGTTAAAAATAAACTATAACATTACAATCTAAATTACTGTTATGTTAAAATTGTTATTAGAAGTTGTATTTGCTTATAATTTTTTACAACTTATTCTATTCAAACTTTACAGAACAAATTAGTTCGTGTTATGCTTTATTTATTTTTATTATATATTTGACACTTTAAATTTTTTAATTAAATATCCAGGTTTTTTTCTATTAGACGTGTTAAATAATTATAAATAGGTATATATTGGCGTTAGATTTGATTTATTTTTGAATAAATATTTTGAAATGAAAATGTGTTTAATAAATAAAAAGTAATTTAAGTAAACTAGTTTTTTTACTATAGAACTTTATTGAATTTAAGGGTTGATACTCCGTAGGTTAATATTTCGGCAATATTTGAAGCAATTACTTCAATTTTGGAGTTTTATGGTGAACTTCATGAAAACGTAATCGTATTAATACCTGAACCAAACTCATAATTTCAATTATAGTTGTAAACACTTAAAATTTTTACAATATATACCAACTGAAAAGTTAATTAAAACACTTTAAACTTTGTGACTTAAGTTTCGGTAACTACACGTACCATTATTAATATTTGACGTGTAGTTACCAAAACTTAAGTCACAAAAATAAATATAGTGTTTACAAATAAAGTTTAAAGTGTTTTAAATAAGATTCCTTATGAATGATGAAGTAGATGCTATATTACAACTGGAAAGTAGTAATCAATAATCGTTCTATTATTTTTTTAGATATTATGTACTTTTATATTAAATAACATGTTTGTTTTTGTATAAAACGGGATATATAATTATATAAATATAGAAAGAAGAAGAACAAACCAATAATACTATTTAATATTTTATATATTAGTGTCATAATTTTAAATGTATATTTAAAATTTAAAAAAACACACACATATTAAATATTGAATTATAAGAATAAAACAAGAATATAAATTATACTTTTAATTAGTGTTTATTGGTTGTTTATAATTTTTGATAACTTGATTTTATTTTAATGGTGCTTGAAGCCCTCTTTGTTTATGCAATTTAAAATGACTCATATTAAAAGTCATAACATCCAATATTTTGATAAAGTTTTTGTTATAACAATAAATATTATTTCACAATATAACTAATAGTCTGTATATAATAATAGTAATAAGCAATCTTTATTCTTATATACATATAGACATACAAAAATAAACATAAAAACTTAATAAAATAATAGGCGTCACATGGAAATGGAAATGAAAATATATCATATAGTCATTTAAATTACATTCTAGAAACTCATTTAAGTTATATGGTTAATACCTAGCTTAAAATCTTAAATGTACGTAGTTCAGTTTTTACGTTGGTTGGTAGTTTATTAAATAATGTAATGTATGTATAATTTACACGTTTTTCGGTGTAATTCCTAAACAATTTATATAACACCTCCAATGTATTATTTCGAATTCAGTTTTAGTAATAATAATATTAATAACTAACTTATTCTAGAAGCGCACCAATAAATAATTACAAAATAATAAAAATATATATTTTACGTTTGAAATCAATTTTATAATAAAGCTGTACTGAAGAGATTGAAATATCGAAACACGTGTCTACAGATGGTTATAAAATGAAGTATTGAATTATTTAATTGCTTTTGGTAATTTATTTTAAATTACATCAACCTAACTTCAATTCTTGTTCCAAATTACCATAGTATAGTTACTCACAAACTATTTAACGTACATTCAATCACAAACTAGTGTTGCTTTGATAGCCTTGCTATTTTGTAACACGCAAATTACTTTTGTATCATTCAATGTCTGTCGAAGTATTAGGTAGAGAAGTAGTTGTTTCAAAAGTGATTTTTTCTTATTTTACGAAAATATTTTCGTGTTTTTCTAATTATTAATTACCAAATAGTTATAAATATGTAAATTATTTCATGGAATATACGTTTACATTACAATTAAAAGTTGTAACAAAGGAATTAAATAACTCAAACTGTGTTCAAATGTTTGCATACAACATAAAACGATTCATGGAATTATTTGTGGCAAAATTCATTCTATGTACGCGAATATTGAAAATATTCTTCGATTTACAGGGATACCCTTTAACTTTTTGAATTAAGTTTCTTTAAGAAGCAGATCTTTAAATAATCCACTAAAAAATTTATGATAGATAAAAGGTCCGCTATAAGCCGCCGATTTCTTAAACTATGTATTTGTAGATCAGAAAATATATTAAATATTGTTGATGTTGCAGGCTTCTACTTAGTTATACATGTTGAATAGAAATGAAACACAATTATAACTGTGTTTGTATAACACGTAATTACGTAATTACGTATTATACAACAAAGTTATATGTGTGTTTCATTTCTATTTCAATATATTAAAAATTTCCTTGAACATTTCAAATTTATTTGAAATTTGAATTGATTCATACTTTTATTTGAATTACTAAATGTACATTTAAGACACAATGTGACCATTGTCAATGGATTATATCTGTGCGAATTCAAATAAAATTGTGGAGAAAGGTTATTAATGCTTTATTCGTCAAATAAATTTGATCTTCACGTAACTCAATCAATCAATTTATTTCCTTGAACATGTGCTCTGTCCAGTTTATATTCGGCATGTCTTAAAAATTTTCTTTGTACACCTTCAATACGTTTTATATTTAATTCGGTATATGACATCCAGACAACACATCCATACTCTTTATTACGAGCAAACGAAAATAATATTTACACTGAATTTGAAAAATTCACTATGTTTTAACCACAAATTTTATTATTTATTTATTTATTCTTTGTCATACTTTCTCAAAAAACTGCAGTTATTACAAAATTGATATAAAATATTGAAAACATACAAACAAATTTTGACAGCAAGTTGAAGGGCGGAGTTCATCTTGTAAAATGTTCTGCCACTCAAACCCACGAATGTCCATTCCTCCACTGATTCATTAAACTGGAAATCAGATTCAAAGACTTTTTATGCATTAAAATGCTTCTATTTCCCATTTTTATGGGATATGTTTAGAACCATTTTATTATTTTATTTGTGATTAAAACATAGTGTATTTTTCAATTCAGTGTAAGTATGAATTACCACGTAATAATTGTCCAAACCATTATTTTTATTAAAATAATATTTTAAGATGTTTGACATTAAGTTCTCTACATACGTGGTAAAGCTCCATATTTTTAAAACCTCACCACAAATAATTTTGTTGTGAGACTTAAATAATACTTCTTTGTATCAAAAATAAGCCCCTGTATTATTTTACTTATTTTCTAATTCTAACTATCTAACGATATATTTAATTTTGCCTCTGAAACAAATTAATTAAAATATTAACAACAGTTAATCAGTAACTTTATAAAATTGTGTATACATTTGAATTGAGTTTATTAAAATTACACCACTCCTTTAATATTATCAATTTATTTTGTAAAATGTGTTAGTATCTATTATCAGGAATAACTTTAAAAATCTTAAGGCTATCTGTGCATGTCAGTACTTCACATTGAGAAAACATCATTACAAATAAAATAAAAAAACATTAAAGAAAACATTTATAATGTGACATTACAACAATGTTTTATTGTACTTTATGTTTAGACTATTCACAGAAATTTTCAAGTGATGAAAATTACTGTCAAAGGTCGAAACTTAAGTACAATAAATAATTGGGATAAAAACATAGTCAATGTTTTATATAATGTCTATATTATCGATGAGTACGTAGTAACGGTCATCTTGATTCAAATAAAAAACATTGTAATGCAATGGGATTTTTGAGGGACTCTTGGGGTAACATTTATTGACGTATACAAAAACTTTTGCACTCTAACTAATTGTAGTGTTCTGCAAAAATGAAACCAGCCAGTTTACAGTAATATTGCTAAATCCCATTTTGTATAATTTTCTTGAATGTCGTCGGCGTTTACTTGGTGGTACATTTTGATTAAACATAAATAAAACACTTTTCACTTTGTTTTGCCACAATAGTTATTTATTGACTGCGACTATAGTTTCGATCATTATCTTTGATAATGATCGGTTTATAAAAATAAAAGTATTCGCATAGTTATGACTAATTATATATCAAATATCCATATCAGTTCTAATATTATACGCGTTATTTAGAATATTATATGAGTAAAATAGAGGTTAAATTATCTCAGTAAATAAGAATTTAATAAGACACATATCTAGCTTTTTTTCAAACCAATTAATTGTATATCGAATTTATTGTTATTTTTGCGGGGGTTATGTAAGTTATATCAAGTAAGCGGTAACAATTATTATTATGATTAAATACTACCCATTGAAATCTTTTCTGTTGCAAATAATGTTCAATTTAACGAAATTGCTGTTAATCCGTTTCGCGACACTTTTTAAAATACATATTTTTTAAATTTTCTCTAATCAGATTCATTAAACTTTCACGTATCACTTATACATTTTTAATGCCATGTATTTTCCTTCATAAAACACTTAACAATGATCCGCAATGGTTTAAATTATATTTGTGACAAAATTAGCAATAGAGTGTAAACTTCATTTGTGTATATAAAACAATAAATAGTGGCGTAAATCGTCGGAAGTATTTTATTTATTCTTTATCATCAGAAAAGTGATCGTTACTAGGAGGTAATCTTCTACACACAATAAAACCCTTTACATATTTTTTACCACAAATAACTGAATCATATGGATTTTCAATACATTCTTTCTAAATTCAAAATAATTAAACAATTAACTTTGTTGGTATCACTTTTTATTTACACTTGTAACTATAGTTTCGACAACTTCAGCTTGTCATTATCAAACAATAGCACTATTGTTTGATACAAAAAAAGTGATACCAACAAAGTTAATTGTTTAATTATTTTGAATTTATCAAAATGTATCACGAAGTGAAAGCCTCCACAATTACTTATTCATTCTTTCTAAGTTTTAAGCGTCATTAATTTAGATGCATTAGATTGTTTTGCCTAATATTTAAGGTAATAATCGTTTATCGATCTTCCACAAAAATTATATTCGTAGTTTCTACATTATGAAATTTTGTATGTAATAAGAATCACGTGAGGTAATTTTAAGAGTGATGAATAAACTAATTATAATATACTAATATAATTTGAATATTTATTCCTTTTTGAGTGTGGTTCGCCGACTTTATACCATTTTCAACAAGAACTTTGTTTTACAATTTAATTTTTTGACATTGCAATAAAATAATAAAAAATTCACTATTAAAATAGCGAATCTGCAAAAGTTACATTTCGTAAAATTCGTGATATTTACAGTCAACATTATCGTCCCTCTGAGACCGCTCTTAAGAATTTGGTAGATAAATTTGAGTCGACTGGCTCGGTACATGCCAACACCAATGTGCATTCAATCGGGCCGTCACAGTCACAGTATTGAAGAAGATCCGAATTTATCAATTCTTCGACGTTCTCAGCAATTGGGGTTATTCACAATGACTACGTTTTGCGTAAGGATTTGGCTTACAAGGTGCAACTTTTTAGAACTAAAGCCGGCTGACCATTCACATCACTGTAGATTCGCTGAATTCATTTAAGAACAATCCGCTGAAGTTTCTGAAAATATCATTTTTTCAGGCGAAGCCCATTTTCATTTTTCTGGATACGTCAACAGCCGAATTTGGCTTCTGATAATCTAAGAGCGATTGTTGAAAAGCCAATGCTCAATATGTTAGAGTATGGTAGACTATTTGGTGTGGAGACATGCTTGGACCGTTTTTTTTTCCAAAAATTCTGCTGATAATGCGGTTACGGTAAATAAATTACACTATCGAGAAATATAAGCAACTCAATTTTATATTATTATTGATGATATAGATTACACTGACTAGTGGTTTCAACATTATGGTGCCACAAGTCACACAGCCACCGAAACAAGGAATTTATTGCAAATCAAATTTCGCGATCTACGAACCGATCATGTTATTTAACATCACTGGATTAATTTTTTTGTGGGGCTATGTTAAAGACAGAGTATATGAAATAAATCGAATCGATTGCAACCCTAAAACTCAAATTCTGTGGTTTGATTAATTTTAAATAAATTCACGAAAGTTGCAAGATAAGTTAATGGTTGAAACTAAATCCCAAATTTCGATAAATCAAACAAATATGACAGGTTAAAATTAAGGATAAAATCAATAAAATATATTAATATCCTTTAGTTTGTTGTAGAAAATTAACTAATAAATTAAAAATACGAAAAAATTTCGTGGATCTACAACAATTAGTTTTTAAAGACTACAAATCAAATTACTTGTTGAAACAACTACTCCTCTGGCTAATACCTCGACAGATATTGAATGATACAAAAGTAATTTGCGTATTACAAATAGTTCAACTATCAAAGCAACATTAATTTGAATGAAATTATTTCTGTTTAATAAACTAATAAATGACCATTTATTTATCGATTAAAATTCCTGAAAAAATCTAATTATCTTGAAATTTACTAGAATATTTGAAATAAATTGTTAAAATTAAATCCCAATCTCAATCCCAATGAAACAAAATAAATAATACAAAATATACTGGCAAGCTCTACATCCCAATAAAGGTTCCTAAAAATTTCTAGATATCTTAAGAAAAGAAAACATTTAGAGCGACTGGTTAAAATTAAATCTAAACTTCAGGAAAATTCTTCTATTTTTATCTTTAGAAGGGTGAAGTATTCCCTTACTACTGATTTCGAGTAACTTTTTTATGATAAATTCCTATTCCATAAAGAATTCAAATAATTATTAATGATAATCAAAAAGTTCTACTATCAATGATACGCAAAATTCTTGTTAAAATTCATAAGGCCATATTGTTAAATTACAATTATATAGGTATAGAATTAATTAGAATTAGAATATAAATTTTTATTCAGTACATTTCTGTTTCAATGATACTGAGAAAGAACAAAGGCTATAGAGGAATAAACGAATTTTCTAGAAAAGATGGTGTCTAGAGAATGTGCATGGAAAAAAGAGATTTCATTGTTTGAAAAATCTAGGTTTCTTTGCTAGAAAAAATATGGTACATTTTTAGTAGAGTTGAAATTCATCATTCGCTTGAAGAAAAAAAATGGTTGGAAAATATTCATAAATAATGAAAAATTCTTTAAAACTAAAAGAATCCAAAAAGTTTAGAAATTTGCAAGAAAATATATCTAGGAAATTAAATTGTAAAAAAATTCTAGAACTTCGAAAGAAGATCCTTCTTGAAATTTAAAATATCATTGAAAAATTAAAAAAAAATATTTTATAAAATGGACAAAACCTATTAAATTGCAAAAATAATCACAATTTTTAAGACAAGTGTCTAGAAAATTCCTAACAAATAAGGCGAGATATACTGCTAAATTCTAGATATCTTAGGAAGTTCTTAGGATATATCTATAGGAAATGTGTTAGACAATTTGAAGTAAATGGTTAAAATTAAATCAAAAGAAAAATACAAACAAAATGGAACAATTAGGCAATTCAAGACATCTAGAGAAAAATTCCTGGAAAATTGAGAGATAAGAAAATTCTGATAAAATAAAATAAATTTGTAAACTATAGAAGTCTCCATAAAAGTTCCTACTAAATATCTTGAGAAAAGTTGCTATTTGAAGTAAATGGTTGAAATTAAACCTAAACTTTAGACATCTCGAGGAAAGGTCCTAGAAGATTCTAAATATTTCACAGAAAGTTGCTAGAAAGTTTGGCATGAAATGTTAAAATCAGATCCCATCTTCAGAAAAAAAACCTGTATAATTAATTAAAAAATGCTAGAAAATGATGAAGAAATAAATCAAATAAAACGAAGCCATTATTCAATGGCCAGTAGAAGAAATTTAATTAAACGTTGAAAATGTATCATCTTATTATGATAGTCACAATTTTCTTATACAATTTGAGACAGCTGGGTAAGAAAATGAAAAAAATGTAGCAAAATCTACACCAATCAATATTGCTCTACATAGGTATAGAATAATGTTTTGCAGAAAGTGTTTAAAGTATGAACACTTAACCAAGCATCTGGAAATAAGATATAGTCAAACATACCTTGGACATATTTATCATTCACGTCTTAAATTCGCTGCCAAGTGTATGATATAAATGTTGGCAGGAATTTGAAGTAAATCTAGCTCGGTTGTATGACTTATAAACTTTGATATAATAGAGAGCACTTCAAAAAATTATATGTGTAATAAGTTTTTGGATATACTAAAACATAAAGGAATACAATAAGGGTTGATACCTTCTCGGCTAACTAAATTTGTAGATACAGAGGCTTGTGGGCATGAGATCGAAGCTGCCAAAAGTTACAGTTAGTCCAGGCTGTGAACAAACAATGCAAGTGACTCAAGAAGAAATAGATATACTTAAAAAGACATTAAGGGATAATTAATAATCAAAAATAACGTTTAAACCTAGATGTGCTGAAAATACGGGCATATGTTAATGCAGAACAAGGGGAATATCATCACTTCTAAGCTTATAAGAATTAAACCCACAGAAGAAGTGCAAAAATATCTTACAGGCCATATCATATGAACTTTTTTTTGTCAAATTGAATCGATATTACCATAGACAATACAATATTCAATAATCAATTCTAAATTACTTGTTAAATATTAAAGTAAAAACACTTTTGAAAATTAAAAAAAAGTGTTTTTACTTTAATACTTAACAAGTGATATGAATTTTCAAAAAATAACGGCCTCATCAATTAATAAATTCTAAATTATATAAAAGATGATTTAAATGAATACTAATTTTTATTCTGTACATTTATGTTTCATAAATATCGAGAGAGAGACAAATTGCTGTCGTTCTTCGAACTAAATTTAGAAAATTAACAAAGACTGTAAAAGTGTAATTAAATTACAATTGACAATCACCAAATAGAATGAATAATTTACTTAAATTAAAAATACTCTCATAAAAACCCAACCTAAAAATTTGTGGTCATCATTAAATATGGCGAATAAGACACTGAAATAGATACATTGGTGTAATCTTAAGAACCAAATTTATTTGGACGCTTCGAAAAGTTAGTTAACTAAAGTTTGCTATTAAAGGTGTAATTAATTTACATTGGTGTTCATAAATTTAAAAAAAAATCATCTACCATCTAGTAATGAAATATTATTCTCATCAAAATGAAATGTGTATGGCAATCATCAAATGTGTTGTAAAAGAAGCTAAAAATAATTAGCTTTCAAAACTACCCTCTAGATTAATTTGACTGAACTGGAGCATAATCATTAGCATGATGAAAATAATATTTTCCAAAACCAATATCGATACTCTGGTATGTAGTTACAGTACAAGTATAATTCAGCCTAAAAGAATATTTAAAACATAACCATATTATGTAAATATAACTACACACTACTGAATGATAGGTCAAAATATTTTAAAGAAAGAAACAGTATAACAAACAGCTGAAATTGTTTATCGATCTACTTACTGGAAGATGATAGTTATCAAATTGTTTATAAAATTTCATATACTAATAGTATTCAAATTATTTATGGTTATATTATTCAAATTCTTTATATTAATATCAAAATACTTATTTGAGTTATCAAAGTGTATTAAGAAGTGGGTTCATTCATTTTTAATATTAAATTCATTGGCATAGTTGACAAGTTTAGATTAAATTATGTTTTCATTTTTAATACTATAAATATAAAACTAATGAATCATTTATGATTTTTTCAACCCCCTAAACTCTCATAACTTAGAATCCTACATAGAGATTTATGTATTTCTTCGCACAACTATTTTTCAAAATACTACCCCAAACCTACTCAAAATTCATGCTTTTATTACATTCACAAAACTTTCTTCAGAATTCCTTGAAATCCGTCCTACAATAACGTAAAAATGTTTCATTTTTTACAGCACCGCTCTAATAACGGTAAAAGTTGCACTAAAAAATATTTGCATTTTTTCACCCCCGTCCCCTTCCAAAAAAAAAATGTGGAACGTGCACCGACAAAAGCCTGTTTACCGAATCCATTTCCATCATAATCTCACAATAAAACAATAAAAGGGAATGTCGGTCACCCATTTTCTCCCCCTATATAAACACGGATCTATCTAGGCCGGGCCGTAAAAAAAATTAGGGCCCTAAACGGAGCAATGCACCCTGAAACACTTGCGGCTGCAGCACAATACTTTTACGATTAAGGGTTTATTGGGGCAATAAGGGCTTCTTAGGTGGGCCCGTCTAGGTAAATATGGGCCATCATAGAAACTGATACGTATTAATTTGGATAATGGTAACAATAAGTATAACAAGCTCGTGCTCCTCTTATGTGGGTAATCCGCTCACGTGTTATTATTCTTATTACCCACGATTTATATTTAACCATTAGCCTTATATGGACGGTGCACTGCTGCTACATCACTTGTTTTAATCCAATTACCCTTTAACTCAAGACCAATTTTGGCATCAGGCTAATTGCGATAGAATAACGATGCCTGGAAACGTAATCAGCGTCTTATAAAGATAACATTAACTACTTGACCACTGATATTGTCGTGAAGTTCATAATTTATAAACTGAACTAAATTACTTGTGTTATGATCTAATGTACCTCGAGTATATAAATATGAAATTATACCCCATAAATAAGAATGACTTATTATTTGAACACAATAAGGTAATATCGAAGTTGAAATTATTAATAATATCAAATTATTGATTATTGATATCAGCTACAGATCGGTTTCTATATATTTTGGATCACAGTTGAAGGTAGGAGTCATCTTAAAATCACTAATTGTAAAATCATAAAAGAGTAATGCAGTATTATTTGCTAATTAATAAAATTTAATGCCACTTTTGGTTTATTCTAAATATAGTATAAAAATATATAGAATCACGAATACAAATATATTTACTAAAAGAAAATTTCATTGGTTATCAATTAAGGATTAAGTGATTTGTTATTGTAGTAGTCTTAATAAGACTCATTTGTTGTAGATTTTACGAAAATATTTTCGTGTTTTTTCTATTTATTAAGGATTAAGGAAATTAAAAAAAAATATTTGTTGATACTAAGAAATCAATTAAGAGAGATAAACATCTTTATTGAAGATAGTTTATACTGCTTCTCTTTTTCTTCATTGGCCATCGAGCTAGAGTATTTCAATCCAAGAAATCAATTGATTATAATTTCTTAAACTAAAATATTAGTGATATGAAGGAGTTAAAATAATTATTTGCATAAAATTTAAATGTTTGACTTGATGTAGGTTTGAGTATTACAATAAATTTAACTCAATGAAAATACTTTAACTCCTTTATATCATTAATATTTTAGTAGTAGTTGTTTTAATTGTTAGCTGGAGTTTTTACACTATTGTGTAAAACATTAGTGCAGAAACGCTTATGGAGACTTATTTCCCTCATTATTAATTATCATTACTAATATTTTAGTTTAAGAAAACATAAACGCACATTCGACTTTGATTATATTGTTATTATTAATGAATAAATAAAGAAAAGCGTCTTTTCATTTTTAACTATCAATTTCCATATTTTATGGTGACATCATCTAGTATGTCTTATTAATTTTATTGTCGTAAATAATAAAATTAGAAATCGATTTGTTCTTCTAACAAATATAAATTTCGCAAAATTTCACTAGGTCACATTGGTCAGCATCAGGTTGCGATTTCTAATTTGAAGGTTTGCACACATAATAGGTCTAATAATAGAAAATATTATCTACAAACAGTTACTTAATTCAATATACCACATTGTAAAAATAAATATTGGTGATATGCAATAGTTCGACCGTATTTATGCCTGTGTGTGATCAAGATTAAATATTATTAGGTAAATTAAGTTGGTGGCAGAGGATAATAATTAGAGGGATTACGTTAAATCATCTTTGTTGGGGGTGAGGATAATAATTATTATACTGGTCTCGATTTTAAATCGCATGGATTAGAGGTAATATTTGATTTTGGATAATAATTAATGCACACTAGATTATAAAATGAGTCATTTTACGTTGGTCACTATTAATTTTTTAGCATTAAAATGCTATAAAGGGTTTTATGAAGTCTATCCGTAATTTTTATGGCTATAGTAAACTAAGTAGAGATATTCCTATTATCTATTACATTGGATCAATTTTTGTCAACACTGGTACTTTTTTGAGAATAAGAAATGTAGAAGTAACCGTAAATAGTCTTATATAAAATCAGCAAAATAAGGCAGTAATAGCCAAAATATTAATTAATGGTTAAGGCGTTCACTTCGTGATACATTTTGAATATATAGATGAAACACTTATTTTATTAAAGTAGCGAAAATATTGCCTAAAATAGCTAAAATCTACTACTGGTGAGGATATCATCATATAGTATTGAAGAACAATAGGTGAACTTCGTGAAGTCACCTGCTCTGAATTGTTAGAATATTTCTTTAGGTGGAAAAGTAAAGCAAAATAAATAAATAAATAAATAAAAGATAAGAGTAATTTACAATTAACAAGCAAAGACATATATTCAAATGTAAATTCTTATTATACCGAAGTGTGTTCAATCACATATGTTCAAAAATGAATTGCTTTCTAAAATTAATAGACAAAAATCTTTGTTACGTTTTTTCACAAATGTTTAAATTTCCACTAGGAGAATTTTTCATCTTCGACTATCTCTAATATATTTTGCTTCGACATTTATAATTAATTTATATTAATGAATCTAAATATCGTTTTCAAATTGCAGATTTAATTTCTCATGTATTACAGTTACCAAATCTTATTCAGCGATTAATAAGTCAGGCAAATCTCAACTCAATTCTTCTCAGAATATTATGATTCTTTCAACACAAATAAATTGATTTAAAAAAACAACATTAAAAAAATATATTGTTTCCTGTCAACAACATCCACGGACCGCTTTCGATCTATTTTGGATATCATCAGTGCTGTTGGAGACAGGAAAACAAGTTTTACTGTGTAGTATATAACTCTCCAGGTGAATTGTCAATCAAAATAGAGAAAATAGATGACATTTAAAAAAAGCTTGCTAGGAAAGAGTTTCTGTGAAAGCTAATAACTATTAAACAATTAAAATCGTTTAAAATAACGTTTAGAAATTGAACCTATAGTGTTTTTTTGAAAAAAAAAATATATTTTTGATTAAAAATTTTGGTCAAATTAATAAACGAACAACTGAAATAATAAATGAGAATCATTTGATATAGAAAGAAAAAAGAAATAGTCGAAAATTTTCTTAGGACATGGCAGGAAACTAACATTCAATACAAATGAAATTTTGCCAAAAGGGTTAAAAACAATTTGAAACATTTAAAATAATGATGGAAGGGATATATGAAAAATAGTTTTGAAAAAATATTTCAAACACAGTTAAAACATAATTTAAAATCTGTCGATATTATTATTTTTATAAATTATTATATTTTATCAGAAAAAAATTAAATTTTGTAAAAATAAATGAACAAAATAAATTAAAATCATTCCTTATACAAAAAGATAACAGCTGATATTTTTTAAAATATAGTTAGCAATTAATGCAAAAAAATAATTTTGAAAAAAAAAACCTTTAAGGAATGGTTGAGAAAACAATTTAAAATTTGCTTAAATAATATTTTTTTTGAGAGACTAATTGCAGTTAAAAAAAATTAAATTATCAGAAACAATATCGAAATTAAGAAACACTCGCTCGACAGGGATTGATGAAATTCCGGTAAAATTATTCAAAGAAACTGCAGATATCATTGCCCCTTATCTAACAAGTATCATTAACAGTTCTTTAATACAAGGGAAATTTCCTACATCTCTAAAACAATCATATGTGATACCAGTTCCAAAAAAAGGTGAGGAGACTATAGAAAACCATAGGCCTATTTGTTTGTTGTTTGTCCTTTCCAAAATAATCGAAATAATCATTTGCCAAAAAATAGTGTCTTTTCTTGACAAATTTAATATTTTAAACGACAAACAATACGGATTTCGCTCGGGCAGATCTACAGAAACCGCCACCGTAAATTTAATTCAGAGCACACTAAATATGCTGGAATTAAATAAAGAATGCTTCATTGTAATGTTTGACCTCAAAAAAGCATTCGATACAATAAATCACGATATATTACAAAAGAAACTATATAATATGGGCTTCCGTGATTACATGAACAGCTGGATTATGACATTTCTAAATAATAGGAAATATATTGTCAAATATAAAGATTCATTTTCTGATGAATATTTTCTTGACGTCGGAACACCTCAAGGGAGTAATTTAGGGCCACTTTTATTTTTAATATATGCTAACGACCTGCCAAATCATATTACTAATGGAGACGTTTTTATGTATGCTGATGATACTGCGGTATTAATATCAGCAAACAATTTGGATGAGGCAAAAGTAAAAGTTTACCAAATAATGTCAGAATTTAGCAAATGGTGTAAACAAAACAAATTAGTAATTAATTTCAATAAAACAGTAATAATGCATTTGTCAAACGTTTATAGTAAAAATACTAAATCAACATTTACGTTTAATGGTCATAAAATTGAAACTGTAAATTCAGCTAAATATTTGGGGTTAGTTATAGATAGCCATCTTCAATGGAATGATCACATTTAACACACCTGCTGCAAAATAAATAAATCATATTATCTAATCTCACGAATTAAGAATCAGTTTCATCAAGATTATATCATCAATATCTATTATGCTCTAGTTTACTCACACATTTCTTATAACATTTGCGTTTGGGGCCGATCCACCGAATTGAATAGATTATTTATATTACAAAAAAGAATTATTCGCTTAATGTTCAACTTAAAGTACACAGAAACTTGTAAACCTAAATTTATTCAATATAAAATATTAACACTCCCGTGCATTTATATCTCACATATTTTAAATTACATTCACTGTAATAAATCATTATTTCTAAAACATCGAGATATCCATAATTACACAACACGCAACAAGGAAAAAATAGTACCGTTTAAACATAAGCATACATTTTTTGAAAATTCACCTCATCAATCCGGAATTGATCTTTATAACAAACTTCCCCAATCTTGGTCAACACTCTCAAATAATAGATTTAAGTATAAATTAAAAGCATTTTTACAACAACAAGCATTCTATAGCATAAAAGACTTTAAAAACTATATTTTCTCTTAAAAGTGTCCAGTTGACTTTACCTTTATATGACTATGTTTTTAAATCGACTTAATTCTTATAGTACTAATTTATTTTATTGATTTTTCTCTTTTGAATTTTGTATTATGGATTACTCCATTTTGTGTCTAATTTACATTTTATCTTATGTGTCTATTTATTTATGTATTGTATTGACTTGTCTAATATTGTAAATCAACAATGTAATAGATCAATAAATTTCAATTCAATTCAATTCAATTCAATTGAAAATTTGGTAAAATTTGGAATTATAAGGATTAAATTGAAAAAAAAGATTTAGAAAATGTATTATAAATGTGCTTAATACAATTGAAAACTAACTGATACAATAAAGTCGTACCACAAATAAAGTGAAAAGTTAATTTAGAAATACTATCGAAAATTTTGTTAAAGAGGTTGAAAACTGAGTTTATAACAAAGATTTATTTTTTTACGTTGTTTTACAAAAATTTGCTTAAAAACTATTTTGGAAGAATAGCAAACTAGTTAAAAACAAGATTTTTTTTTACTTTGGTGAAGAAAAACATTTGTTTTGTTTATTATTGTGTCATTTATTTTCAGTTTCTTGACGTTTTCAAACTTTAAACTTTAAAAAGCGACAAATGTTTTTCTTAACCAATTTTCATATCTGGTTCCATCAAAGTGTACCGTAATAAGTATTAACTACTTTTCTTAATTTTACTAAAAAAGACATCAAAAATTCACTAATAAAACAGACGAAAAGAATTATTAAATTACTTGAAATTATGAGAGGTAAAATAAATGATTTTCAATAACCAACAGTTATAATTTTCAAAATACGTGCAAATTAATAAAAAAAGGAATAATACAAGTAAGACAGTTTTAAAAATAGTTAAAAACCAAAATTCTTCAAGAAAAATAAAAACATAAAAAATTACTAAAAGACTAATTTTCCTTTATTAGTCTTTTTTTAAATATGTTAGAACAACAAGAGTTAATATCCTTTAAACAAAATTGAAATATTTGGAAGAAATAAATGAACCAATGAAAAATTGAATACACAGTAATAATTAAGCAAAATTGAATTTTGAATTATTTTCAAAATTTAGCTGGAAACTAAGATTGAATAAAAAAATGGTTTTATAAAAAATAGTTTAAAATCATACCTACAAATCAAAATAAATAATTGCCTCTCATTCACATTTTATCCCAACTAAGGTCTCTCTCAAGGCTCTCCCTTATCTCGTTTGCGTTACAACATCTATTGCCATGATCTCTATAATCCCAATAATTTTTTTTTCGACCCCTCAAAATACATGCTTCAGTTTGCGGAATATACCGTACTAATAGGCTACTCCTACTTTCTTAATAATGTTATGTACTTCCTTAAGCAGCTACTAGACTCCATCATATAATTATTTAAAACATTGAGGATCTCTCTTAATCCTACTAAAACCCAAATTTTAAACCCATTTCACCGAATTTCTCCACGTCATTAAAAAATAACAAAAAAGATCCATGCTGCTCCCACCTTCCCACCTGCAGATATGTAGGAATACCAGTAGATCACAAATTTACATTTAAATCTCACACCCAAATAAAGGACAAGGTCTCAGCAAGGGCAAAACATTTCAGAGGTCTTACCTACAAGACCGAGGGCATAACAACATCAAATGCAGACAAAATATACAAAGCCATATGCCAGCCCTTGCTGGAATACGGTCCAATCTTCCATTCCCAGTTTACACCATCAACCATCAAAATCATTTCAGTAGCTAAACTCACTAAACTCCGTCACCCAAATAATCCTCTCCATAATCCATCAAATGCACTCCTTTAGGAATCCAAAAATATCATCCCTATCCACTAAAATAGCTTCCAATCCATCTAACTTGACCATCCTTAAAAAATAGTGTACTCGTCGAAACCCCCTTATCCCCCTGAAATTTAAACACCCCACAGAATCTCTATTCGAGAAAAAAAGCCTGTAGAAACAACAAGTAACTTGTCAATCAACAAACATTTATATTATGGGCAGAAAGACCAACGGGTCGATAGCCCATTTAGATAATATATATATTATAATTTCCAATTTTCTACAATTTATTTAAAGAACATTAGAAACCAAGACAATTGGATTGAACCAGTTATTTTAATTTATCCATATTTGAAATTATGGTAAAACATGCTGAAGAATTAAAAGAAATAAGATCGTTTGATATTAGCAATTTTTTTAAATTATTATAATTAAAAAAACAGTTACAAATGTGAATTTGAAATTAGAAGTAAGAAAACAATTGAAGATTTACTTGCACTTATGTTGTTGTCTTCTTAACTACTAACTGCTTTCAATTATATTTTAATCGTTTTTTGTTTCTGTTTTTGTCTTCAATATCAATCATCTCTGTAATATTCAACTGTTTTTTATTTGTTTCCTCAACTTTTTTGTCTATTATACTTAAAGATGTATTTATTTATTTCAGAATTTCACAATAATTTACATAATGTATATAAATGTATTGTTATCTTCTTCCCTTCGTCCTCACCTCGAGGTTTGTGGGGTGTTTCCATTTCGGGCTAACGGTGTTGAGGGATGTTCTTATTTTTCTCATGTTGATGATTTTGTTTTCTCAATTTAAAATGTATTTTGCTAATATTAACTTTTTGTTGTTGTAGTTTTATTGAACTCAAGACAGTGTTTTGATAATGTGTACATAGTTTAGTTGTTTTTTTATTATTCCCTGTCAACAACAGCCACGGACCGGTTTCGATCTATTTTGGATCTCATCATTGTAAGTAGCTATTCACTCAAACAGGGATCTAGTGCAACGCTTAGACATTAGATACTCCTTTATGTTAATATCTTGAATGACGACTTTTTGTTGACTTTTTTATTAATACTCTTATTTTTAGCAATAATCACCTGTTTTGTTTCAAAATGGATTGTTTTTTTAATATAATAAGAAAGTGAGTAGTTCAGTCAAAGCACTATGATTTAAATTTTCCAGAAATTTGCGTTAAGAAGCAGTTGAAAACTTTCCAAACAAGGTAATTTAAAATTTGCTTCAAACAATTATATTAATTTGTCACTTTAAAAATATTTTAAAAAGGGTGCTCATGTTTTGTTTCTTCAATAGTAATAGCTATTTATATATTCTTCATTTTATTGTTTTTATATACATATTATCAATCTTGTTCAGTTAAATTTAAATGTTTTTAAATATATATACTTATTTTTGTTTTACTTCTTTAGATAATTTATAAACTTTCTACTAAATAACGTGACTACAGTACAATTTTATTTACGAGAATTTTTCATCATTTTATGCCCGAAATTTCTAATTGACTGAATTTTCTTGAAAAATTTAAATATTGGTTATTATTTGACATGTCATCCACAAAATTGTGGCTAAGTTATGAATAAAAAATGTGAATTTGAATTTGAAGTCTTTTGATAAGTGTAAACATATTATTCTCTTATTTTTTCAATTTAATTTTTTACGATAAGGCTTGTTTTGTTTGATTTACAATTGTTACAGTTATTGGTAAATTTGTTTAATATCAACTGCTTTTTTTGTTATAAAATGAAATGATTAGTTCAGAGAAAGTACTATGATGTCCACACATTTTATTGAAAAATTTTAAAATGGCATTAAGAGATCTAAAAACGGAAAAAATCAAAAAATGTTTACGATTGCGGTGCTTTCTCGTAATTCATACTGGATGAAACAGTAAAAGAAATGACCTATAGTTCGTTGTGGAAAACATTCTTCTAGCTAGCTCTTGCTGGCGAAATTATTTGTATGTTATGTAAACTGTCTTATTCATCTTGAATTATATTTATAAGACAAGTTTGATAAAGCACCAATAAATAAGTAAACCAAAATCGTTTTATTATTAATTTGCAAAAAAACGCCTTCTCTTTACATCGTTTTAATTCATTCACATAGTTTTTTTTAATTTGAGGCTAATCAATTAAATAATTGTGTTTCTTGTTCACATATTTATTGATTTTATTCTAGTTGTCATTTTCTACCCTTATTTAGTTTACTGTATGTTTTTTTTTCAAAATTAAAATCCTAATTAAATGCAAAATATACAGGGTGAGTTTTTTTCGATGTTCTCTATGGGCATCTCAGAAACTATAAGAGATAGAGAAACGGTTAACTAGGGAAAGAAGTGTAGATTTACGACACGAATAAAATTCCACTTTCAAAGTTTTCAAAAAGTTAAGGGTAACTAGATATTTTGAAAAAAGTAAATAGTGCCAATTTTTTCAAATCAATATATCTCGGTTATTATAACAGATAGAAAAAAACTGTAAATGACAAAGTCTTAGATAATTTTATGTAGATTAATAAAAAATAATTAGAAATTTTTTATCGCCATTATTTTCCGAGATATGACGCAAACTTACATTTTTTAAAATAGAAACCATAGTTGGCTATCGCCTCATTCAAAAGGTATTTTTTTCTCTTTAATCCAATATGACATACGACATACTTATTTCTAAAAATAAGCGAGTTATAGTCATTTTAAATTTTATTATAAATAAAAAACGGGTAGCCATAAAAAAGATGAAAGTAATACAATTGAAGTTGTTTATAATAATAGCAATATTGTAATTATTAGTTCTACAAAGTTAAATAAAAATGAAAAACCTGCATAAGAATAATAATTTTGTAATTATCAAATGGCCTTCTGTATGTGGTATAAACCCATTTGTCAAGAGGATAATACTTTTCTTATAAAAATATTATGAACAGATGAATCGCGATTCACTAATTGTGGTATTTTTAATCGCCACAATGAACATAGATGAACTTAAGAGAATCCACGAGAAGTTTCACAGAGAAAACTACAAATTAAATTTGGGTTTAATCCATGGTGTGTTTGGATTAATAATTCTCGGTCCATATATTTTTGAAAGCTCACTAAGTGAAAATGATTACTTTCAGTTTCTTCAGAAAACATTTGAAGATACGCTCGAGTATTTAAATTTATCATTACAAGCAAGATTGAAATGGTTTCAATATGACGGTGCTCCACCTCATAACATGTTGGCTTTACAAATTATTTAAATGATGCTTTTCCTAACTCATAAGTGGGAAGAAATAAACCAATCCCAGGGCCACCTAGATCTCCCGATCTGAGCGTTTTAGAATTTTTTCTGTGGGGTTATGTAAAAAACAGTATATGAAAAATCATATCAATCTGTGGAGGATCATAAACTAGTTGTTATTGAAACATTTAATTCAATTTACATGAGAATAGTCAAAAAGCCATAAATTCAATTTTAAAAAGATATAATTTATGTCATAATAGTATTAATAGTGGACTCTTTGACCATTTTTTTTTAATATTAAAATTTCTCTCCCATTGATATATTGATAATTACATAATTACTTTATGCTGTTGTTTCATTTTGGTTTATCTCTGTAAAACTAATAATTACAATATTGCTAATATTATAAATAACTTCAATTGTTTTACTTTCACATTTTTTATTTATAATAAAATTTAAAATGACTATAACTCACTCAATTTTAGAAATAACTATGTCGTATGCTATATTGGATTAAAGAGAAAAAAATTACCTTTTGAACGAGGTCACAGCCAACTATGGTTTCCATTTTAAAAAATGTAAGTTTGCGTCATATCTCGGAAAATAATGTGATAAAAATTTTCTGATTATTTTTTATTAATCTGCATAAAATTATCTAAAACTTTGTCCTTTACAGTTTTTTTCTATCTGTTATAATAACCGAAATATATTGATTTGAAAAAATGGACACTTTTTACTTTTTTCAAAATATCTAGTTACCCTTGACTTTTTTGAAAACTTTGAAAGTGGAATTTTATTCGTCTCGTAAATCTACACTCACTTCTTTCCCCATTTAACCGTTTCTCTATCTCTTATAGTTTCGGAGATCCCCATAGAGAACAACATAGAAAAAAACTCACCGTGTTTATTGTTTGGATTATAATTAGCTCGCCTTTAGTACTTGAAATAAAGTTAACACTCTTTTTAAAATTATAATTTGATTTATCAGATGGATTTTAGTTTCCATAAGTTGAAAATTGTTTGTTGCGCTACTTTTTTTTAGACTTTCATTCTCAATGAGTAGGGCTATTAACCGCCTCGTTTAATTCTTCTAAAGAATTGATTTAGTCTATGAAAATATGTCGTTGATGAGATTAACCGTTTTATAAGCAAGCATACTATACTCGTATAGGAAAATACGCTTATAATCATAAACTACAATGCGGATTTTCCAGCAAGTAAAACGTTACAATAAAATTGGTTGGGCTATTCCATATGTTTAAACACAACTATTTCATTCAAATTAAGGAATTTTCGACCTAATTCAATCTCAAAGTTTACCTTAACTAAACAATTTAATTGCTTTTATTATAAGAATAAATCAGATCACAACATAAAACTCATGTAATTTCTTTCTTTCTAGCTGACATCTGAAAAAAAAATAATATAACTGTAGATATCATATTCCCTTATTTATATTTGTGAAATTGCCAATAATAATAATAATATTAATATATATTTACCTCCGAAGAAATGTATCTATTTACTGGGTAAAATTACCTTTAAATTCAAATAAGGAAACAGTGATATATTAAATAACAGTGCTAAAATCATTAGAAAATTGATTTACTACATAAATGCAAATAATTTGATGTAAACAATTTTTATTATACCTATTTAAATTGCTATAGAACGTACAGTACATTCAAGAATGTATTCTTGTGGTCAGAGCAACTACTGAAAATTGAACCAGGTATAATGTCCCTAATTATTATAATAGGTGCAATAAAAGTATCATTTAACCACAGATTAGGGCACCCTAACGATTTCCCCAATTACACAAAACGGATTAACCCGAAATGAATGCAAATCCTTTTGGGGTCCTTCCTGGAACCGGGCGTGGAGATCTCAACGCCAGCAAGCGGCGCGAACCCAACACGGCCGTCACCTGCTTCTTTCAGCAAACAAACAGACTGATTATTTTCTAAATGTTCACAGAAAATTAATCGCGATTGTTTACAGTAGCGCGGTGTATTGTTTTCACTTTTATTTCGGTTCCCACATTTAACTCTCCACGCTTTGGCATTGAACTAAATAAAATTACGTTACGCGACGCGTGCTCTTCTTAGAATGCAGCAACACCCACGATCCTTAAGAAATATTAATTAAAACAATAAAACCACCATTGTTATTAATGTGAATATATATAGATGATCTACATATCATATTGTTTGGAACGTAACGCGCGCCCAATTAATATTCATAACTGCGTTTTTATTTAATTGTTACAAATCGCTCGGCTGTTTTGAAACGAAACATCGCCGAAGGACGATGGTACGTTGGATGTTTGTTTTTGGAATTGGCTGACCTAAAAAATGGGATCCATCCGATTTGCCTGGTTCGATGTATTTTGTTTTGTAATTAGTGCGTTGCACAATCGGCGATGACTAACGCCGCCGCTTATCTTAATTAGACTGTGTTTAATTGAAAAAGTCTGTCATCCTTCGGGTATCGTACAATTGCCCTTATTTCCGTTGCAAAATCGCTAGAAACCGAGCTGATATGAAAATTGAAAAGGAAAGTTGTTTATCGTTTTCTTCACGTAATAAATCTATTGTATACACATGAACAACATTACGTTTAACACTTATAATATATTAGTCTTTAAATGATATTTTTAAGTATGTGTAAATAATAACTAAAGGTTGAAACAGTTCTGTAGTTAATTTATAGATTTATGTTCAAACAAAAGGTTTCAATAATAAAGATTATTTTAATCGGCACAAAATTAAATTCAAATAGTCATATTGCATAAATATTCTTCCTTTATTTAAATTAAATAGATTAAAATTAAAACAAAAACTTAATGGGTTTATATTATTAAAAGTATTACAAATTTTATAGGCAAATAGTTTCGTAATAATTATTAATTTATTTTACCACTATATTTTAGAATTACACACTGACTATAGTTTCCTCTATAAGCTTCTTTACTTCTAGTTTGATTTTGACTAGCTTATAATTCTAAAAAGAAATATAGTGGTAAAACCAAGTTATCGTGTTTTAATTACAATTCATTCAAGATGTACCACAAAATAAATACATCTAACATCAAATATTTAATAAGTCATTTATATATAGAATAATCTTTATTGGGACATATTTACAATACATAATAACATTTAACATACAAATAAATAAATAGTGTTAGTCCGTCTGGGCTATAGACCTGAGGTTTTTCTGCCCTTAAGTCATTTATTTTATCCATTTTTTCTATTTCACACGTATCTATAAAATTTCTAACATTTTTGCATTGATATATAAAACAATAGGATGATTAACCACACTAAATAATAATTCAATTTTAATACTTTATATTGCATTATAGTTGTAATCATCCTATTGTTTTAATATATCAAAACACAAATGTTAAAAAATTTTCTAAAATCATTTAGCAACAATTAATATTTACATGTTTACAAAATAGCTGACATTTACAAATGAAACTACAATATTCATGTTATTTATTTTTTTTCATAATGAATTCTATTGGTGTATGATTAGTTGCCATTAACACACATGTACACTTATTAATCTTCATGTTGTTTGACGAGCATGAATACACTTTTTTTTATTAATAAACAACACTCGGATGACCGAATGCTTTTATAAAAAGAAGGGAAACATTGCAAACGAGGTCTTTTCTACGAATAAAACATCCGACGAGGACCTTGAAATGTAAATAGGAGGAGATTCTTTTGATTAGCACGCGCTATAAAAATCAATTGAGCGATTATGATATCACTGCAAATTATAATCGTATTCATATTTACCACGATGGTATGTGTACGTAATTTTGTTTAATGGTATAAAAAATATCAAGACGTCGAGCTCAAGACGGACGGCCGGTGCACACGCAATAAGAGGTGCTGCTGAAGGATCTTAGCGGGTTGCCTAACGAATAAGGCGTAGAAGTGTACACTAAAGATGAGAAAATACACGTTTTTAGTCAAATAAGCTACATGAAGTGCAATTTAGAGCAATTTCTTTATTTCGTTAATTAATAAGTCCATTTAAACAGCTGTTACATTGTAAAATTATGAATTTTAACAGAATAAATATATAATAATAGATATATTATAAATGTATTATTTATATTATAAGTAAAATATAATATTTTCCGTGAATATTTCTTCTGAATGTTCTTCAAGAGTTTTGGAATGTTCTACTTGGTTTTCTCGGCATTTTCCAGTAATTTTCCTTCTAAACTGAAATTTTCTTTTATTAAACTTCTCCAAGTTTATAAAATTTTTAAATTTTTTTCTAAGTTGCATGGTTGTTTTATGAGGGTTCTATTTATTTAAATGTTTTATCATGCTATGCATTCTTTTAGTGACATTTCTTGCCAGAATTTTTTGAAAGTGTGTAAAATATTTTAGTACATTCTAAATTACGCAAATATTTTGATTGTACCAGATTTTCTGATTTTTCTTTTCATTTTTCATAAATATTACTTAATGAATGTTTCCTTACTGCATTTCTAAATTGTATTAATTTTCTTTTATGGTCATAGAATTTCCTAGTTTATTTTATCGTAATTTTCTAGCAATGCTTCTTCTAAACTGAATAATTTATTCTTTCAAGAGTTTTTCAAGAATTCAACAACTTCTTTCCTAAACCATAATTTTCTTAAAGAATTTTTTTTTCCAAATTACTTTTTCAGTAATTTTCATCATTTTCTTGAATGATTGTAACATTATTCAGTGTCTTCTCTAAATTTAAAGAATTATTTATATTTTTTTCTTATAAATTGCGTGAATGTTCTTCTGTGGTTTTAAACATTTCATATATTATACAAGAAATATATATGACATGATATTCATACTGAATTATTTGAATAATTTTCAAGGTTTCGGTTCGGTCATCTTATTTTCAAATTTTGGAAATTTTCTTATAATTTTGTTCTCAATTTTCTAAGAATTCCTCCTCTAAATTTATAGAGTTTTCCATTAATTTTTCTTTAAAATCGTAAGAGTATTTTTTTAGTTAAAATTTTCTTCAAGTGTTCTTGAGCTTTTAGCACATTTTATATTTATAAGTTTATAAAATTTTAAATATATTACATGTCTATTTTTTAAGGATTCTAGAATCATTTAGTAATTTTAATTTCATTATCAAAAATTTTCATATATCGGAATTTCTAAATGACCACAATTTTCTTGAAGCGTTTTAAAAGTTTTCAGTAGCTTCTCCAAATTTATAGATTCTTCTAAAAATCTAAAATTTTCTGCTAATATTCTTGCCTTTTTAGAACATCTCATTATTTATATTATAAATTTTTTCAGCAAACTTTAAAATTAAGAATTTTTTAAATGTTCATGAATTTTTTTACTTTTACTATTTTTTACATTTAAACAAAAATATTTCTTCCAATTTACGTCTGTAGTTTTCAAAAATTCTTTCTTTGAAGCTAAAATTTTCTGCAAGGGTTCTTAAATGATTTAACTTCTTCTTTAGGTTTATAAAGTTTTCAAATTTTTATCTAAATAATGTGACTGTTCTTAAAGAGTTTCAATTATCTTCTACATTGCATGGATGTTCTTCCAAAGTCTTATGATTTTCTACATTTTTCTCAGTATTTTTTCTCTTAAACTGAAATTTTCTTCAAAAGTTCTTGAATTTTCTAGCAAACTCTAATAAAATTCTAATTTTCACTTAAATTCTTCAAGGGTTCAAGGTTCATTTTTCGAAAAATGTTCATCTTTTTATGCTTTATTTTTATCATAATTTCTAAATTGTCAAAAGTTTCTTGGGGTGTTGTAAAATTTTTCAGTACTCTCTCTAAGTTTATAGAATTTTCAATATTTTTCTCTCTAAATTACTAGAATGTTCTTCATTATTTGATCATTTCATTATTTATTTTAAAAGATTATTGAAAATTGTAACTTTTAAGAAATTTCCAACTTCTCCTTTCAAAAAATAAATTGGTAGATTTAGTAACGTGAAGATTAAATTAATTTGACGAATAAAGCACTAATAATATTTCTTCATACACTAAGTGCTAATCCATTGATAATTGTCACTTTGTGTCTGAAACGTACATTTGGTAATTCAAAAAGTGCGAAGAAAGATGATTAGTGCTTTATTCGTCAAATTCTCCTTTCAATTTTTTGATTTACCAAAAATACTTTTTAAGTAATTTGTTTTCAAAAATTCTTCAAGAATTTTCTTTAAGAGTTCTTATTTATTTCTCAGAAAACTTCTCTAAGTATTTAATTTCTAAATTATGCATAATTTAATTGAAATGTCTAAATTACCAGAAAATAAGTTTTCTAAGATTTATAAAATTGTCCATATTTTCTTGTTCTGAATTACATGAATGATTTTCGTGAGTTCTAATATTTTTATTTATTTAGAGGAAATATATGTTTCATCAATATTAGTTATAAATTTTTGGAGAGTTCCAGAATTTTTTACTTTTAGAAAACTCGCCATTATTCCTTTCTTAAACTTTTATAAACTTAAAAAAATTTCCATAATTTTTCTTCTAAATTATGAGAAAGTTCTTGAGCTTTTAGCACATTTTATATTTATAAGTTTATAAAATTTTAAATATATTACATGTCTATTCTTTAAGGATTCTAGAATCATTTAGTAATTTTAATTTCATTATCAAAAATTTTCATATATCGGAATTTCTAAATTTTCTTGAAGTGTTTTAAAAGTTTTCAGTAGCTCCTTCAAATTTATAGATTTTTCCGTATTTTTTGTTAGGGGTTCTAAAATTTACTGCTAATGTTCTTGCCTTTTTAGAACATCTCATTATTTATATTATAAAATTTTTTCAGCAAACTTTAAAATTGCAAGAATTTTTTAAATGTTCATGAAGTTTTTTACTTTTACTATTTTTTTTACATTGAAACAAAAATATTTCTTCCAATTTACGTCTGTAGTTTTCAAAAATTCTTTCTTTGAAACTAAAATTTTCTGCATGGGTTCTTAAATGATTTAACTTCTCCTTTAGGTTTATAAAGTTTTCAAATTTTTATCTAAATAATGTGACTGTTCTTAAAGAGTTTCAATTATCTGCTAAATTGCATGGATGATCTTCCAAAGCCTTAGGATTTCCTACATTTTCCTCAGTATTTTTTTCTCTTAAACTGAAATTTTCTTCAAAAGTTCTTGAATTATCTAGCAACCTCTAATAAAATTCTAATTTTCACATAAACTCTTCAAGGGTTCTAGAATCGCTTTCATTTTTCGAAAAATTTTCATCATTTTATGCCTTATTCTGTCAGAATTTCTAAATTGTCAAAAGTTTCTTGGGAAATTGTAAAATTTGTAAGTTCATAGAGTTTTCAATATTTTCCTCTCTAAATTACTAGAATGTTCCTCATTTTTTGATCATTTCATTATTTATTTTATAAGATTTTTCAAAATTGCAACTTTTAAGATATTCCAAATTTTTCCTTTCAAAAAATAAATTGGTTGGTTGAGTTACGCGAAGATTAAATTAATTTGGCGAATAAAAGACTAATAATATTTCTTTATACACTAAGTGCTAATCCATTGATAATGGTCACTTTTTGTCTGAAATGTACATTTGGTAATTCAAAAAGTGCGAAGAAAGATTATTAGTGCTTTATTCGTCAAATTCTCCTTTCAATTTTTTGATTTAAACAAAAATATTTTTTATGTAATTGGTTTTAGAAAATTGTTCAAAAATTTCCTTTAAGAGTTCTTAATTTTTTTAGAAAACTTCTCCTCTAAATTTTTAATTTCTAAATAATGCCTAATTTAATTGTAATGTCTATACTACCTGAAATATTTATAATATAATAATTTAATTAATTATGGCGGGTAATGATAACTGCTTGTCCGAAAAAACCGAATACTATAAGTGCTGCAGTGATAAATTATGCAAAAGTGTTGTGTGCATAAAGTGTGGAACTTTCTTCCATCGTGGATGTGTCAAAAAATACAACAAGGTACACATTATTGATAATAATAGAATCATTTGTTGTAACCTCAAAGATTCTAAGCAAAGTGAATATAGTAAGGAAGTGCTATTGGAAGAAAATCGAGCCCTGAAAAGAGAAATAGAACTTCTAAAGATCATTATACAAGAAAAGGATGAAAAGGACTTGTTGCAAAAGATAAACATTGATTTACTAACAGAAAAATTAAAGACCGAACACAAGCCATCTAGCGCGAATTCAAGGAATAAAATATTATTAAGTGAGACAGTTCGCGACATCTCTACCGAAGAAACAAAAATTCAACCAAAATACAAATTACGATCACTATCAGTCAATGATTCAGAAAAAGAAAACATCGTGAATCAAATGCAGAAAGATAAGCGCGGAGACGAAAAACTGGACAAATCGACAGTCCAAAATACAGATAAGAAAATTACTCCAGAAATTACAATTCATGATAGTATAAACAGCATAAATTTTAAACAAAAACAAAATATTATAGGCGAATCCGCAAAAAAATCTATAAATATAAACAAACACGCTATATTAGGAAACGCGACTGGATCAGGACTAGAAATTGAAAGAAAAGCTACCTTCCATGTCTGTAAATTAAACCCAGATGCAACTACACAACAGTTGATATCTTACTTACAAGAAAAGGGAATAAGTGATGTTAACTGCACTAAATTAATATCAAAAACACCATCAGAATACTCAAGTTTTAAGGTCTCGGCGCCAATACAACAATTAGAAGCATTACGAGATCCGAATAATTGGCCTAAAGGGGCAAGAGTTACACGTTTTTTTCAACGTCTACTGAAACAATCGATGTTAACTTAACACAAAATTCAACAAAAAATATAAATAGTGAAACAATTTCTTTAATACACCTTAACATAAGGTCTATTTATAATAAAACACTCAAATTAAATCAAATGCTACACCAGCATAATGACTGTAACATACTTACGTTATCTGAACATTGGCAAACTAAAGAAAACCTGGTAAAATTTAATATTGAAAACTATTTATTAACATCATCGTTCTCGCGACCAGAACATCAAACCCGTGATACAGCCTATGGTGGCACCGCAGTGTATGTGCGTAAGGGAACTCAATGGCGAGCCAGACAGGACATCAACAACTTAGCAATAGTAGGATCATTTGAATGTGCTGCAGTCGAAGTGACAGTGAAATACAAACAAAAGTATGTGTGCGTTGTAATATATCGCTCCCCGTGTAAAAGTAATATTAGACATTTCTTTGAAAACATGGAGTTGCTATTAAATAAATTACTAAAAGAAAAAGCAAACTATATTATTAGCGGAGATTTTAACATTGATATCAGTGAATGTTCTCCAGAGTCTTTTGAACTGGTATCAATGCTACAGTCATTTAATGCAACAGCAACAATACAAACACCAACACGGATTACAAGTCAAAGTGAATCTGTAATTGATAACATAATTACCAATATAAAGCAAGATTATCGGACCAGTGTATTTGAAGCACATATGTCCGATCATTTTGCTCAACAATTGTCATGGACTATTTATTTCGAGACTGAAAAATCAAAAAACTGTGAAAAACGAAATTATAGTGAAAAAAATATTAATGATTTTGTGAATAAATTAAAATTTGTACAAGATTATAAATTTAATGCAAAAAACGTAAATGTAAGTTGGAATAACTTTCTCAGCATTATAAATACCTCTCTAGATAATGCTTGTCCAAAACGAATAATAATTAACAGGTATCACAAAAAAAAAGTGTATTGTTCTCCTGATACTGTTTATCTTAAACAACTACTGGATTACTTTTCAGTCGTAAAAAACTATAATGAAGAAGCGAAAATTATTTACAGCAATTTAAATAAAGAATACAATTCAATATTACAAAGAGAGAAAAAAGATAGTATGGCGTACACTATTTTGAATAGTGATAATAAAAGTAAATCGACATGGTCAGCAGTAAATAAGTACTTAGGTAAGAAAAATAATGTTAATAATATAAATCTATTAGAGGGAAAAATTAATGAAGTAAATAACTATTTTGCAAATATTTCAGAATCATTTAATACAAGTTCTCTTAAATACCAATGCAATATAAATTATAATGAAAAAACACTGTTTTTAAAACCCACATCCTGTTCTGAGGTGTATAATATTATTATGGCACTTAAAAATAAATCGTCAACAGGATATGATGAAATAAATGCCAAAATAATAAAAGCGGCTGCATACGAAATAGTAGTACCTCTAACGAATTTAATAAATCAAATTCTTGAAACTGGAATATTTCCAGAATGCCTAAAACTAGGAATTATAGTTCCAATTTATAAACAAGGAGATGCGGCAGTGGAGAGTAATTATAGACCAATCATGTTACTATCTGTTTTCTCAAAAATTGTAGAAAATATCATAGCATCACGAATTACAGATTTCTTTAACAATTGTAAATTATTTGATACTTCCCAACATGGATTTCAAAAAAAAACGCTCAACAAATACAGCAGTATTTGATTTTACAGATTATGTTGTCAGTGCATTGGATGGGGGAAGGATTCCATTAGGAATCCTCCTAGATTTTTCAAAGGCATTTGATACAATGAATCATTCAATTTTGTTACAGAAATTAGAGCGCTATGGCATAAGGGGAGTTAGTCATAATCTGATAAGATCATACCTACAAAATAGAGGACAACAAGTAAAAATTAATGGTTCTAAGTCAGACATATTATTCACAAATAGTGGTGTTCCGCAGGGGAGTATACTTGGACCTCTACTATTTGTGATTTTTATAAATGACATTTTTAGCGAGCTGGCATTCGATGGAAGAAAATCAGTTTCGTATGCAGATGATATAAGTGTATTAAACTCTAACTGTTGCTTAAAAACACTTATCTCTGAGGCTAATACCGTTTTTAAAATAGCACAGAAGTGGATTTTAAATAACAAAATGATACTCAATAAAGAAAAAACCAAAGTAATTATTTTTAAAACTCAAAACATGAAATTTGATCTCAACTCTGTAGAACTTTGTAATACAAACTTTGACGTCAGTGAACATGAAAAGCTTTTGGGAATACATATAGACTCAAAATTAAACTGGTATACCCACTGTGAAAAGTTAACATCTAAATTAAACTCAGTGTGTTATACTCTTAGAATTCTCAAAAACGTGTTTGATGATAATACCTTAAAACATATTTATACAGCTAATTTTGAGTCTCTTATGCGATACGGTATCATGTATTACGGAAGTAGTAGCCATGTAGATAAAATATTTTTAGTACAAAAGAAAGCACTAAGAATACTTTTAAACCTGAAACACAAGGCATCGTGCAGAACACATTTCAAAAAAGCTGGTCTACTCACAACGTACAGTATTTATGTATATGAAATTTTAATATTTAATTACAAACATAAAGATAAATTTATACAGTATCAGACAGAACATACATATAGCACTAGACAATCAAACATTTATATGTATCCGACGCATAGATTATCTCTGTTTGAAAAATCATCAAAATATTGCGCTCTGCGATATTTTAATAAGCTACCTGCTGATATAAAAAATATAACTAGTTTCAAAATGTTTAAATCTAGATTAAAACAATATTTATTAGATAAGGAATTATACTCAATAAGTGACTTGTAAAATCGTGTAGCTGTAACATATTTATTTTAAAAGTAGAATTAACATTTATTTATTATCAGTTAAGTACTCTCTTTCCATATGTACATGCTTTTTTGACAATACTTGTGTGAACATTAATATGTATAAGTCATGTATTAATTTGTATTTCACTTCAAGAATAAAGAATTATTATTATTAATATAAGTTTTCTAAGATTTATAAAATTTTCCAAAAAAATTGCAAGAATTTCTTCAAATATTCAAGAATTCTCCAACTTCTTTTTTCAATTTTTAGATCTAATCAAAAATATTTCTTTTAAATTACATGAATGTTTTCAAAAAATGTATTTCTAAACCAGAATATTCTTTGAGGTTTTTAAAAATTTTATAAAACTTTTTCTCCAAATTTATAATTTTTTTTTTTAAATTGGGTCACTGTTTTTAAGTGTTTTTGAATCTTCTAGAAATTTTACATATTTGTATACTTTATTTTATCAGAACTTCCAAACTACTAGAAGCTTTTTCAGTAACTTCTCTAAATTTATCAAATTTTCTATATTTACCTGTTTCATTTTTCAGCAACTTCTTTAAATTTATAAAGTTTTCCATATTTTCTTCTTCAAAATTACGCAAATGTTATTCTGGCAGTTTTCTTTCATTTTTGATCTCTTCTCATTTTTTATGTTATACGAATTTTCTAGCCAACTCCTTTAAAAATTGCAAGAATTTACTTACTATTCAAAAATTCTCCAACTTCTTTTTTAAATATTTAGACCGAATCAAAAATATTTCTTCTAAATTACACGAATGTTTTTCATTAATTTATTTCTAAACCAGAATTTTCTTGGGGGTTTTTAAAATTCTATAAAACTACTTCTCCAAATTTATAAAATTTTAATTTTGATTTTTCTAAATTGGGTCACTGGGTTTAAAGTGTTTTTGAATCTTCTATAAATTTTACATAACTTTATACCTTATTTTATCAGAACTTCTAAACTACTATAAGCTTTTTCAGTAACTTCTCTAAATTTATCAAATTTTCTATATTTACTTGTTCTAAATTACATTAATGTTCTTTGAGAGTAGTATTTTTTTTACAATCATTCAGTATATTTTTTCACTTTTAGAAAATTTACAATATTTTCTTTCTTTGTGTTATGTTTTAAAACTTCTTTATTAAATTTATTGAATTTTTCATTAATTTTTCTTCTAAATTTCGTGAATGTTTTTAAAGAGTTTTAGAATTACCTACAGCAACTTCCTTGAAGAGTTTTTGAATATTCTAAACTTTATGTTATAAAAATTTTATCTTTTAGTAATTTTACATCAATTTTTCGAGAATTTTTCATCATTGTGTATCTTATTTTATAGGAATTTCTAAATTGTTAGAATTTTCTACATTTTCTCTCTAAATTACGAAAATGTTCTTCAGGTGTTTTAAAATTTTCTGTCAATTTTCTCTCATTTTATTATTTCTTTTATATGATTTTTCCAGCAAACTCCTTTCAAAATTGCAAGGTTTAAGAATTTTATAACTAGATTTGAAGAGAAAAAATTCTTCAAGAATTTTCTTCAATGGTTTTTAAAATGTTTATCAAATTTCTCCTTTAAGTAACTGATTGAGGTTAAAAGCACTAATTTCGTGATACATTCTAATTAAATAGAAATGTATTCCTTCACTTAGTTAACTAAGTGAAAGAATATATTTCACTTCTTCTTTAAGTTTATAAAATTTTCAAGTTTTCTCTAAATTATGTGATTGTTTTTAGAATACACTGAATTGAAAAATTCACTATGTTTTTAGAATATTTTGCAAATTTTACGTTAATATGTATTACAGTATTTTTTTCTTCTAAACTTAAACTTCCTTAAAGAGTTCTTGAATTTTCTAGCAAACTTTATGTTTTATAAGTTTATAAAATTTTTATTTTATAGTAATTTTACATCAAATTTTCGAGAATTTTTCATCATTGTATGTCTAAGTTTATAGAATTTTCCACATTTTCTCTCTAAATTGCGAAAATGTTCTTCAGGGGTTTTAAAATTTTCTGCCAATTTTCTCTGATTTTTTTAACATTTTATTATTTATTTTAAAGGATTTTTCCAGCAAACTCTTTTCAAAATTGCAGGATTTCAGAATTTTAAAGGCACTAATTTTGTGATACATTCTAATTAAATAGAAATATATTCCTCCACTTAGTTAACTAAGTGAAATAATATATTTCACTTCTTCTTTAAGTTTATAAAATTTTCAAGTTTTTTCTAAATTATGTGATTGTTT
Organism: Ontholestes murinus; assembly: GCA_963969525.1. Lineage (NCBI taxonomy): Eukaryota > Metazoa > Arthropoda > Insecta > Coleoptera > Staphylinidae > Ontholestes > Ontholestes murinus. The sequence goes on from OZ018398.1 coordinate 26,658,666, forward strand.
TTAGAATATTTTGTAAATATTTATATTTATTTATTTTATCTGAATTTCTATAGGTGTGTTTTTCAGAAACTTCTCTAAAATTTATAGAATTTTTTTTTGTTCTAAATTACATGAATGTTCTTAGGAAGTTCTAAATTGTTATGAAATTTAGATGTTCTTCGAGAACTCTAAAATTTTTATGCAATTTCGAAGAAATATAGGTTTCATGAATAATTCCTGTAAATTACTTTGAGGGATCTAAAATTTATCGGCCATTTTTTGATTTTATGAAATTTTACCTTTCTTCGTTTTAAAAACTTCTCCTCTGTATTTATTAAATGTTATATTTTTTTTCTAAGTTGGGTAAATGTTTTACAAAAGGTCTAGAATTTCTTACTTTATTTTCCAGTATTTGTTGTTTCTTCAAACATTGTCAAATTTTATATTTTATGTTTATAAAATTTTCAATTTCGTTAAAACCATGTGACTTTTATTCAAGAGTTCTAGAATCTTTTAGCAATTTTACTTCTATTTTCCGTAAATGTGAATTACTATATTTTATTAGAATTTCTAAATTGTGACAATTTTCTTCAACTATTTTAGTCCAGAAACTTCTTAAAATTTTTAGATTTTCTGAAAATTTTCTAAAATTACACCTTTCCGAGTCTGGAAAGTTGTAGCTGTCCACTGAAATAATTCAGTTCCTTCTGTATTTCTTGCAAGTAGATTTAGCTTTTACAGAAGCGACAATTTGTGCTCGGTGCCTAACTTTGAATATTTAATTAATTAACTTCAGATATCCTCATCGATGATGGTGATTTTACGGAGAGAATCGTGTTTGGTGTTTATCTTCTTGGATGTCATCCCCGCTTCCTTGAACACCAGAGGGATTTGCTAATTTTATGATCATTGCTGTTTGAATTTCATCTTCTTCGTTTGTATCTACTTTCTTCTCAATCCCAAAAGGATTTAGCTTTATGTTGCAAGATATTAGTGTTTAGAGGTTTATTTTTGGTTCTGTGTTATTTCATATTTTTTATCTTTTCATTATTTATTTCATAAGAATTTTCCTGCAAGCTCTCTTCAAATTTGGAAAAATTAAGAGACAAGAATTTTCAGGTAACTACTCTTATAATTTTTTAGAATTTTATTAGTTAATTTTCTACAAGGAACTAAACAATTGTAATATATTTTAATATTTTCTTAATTACGTTAGAACATGGTTTGCAAAGTTTTCTGGTAACTTTTCTTCAATGTTTAGAGAATTTTGGATGACTTCTGCTTTATGTTGTCAGAATTTCACTTTTAAATTAGGAGAATTTTCGTCGAGGATTTAAAAACACCAAGACATTGAATAATTTATTAAAAAACTGGATTGATGAGGCTGTTACACATCGAAACTCCATATCACTTATAACTCATAACTCTCATCTACCTGACGAAGCCACTGTATGGTAAATATTGTCGTAGAAATAACATTTTTGAAAACATATACTGTGTCAGTATTAAATAATTTATTAACTTAGGTCTAGAGTACGCTAAGCAAATTATTAATTTATTGGGGTAGGTTAAGAGAACGCTTGGGTAATAAATAATATACTGGGATAGATCATGGATACGCTTGTCCTAGCGTAATCATGTATAATTTATTAGCCTAGATCAAGATATATCTTTCTTATTTTAAAAAGGAGAGATGTTAGACGTGATTTTAGATGAAGACAAAACAAGGGGAATAATTTATTAGATTAGATTAAGTATGTGCAAAGGTAATGATTAAATTTTTAGGCTAGCCTAGGAGTAAGGACAATGAATACTATTTTGCAATAAAAGTACAGTAAAACAATATTTATTAGCTTAGCTTAGTCAATAATTTATTGAGGTAGGTCAATAGTACGCTACAGCAATTATTAGTGAATTTAAAATTAATCGTTTATTAGGATAGGTCAAGCGTAAAAAGTGTATGCGGAAAGTGTACACACAGAAAAATCTACATATGTAGAAATTGTGATCGACAAACTGTAAACAATTAAGCGTTTTGTTATTTGACAATGTCTGTAAATTCATTTCGCCTTTTCTACCACTGTGGCATAATTTTTCGTATTCGGTCTTTAAAAAGACGAATTAATTATACATTATCTTTAAACTGAGATGAAAATTTGATTCATTAGACAAAGATTTGATACTTTTATAATAAATGTTTCATATTGATTTTGTAATAAATAAATCATCATCAGAAAACATTATTAATTTTTTGAGGTAATCAACTTCTATTGCACTTAAATGTCAAAAAAATTATTCCCATTAGAATTTAACATATAATTCAAATATTCATTTGTGGTGATTAAAATTTCTATACGCAAGCTAAATAAAAAAAATGTTTATAAAAATGTTTACAATAGGCCTTTCAAGCTTTGTCGATCATTAAAAATTGCATGAGTATGAGCCTTTAAATTTTTCATCGAATTTAACAATTTCTCAATGTGAGAAAATTAATTAAGTAAACAGGAATGCTAAACCAATGTTTGAAGAAAAGTAAGCGAATCTAATGTTCATATTAAATTGATTAGAAATATGTCGATAATTATTTCTAATATTAATTATTAAAAAAACTAATCGTGTAATTTGAAAATATAGGTGGACTGAAATCTAAATTATCAAATCTTATGCATTAAGTAATTGATATATTGATTTTTAATGAAACATGGTTGGATAATAATAGGAGCAATTAAGTTATAATAATTTAATAATTAATAGATACGATCGAACAAATAAGACAAGTACAGCCTGTCGGCAATTTTCAAAGTACAGTTTAAACAAAAACCTCATTATTCCAAAACACCATCACAAACAGTGCCGCCGCTTAATCCCTTTGATCCTCTTACACCACGGGCCGGATTAAAAAATAATCATAACAATGCAATAATCCGCACCAGAAGATCTTTTTCCTAAAAATGGCCCAGTTTTACCTACCGCCCAAAACACCCCAATTTTGAATTTTATTGCTGTCCCTAATGCCAAAAAACCGTACTACAATCTGCAATAAAACGTGCACTATTTGGGAAAAAAATCGGCGATGAGGGTCTCCTAAGTGAAATAATTACTTCTTGGAATGGTCCTGGAATACGGATTAAGTAATGCCGTGCTGTGCATTCCACCCACGTCCCGGGATTAAATATTTGTAACGGTTCGAATTATACAAATCCTTTACTGGTCAATGGTGTATTATTCTAAATCCGCAAGAGGGTTACTAGGGTTTTGTTTGTTTAATGAGACATTTATTGAAACTAGTTTGGGAATATTCAAAAGGTGTCGATTTGGAATGCTCTGGTTTTTCCAAAATATTTTATCTTAGATCCCTTATAGGTAAATTATAAATAAGTATTATATATTTAATTACAAAAAGCGAATATTTTCATTTAGATCAAACAAAATTATGTGATGCACTTAGCAATCCAATGCGATTGCCAAACAAATATTAACTTATCGTTTCTAGAACTTTAATAAATAATTGTATTTTGTCTTAATGGTTTTTTTTTAAATTATATTAAAAGTTACCGGATACGCATTAAAAAATACAAAATAATTGTTTCACTTATACACGAAATATTAATATTTTTGCAGGCTTATATAACTGCCTCATTGCGTTATATAATTACTTTTTATATGAATAGAGGATGGCGAATTTGGTCAATTAGACTTGATTGTGGATTAGCAATAAATAATTCTACACCATTTAGTCGTTGGGCAACGAGCATTAAGAATGTCATATTTCGCTTTGGGTCAGTCTTTAATTGCTCACGGCTTTTTAACCTATGCTTACTTATGGGATAGTTTGTATAATTGAGTTAATTGCTACATATTAATAATATAATGGAAAATCCAAGCCTTTCATTTGACATTTTCAATCTGTAAAAGAATATGAACGTAAATGTAAAGAGTAATTATAATTAAAAAATAATACTTTCTACTTATTAACGAATTTAAAAAAGTGGAAACGCTTTGAATCAATTTGCTCCAATCACTCGCTAGTAATTGTATATGATGATTTTGAAAAAGGTCACATTCGATTGACTGAGAAAATCATGACCAATAATATGAATCTAAATTGATTTCTGATTTGATTAAAAGGTATGAGAAAATCATAAGCATACGCTTACGCAAATTAAATTTAGAATTTGCAAAGTTGGTACAATAGAAATTGAATTAAAAATTATTACATAAAATGATCAACTCAAAAGAAATAAAGAGCTTCAATTAAAGAAATAATTTACACTGATTTATAATGATACATAAAATACAAATAATTATATCGAAGATTTTATTCATTGAGATAATCAATTTAAAATTGAATTTTGGTTTTAATTAATAATAATAATAATATTATTTTTTAGGAAATAAGGTGCAAAAACTTTATGATATGTAATATGACCGAATTGATATCGTCAAAATCTAGACAAAGTTATGAAGAGAATCTCTCTGTCATTAAAGCTATTATTACTGGTAATATTAAAATCATTTAGTTCGTTGTAGAAAAATTAACTAATAATAAGACTACAAGTCTTAGTAAGACTGATTGTTGTAGATTCACGAAATATTTTCGTAATTTTAAATTATTATTATTACTGGAATTTGCTCCTGCAAGTTTATTATTAAGGGACATTTCGACGTTTAAATGTCACTTAATAATAAACTTGCAGGAGCAAATTCCAGTAATAATAATGCATAGGTCGTGTTTTTTGTAATGCAATATGATTACATTATTTTTTTTATTTTTATTTTTTTAAGGCATCTACTTCGTTATACATGTTGAAAACTAATTAAAACACTTTAACTTTGTTTGTATAACACTGTATTTATTTTTTTACTTTAGCTGTTTGATAATGGTACGTTTAGTTACCAAAACTATAGTCACAAAATAAATACAGTGTTATACAAACAAAGTTAAAGTGACATAATTTTTTAGTGGTAAAACCTAGTAAGTGTTTTAGTTAAGTTTTTATCAAAAATTACCACGTACTGCTTGTAGGGCAAAAAAGATCAAACCTTAAAAAAATGAATGAAGAAGTATAGAACCATATTCTGTGACACTTGGTTCAATTTCCAATGTCTACGACATCATGTTGTCCCAAGATAGACTTGATAATGATATTCAAACGTCGAAATGTTGTGTTTTTTGTAATATAGGTATATAATTTTTTAGTGGCGTAGTAAGTATTTGTTTTTATTGCTTTAGATAGTCATTCTAAATCATCACTGTTTAATTTTCAGACTATCAATGTTAAATATTTTGTGTTGATTTGCAATAAATATTGTGTAGGTGGTTGATTACAGGGCTAGTATGTATTTTTCATCCAAGCGCATACCCTTGCAGCTAAACTAATTACTTTGATTAAGCGAAAATGCATTGTCTACAAAAACTGCAAGGAATTATTGCAACAATTATGTTTTTTAATTTTTACTTTCGCAATGTATGAATAAAAATAAAATTTTAGAAAACACAGTTCTAAATATAATTAAGATAAAAACCTTGAATTTTGTTAAAACTAAAACTCGTATTTTCCTACCAGCTATTTAACTTTATTTATTCTATTGCCTTTACATCTACAGAATATATATTCTGATTTCTGAATCAAAAGTTATATTACAATATTGTTTAAATCACGAGAAAGAAGTGCTTTTATTGTATAAATATCTTAAGAAATTTTAATTTGCTACTGTGAAATTAGCAGGTATATGCAAAAATGTCCTAATAAATAAATTTGGCCTTTGTTGTAACCGATTAGTATAAATTAACTTTTTGTCATTTAACAAATTTATTCTGAATACTTTTGATGCCAATCTGATTTTATGGACTTTGTCAAGACGTTTTATCGCATCCAATTTCTAAATTATCCGCCTTGGGTTCTCATGCTGCAATACTAAGTTGAATTCATAGCTTCTCAACAAATTGCATATAGTATGTTGAAATTAAAAACTCTTTATGTAATATCATCCATCGTTAGTATGATATTCTACAGGGGTCAGATATTGGTCATTTATTGTTTTTACTAGTTAATATTACTTTAAAAATATTTTTTTATTTTGATGATCTTAAACGTTACAGAATTAAAACAGTTGATGATGACTAGATTATTGCAAGATATTTCAATATCTCTTGTAAAATGGTAAAATGATAACTATCTTTTAAACACCTCTAAATATATTTGTTATGTTACCTTTAAATTTAATATTAAGTCTTAATATGCGTATGGCATTGACTCCAGAAAGGTATAGTGAATCAGAAGTGCAGCTGAAAAGTATTAGTTTCTTGAAGCATTCGGAGGCAAATACGCATTGTGTGCCATCCACGAAGATCTTGAGCCCGGTGCCATAGACTCAGCCTGCTCAGGACCATTCGGAAAGATTTTTGGGCCAAACAACTTTGATTTTGGACATTCAGATGCCGGTAATAATTGGGCTAAAGAACATTACAGAGAATGTGCTGAATTAGTTGATTAAATTCTTGATGTCTTAAGGAAAGAGGCTTAATCCTTCGATTACCCGCAGCTTATACACTCATTTAGAGGTGGTACCGTATCAAGAATGGGTAGATTTACCCATTTCTAAGATCTGTAGAAAATATCTTCTACTACTCAGTTGTTCCCTTACCAAAAATATCATACACTATTTGTGTAGAATCGTACAACCCTACCCTGTCAGTCCACCAACTAGAAAATCAGTCCACCAACTAGAAAACATAGTTGAAACTTATTGTATTGATAATAAAGCTCTCTATTTCATTTGCTTTAAGAAACTGAAGCTTTGTACAATTATAATAACCATTTGGTATCACACATAATGCCTAGCGTTTTCACCTACTTCCGATTTTCTGGTCAAGTGAGTGCCGATCTCCGCAAATAAGTAAGGGTATGCTGCCCATATAGCCGAAGGCAGGCAATAGTACAAAGCCTTCACCATTTCAGAACTCACCCAATAGATGTTCGTCGTTAAAATCATAATAACAGCCTGTGATCTCTATAAGAAAAGTTGACGAAAAATATCAACAACTTCAAAAACGAAAACCGCACATACTTCGTTGAATGGGTGCCCACCAATGTCAAGATATCTTATCAAAAGCTCTCGAGGTGTCCCTTACCTTCATTATAAACTTCATTGCCATTCAAGGGTTGTTCACCATGCTAAGCCGTAAGGTTACTTGCATTGGTACACTGGTGAGAGCATAGGCGAGATAGAATTTACTGAAGCCGAATCCAATTTGAATTACTTGGTCTCCGAATACCAGTAACAACAAGAAGCACGAGCTAATGAAAATGTCAAGTTTGTTAAGTACAAGAACAAGAAGTTCTAACTAATATAATTGTTTTCGTTAACATTATACTTGATCTAAGCAGTAGCAATTTTTTTAATTTATATTTTACAGGTTTTATTGTACAGTCATATTCTTGCTTAAAATTCGAATACAATAAAATACTTAATATACTTTAAAACACATGTGTTTTATATAAAACTAAATGCAAGAGGTCGTTTGATGGATTATATAATTGATTTTTGGGGTGTAAGGCTAATCTTTCTGCAACTTCACTTCCCATTCGGAAAGATTTGCAGATAATTTGGCGCTGCTAATTTGCGGCCAAGGGACATTACAAAGAAAGTGCTGAATTTGTCGATTTAATCCTTAATGTCGTAAATAAAGACAATGCGTCCTTCGCAAATTCAAGATTTCCATCTCATACACTTACTTGGAAGTGATACCGGAATGGATAGGGTTACCCATTTCCAAGATCCATGAATAATATCTTGATAAGAACACCTATTCAGTCGGTCCCAGTATCACACTGTGGTAGAACCGTATAACGCTACCCTGTCAGTTCACCAACTTATAGAAAACGCAGATGTAATATATTGTATTGCTAATGAATGTCAACTGAATGCCGATCACAGCAAACTGGGTGTCATCATAGTTCCATTCTCACGTCTCCACTTTTTTATGTCAGGCTTTGCTCTACTCACAGTCAACAGTACTGAGCCCTCAACATTTGAAAACTGATCCAATAAAGGTTCGACGCTAAGAATATAGTGGCTGCCTACGATCTTTATAAAAGCAATTGACGATCAAATGCTCAGTCCAAAACAAAAACAGCAGATACTTTGCTGAATGGATTCCCAAAACATCGCACATCGCACTCAGAAGTCTTAAACTGTCTGTTACCTTCATTAGAAACTCCACTGCCATCCAAGAGTTCTTCGAGCATATTTACAAACAGTTCGCTGCTAAGTTAAGGCGTAAGGTTTCCTCCATTGGTCCACAGGTGAGAACATGAAGAAGATGCAATTTACTGAAGTCTAATTCAACATGAATGACTTTGTTTTTGAATTCCAGCAATACTAAGATGCACCAGCCGATGAAGATGCCGAGTTCGATGAGCTAAAATTCTTTTCTTTGACATTTAACTTTTTAAAATTTATATTCCGTATGCTTTTTTGTATTATCACATCTCTGTTTAAATCTTGAATACAATAAAATACTAAATATAAATTTGTATGAAATCACTACACGAGGTCGTTTGAGGGATTAAATAATAGATTTTTGGGGTCTAGTTGTTAGTCAAGATCCATAGGACTGTTCTTTCTACAACTTCTTATTCGGGAAGATTTTAGGGCCAAACAGCATTGTCTTTAGACAATTTGGCGCTCATAAAAATTGAACCAAGGGACACTACAAAGAAAATGTTGAATTGGTGGATTTAGTTCTTGATGTCGTAAGGAAAGAGGCTGTGCCCTCCGATTTCCTGCAGAGTTTCTAGCTCATTTACTTACTTGGTAAGTAGTACCAGATCTGTAATGGGTAGCGTTACCCATTTTCAAAATCAGTGAAGAATATTTTGATGAGAACACCTACTCAGTCGTTCCCAGTATCAGATACTGCGGTAGAACCATACAACGCTAGACTTTCAGTCCAATAACTTAAAGAAAATACAGATGAAGCTTATTGTATTTGTAATTAAGCTCTGTATAATATTTGTGTCAGAATACTGATACCTATGAAGAACAATGATTAAGTTTATGATTGTATCACTCGCAATGCCCAGCATTATCACCTGTATTTAATTCCTGGGCAATTTTATACTAATTTCCGCAAACTGGCTGCTAATATGGTTCCATGTCCACGATTCTATTTTTCCATGTCAGGCAATACTCAATTTAACAGTATAGAGCCCTCACCGTTCTAGAACTCATCCAACAAATGTTCAAAGCTATCAACATGGTGGCTGACTGCGATCTTTATGGAGGAAGTCGACGAACAAATGTTGAACACCCAAAGCAAAAAATAAAACAGCTACCACAGTTGAATGAATCCTCGATAATATTAAAACAACCGTGTGCGATATCCCGTCAAAAGATCTTAAGGTATCTGCCACCTTCAGTTGACTGAAATCCAAAAGTTGTACAAGGGTATTTAAAAACAGTTCGCCGTTGTATTGAGGTGTGAGATTTCTGTGTTAATCTATAGGTGAAGGCATGGACGAGATAGCGTTTACTGAAGCCAAATCAAACATTAAAGATTCGGTCTCTAAATAAAAACAATACCAAGAACCACGGCTGATAAAGGTGTCGAGTTTTACAAAGTATAAGAACAAGAAGTTCTAACTAAATTTTGTTCGTTAACATTACATGTGACCTGAGAAATAGCTAATTTTCTGATTAATATATCTTATGTATGTCTATTGTACCTGTTTAAAAATTTAATACAATATAATACTTAATACACCTTGAAACATGAATTGGTATGAAACCATCATAAGAGGTCACTTGAGGGATTATATAATAGACTATTAGAGTGTTGGTGTTAGGGTTCTTAGGGCTGATACTTCTGCAACTTGGATGTGGTATATACTATACCATGTCACATCAAATTTACAAAACATATATAATTTAAGACGTAATTTTACCCTTTTTCTTTATTTAAGAGTTAAATAAGCTATTGCTCAGTAGACCTTAAGCCTGATTGAATACAATGAAATAAACTTCATTTGAGTAGGAGATGCCGATGAGAAAAATAAATTCAAGTTGTCTTTTTTTGGGAATTTGTATTTGGATAGGATTTCAAAACACAAATCTAGACGAGGACAATGCAAATTTTATATATAGGTTGTTGTTGTTGTTACATTAGGGGTTGTCGGGTTTATGTCGAATAAAAAAGTATTGAAGAGGTTAAATAATGCACTAGATTTTTTATTAATTAGCTAATCTCTTCATCATAAGAATATTTTGTTGTGTAACCATTCTATCATGGATAAAAATGATGTTAAATAAAGATCGGTTATCATATTTTGCATTTTGCTTGATGTCATCTGTGATTGATTTAATTTCAGTAGATTAAACTTTTGAAATATTAAACCCTTTTAACGATTTTAAATTAAAAAAATACAGTACTATACAAACAAAGTTAAAGTCTTTTATTAATTATTCAAACATGTATAATGAAGTAGAAGCTTCTTACATTAACAATATAAAGCATAATTTATAAACTACCTTTCCAGATAAGTGCAGGTTCAGGACGGGGAATTTTGTTTACTGTATTAAAATTGAAGATATTAGAAGTATTTTTATGAAATGGAATAAAATGCATTTTATACTATTTATAAAATATGTTTACTTTATCTATCTATACAATTTTCTACTCCTGGTTATTAGAAAGAAAACGTTCAGAATTTAATAGTATATCCAATTTCCAAATGTCATTGAAATTTTTTCGACCAAGGGCAAAATTAGGGGATTAAAACCAAATGAACCTGTAACAATTTTGTAATCCTAATTTAAAACCCCTTTTCTCGTCACCAAAAGTACTTTTCCAGTAAATATATAGTATATAATGTATTGTATCCGATTGTAAGAAATTTCTTATTTTCATACTTTTTCCTCTAAAAATCTCATCAGCTGAATGAGAAGTTTCCTTAATTGTATTAAATAAGTAATTTCTTAATTCGTTTATCTTCATAAACGAGATATTTAATTAGAAGGTAAACGATTTCTCAGATCAAGTGTACTCGAAAAAAAGTTTAGTTCTTGTTCTTGCACTTTGTGGAACTCGACATCTTCATCGGTTCTGGCTTCTTGGTATTGTTGGTATTTAGAGACCAAATTAAAGTAAATTCTACTTCATTCATGCCCTTAAATGTTTAACAATGTAGGAAACCTTACTCCTTAAAAGACCAAATCCTTTATGTAGGTAATTTCCATCTTGCCCATGTTCTCACCCGAGGACCAATATAGAAAACCTCATGCCTTAACTGAATGACTTAGTAACAAACGTTTTGTAAATATGCTAAAACAATCTTGAACGAGTTTCCTATGAAGGTAGCGGACTTCTTAACATTTTTATGCGATGCCCTACAAATCTGTTTTGACATTGTTGGGATTAATTCAACGAAGTAGCTGCTGATTTTTTTAAAATTGAGCATTTCTTCGTCAACTGCTTTAAAAAAGATCGCAGGCAGCTATCACGTTCTTAGCGTCGAACATTAGTTTGGTAAGATCCTGAATAGTGAGGGCTCTGAACAGTTGTTTAATATAATATATAAGAAGCTTATATGTATATGATTTTAGACTTATTAGGAACATTTACCAACAGCTTATCAACTCTCTTACCTTTTAAAATTAAAGGTTTTAAATTTGGATTTAATATGGCATCAGACCAGAGATATGACAAAAAATTACTTTCGAACCTTTCCTGCAAAATACACCCTTTTAATTGTCGTTAAAATGCTACAAAAATTTTAAATACCCCAAATGCTAAAAGCAAAGGTTGAATAAATCATATTGCTTTTCTAACCACGAAGGCACAAATGATCTACACGGCATCTTCGTTATCCAGTCAGTTAGTAAAATAAGAGAGAAAAAAGTATCCGAAACCCCATTGTTGTTAACTGCTTATCAATTAAAATTTAATAATTAGCAGCTTCTAGATATATTCCTAAAATACTGAAATTGCTCAGTTACTAATTATGCCATAGCACATTTAAACCTTGCACGTAAATAAAAATTGACTATTCTTAATGGTGTGTCAAATTTAGGGATAATTCCAAATATTAGATTTTTAATATAAACAAATATCATCAAAAAATATTTCTTCTAAAAGATATGTGCTTCAGTGGTAATTAATAACTTGGTTTTAAAAATTGTACGATGAAAGTATAAAAAATTGACAAATTGAGAAATTATAAAAAAATACTCGCGAAAGTTTCCAAAATTTAACAAATTTCTTGCCATTTTCAATTAAAAAGAGATACAATCTCTTTTTAACAGTGCAGAGGCAGAATATACAAGAAGGAAGATTCCTTATTCTGCTAAATAATTGGAATCTTCCACTGTAGGTAACAGAACAACAAAATAATAAAATTAAATGAAATGTATTTAAGTACTTCTAAATTGAAATCTAACAATGATAAATTAAATTAATTTTATAATAGATATTTTTTATTCTAAATTATAGTTAGCTATAGTTTGATGATTGGTTAATTCTTCTTAATGATGATGATGCCTCTTTCATTCTAATAATAGTGTAAGATCAGTAAACATACTTTTATTTTGAATAATTAAAACAATCCTATTTAATATTTTCCAACAATTATTTTCTTTTAATCTAAGAAATTTGATTTGTAATAATTAATTAGAGATTTAATATGCTAATAACATTCCAACGAAACTAACGCGTACTATAATATCCGGATTTTTATTTGCTCAGGTGATAGGTGAACTGCGGCGTCATTCTAAAAATGAAGCACGTAATGCAAAGAGTCAATGTTGATAAAAAGGAACACTCGGATTTTATGCAAATAGCACTTTTAACCTGGCGTATAATTGTCTAGATCCACAAAGATTCGGGAGTAGATCTGACCGTATTTACAATTGACATTAGCCACCATTTGCCAAAATTAACAGGTAGATTCGGATATTTGGATCTTCTAAGAAATTCCCAAGAAAAAAAAAATTACATAAATATATAATAAAACATAATTAATAAATATATATATGTGGTATACTTTCTTATATAGTATTCTCGACGAACTATTTGGTTGTATTAATTTTCTTTTATTTTAAATCTTCAACTTAAATAAAAAAACTTTGATAATTCTGAATTAAATATTTCTATATCCTAACTAAGAACTGAAGATGACTAAAGTTGTTTTGTAAATATATACGTATTGTAAATAGATAGATAATTTATACTAATTTTAACCACTATTACTATTTTTAAATTTAACATTAATAAAAATAATATTAATAGTAATATTCTAATATCAAAATGTTTTTTATATATGATTAAAATGTATATAAAATGTGGGTTAGTAATCGCTTATCCACAAATAAAATATAAACTTTTATTTACACTGAATTGAAAAATTCACTATTGAAGTGTAAGTTTGGATTACCATGTAGTAACGGTCGCAACCATTCTCTTTATTTGTTATATAAAGTTTTAAAAATAATATTCAAATTAATTTTAGTATACTGTTTATCGAATTCAAGTTAAAATAAAGATATATTATCTTATATTTCACACGGATTTATAAATAATAAATATTGGTTAATAAAGAATCATTTTTGATTGTAAATTTTGAATTTAAAGATAAACAAGATATTACTTACTGAAAATAATGCTAAATTAATATAAGCGATCCAAAAATGGTGAACCATTTTCATGGCCATAAGAGCATTAAGCACTGGTATAATCGTTTTGTTTACAGTTGATTTTTGATAAAGTGAACCGGTCAACGCGCTTAATCCCCTTTGTGGGTGAAAATTAAGGTCACCGGCGACGTTATTACACAAAATAGTTAATATACAAGATTGTAGAATAAAGCGGTTACATATATTAGTATCATCCGTTGATTTATAAAAATGGAACGGCGGACGTTTTAACATAATGAATATTGTGAATGGGACAATTTTACGATCGAAAAACTCTAAGTATAATTTCCCAATATTATATTTCATCGGAATGACCCTTAGCCATAATCCCGTGTAACCTGAAAATGCAATATGTTTGGCTAAATGCGCGTTTATGGCTCTACGCGTGCACATTATTGCGTTAGTAACAAGCTCTATAAACGTGTATCACGGGATTATGGCCTTCATTGCATATAAAATTTACCAACGCGTTTTCTGTTTTGCCGTTTTTCTGTTTACCGGGCTCTCTTTATAATCGTACACACTTAACTGCCAAATGCATTGATTTACACTTTGTAACTTATCCCTCTGACCATTTTCACACACGTACACCGTACTTTAATTCAATGCACAAATTATATCCTTACTATAGTACTAAAACTAAGAAATTTGAATTGATTATTCTTAACCATAAAGATGTACAAAATTATTTGTTATAATGATTTTTTTAATTCTTTTATTTTATACAGTAAATAGCAATTTTAATACTCTTCTTATGATAATAAATAATTATTAAATAAAGTTATATTCAGTTTCTTAATATGAAATAGAAGAAAAGTATTATAATTTGAATGGTCAGTTTGAAGATCTCTGAAGTGATTTTTTGCATATATTAAATGACCAAACTAATCGAATATTCTCCTTCCTATTAAATGTATTATAAAATTTGGTATATATTTATGTATAAGCCATAATTGTAAATATTATCTGGTGATAATGACAAGCTGAAGTATTTGAAACTATAGTAAAAAAAAGTTATTGTTTTTCTTTTAAATTGTTATTAGTGTTATAATAAGAAACAATTATGTTGTTACTAATTATAAAAAAAAATCTGACAAGAGGAAAATAGTTACAAAGAAGTCTAGTTTATTGAAATTATATAAAACATCCTAATCTAATTACATATATTTTGATATAATACTTTGAATAAAACACGATAACTTTGTTTGTATAACTTGAAAACTTTTTATTGTGACTAGTTTCGACAAATTTAGCTTGTCATTATCAAACACATAGTGTTTTATTCAATTTACAAAAGTGTATAACGAAGTAGAAGCCTCCAACATATATAATATATAATACTTTGATTAGAATGCACAACAACCTAGTAACTACTTTTCTCTACATTTTGAATCTTTGTATATAATTTTAAATACCAAATAAAAATAAATTATTTCAAAAAGCTTATTAACTAATTGAAACTCAAAACTATTTGCTACTTTTTCTAAGATAAAAAAATCAGTAATATTAAAACTGTCAGAAAGAAAATATTAATGGTATTTTTATTCCATAAATATGTAACAAACTGTTGAAATCAAAACTTACAATAAAAAATATTTATTTAGAATCCCAGGAACTGGTAAATCTGATAAATATAAAGTGAAATGGATTTCTGAAGAATTGACGAGATCTAAAAATATGAGCAATATCGAATGCATTTGATTGCTGTTCAATAATAATTATGTAAATATTAAAAAATATTGAATCGTCATACTATAGCAACTGTAGTTTATACATAAATAAATAATTTAATATTGCCTCATACTAAAAAGAATAATTATTTTAAAACTGCTGACGTATTAACGCAAACAAAATGTGACTCCCAAACATGTAAACATAACTGTTTTCGACACACGACATGAAACAGAATATCGTAATAGATGAAAAATACTCCTAAATAAATAGTTTTATAAAGAATTTGAAAAAATGATTTTTGTTTGTTTTTATTGATATCATACGTACATTTTAGTTAAAGGAAAAATGTATTTATTTAATCATATCTTTAATTATCCTCCAGTACAAATACATATATAAAGACGTAAATAAAATGTTGGGCGTAGGTAGAATACGCTGAGTTTTCATCGAAAAGTATCTGTCCAATTGGTTATATTTTGCGAATTCAAAGAGTTGAGATCCGATGCGAGGGGAGCTCTAGTATTAGACCTAATGGCTATGTTTGACCCCGACATATATCACAGAATCAATAATAGACCTTATTTTAACAACATCTAACATCTCGAGATATATCCTTGGCTGGAAGGTTCAAGACGACAGAGAAAGTTTCAGTGACCACTGACACATAACCTTCTCTCTAAGTGCAGAAAGAGGAGATTGGACTTCTAACTTCACTAACGGTGTCAGATGCGCTCTGGCAAGAACCCAGATGGATCTACTGTTCTCGCTGATGAGCCAATAGGTAAGGCTACCGGAGGGCGTTAAGGCTTTGAGCACTACTCTAAGCGTCTGAGATGATGCCATCCCGATGCTACCTACTGGTGGAATGATACTGTAGCCGAGGCTAGGCCTGAGAACTGTGGAACGAGTGCACTGAGGCAAAGAGTTCGTTACGTCACACTATCGACTCCAGTAAAGCCTTAAAATGGAGGAAAATAAATGGGAAAGACCCTACAATATTGTCACGAGGAGGTTGGGAGCAGCACCTACAAACGTTGACTCCTTAGTACCAGCATGAGTTAGAGAGGTTTTAAATATGATGTTTCCCTCGGTAGCCCATGGGACCTATCAGCCGATATGGTGAGACGGACTGAGTAATCACCAGCTATTCCCGATGGAAGAGGTAACAGCGGCTGCGGCATCCCTACCGGGCCATAAAGCGCATGGACCTGAGGGGTACCAAACGAAGCCCTTAAGCCGGTACTGAAGAACAACCCGAGTTAGTTCACCCAAATGCTAAATCGCTGCCTAATTGAAGGCATTTTCCCTACAGCCGACAAAAGAGCCAGACTGGTTCTCATTCACAAGACCGGCAAGCCGTCGGAAGAAGCTGGAGCCTACAGGCCAATTTACCTTCTCGACAGTGGAAGTAAAATCCAAGAACGTTTGCTAGTAAATAGAGCTAATGCAGCATTAGACGCTTCGGAAGGCCTCTTACACTGTCAATACGGCTTCAGACCCGGTATATCGACAACAGATGTCATCCTTAAGGTGCGGGAAGTAGCGGACCTTTGAGGCAGAGAACTCACTGCCTCCGTATTAGTATTGATGTCAGAAACGCTTTTAACACCATACCGTGGCCGGTCGCTATCAGAGCGCTAAACGAAAAAGGAAACCCCTCGTACTTGATAAGGGTGTTCGCTAGCTACCTGAGGGCATGGAGGCATAATAGTGGGAGCAAATATGATTCAAGGGGTACCTCAGGGATCAGTTCTGGGCCCGTTCATTTGGACTGTCGCCTAGGACGGGATCTTCGACCTCCGAATTCCTACTACCGGACGGAGCACAATTAATAGTCTTAGCGGATGACATCCTTATCCCAGTGAGCAGGAGGGACATACTGGATATGAAAGAAGCAGCCCAGTTACGTCCAGACAGATCAAAGCTGCGGTAAAAGATGGAAATTGCAGCTGGATTGCAGGACAGATGGTCTGCCTCCACCACGGGATCTCGCAATAGGCGACTGATTCCTGAGGTAAAATTGTGGACTGGTAGACAACGTAGGGAGCTAGACTACCATCTCACCCAGTTCTTGACAGGAAACGGTTACTTTCGAGCATACCTACACAGTATCGGTAAGTCAGCCAGTACCTCTGTTGCGGTAGATGATTCTTAGCACTGTTTCTTCGCATGTGCTCAGTGGGTCTTGGAACGCGACCAATTAGTTAAAGAGACAGGCAGAACCCTTAGGCCAGATACTCTTGTACCTGTTATCTTCGAAGACACTCGGATATGGGTAGTGGTAGCTACATTTTTTTATAAAAAAAATAGTCGTGACTAGGCGAGAGTCTATATGAAAAGATATATTAACCTTTTTATTTCATTTTGACAAATACGAATATTCTTGGTGCTCCCGAAGAAAGAGAAAATGTCTAATACCATATATAGTATAAACATATTTCTAGTTTATTTTTAATGTTTTCCAGAGAAAATGAACAAGCTCTATAAATCCAAATATAGTTCAAAACAGTATAAACATCATTCAATTTTATTTTCAATGTTTTATTTGTACGTAAATGTAAGGTATATTATTACCTATTGAATGTAGGTTATAGTTACTCTCACCATTTTTTTTTCAGTTTGTTAACTTTATTTAGTGGTTACATTTTAAATATCGAATAAGTACAATACTTAACTTTTTGTGGCCAATTTTACTTATATATCAATCACAAATTTAGAAAGTTTTATTCTTGTTCATTTTGACTGAGCTAGCTATCCATCATCTTATCTATTTCAATAATCGGTCAAATATATAATGAAACCTGAATTTTAACTAAATATTTATAATTTAATAAAGTCCTCACAATGCTGGCTATAATTAAACATGAAATTAAATCTTAGTTTCTTATCATACCTTTTTAGGACAATCAAATCAAGCTGAATCAAGCAGTTTTTATAAAATATTATATTATAGAGAAGATCAAATTGCTTCGATAAAGGAATATGAGCTGCGAACTGTAACGTACGGCGTATCTTCATCACCGTTTCTGGCAATTAGAACACTATATCAACTCGCTCAAGATGAAGGTGCTGAGTTTCCTAAGGCCGCCGATGTCGTGAATACTTCCATGAATGACATCGTTTCAGTAAGTTCGATCGAAGAAGCCAAGGAACTTGAAGAGTTGATGAGTACAGGAGGATTTACTCGCTGAAAATGGGCCAGCAATTCGGAAGAGGTGCTAGAAAGGCTGATTGAAGACCACTGCTCCGTTCCAACCTCATAACTTTCATTTAAAAGTGAATTAAATCATTCGTTGAAAATATTAGGACTAATTTGGTGTCCTAAAACTGATTATTTTACTTATTCGATGCATGCAATTTGTGAACCTGTACCCAGGCGTGGTATTTTATCGAAAATCGCTCGAATTTACGACTCACTAGGATGGATCAGCCCGGTTACAATATTTGTGAAGTGTATTATGGAATATCTTTGCAAAACTGAAGAAGTCATTCGAAAGTGGCTACAGTTTAGAAGAGCTGCCTTTTCTGAGTAGGTTTTTGATGTCGCGTTATCTGCCTAAAACGGAACTGTTCTGTGACAACTACATGGCTTATCATCTAGCGTCATCTATCTTCTAGTTGAATCACATGGAAATATGAAAACTGCATTGCTCATGGCGAAGTCAAAGGTCACTCCACTGAAACAAGCTTTATTACCTCGCTTGGAACTCTATAGAATAATGGTGACAGCCCGATTGCTTCGTTATTTGAACCATATCTTGGAACGACATCTTACCATTTTGCCGATAGTGGTATGGTCGAATTCGACAGTCGCTCTTTCGTGGGTGCGTAGAAGCCCCATCGGCGAATAACTTACGTAGCCAACAGAATCTAAGACAATGTTCAATCGACATAATTTCGTCACGTTCCTACGAAGATGAATCCCGCTGACTGAGTGAAGAATATGAAATTGCTACTGATTCAGATTTGATCTTAACATGGATGTTATCCGCAAAACCTTTTCTACTTCTACTATTAGAACTTCAAAACGTTTATCACTTAAATCATAATTTGTAAAAACAGTTTCGACCATTGCTAATTGGTTATCATCAAGATAAACAATATTTATCCTTTAAATAAAATATCACATCTGAGAGGTTTCATTTTTATTGTTGAACACTGCAACATGTTTCAACATACAGTGGCTTCATCAAGCAGACAAATTCATGTATTATGGAGTATCTGCCTCATCAATTCAATAATTATCCGTTTGATAAATGTATTATGTAGAATATCAAGTAACCCATTTTTTTAATCTAAGAAATTGAAAATTATCTATAATGTATATTAATTAGACTTATTGTGGCGATTTCAAAGTCTACGTTTAATTAATTGCAAGAGAATCTAAATCTATTCTTTTGAATTTGATTAAACCTGTGATTTGTAAACGTCAGAATAGTCTAATTAAGAGCAGATTTAAATAAAACACTAGTTTGGCACTTTTTTCACTTGGTTTATTTTATAGCTAAATGTACATTTCGGTCACAAAGTGACCATTATCAATAGCAAAATAGTTTATAAATATAAAATAAACCAAGTGAAAAAAGTGCCAAACTAGTGTTTTATTTAATATAAATATTTTCACGTACTCATAAAACTCACCGATAAGAGCAGATTTAATGTACAATATTGAATATCTTAAAATTCTACAGCACCAGTTGATAAACGCAATATTATACCGAAATATTAATCAATCATTGTGCGTTTTTTTCTTTCTTATCATGGTATATTTAAAGCCTTTTGCTTATTATTATTAATGATTTTCAAACCAGTTTTAAATTTATTGTTTGCTTTTTTTTAATATTTACTTAACGACGAAATTTTTAGAATTCGTTTGCCATTTATCTCTTTAATTGATATTTCTTAACATCGAAATAAATTAAAGCAACAGTAGTAGAGTTCAAATTCAAAAATCTTTAAAGATGAAAGAGTAATACAATTAAAAAGAATGAAAGTGGTCACTTTGTGAAATATTAAAAATAGTTTCAAGTAGAAAGTATATATTATAAATTGCCAAAAAAGAAGTCTAAATAGTTTTATCGAATTGTTACAGATATATAGGGTACCATATTCCGATAATAATAGATTGAATGAAGAATCTGAACTTAAGTTGTGCAAGGGATAGAGGGTAAGTAATCAAATTATGTTTTGCTGTGATTTTCAAAATTGCTGTGTAATTTGATATATGTAAAAAATACCCAAAAACACGATAGCTGATTGATATTCCAAAAATTCAGATGAAGAAATGTAAAATTTAAAAATAATATAATTTATAAACAACATATTTTTATAAATCTATATTAATCTAAATATATAAATCACTGAAACAAATTATACCAAAGTAATTTGTAAGTTATAATTAGAAAAAGCATTAATGCCTTACTAGTTTTAATATACACGTATTTATTTATTTATTTTTATCAAACTAATATTAGTCAAACTTGAGTTCAATTGAATTAATTTAAAATAAAATTTATTGGAGTAAATGGACCTAGATGAAAATAAAAAATATTTGCTATAATAATTTCTTAATTTTCATTACAGATTTTTTACCTTAATTTCAATATTTTTTATTATTCAAATTAAATTCAAATAATATTATTGTTGTAAGGTATTGTAAAATATTTAGGAAAATTATTTGATGAAAATATCTTATTTTTGACGCTAAAGCAAGAACAACATTGCAAAAATAGTAATTAAGATATAAATACTACTTGTATGATTTTAGTGTGAATTAAACATGAGGAAACCAACAATTCATAGGCAATTAAAACGAAATCCCCTCGAACAAGCACACATTAGGTGTGTCCCCCTTGTGTATACAATATTTAGAGTCCGTCTTTCGCAAGAAAACCCATCTTGTTTAAATAACACTACTCGCGACCGTCCAAGAACCACATCAATATTTGTACAGGCGAAGAACCTACCACAGTTTGATCTCTCGCTGCCGCAAACAATCGTACAATTTTTTCCCCAATTACTTTATATAATGACTCAATTTTATGTATTGTACACATTCGGGTTAAGGTGAGGCTCCGCTCATATTGTATAAATATTTTCACAATATTTAAAAGATCTTAACACCATCCCGCGCACGCTGACCAGATAACATCGCCGGGTTTATTATAATTCTGCAATTTTGCAATCGGGTTTCGCATTGTGATGTGAACGTTGCGCACACATTCTAATTCTATTCTTTTCCACTAATTTTCATACGTTTTGCCGGCGTTTAATTGCGAAAATGTAAACACGTCGCCGTTTTGCCATTATGTTATTAAAGGGACGGAATACGTATGAAAATATAGTCATTGTTTTCCATCAATGGAATGATACTAATTATTTTTTGTAAGAATTATTGTGCATTATTTATATGTGTATCAGCTCCTTAAATTTGAATTTATTTAGTTAATTGAGATATATAATAATAATAATATATTGTATTCTCATGAATATGGGAATATTTTATATTTTAAAGATGTTTGCAAAATTCATTATTTTTTCTTCTTTTCAGTCTTCAATATTCATAAGACTATTTTGTATACAATTACATATATATAAACACGTATACTTCCTTATAAAATAATATAAGGCCTATGTTAGAAACTCGCCAGGAACAGTACTATTTAAGATATTATCATAAAGTTGCCATCTTTTGTTGCACTAGATCCCTATTTGAGCGAATAACCACCGACAAATAAAGTACTATTTGGTTTTTACCCTATATACTCTAACTGAAGCTTGGTTGCATAAATTATTGCATAATTAACAACAGAAATCTAAAAGTTAATAATTCCATGATAAATAGTAAAATATGGTAAATAGAATCAGTAGCAGTAGTGGCTAAATGTCAGTCTTTCTTATATTCTCTGAGATGACAGCTAGAAGAGCAGAGGAAGAATAAAAAGGAGCGGAAGAAACAAGGGAAATGAGAAGAAAAACTGATTAAACAGTTTGAAATGACAAAAAAAAATAGGAGACAAAGTACATAATGGCCGAACTAGAAAAACGTTATAGAAGGCTTTGCAAAGAATTTGTATAGAACAAAAGGGAGGAAATAGAAGAGGAATGGACGAAAGTCAAAATATACCAATAATAATGGATGAGAGAAAGATTTAAACACATAAAAAGAGAAAGAGATAATAGAGCAATAATATGAAGAATTCAGAAAATAAAAAAAGATGACAATAATGGAGGATGAACTAAACGAAGCCTGGCAAATAATTTAAAAAAAAAAACAGAGATCAAGTAGAAAAGCAAGAAGAAACCAAAATATACGAAGGCTTCAAAAGGACACAAACTAAAATAAAATATAAAACTCCAAAGTAAAATTAGGACACACAGTGAAAAAAAGCGAACATAACATTAATATGAGTAGAAGGAAATGAAAACACAAAAGAACTAGACAGCAAGGTAAACAATATATACTCAGAGATAATAGAGATAAAGAAGACAGAAAAACATAATAACCATAAAGAGGGACCTACAAAAATTAAAAGATGCAAATAATGAAAGGTGAAGGGAAAGGAAGAAATCTTCAGAATAATACAAAACCTATAAGAGAACTTGTAAGAAACAAACATATCAATACGCAAGCTTAATTAAAATAAATGATATGAGAACAATGATTGAAAGCCAGCACAGGGACACAAACCTATAAGTAATAATACATACAAAAACAGCAAGAAATTGATAAGATAGAATCAGAGAAGGGCCAAGAAGAATACTGGAAAAAAGTAAAACACGGAAAACTTAAAAAAAGTAAATGAGACGAATAAAATGCAATAAAGAAAAAAAGAGGAAACCCTAGACCCAAATGGTAAATGAGATAAAGAAGAGTCTGGATCCAATGAATTTAGGATTTAAGAAAAACAATAAAAACAAAAGAAGGCAAAAAAACTAATAGCAGATAGTAAGGAAAGTGCAGATAATTTAAAGAAAAAATTAGAAGAAGATGAAGGGGAATATTTTCAGGTTGAAATAAAGGAGATAAAAACTGAAAAAAAAACAATAATAATAACAGATAATTACACAGGAAAAATGGTAACAAAATATTTTGTGAAAGAAAAAGTTACCATTTTTTCCTGTGTAATTATCAAATCTATCTTCACGTAACTCGCAAAAACCACGTTTCTAATAATAGCTCGATGACACAGTAACCAAAAAAAAAAATATTAGAGAAGGAAGGGAACGAACAGATATAGACCTAAAAAAAAGAAAATATAGAAGAAATCAGATGCAATAAAACAGGCAAATACAGCACAATCATACAAGTGACGAAGGCTAAACCGGAAATATGAATCAGAAAGAGAAAAATTGAGATAGGGTGGGAGGTAGTAGGAAGAATAATAGTAACAGTAGAACCAACGGTATGTAAACATTTTCTCAGGTTTGGATACATGAAAGCAAACTGCCAGGGAAAAAGATAGAGGGCAAAAAATGCTTAAAATGTCATTAGGATGCAAACAAAAAAAATATATATGGAATGCAACAGATTCGGGCACTGCAACGATTCAATAGTATGCCCAATAGACAAGAGAAGGAGAGAAAAAATAAGAATAATCGAAAAAATAAAAGAAGAAAAGAAAAAGAAAACAAAAAAATTCTAAGGTAACTGAAATAAAAATAAAGAAAACATGGAAGGAGGACACAACGGGGAGAAAGGAAAGAGTGAAGAAAAAAAATTATCAAGAAAATAACAACGACAATAAAAATTAAACTAGCACAAACAAATTTTAATCAAAAGAAAGTAATAATGGAAGTAATAGAACAAAGAGCGATAGAAACTAATGTGGACATCTGCATTGTATCGAAACCAATCAAAAAGATAATAAAAAACGAAAATTGAATTAAAGACAAAAACAGCGTTAATAGAATTAAATAATATAAAACTAGAAATATATAATACTGTGACAGAAAAAAGTCGACTTACATACATAGAAATGTAAGATATGAGAATATATTTATGCTACTGGTTATCAAACAAGGAGATATAATAATTGAAAAAATATCTAGCTAGCCAGAGAGAAAGAAAATCAAAAGAAACAAAACAAAGAACAAAAACTAATAATGGGAAGGGAACTTAAACTCCAAAACAACAATATAGGTAGGCTAAGAGCAAAACAAAAGGACTAATATTATAGCTGGAACAAAATCACTTGATGTTAATAAACGATGGGAAGGTACACACTTTCCAAAGAGGGACTTCGCAATATGAGAGAATAATAAATAATAACAATAATCATATATTTGAAAACACCATATATGGTACAAGATCGCCAATTAGAACCTAATACTATAAATAGAATTATAAATAATTATTACATAGATACCAAAATCTTAAGAATTTCTAAATTTGAGGTTGAGCACTTAAAAAATAGAAGGTAAACAAAGAACATACTATAGATCTGCACAACAAAATCAGATATGAAATACAATGTACAAAAGTTTAAAAAAAAGGGAAACAATCGAAGGAAAATAAAAGAAGAAAACATCTCACAATTTAAGGTAAAAAGGAGAAGCCCTTAAAGAGAGGAGAGAAAAAAACATTGCAAAATTAACTATAAAGAACATGGACAAAACATTCAAAAGGAGAAGGATAACAATCAAAACAAAGGAATATATTGGTGGAACAAAAAATTAAAAGAAGCAAAACAAATATGCACAATATTCAGAAGGAAACAAATAAGAAAGAATAAAAGTAAGGAAACAAGCAAAGAAGAAAAAACAAAACTAAAAAAGTATATAAGATAGATAAGGAAAATCTTGTCAAAAAATTTAAATATAAACATAAGAAGAAAGCTAAAAGAAAATATACGACGAAATAGAAGAGAACACATGGGGACTAGGATATAAAATAGTGATGAATTAACAAAAACTGAACTACAAAATTGAAATAATGGATAAAAAACAGAAGAGAATTACAAAAGGTTTTTTTATAATAAACCGGCGAGCAAAACATAGAGGTCACTTTAAAATTAGTCAGTTGCTATCACCGTGTTACAGACTTTTATGAAACAACATCCATTTGGCTCTAATTGAAAACCTACGTTTCGTTGTGGTTTTCTTACTTAGTGTTAATTTTTCTCTGCGAAACTTGTCATTCACACGGTGTACTGTACTTAACAAGTCATAATGCCTTTAGGCACTATTCTTGTGGCAAGAATTATAGCGTCGATTGAATATGGGCGAGGAAAACGAGAAACTGCAAGGATTGTTGGAAAAAGCCTTTGTGCTATACAAACAGTGTATCAGCGTTACTTGGATACTGGCCTGATAACCAGAAGATCAGAGATGACCATTTTTTGGTGTCTACAAGTTTGCAGTTTATCTACGAAATCAACTCCATGAAGTTAGAGATGTAAATGTTAGTGAATGGACCGTTGGGAGAAAGCTTCGGGCTGCTGGATTGTCTTGTAAAAAGATGGCTACAGGTTCACCTTTAGAACGCCGACATCGTGTTGCAAGATTGGCTTTTTCCCGAAATCACCGGGCATGGAATAATGAGGAGAGTTCTATTTTCAGAAGACTCGCGGTTTTGCCTCAATGGAGCAGACGGATGTCGGAAAATGTGGAGAAGACGCGGAGAAAGATATGCTTCAGTTTGTATTGATGAGCAACATCCATTTGGCGGTGGGTCGGTTATGGTTGAGCAGGAATTTCTACTGAAGCACGCACAGAGTTGGTCTTTATACAGAATGGCTCCCTGACATCTCACAGATACATTATGGAGGTTCTCGAAGATCATGTTATACCCTTCATAACAACTATGGGCGAGCGCGGTGTTTTCATGCAAGATAATGCTAGACCTCACGTAGCCAGAGTTGTCAGAGATTATCTGGATGAGGTGGAAATTTCGCGGTTCGATTGGCCCACTGTCAGGTCGGACATGAATCTCATAGAAAAAGTATGGGATGAGTTGGGACGACGTATCAGAAAGCATACACATGCTCCAAGAACTGCTCAAGAGTTAAGAGAGATGCTATTGCAGGAATGGAATAATATCGACCAAAATGCGATCGTTAATTTAATTCAAAGTGTTCTTGTAGACATCAAGCAGTCATTAATGAAAGAGGGGGTAATACTCGTTACTAGTGATAAGATTTTTTCATTATTTTTTGTTCCATATTAGTCCTAGGAACAATCATTCGAACTTCGTCTGAACTGTAAATTTTTGATATTTCTAAAATAGGCAATAAAAACAATAAATATTCTTTATATTCAACATTGCTTTTTTAATTTAGTGTGGAAAATACAGTACAATTGTTTACAATTTGCAAACATAAAGTTAAAATAAAGAAAATTCCAAAAATAAGTCATAATTCTAAAGTGTAGAATATGGCGAAGGAAAAAAGGAAGAAAGAAAGGAAAAAGGAATCGAGCAATTGATAACGAGCGAACTATAGGAGATAACGAAAAAGTTTAAGAACAATAAGGTACTAGAACCAATAGACATTAATTCAAAAGTTTTAATAATAATTTAGGAAGAAGTACGGGAAAAATACTACAAAAATGAACAAATATTTAAAAGAGAGGAGTTTCCTAGTAGTGTAGAAAGAGGCAAAACTACAACTACTAGAAAAACTGAAGAACAGAAGAAGACAGGTGAAGAAGAAACAAAATATAGGCCGAAATGCCTCATAAATATAACTTGAACAATAATTTTAGGAGAACGAATAAACAAGAAAGAGAAAAATAAACAAAACCGTAAAAGCTTTATAAAGGGAAAATTAACAGTCGAAGTGGTAGAAAAGATATATGAAATATTAGAAGATGGCAAGAAATATGCGTACAAAAATGGAGAAACACAAGAAACGCTAGACATTAAAATGCGTTCAATAGCGTGTAAAATAGAGACAGGAGAGAAAGAGGAACTAAAACTGACCGGAGGGATACCCCAAGAACCTATGTTTGGACCGACAGTGAGGATTTTATTCTGCGATAGTGTATTAAGAGCGGAAACAACAATAGGCGTTTATAACATATGTTACGCAAATGATCTTGCAATAATAGCTGCAGATAAAATAAATAGGAGAGAAGGTGGATCTAAAAATACGAGAAGAGGTACCCGAAGGATCGATGCTCGGAAAGACATTTTGGAAAACACCAATAGGTGTATATAACAGATGTTATGCAGCGACCTTATATAAGAATAATAGTTGCAGATATAGAAAAAAATGACTAGCAGAAAATGTAAAGTAAAACTAAAAGATGGAAAACCAAAGATAATTCTTTGGTAATTTAAACAGATAAGACAAAAGCAATAATTCTGCACGAAGAAACAAAATACAACAAACATGACAATAGAAATAAGAGACAAGAAAATTAATTAATAATTTAAATAAAATAAAATAATAAAACATAACAAAGACAAAAGAAAAGGTTGCTAAAACAATAGCATGACTGTCGGGACTAATGCTAAAACACAGAGAAGCACAGAAAAAGAGGAGGAGGGTGCTGGACGTATTAGTATAATCTTTAATCACGTATGGATACGAGATATGGCAAAGGGCCTAAAATGGGAAACAAATAGAAAAATAGTGACAAGATTTTAAAAGAAAATAGCAATAAAAATTAACAGAGTGTATGGAAGCTGTACTAGTAATAACAAGAGTAACACTAATAACTCTCTTGGTCCAACAATAAGAAAGCTTGGATATTGGATTGATGAGGCTTTTACTTGGTGAAATTCCATTATATAGGTGATAAATAAAACACTTGGGTTTTGAGAATTTACACAATTTAATGTCGATGCACAAACAATTGTCGCAGTGCATCGACATTAAATTGTGTAAATTGTCGCAGTGCATCGACATTAATTTGTGTAAATTCTCAAAACTCAAGTGTTTTATTTATCACCTAAATAAGAAAGCTGCTTAAAAAGAAACAGAAGGATTGGGAGGAAACTATAGGTTAACCACAATGGTTCAAAAGAGTTATCCATAACCTAGACACATAGGTACACAAAACACACGAGTTGATTGTTATTTAACACAATTTCTGACAAGACATGGAATCTACAAATAGCTAAAAAGCTTATAATGGTAGGTACAAAGAAATGCAAGATCCAAAACAGTGTTCTTTGAGTAAAAAATGGGAAAACGTAGAAGAAAAATAGAGCAAACGTTAGGTATAAGAAAGAAATAGAGCAAATGACTAAATCAGAAGAAAAGTGAAAAGTAAAAATAGAATAAATAAAATATATTCTAATTCAAATTTAAATTTATTAACGGATTTACCAATACAGTGAGAACATGGATATAATAGCAATAAAATGGTGATGTGGCCATCATAGTACTTTCCCTATATGTTTCTCTAAAACTATGAGTTTTACGCAAAAAGGTTAATCATAACAATTTGCTCAATTTTGGATTCTTTAAAATTACTTGTTATATAAAATAAATCCTACAGTTTATTGGCAATAGGCAAAAAATGTCAAAATTTTTAAGTTTTTAATTTTTTCTCGCAAAGAACATTATAAAAAAATATTTTTCAGTTTCTCAGTCTCTTAACTTTTGTTTGAATAGTTTTGTACTGTTTTTCAAATTAAGATAAATATTGACAAAAAATCGCTTCGAGTAAACACCCACTTCCGGTTTCACCAAAAGCTTCTCAGTTCCAGTTTTTAACGATAAAATCTTAAGCTTAAAATTTCATCTTAATAGGATCATTCGTTTTTGAGATACATAATTTTTTCTATTTCAGAAATTTCTCTTGAAATTTACAAATGATTTCTTCTGGAAGTTTTAATAATTTTTTGTTGACTGAAAGTATTTCTCTTCAGGGCAAAGTTTTCTTCAAGGGTTCTAAAATTTTTCAAAAATTGCTTTCAGATTTATAAAATCCATTAATTCAAGAATTTAGCATTTTCCAGTAAATAATTAAAAATTTTCCAATTTTTGTTGCTTTGTATTAGAGAAAATTTTCAGATACTTTCTTCTTTATGAATCGCTCTTCCAATTTAAGAAAATTTCTGTTGAGTTGACTAGTAATTCGCTTTTACATCTCTTTTTATTAAATACTGTAGTATATTTTAGAGATTCTCTAATGAATTTCTCTTCCAAGTTCAGAGTTTTTTAAATTTATAAATTTTTCTGCAATTTTTTTTCTACCAATTTAAAAGTTTTTGCAATTTTCCAGAATTTCCGTGAAAATTTTCTACCATTACCACAAACAGAATTTTTCAGCAGTTTTCGTCTAAAAATTTGTTCGGTAGTTCAAATATGTTTCAATTATTATTATTTCAATTTATTTATTTGGAATTCTTAAATTTCAAAATAAGTTAACCTTTCAGGTTGCGATTTTTCTTCACAGTTTTAAAAATTTTGCTTTTACAATTTTCTACTAAATCAAGAGTTTTGATTTTTCCAAAAAAATCTCAAAAATTTAGACAATTTATTGCATTTAATAAGTTTTTTTATTCTTATAGAATCTTTTATTCTAATTTCAAAAAAAAAAAAAATCTGTTAATTTTCAGTAATTCCTTACGAAACTTTTCAAAAAATTTCTCTTCCAGATTCAAAAGCTTTATAATTTTTTGTCAATTCATTAAACTATAATAAACACAATAATATCTTAACCTTATAAACTCGATTATTACTTATTCTATCGTACTCTTGACCTACCTCAACAAACAATGCAACAATGAACTCTCGTACTCCTGACCCGCCCGAAAAATTTATACGTTGAGGCAGGTCAAGAGTACGCTGGAGTTTAAGCGGGAAAATTTTTAAAATGTTTCAGCTGTATTCCAATTGTTTTCTTAATCTGGAAATTTTCAACTGTTTATTCAATTGTTTTCTTTTCTCAAATTCAACTGATTTTAACTGGAACTTTTAGAAAAAAAAATTGTTTAACTTATTTAAAATTTTTTTTGTTCTTCAACCATTTTTAATTTTTTAATTTAAACTTTGGTAAATTTCATTTCTCACCCAGTTTATTTATTTTTTTAAATTATAATCACTGTTGCCATTTTAGTTTTCCTAAAAACTAAAGCGGAGTTGCTATTGTATTTTTTTAAATTGTGTATCAGTGTTTTAGATTAAAGTTTAAATGTATATGTAGGGTGGGTGGGTGGCCACTATCACACCCTTCGATTTTAAAAACATAAGCAACAAGTTTTCAGAAGGAACAAATTTTTAAACAAAACTAATTTAAATAATAAGTCGTTTTAGAAATAAAAGTACACTCATTGGAATTTTGGGAGTGTTTTAAAGATTGGAGGGTGGGATAGAGGCCACCCACCCGCCCTACATATACAATTAAACATTCATCACACTCAGACTTTTAGTTTCCTAAAAACTATTGCAGCATTAAATGAAATTATAAAACAAAATTTAAAACAAAGGTTCTTTCAAAGTGTTCAAATATTAATTATTATAACATATTTAAAGATTTCTCAAAAATAAAATAATCTAAGGTTTAATATAATCATAAATAGTTTACTATTATTATTATATTAAGTGATAATGGATTTTCACAAAATAAGTGCCCTGACAATCAACGAGATGGAAGTATTAAATTTTTTGGGATATTCAGGTCTAAAAGTTAATCGGGTTCTCTGCAATTGTAGAGAAGTTGTATTTAAATTTAATCTACTTAAAAGGAAATTGCAAGCAACCAAACGCGGCTTGTTATTTTTTATATAGTTATTAAAAAGAAGTTTACTATCAAGAAGTATTCCCAAATATTTTACCTTGCCTGACGCATTTAAAAATATAACAATTAATATGGTAATCATTTTTAAGAATTTGATGTAGTAGCATTTGTCAAGATTAAAATTCAAACCCGCACCATAGATGAATACCTACAAGGTCTAACGAATGTTTTCAATATCATATCTACTTGTTATTGCTTTAAATATTTTGAGGTCCCCAGCAAACAATAAAACTTGGGAATAAGTGACAGAGTCTACCAGATCATTAACGAAAATGAGGAACAGAATCGGTCCACAATATGATCCTTGTGGTACCCCAGATTTCACATGAACAACTTTTGAAATATAGTTATTGAGTTTAACATATAAAATCCGATACAATAAATAATTTTCAAACCATACTGATAGTAATAGAAAATGAATAAGAATAATAGATTTAATGAAATAAATATTCGATAACTAAAGATATTTTCCTTTTATTTTCTGATCTAATTTATTAAAATACTTTCTTTGCAATTGTGTGCATCCTAGAAATATAAATAAATAATTGGTTCTATATTTTTATTTATATTTAAAATATTCACGCGAGTCCTACCTGGTTAAGGCGGGCTAAATGGATGATAATGGAACAAATTCTTTCCAAAACCTGATAATTGATGCTAAGAAGGCCATAAACAGAATTAATGGCTCGACAATGTGTGTATACGGTCCCTAACTAAAAGCATCATTTATTATATAATTTGAACATTTACTGGATGAGGCCAAGCGTTGTTTTCACGGCGATTCATAGATATTCAAACAGTTATCACACGTCCCATTCATCTCAAAGTGAAAACAAAAGGAGTACGGTGTTCAGTTAGTCTATTCAAATATTTGCCAAATACAACTACTTTATGAACTGCAGGTAAAAACCGCCCGGGTCTCTTCAATTTAAATTATAGTAATAATATTTATAGTAGTATGTTTTTAGATTAATTCAAGAAGAGAACAAAGCAAACAATAAACAATAAACAATATTAATTAAAAGTTTTACGAAATTCACTTTTACAAGAAGAAACATACATGTTATATTGATATTGATAGTAGTGAAGTTCTTAATTCGATTGTTGATTAAACACTTGTTTTTTATGATTGTTGATTAAACACTTGTTTTTTATTTTGCTCCGACTAGTTTTGACTATATGTCATTCGCAAGGAAATATGTATGTATGATATATTTCCTTGAGAATTACATAAAGTCGGAGCAAAATAAAAATAAAAAACAAGTGAAATAATACCAAGTGTTTTAAACAACAATCGAATTAATACAAAAATGTTTCACCACGGGTAAGTAATTCATCATATTTAAGTCCTTAATCTATTGAGACAAAACGTAACTAAAATTTTTAATTAATGAATAAATTAATTTTACTAATGAATAAATAACAAAAAACTAAACGCAAACACAATTTAATAATGCATTTAATTTGTGTGTGTGTGTGTGTGTTTATTTACGACATGCCTCTATTATAGTTACAAAATCGGACATGAATTAATAACAATGTTAAAGTCAAATTTCCGCACCGTGCGCACTCCTCCAACCCGAATTCCTGTCAGCAATCCTTCTGCCACAAGATATAATTGTGAAGTCACTCATTTTCCATATACGAAATTACGTACGTATATAATTTATAACACGCGAATAAACTAATAATGAACTCCGGCATAAATTAGCGCCGGCACCCAGGATTGACGACTTGTTAAATTTGTCATGTCGGCCATAAAGGGAAAATTATTTTCCCCTTTTTGTAACGCGTCCGTTTCCATCTACCATTTACGCCACCATTCCCCGACAATGGGAATTGATTTACGAGGATAATACCGTAATTCATAATTGTAATTATTAATGTAACGGTCCCTCGCAGTATTCATAATAATTTCTGCAGGTTTTCTTATTTGTCTCTGCGCATTATTATGCGCGTTTCGCCGGTTTAACTGTAAACACCACGGTTATTTATTATATCATATTTCACTGGTGTTTTCTTTTATTTCTATATTTTTTCTTTCTCCAATCACTAATTGTATTTAAAATTTAATATTCAAATAAAACACTTTAGTTATTGATATTGCACTATATTTGTACCAGCTGCTCAAGATTTGACCAATTTTAAATTGATCATTTTCAAACTTAAAATTTAATACTTTCTGATTACAACACTTTACAGCTTTTCTTTCTTTATTTACCAATAGTATTAAAAATTTCATATTTTCTAATTACAATATAACGAAGGAGTAAAAAAATAGATATTTTAACTTTGATTGATAATTTAAATCTATTTCGTTAATGATTTTTTCATTTGCCTCGTGGTGAAACATTGTGGAATAATTTAAATTTAAATCTATTAAAACTTAGTTTGAGTTTTGTGAGTTACGTGAAGATAAACTTAATTAATTAATAAAGCACTGAAAAAACTTATTGCACAAATTTTATTTGAATTCACAGATTTAATCAATTTAATTTAATTTAATCAATGTTTTAATACTATCCTTTAGTATGTAGTGCTTTATTAATTATTAAAAGTCAGTTTGAAAATATTTTTTCGTTTCTTTGCGAATTTATTCTATGCTCTCTCTCTCTCTTCTAATTGAATTTCTGGATTTTTTAAGATTGTGTTGCAGGTGGAGAAAATTATCATTTAGGAGGAGCTGCGCAAAATTTAATACAACTTGCACAACTGTGCAATTATGGAATTCTGACCGAGGACGTCCAATTGAAGCCAATTATGTAAATTGGATGAACTTCCTTAAATCAAAATTGTGCAAAGTAATGTGTTCTTATTTTGGGTCATTATATAAGCAGGATGACATTTTCTCTTAATTCGATAATTATTTATAGTTTATTTTTAATTAAACAAAAATATATTTTAATAAGCTTTTATGGTAGAATAGTTTCTAGTTATGGTATTTTTAATATGTTTATAGTAAATTTATCATTTAGGGAGGGTAATCTTTTATAGATTATAAAATATTACAAAGATATCAAAAGAGTTTTTAATAGTTTAAAAAAATGAGGTTATATAGTGATATGATAAATACTGAGTGAAATGACGATGTGAATGTAGACGATGCATGTGACTCTTTTTATAAAATTGTATACAATTTATTCGAGAAGAATATTTCGAATATTCCGAAAACGAAAAAGAGTTTCAAACATTATCAGGCATGGTGCAACAGAGAAATCACCAGTCTGTTAAAAACTAAAAATAAGTTCCACAAACGATTAAAGAAGTCTGCTCAAGCTTCTACAATAAACGACTATAAGCAAGCCCGCAAATAAATTCGCTAAAGCTTTTGCTCAAGGATTTCTGGGGTTGTGAGCTACGGCAGAAAAATGTTGGATTCATCGTCTGAGATCTTCCAGGGTATTGCAGATTTATTTAGTAGTGTCTATAGTGCAAGTGTTAATTAATTAATGCTCAAGTGTATAGTGATAATCCCGATGTGATGGGTACTTTTAGAGACGAAAATATTCTATTAACATATTTAAAAAATATGACGATGATCAAGTTCCAGGATTCATTCTTAAAGATTTCGTTTCTTATCTGACAAAGCCACTTGCTCATATTTTTAATTTAATTTCAAGAGAGGGTGTCTTTCCCGGGATTTGGAAAATAGCACGTCTGTCCTGTGTTTATATCTGGGGACAAATCATATATTGGAAACTATAGAACCGTTGCTAGCATTTCCTATTTTTCTAAATTATTTGAAAGTATCATTTGCAATTATATTCCTTCGCAGATTTAACAGCTAATAACACCGAATCAGGATGGATTTGATCGGTGAAAAAATACGCAAACTAATCTGTTAAGCATCACGCAATTCATATCCAGGGTGCTTGATCGTGGTGGCCAGGTCGGGTAATTTACACAGATATTAGCAAATCGTTCGACTGTATGCCACATAATAAGCTTTTATCTTACCTGCATAAGTACAATTTAGCATCGAATGTTGTCTCAGTCTTATAATAATATCTCAGAGATAGACGTACCTTTGTTAATAATATGGGCTCTAACTCCAATCTATTTGTAACAACGAGTGGTGTACCTCAGGGGTCCAAATTAGGCCTACTATTGTTTTTGGTAATTATAAATGAAGTACCCAGTGTTTTAGAAAGCAATTTTTTTAATGTATGCGGATGACATTAACTTGTACCTTACTATAAATAGTATTTTTGATTGTTTTGAATTACAGAAGAACTCAGATAATATATTTACATCGTATGTAAAAAAATAGCCTAAAAGTAAATACCAAAAAAGTCTTCTTTGGTCCTAACCAAATCACACAATTCACTTGAATATAGTTATTAATTTGCCGATTTGTTTGTACTTAGAGACACTTATTTTAAAGATCTTAGTGTACTTTTAGATAATAAATGGTCCTTCAATGAACATATGGAAAAATTAGTAAATGAATCATATACATTGTTAGGATTTATAATTCGTAACTGTCGTGAGTTTAAACGTACAAAAGAAGCATTTAAACTTTATGATTCATTTATTATTAGTAACATTAATTATTATTTCTCCACCTGGGACAGTTGAGGGGTAGATAGAGTAGGTTCCCGGTTGTCACTGCCGGTCCCAAGTCCGGACAAAGGAAGCGGGTTGAGATCGAACGGCCAACCCCTATCTTTATCTTTATCTTTATTATCTTTGCTCTCCTTTCTAAGAAAATATCACAAAAAATATATTAGAAAATAAGAAAATACACTCAAAATTTTAGCCGAAACGAGGACGAAATTCACTTCTTCGGAGGATCTTCCACTCAAACCCATTAATATAGATCATCAGTGCTGATTCCAAACACCGCTACTTGTATTCATTTATATCTTTATTGTTTACATAAAGCAAATTTTAGTCTTTAAATAGACATTTTTTGTGACATATGCTGTCACATATTTGACAAATTGATTTATCATCGTGTAAAAACAACACACTGGCTAAAAATTTCGACCACCAGCCTCATAACCAGGACTGAAACACGCGAAGAAGAAAACTGCAAAAGAAAAGGATATTGAGATTTGGTACGTGGAATATACCAGGTTTAAAAACAAGACAGTCAGAAGTATTTAATTACATAGAATGAAATTGGAAATCTGTGCCTTAAGATAGACTAAAAAAAGGGAAAAAGCAACGAAGTAGAGGGAGACTACATTAACTTTTATAGTGGTGGTGAAAAACATACCAGGACCAAATGGGGAGTGACTCACAATAAATTTGAAAAGAACATCAAACCATGGTAAGAAGTAGATAAGCAAATATTAAAACTAGATCTGCAAATAATTGATTATTACATTATAATACCAGCAGTTTATGCGCAATGCTTAGATGCTGACAGATAAATCAAATATGACTTCTATGAAGTATTTAATTATGCTCTAATGTGCACTAAGAAACATGAAAAAATATGCATTTTTGAAGACCTAAATGCACGCACTGATACCAAAGAAACTGCAAAATAATAGGTGAATAGGGCGAGCAAATAACAAATAATAAGGGATAGTGCCTGATCGACTTCTGCAGAGGTATGAATGGCTCCTTTCCCCATAAGAATATCCATAAGTATTCAAACATACAACCTACTAGGGTTATTCTGCAATTAACTAATCATGAAATAGAAATCCGCAATGTATAATTTAGACAGGAAGGTATGGGGACCAAAATGTGTCTCGGATCACCATTTAGTAGTAGCAAGTTACTAGTGAAAACCATAGAAAAGGCGATAGAAATGATACAGAAACAAAAGACTTAGAAAGCTTCCGTGACGAATTCACGTACTTCGTATATAAATTATGGCTAGCAACCAAAGTAAAATTAGTAAAAATAAACAAGCGGTGAGAGGTCTCTACAGTGAGCTAAAAAAATTATATATAAGGCGGCAGAAGAGGCCTTAGTAAAGAAGACCAAACAATTGAAACACCTAGAATAGTCGACGGAATATACAGAGCAACTGATCTAAGAAAAAAAAAAAAACAAGCAAAGCATATCAGAAATGGCTCAACTCACAAAAAAAAAAACAGAAGATAGAATAACATATACACGTCTGAATAGAGAAGGCAAAAAACAAGTAAAAAGAAGTAAAAACTATACATGGTAACAATATGAGGAAGTAAGTACATTTATGGATGGCATTAAAGTATCAGAAGCATAGAAATTATGGAAATTAATAAGAAATTTTTGGAAATGTACAAGGGAAAACAGCAAAATTTAATTAATAAAAAAATTTAATACTACAAAAATTACTGACAGAAAATTAGAACATAAATGAAAATATTGACGACCATATGAAAGATATTACAGTAAAAGAAATAAAGGAAGCCCTCAAACATTCAAAAAATAAAAAAGACGCCGGACCTCGAAACATCCCTATCGAGTAGATAAAAAATGCACCTGAATTGATAAGGAAATTATTCAATAAATACATGACAGGCGATAAAATTCCGGATGAATAGAGCCTAGGATATAGTTGTTCATTATATAAAAAAGAAGATAAGAAACTAAGCCAGAACTACAGAGGCATAACCATTATTATTGCGATGGGGAGGTTTACGGTCGCATATTAAAAAGAAGGAAAGAAACGGCCCTCAAAAGAGAAAAGCGGTTTTGACACAATAAATAATAGAAAAACTTAAAGGCCACAACCTATCTACACACCTAATATTTATCGAGCGTCAGAAAAAGCTAGAAAATAAGGCTAAACATCTATGTACTAAAGGCATTCGACACTGTGCCCCTGAAGAAGCTTATCTAGATTCTACAAAAAATTAGACTTAACAGTGTATACGTGAGGGCAGTTTGGAATCTGTATAAAGAAACAAAATGCGTAATCAAAATGGGAACCAAGACATCGAAATCATTTCAGGCAAATAATGGTTTAAAACAGGGGTGCAATTTATCGCCCACTTTATTTAAAATATATATTCAAGAATCCCTAAGTGAATGGAGAATGAAAATAAAAGACATGGGATTGAAAATGGATGACAAATATCTGTTGAGTCTTTACTTTGCTAACGACCACGTGATTATAGCTGGAAACGAAGATGAGGCAGACTACATGCTAAGGAAAGGAATACATAAAATGGGAACTAACTATGTATATACATGGCAAAGCCGAAATATCTAAAGGTAGGAGGAAAAGAAAAACACAAAGCCCCCAAATTACAACTTATACAGATAAGAAGAACAACTAACTACAAATACTTAGCCGGCATACGAAAGAGAGCTTTACAGAGAAAAATCGCAACACAGGTATTTAATTTCTGTTATGGTTCAAAAATAGGTAATTAGACACTAAAATCAGAATATACAATGCGATGGTGGAGCCTATCATAACGTACGGTGCCGAATCCTGGCATATGACAAAGAATGACAAAAAAAGTATATGTCATTTGTTAAGGATAGAACACGTCCGGAATGAAGAGATGAAGAACAGGAAGAAGTTATAGCAATATAGACCAAGTCGAATCTAGACAATTTATACGGGACGAACACGTGCAGAGAATGGGGAATAAAATAAAGGTAAAACCCGAAGACCAAGTATCTCATGGAAGGATGGTATAAAAAGCATAATAAAAGATAAAGCAATAAAAAAGGAAGAGTGGAGAGACAGAGAAAAGTGGCGGTTGACCCTTGTTATTGATGATAGGAAAACATCTTGAATTACAATATGCCTTGTATATGTTTTTTTTCAAATAAAATTGATTTCTTAAAGTGTTTAAAATCTTGTAATTGCGTTTGTCCTCTGTGGAAATAAATTATTATTATTATTATTATATATTCCTCATTGTTGTCAAGACCATTATTTTGATGGTATAAGAAGCATAATGAAAGATAGAGCAATAAAGTGGCGGCTCCCCCTTGTTATTGATGATAAAAAAACATCTTGAATTACAATATGCCCTTGATATGTTTTGTTCAAATAAAAATGATTTCCCGAAGTGTTTGAATTATTTTAATTTTCCTCTGTAATTAGGTTTATCTTCTGTGGAAATAAAAATTAATTATTATATATATCTTTCATTGTAAATACCATTATTTTAGGCAGTACTCATTTTGAAGTATATGATTTGTGGTAATAAATTTAAATACAACAAAAATAACTTTGATTAAAACACTTAGAACCTTTCTTCAATATTACCAATTAATTTAAATATTGAAGAAAGGTTCTAAGTGTTTTAATCAAAGTTATTATTATCTTCAAGTAACTCAATCAACCAAAACAACAAAAATAAATATGGCACTGATTAGGTTCTACTTCTAAAAATAATATAATTTATTAAAGCCTCAATACATTATATTCTTTTGATGTATATGCTTTTGTAATAAATACCAGTATACAAAAATAAATACAGTGTTGACCAATTTAGAGTAGTTCAAATACATTAAGTTATAACTGGCAATCAATCGAGGCCTTTTTGCATATATTCTTATTCTCAATCAAATTTAAATCTTTTATGCACAATCAATAGTTTTTGCTATAATTCAGCATCGTGTTTTCTTTGATTTAATACATGTGACATCTATAACTTTATCTTAAATAAAGAATGTTTTAATATTCAGAAAACTATAATTTATTGGAATCTTTTCCCATTATAATTTAAAATCTTTTAAATGTTAATTGCTACCATTTATCATTAAATATTCAAGAAATCCCAAATCCGTGGCTATGTCATAATGAGAAAGCAAGAGTAAAAGAAGAATTCTACTTATAAGATTTTCATTTTAATTAAATTTAAATTCAGGTAATAATGAATTTTATAGGCCTCTTATATTAAACTGTTAAAAAATATATGCAACTGAATTTAGTATTTTTATTTCATCTCAAACTATTAATATAATATCATTTTAGTCTGGAAAATGTAACTTGTTTTTAATAAAAATACAAACACGGGAATTTAAAAGTAATTCTTATTATTATATTAGATATTTTTTCCATCAGGCAAGAATTGTGTGTGATTATTATATAATTTATAGTGTTTTAATAATATAATTTAAAAAATCTAGTTGGAAACTTTACACAATAGATGTCACCTCAATGGATTCTACGAGCGTATTTTTTTGCGTTGACATTTACCAATTAATTAAAAAAGTGTCAATGCAAAAAATAATACCTGAAATGAAGATGAATTAGATTTGGCTAAGTCGACAGTTGGCATACTTAAGCATTTTCGTAAGAGTGGAAGTGTCCAATCTAAAGGCAGAAGTTCGGGTAGACTGTGAATTGTGTCTGTCGTTTACTAGCAAAAATTTGCAAGCAGGGTCGTTGTTGGCTTTAAGAGCAATCACAGTACAGTGGAATGCAAAAACAGGAAAGACATTTGAGAGAAGGCTGCAGAAAAAGGAGACACAAATCAGGACTCAGTTTTTGTGTGGTGGATGCGAAAGGTTTTATTAATTTCATAATGTTTTGTTATTCGTAACGTTTTAAACGAAAAAAGCTCTACTTACAGGAAAGTAGAAAATAAATCGGCTTATTTGGACAAAATCAAATATGTCATGGACCGCTGAAGACTAGTCCAAAGTCATACTTAGTGATGAGTCGAAGTTTGATGTGTGCTAGGGAAACTTTCGTAAATGGGTTATTAGAACTGCGAATGAAGCATTCTATAAAGATTGTCTCAAAAGAACAGTAAAATTTATTAAGGGCATTATGATTTGCATGTCCGCAGTGGGTGTAGGAAGAAATAATTACAAGAAATATAAAAAAATAAAAATAAATTGTGCCAAACGCGAAAGATCTTTGCTCAGACATGAATTTTAAGTTCTAATAGGACGGTGCTGTATGTTATAAGGCTAAAACTACCAAAATAGTTTGGGGACAATAATATCAAGGTCCTTTCATGGCCTTCGAACAGTCCGGATCTTAATATAATCGAGACGTTATGGCATAAAATGAAACAAAAATTGCGTGATGATCCATAAAGAACTGTTGTTGATTTAAAGATGAAATTAAGATGAATTATGGCAAAGTTTCGACCCTGATATATGTCAATCATTAGTAAAAACAATGCCAAACTGGATTGCAGTAATTATAAAATAGCATAGTCAATATAATGCCATATTAGAATAGTCTGTTGTTGATTTTCAAACATTTGTGATAAGTATAAACAATTATGTGAAACTTGTTAAAATAATTACCTATCAAATATTGAGTCCTTACTTCATGCGGACCCACAATTATTTTGGGAGTATGTTAAAAAGCTCAAAAAAGAAGATGGTTATGCAAATATAATGAGTTACAGTAATGTTAATGCTGATAATGGAGCCGATATTGTTAATTTATTTTTTCCCATTATTTTATACCTCATCAACTGGTCAACCTAAATTAAGTTCTTATTTAATTCGCATTCTGAATAATTATCTAACAATTTTTCTTGGAGGGATATTTACTGCTATCATTAGCTTAAAACCGTCACTCGCTCACGGATTCGATCAAGTATTTAGCTACTTCCTGCAGAGCTGGGTATATTCACTCTGTCGTCTAATTTACAAACTATTTTCTCTGTCCTTGTCACTTACTACAGTCCCAACTGAATAGAAAATGAGCTTCATTATTCCGATTCATGAATCTGGCCCTAAACATCAAGTTCCAAATTACAACAGGATGGTAATACAAGCCGTTAATCCAAATATGTTCGACAAGTTGTTGGCAAACGAGTTAGGTTAATTTTCAAAACATCTAGTGTTTAATAACCAATATTGATTTGTGCCCAACTGTTCAACTACATCTTATTTACTAGAATATAAGCAGTTTATATCGAGTGCATTGTAATTCTGATGTTAAATCGATACTGTTTGTACCGACTTTTCCAAGATGTTCGACAGGGTTGATTACAGTTTGTTATTAGATAAGTTAGGATACTAAGACTTTTGGATTCGATTTGTAAGAAAAAAGATAGCTATTTAAGGGTACTGAGACCTTAAATGGCTATCTTTTGTCTTACAAATCGAATCCAAAATGTTAGAAAAATTTATTTTTTATCTGAGCCGATCTCAGTCACTTTAGGGGTGACCCAAGGCTCACACTGTAGACCTAATCTGTTTATTTTATTCTTCAACGATTTGGAATTAAAAACTGTAATTTTATTTTATATGTACATGACTTAAAAATATTCAAAGTTGTTCACACTTATGATGATTGTGTATCCATTCAAGAAGATATGAATAATCTAAATAAATGTTGTATTAAAAACCAATTACATCTTAATTTTAATAAATGTTACTGCATCAATATCCTAAAGTAACATTAACTTTACATATACTATCAATTCTTCAAATATGGTTAAAGTTGAAACTATAAAGGATCTTAGTGTTGATTATAAACGTTCATTTACTAATCAGATTTCAGATATTACTAGAATGGCTGTGCAGAGGTGGGGTTATCTATGACAGATAGGGAAACAATTCAAGTAGAAAAAAAATAAGTTTAGAATGTAGACATTATTTTGCTCCCTGGTCAGATATGCATCTCTTGTTTGAACTCCATATTCGTGTACTAATTGTTTTCGCCTGGAATCAACACAAAAGAAAATTTTTACGTTCTGTAGAATATAAGTACCACGTACAAGGCGAATATTCAGCTATAAGAGAGAGTCTCAATTTATCACCTTTTTTGGCAACGTTATTCTCAAAATTAAAAATGTCCTCAAAAGATGTAACATTAATATCAGTTTTAAACCGTACACCAAACTTTATAATTTAATTTCCAACGGTAAAACCTAGATTGAGAGCATAAACAAATCTAGGGTTTACAAGTTAACTTGTTCTGAATGTTATAGTGTAATAGTGTATACATAAGGCAGTCTGATCGTAGCTTTAAAATTAGATTAAAAGAACATGAACAATCATATAAGTTAAAAAATAAAAAATCAACATTTTCAAACTAATTATTAGATTCTACCATAACTTCGGTAAAGATGTACTTTTAGTAATTCACTTACCGGATAAAGTCCGAAAAATGGATTTACTGGAAGAACTCGAGATTTACAAAGCTAAAATTAATCCCGGATTTTCCCTATTTTATAGTTTTTGAATTGTTTTGTTTTTTATATTATTTCTATAGAAAGGTGATAAAATTTTATTATAAATTATAGACTTTAATTTTATTTTAATTTAGTTCGTAACATGCATGTTAGAAAATTTTCTTTATGATATCTTTATGTTAATATGAGAAAATATTTATTTGTGTATTCTTCTGAGTTCATTTTACAATACTCTATTTTATTTGTTTCTTTGCTATTTCTCTGGTTATCGTATAGTTTTTTTTCATTTTTAAATCATCGTAACACTATTTTATTTAGATCTTTGAACTTAAACGTAAAATTTTATCATATACAAACAAAAATTCATGACTTAAGTTTCGATGTGTTAAGGTCATATATAGTTGATAACATGTCGAAACTTACTCGTGAATTTTTGTTTTATATGTCTAACAAATACATAACATTCAATTATTTGTGGTAAATACATAGTAGAAGTTTTATTCAATGGGTAATACTACTAAAATACTAAATCAAAACAGAAAATATACTTTTGTTTCAACATGTCATATTTTTCTTATATAAAGCAGAAATAACATCTCATAGATAAGGTAAATATTCAACTGACAGGTTAAAGAAATACCAACAAATATTATTAAAAAGACATATTTGAAATACGTATGCAACAGATTAATTAATCAATCAGAGTAATAAGAAGACCCATATTAGATCCTTGAGATACAATACAAGTAGAAACAAATTTAAGAAATAAAAAACTATTGCGAGTTAAATAAGTGTTGGTATAATATCATTTAACTTAGCGAAGAAAAACTTTAGACCTTGCAGTTTTTTGATGATACGACTGTTTTTTTTTCAGACCAGCTAAAACTTAATTTATACAGCAAATTCTAGATCTCTTCTGGTAAGTCGAAACGAATATTTGCTGTAGATATAAAAAAATCGACACAACTAAGGTTGGAGAATTGTTTCACCTAAATATATGTTGATTTTCTTGGTAAACGCGTAAAGCTACACTAGTTAAAAACTTAGGCAATATATTCATGAAATAATCTAATTTAATTACTTACAAACTTTCTATCTAAGTATTGGAAATTATAAATTTTTAATTAAGCATTGCATCAATTTTTAATAAAATACTACCGCATTTATACGTTGACTCATCTAATCAAATAATCACAAATAGTCGCGATAAATTTATTCCACAAACGTGGCATATAAAAATACACGTTTCATCATCGACTTCTGGAAGTATGTAAATCTCAAGATTTTACAAAAAAAATCATGTTAAAAAATAATAAAATGCCAATCTCGCATAATAAAAAATAAGACAAGTCACACTGTACAC
This sequence comes from Ontholestes murinus, assembly GCA_963969525.1. Classification (NCBI taxonomy): domain Eukaryota; kingdom Metazoa; phylum Arthropoda; class Insecta; order Coleoptera; family Staphylinidae; genus Ontholestes; species Ontholestes murinus. The sequence goes on from OZ018398.1 coordinate 26,703,084, forward strand.
AATTATTTATTCAACCGATTCGTTTATTTTTTTCTATCAATCCATCGAATATTTATCAGAAAATGCAATCGATGCATTTGCATAGATTTATATATACACAACTATGTGTTTTTTTGTTGATCTCTAAGGATATTATTAATCATGAACTTTTTCAGGCCTTATCTGTTGGGCAATGTTTAACTGTCTCGGTATCTAGGTGTCGGATAATAAAATAATTAATAAAGTTGACGCGCTATTGTGGTTATTTCATTAATCTTGTCTTTGATTTCTAAGTTTGGTGTTTTCGTGGGCAATAAAATTTATGGCTTAATTATTTTAGTGCAATTAAACCATTATCGGGTTTTTACGTGGAACGGATTATAAAAAGAAAGGAAAAACGTGGCCGTGTTATAAATGTTTGTGTTGACTTGATTGTGCACCATAACCATCGAACGAACGTTAATTAATAAACCGGGGATGCAATAAAAAATCTTCGGTCGTATTGTATACAATCGAGAATGGTTACGTAAAGTGGTAAAAATGCGTCCCGTCCAAGATGCGAGCAATGAGCAATAAGCAATAGGCAATAGAGTGTTGCAAGTGTGCTTAAGTCTTAGGCATGATCACGCCCTGACGCCGCAGGACGCACTTTCCCATTGGCCGGAGAGCAATCACGTGCCTAATAAATACACCTGAAATCGAGTTATTTCCACACTGCGCAATCACGGATGCCAACATTATATGGCTAATTAATATTATAAGTAGTCCCATTATAAAAACAAGCTGTCGTGCTCGCCAGACTCTATTCTTTTATAATGCAAATGTAAAAATCGATTTATTGCTAAACGGCGAACCGGCGATAGCGATTTAACATTTTAAACGGTGCCGAGGCTTCGATTTATTTCACTTTATTCCACCTAATCACTGCCTCCACGCATAATTTACCAATCGGTTTCTGTTTTACACTGGCGAGCAGGTGTTTTCGAATAAATTTTCTCTTGTTATTTTACAGCGATGGAGGTTTTTTTCAGTTCAATCTTCGATCGCGTTTTTTTCATCGAAATTTCGGCAGATTATATAATTGCACTAAGCAGGTGTAAAGTGATTAAAGGAAGGTGCACATGGTATTTCGTAGAAGTACTGAATAATTTAATAAATTAATAATGCATTTCTTTAATCATTGATTATTATATCATCAAAAAATCTCTAATGAATTAGTAGTTTTGTAGCTGATGTACAAATAATTGGCCTACTGCACTTCTTCCTTTTGTAAAAATAGGCTATAACTAGTTATAATATAATATTATTAAATGTTGGTCATATTTTACAAGGTCGTTTGTTGTATTATTTGTGATTAACTGACCATATCACTGCATATTATTGTTGCTGTCACAACCATTGATACTTTTGAAATATTTCAATTATAGAGCTTCCATTCATAAAGTTGTCTTTACTTGGCCACCGATCACGCGATGGTTTTTTTTAAGTTTTCGAACGTAAATAAACGTGAAAATAATGTTTTATTTTATATATAAATAACAAAATTATAGAAAAATCTGATATCTTTTAAGTTGTTTAATTTTGTATTTTTTATAATAAGTGAAAACTTGCTAGAAAATGTACTATAATAGCGGATAACTTTTAAGATTGGCTTTTAAGACCTTAAGATATATGTTTCATAAAATTATTAATTTCATAAATTCCAGTAACGTTTCTTATGAGTTAGATTAGGTGTAAACTTTAAGTTTCCTGAAGAAATTAATTAAATCGCGCACCATTGAAATGTTAGCCACGTAAAATTATCGTAAAAAATACAAAAATAAACACCTTAAAAGGCATCAGATTCTTATATAGCCTTTTGGCCTGTGGCTACCTTTTGCTCCCGAAATATTTTATCCAGCAGTCTATGACACTATTAGCATCCTGTCGTTTATTATTAATCTAAATGTTGGTGTTGACAAAAACGACTTTCAGCATACTTATGTTTAATCTCTAATTCAGTTAGTTCCTTTATCAAAGCAGTTTGTTGCTATGACGATATTTAGTCGGAGAGCAGCAATAATCAATTAAACTACACTTTACAAAGGAAGGTTTGAGTGAATAATTCTGTTAACCAATCACACTTCTCTAAAAATGGTGGATAACTAAATCATACTACATCGATACTTGTGTTAGTGATGTCATCGAACCAAGAATTTTTCATTATTTTAATTAAAATTTATTAGCTTAATTTTCGGCATAAAAGGTTAGACGGTCAAAGGAATAAAATCAGTCTTCCTGAATCATTGATCCTGGCTAAAATTTGATACAGGCTATTTACTAGCGTTTGCAATTTTGAGAAGAGACCTCGTAGTTCTAAAGCTCAAACGTACTTATTTTTGGATTTCGTTCATTTTCGTCTCAAACCACTGACATAATTTTTCCTGCAACTACTTTGGGTAGAATGCTTTAGTTTTTGGGCCATTATGATGTATGCTCGTATCTATTAAGTTATTTCAAGTACAGATAAACGTAATTTTGCGCCGGGTTTCCGTTCCGAGAGACATCGACAAAAAAAAATCGGCGTAAAATAACTCGCCAGTTCGTTGGTATTAAATTAAATCCTCACACTTTTGTGAAAAAACATCAAATTTAATTTGCTTTGATTGTTATTTACTTTCTTGCAGAATCATAGCATACGGTCGAACAGCAGCTGTGACGTTTCTTTTAATAATTGCGCTTCGATTGAAATCCTTATCTATCTCACAGAGATCATCTGTTAACCTTTCTATAGAAGAAGTTTTTTCCCATCATTTTCTTTCTCATCCTCCTCTTCTTTTTCATCGAGATTTTCTGATTGAGGGCGATCTAATAACTCCTAAACTCTTCTAATTCCTGACTTGCAAGTGGTTGGTCATGCAGGTCTAACAATTCAGTTACATCTTCGGTTATTACGTCTTCGAATCCACACTTACATCTTGTACAAAGCCAGGCAAAAGTTTACGCCAAACGCCGTTTAAACAATTGTTTGTTACTTCGTCCCAAGCAGATTCAGAGTTAGATTTTTGATTCCTTTTAAAATGTCGTATGATTGGTAATAATCTTTTACGGTCTGATTAGAATTAGAATATATCGCCTTAATAATTGCTTTTAATGTTATACGCAAATAATACGCTTTAAAGGTAGAAATATAGAAATTACCCAGTGACCCACGGGTTGTAATACGGAGGTTGTATTAGTCGGCATATAAATTAGCTTAACGTACAATTCCGTGTCTAATGTGCCGAGATTTTGCGGATGTCCTAGGGCTTTGTCTAATAGGAGGATTGCTTTCTGTGGAAGGTTATCTCGGTCACAAAAATAAGCATAGTAGAGACAATTTATTTTTTATACCAGTCTGTGAAAATCTCCTGAGTGACCAGCCCTTTTTATTCCACCTCCAAACAAATGGCAGAGAGCTTTAGTCAAGACCTTTAAAAGCCCGTGGATTCTGAGAACGGTACACTATCCATTGGCTTTAATTTCAAGGAACCATAAACATTTGATCCCAAGAGAACAGTCAGTATTTCCTGGGCTGCTTTAAATCCAAAATCCATACGTTCTTCTCGCGAAATAAACGTTCTCGATGGCAACTTCTTCCAATAGAGGCCTGTTTAATCAAAATTGAAGATAAGATCAATCTTGTTCTAAAATTTCTTGAAACCTGTGAGAGAATGCTGCCGCTTAGTTTAGTGCTACTAACTACCATTACTGTACGTTTGATAATGGCCTTGTAAAGTTGCAACTATAGTTACGAAATAAATTCCGTGTGTGATATTAATAAAGTTGGTTTTATTTATCATTTGATAAAGTTCCTCATCTGTTAACCTTTCTAAAGAAGAAGGGATAAGAGCTGGATTGGCTGTTTTTAGGGGTTTCTCATCATTTTCTTTCTCATCCTCCTTTTCTTTTTCACCGAGATTTTCTGATTGAGGGCGATCTAATAGCTCCATCAACTCTTCTAATTCCTGACTTATGAGTGTTTGGTCATGCAGGTCTAAAAAAGTCGGTCACATGTATGGTTGTTACGTCTTAGAATCTACATTTGAATCTGGTATAAATCTAGGCAGAAGTTTACGCCAAACGCCGTTTAAGCAATTGTTTGTTATTTCGTCCGAAGCAGTTTCAGATTTAGGTTTTTGATTCCTTTTAAAATGTCGTATGACCGCCAATAATTTTTAATGGTCTAATTGGAATTAGAATATATCGCCTTAATAATTGATTTTAATGTTATGCGCAAATAATACGCTTTAAAGGTAGAAATTATCCCCTGACCCATAGGTTGTAATTCGGAGGTTGTGTTATGAGGTATGTAAATTATCATAACGTCCAATTCCGTGTCTAATGTGCCGAGATTTTGCGGATGTCCTAGGGCTTTGTCTAATAGGAGGATTGCTTTCTTTGGAAGGTTTTTTCGGTCACAAAATTTAAGCACAGTAGAGCAAAATTATCTTTTGTACCAGTCTGTAAAAATCTCCTCAGTGACTCAGCCCCTTTTATTCCACCTCCAAAAACTGGCAGAGAGCTTTAGTCAAGACCTTTAAAAGCCCGTTGTTTCTAAAAATGATACGCTACCATTGGCTTTAATTTCAAGAAACCAGAAACATTTGATCCCAAGAGAGCAGTAAATATATCCTTGGCTGCTTTAAATCCAAAAACAATACGTTCTTCTCGCGAAATAAACGTTCTCGATGGCAACTTCTTCCAATAGAGGCCTGTTTCATCAAAATTGAAGATGAGATCTGCAGGGTAGTTGCCTTGTTCTTGAAACTTTTGAGAGTATGCTGCCGCTTAGTCTAGTGCTATGGATATTGGTTCGAGATTTGAATCTCGTGAACCACCCAGTGCTTACCAAGAAAGTTTCATCAGTGTTGTCTTACGCCTTCAAATCGGAAAAAATCAACTTTGCCTTTTCGCACATGACTGCTTGTTTGTTTAATGATTGGTGTCATCAACCCACAATGTTATTTTTTTTCCATTTTCTCTATATTTTTGCTCCGGCTGTAATTACTTTACACTTATAGCCGTTGAGCGGAATGTTTTATTTCCTCGGCGTTTTTCATGATTGTTGTCACAGTGAACGGAGATAAATTTAGAGCTATGCAGACAAAAGGTCGGGTTTGGCCGTCTTCAATGCGTTTAATAACATCCAATTTTATCTCCAGGCATATTCCTTTTCGTGCTTTCTTCGCACCATCTTTGGGTTCTGAATCACTGTTATCACCCATAATTAAACTGCAAATAGAATATTGTTAAAATTTTAATAATAAAATAAAAAATATAATCATACCTTTTTATTTTCTTAAAAACAAATCGAAAACTAACACGGAAACAATTTCACTTATATAATAGGTTGCTCCAGTACACTATTTGAATTGCGGCGACAACTGTCGTCTGGTATGGGCCGAACCGAACAAACTGGGGAATCCCGCGACGGCAACAACCGGCAGAATTGTAAATCGAACCAGTGACGTTTACCTGTATTTGTAATTAGTAGACGAGGAAAAGCAGATGAATTATTTAATTATATAAAACTACTTTTGATAAACTGTTATTTATGATTTCAGTCAAGGTAACTATTATGTCAAGTAATTGGAAGTGTAAATAAAGGGTGGGCCATCGCAAGGAATCTTTTTAAAATCTTAATAAAATTCAAACGGCTAGATGGAATTTCATGATCTTGCATTTATTTTGTAGCCAAGAGTTTCCGAGTGTACATGGAAAATAACATGAGTTTAATGGCTGCCAAGGCTGGCCTTACAATAGTCCATCCTCTCGGCCTAATTTTTCAAAATATTTTCCAACGTCTGTCTCAGCAATGGCATTTTGGATATTCACTTTAAGATCGTCAATCGTTGCTGGATCGTTGACGTTCTTTAACGGCACCCGAGAAATAAAAGTCTATGGGCGTCAAATCGCAGCTCCTTGCTGGCCAATTCACATCTCCACGACGTCTGATTACACGATTTTCGACTTTGACCGCAATAAGTCGATAGTTTCGTTGCTACTGTGGCATGTCGCCCCATCTTGTTGGAACCAGATGTTGATCACATCGAAACGAGCAATTTGTACCAAAAAAAAGTTTGCTATCATGATTCTATAGCGGTTTCCGTTGCAGTTTCGCCAGATTCAAAGAAAAATGGGCCAGATTCCGCTGGCCCATAATCCGCACCATACAGTCACTCGTTCGGGATGCATTCCCTGCTCAACGATCACGTGTGGCTTTTCCTATGTCCAAATCCTTATTTACATAGCCCTCGATGTGAAAATGCACATCATCGGAAAAGATAATTTTTCGCCAAAATTCATAATCGGCTTCCAGTTGTTCTAAGGCCCAATTAGCGAAGTTGTATCGAAGTGGATGGTCAACTCTCTTCAACTGCTGTGTTATTTGGACCTTATAGGCAAATAAACAGATGTCTTTATGCAAAATACGCCTCATGGTAGTGCGACTAATGTTGGCTTGCACACTACGGGCTACAAAAGCAATATTATCGGGTGTACGAACCGGACGCGCGTGTGGAGCTTTAGTACGGTCCACCAGCATACAAGTTTCACGAACTTTGTACACAAATTTCTTCAGAAGACTTGCATTTGGTGCATATACGCGACCGAATTTTGTACGCAATTTTCGCACTGATTCTGCAATACACGAATTACATTCAAAGTAAATTGTTAACATTTCCCAACGTTCATCAAGCGTATAGCTTGCCATTTCGTTAACCGAGTATTGTATACTGAAGAACTGTCATACATCAGATGTCAAGTGGTAGTTCAAGAAGATTCCAAGAGATGGCCCACCCTTTATAGTCCACGTTTGGTTGATTGTAAGAAATCTGTATTCCTCTTGTAAGAAATTATTACTAGAATGACTTCCTTCGTCAAAAAAAAACTGCAAACTAGATAGATAACTATAATTCACTCCCTGATTAGTATTTCACCAAAATCATTATCACTGACCTCTTTTATCTCCTCCATATTCCTATTACTCTTTATGGTTGTTTTCTGTACTCCGCTCTCTTTCAATATTACTTTGTCAAAATGTTTATTTTTTGTTATTTGTTTATCTTGGCGTTTAGTATCAAAGTCAATTTTCCAAAATATTTCTTTCCATCCCACAGCTCTTACTCTTACATGACTCTTATATGATATATATTTTGTGTACCACCCCATTATTTAAATTATAACCTTAGTTTTAATGCCAAACTTCTTAAACGCTGGAACATTTTATTTAAGTTTTTCATATGGACTTTGAAGGATTTTTCCGTCATCATTATCTTATTGTGGGATCTTACAAGGTATTTAACTTAACTATTTCTCCGTTAGTATTTCGAATGTTGTAGGCATATTGAATAAATCAAATTCGGTAGCATTTCTCTTTTCTTTTTGTCTTTAAGGGCTACATCTACTTAATTTTAAGATCAAATGTAGAGAAAATATTTGATCTTGTCTATGTTCCGACTGCGTCCTCTGTTTGGGTTATTGAATAACTATCATTTTTAGTCACATATTAGAGTATGCTAGTAATCATCAACATAAAAAGGAGAATGGTTACGATCGTTACTACCAGGTAATCCATACTTATAATGTATTCAAAAATTTGGAATGCTTTAATCAACTATGTGTGGTTTTATTAGAAATGAAAGAAAATTGAGACTGCAACAATTAGTCTTATTTAGAATACTAAGACTATTTAAATATTTTAACTTATTGTTGTTTGATTTCTTTTTTCTTGAATTATTATCGTTTGAGTTATTCGTTCCATCATGCTATATGGTAGTAAGTGTAAAGATGTTATCATAGTCTTGTTGGTTTTATGTATTCTCTCCATTTAACTTAAAGGATGGAAGAGGATAATTTTGGAGGCAAAATCCTTATACCAAAGAAAGAAAGAAAATTGTTTGATACAGTTGATTGTGTCATGTTCTTACAATCTTCATATTGTATTTCCTAGGTGTTCAGTATCACAGTCAAATTCCTAAAATATTTTTTTTTATGTACAACCTATATTTCTGTAGGTATTAAAAAAACTTTTGGTATAGTATGGTTATGAGGACATTCTCCTTATTAAAAAATAATGAAGCAAGTATTTAGAGGAATTGGGAGGATTTGGATTGTGAAGATTGAAACAAAAGATGTTACAAAGTGAAAGTAAAAAACTCTCATCTCTTTGCAAAAGTACTAAGGAATTACTTGAAAATAAAAATAAGATTATAAGGGATGTGCAGACATAATAAAATCCTATTATGCCAGACAGAATCAAAAGCTTTCTGTATATCTAAAAATAAGATTTCAGAAGCGTATATTTTAAGTATATTTTAGATGAAGATGGTGATTGCAGGTTAATTCAATATTGTAAAAAAATCAATTCCATTTGGGATATTTTAACTCAAACTTGAAACGCTCTTCTTGATTTAAAAGTATTTTTTAATTCTTCCATTTAGGATATTTTAAAATGCTTTACATTATTTTAAAATTTTGATGAGAATTTCTTATTTGATTAATATTAAAAAATATTTTTAAGATATTGTTGTATTGTTATTGTTACCATTTAGAATTGATATATAATTTTTTGCATTTTAATAAGAGTGATTTTTTAAAGTGATAGACTCATTTACACGTTCACATTAGAATGCAAAAAACACGATAAAAGGGCCGCGTGGCCGATAGAGAAACACTACTAATACCGATCTGGTGCTAATAGTTTAATACATTCATTAAAACTTATTTTGTGAATTTTTAATACTTCATTGTAGAGACTTTCACTTTGTGATATATATTTTATAACTTTAAATAAACATTTAATATTTCTACTTCGTAGTACATTTTTAATGAATAACAGAAAAACGTTTAACTTTTTTATACTACTTTTTATACAACACTTAGTTTGATAATGATTACTGTGTAATTCGAAACTAGTCACAAAGTGTTGTATAAAAATAAAAAGTAGTATAAAAAAGTTAAACGTTTTTCTGTTATTTATTTTTTAAACGATTTGAGATTATACCCTAGTTGATTTATATATTTCCCAAAACTTAATTAACCAAATATTATACAATGTTGTTGTGATGGTTGTTTTCATCAAAACGTGCAGTAAATTAACATTTGAAGCACAAACAGGAAATATTGATGTTTTTGTGAACTGGAAGGCACATTAATTAATAACCGTGTAAGTTTTCAAGGTAACATGGGATGGCGCTAGATTTAATCTAGACAGTTGACACAGAATGCAGGATTGAAATGTAAATGTTTGAACTGGATAAGTTAATTTAAAATGACTGGATTCATTTACATGCATTTACATGAACTGGGATTATCTCACCATAATAATTAATGCGTCGTTATCATCTTACCAATCGTGTAATGAACAATACACCAATAATAAATATTTTCTACGTATATACAATAATAAAATTATAGTTTTGTTTACGTGTTTCAATTTGGTATATAATTGAATTATACCAATATTATTCTATGTAAGTGATATTCTAGAATTTTAAGAAGTATATAATATAATTTTTTTGGCAAAATAAAATTAATATTCGCGACCGAAATTGTTTCAAATAATTTTTTAATTAACTTTCTCACTGATTTTTTGCTGAAAGATGAAGAAAAGAAAAGTTAAAAATTTAAATAAGACTTGATTTACTTCACTGATTATCAACGAAACAAACCAAATGTTATTTTAATTTTTGCCTATTGTATCAGATAAAAACTAAAAACAGAATTTATAAACATTAAACTGAAACAATTGCTATGTTTCAACCAAACCTATAAACAAAGCAAACGTTTTCGTTTAGTATTTATAATAAATTACCACGTAGTAACGGTAGTAATTATTAATATTATTAAAATCTACATTTTAATTAAATGTTTGAGGTGGTTTCAGATAAAAACTAAAAACGTTATTTATAAGTCTATTTAGGCAGCAGTTGATGTTGCTAAACAATAGTCTGTAGCTGTTGCTGACAGGGAACAACAATAAAAGTAAGCTTTGTTTCGCCAATTCTTCTATAGTCGAACAGCAGCATGGTTTTGTAAACGGCAAATCTACGCCAACTAATCCTCTGATTGTTAAAGCAAAAATTACTCGAATCTTCTAATAAAGGCTATCAAATAGATAATATTTACAACGATTTTTTCGACAAAGTTTTCATTGTTAGTATACAAACTTAGCAAATTAGGATTCCAAGAGAAATAAACTCAATGGTTCAGCGCCTATTTATCACAAACAACCCAATTTGTCAAATACAAACTTTTATTTCACCTAAAATTGATGTGGAATCAGAAGTTCCGCAAGGATCGCACCTTTGGCCGTTATTATAATCATAATCATTTGTTATTACAGGAAGAATAAGTAAATACATTCATAAGGGAGTCATTATTTATCATATTCATTTACGATATTCATGCATCCTTCACTAATAGTGATTTTCTGTACGATTGTACTATGACATAGATAAATCGAAACGTAGTCTGTTCTAAAAGCCTGAGAATTAAAAATTCGCAACATTACTCAAATATATAAAAACAAAAGTTTAAATGCTATTTACCTATCTTCTAAACCACGTATATTTACCTTAAAATATTTATATTATTAGTACTTCTATATATTAATTCGTCCTCTTATAATGTAGTGGAAATATTTGAAAGCAATATTCCGCTCGGTGCACCAGCGTGACTTCATCTCGAGTTATGGATGTCTCCACGAAGGAGAGCACGATGTTACAGTTCAATTAAACACAAGCGATACTCCCGATAATAATGCACTTTATCAATTGTGTCGGCAGTAAATATGGCTGGCGTTTCTATTATATGCAAATAATTGTTGTTCAAAATGTAATGTACGCTCGTGAATCTCAATACGCAAACATCATATTCGCATTAAGAGGACTGGTTTTCTTCACTGTGCGGAAATTATGAAAATTGAACACAATATGAATATGAAGTTTAAATAGAATTCAATAAAAATAAACAGAATGTTATCAACTAATTAGTTTTTAGGCATGTTTTTAAATAGATTATTAATTTTGAATGAATTGAACAAGCTTATTATAAATATAAAAGTTTAAAAGTTAATTAACGAATGTATGAAAGTAATAAAAATACACAACTGAACTTGTTAGCACACATCCAGCAGCTATTCTATTCTAAATGAAACTAAACTTGACGGCTTTATTTTCCCAGAATTAAATTGATATGATATTATCTTTGTTTCTTCTTTTCAAATTGAAATAAATTCTTCTATACTTCTCTAGTAAGAGTTATTTTTCCTATCAATTAAAGGTTACAATGTAAAACCATTTTATATTACTTGAGTATCAAATTATACTTGCTTAAATAGTATAATTTTTACAAAATTGAATTAAAATGTTGAAAATTTTTTCGAAGGGTAGAGTTAATCTTTATCTAATAACTGCCACCAGGTGAACAGCGGGTGAGAATTGATGAATACATATTTAGTAAATTCTCGAATGGCTTGAATATGATCAAAATTATTATAGAAAATTGTTCTGTATTGTTTGTGATATTTCCTGAAATAACGCAGGATTACTTTTTCACCAAATATGATAAGAAAAGCTAATATAAACAAGAAATATTTAGGCAGACTTTCTATATTTTAGAAAGAAAAATAAATTTTGTTATTATTATAATCTAAAATAAAGGATATACTCTTCTATGAAAGACAACCAGCCAATGAGAAAAACATTGTTGATTAGATGAAGACTGGTGTTTCATTGCAGTTAATTTAAATGTAACAGAAAAAGTTGTTAAACAAAATAAAAGTTATTCCTATATCTACTGAAATAAATATATTTTAATTTTGTTTTTTACGGTCTTTGGCTCTCGGACACTTAAAACATCGCTATTGCGTCTTTAATCTCACACGTTCTGTGACCAAATCTTCGCGAGTACCTCTTATGCCTGCTATGTTTTTTTTCTCTCAGTTGGCATGGCAGGAAGACGTCCGACTGTCTTCGTGCCGATTGTTCGGTAATCAAATCAAAACCAATATTTTTCAAAAATGATCAGCTTGTTTATTATTCAAAGTATAAATTAGACCTGAATTTATTCCAGCTATATTCAGGAGACTGGAATATATTGTCAAAGGCCATATTGTACTAATTCGTGAAGTATCATAGCTGGTATACAATTTTTCAACCGTTTCTACTCCGCCTTTGGTTGAATTGTAATCGATAATTATATCACGATGCATTGGGCTGAAAAATATAACATTTTCCTCTTTTTTGTCTATGGTTATATTTCTACCCGTTTCTGACATCAGATACACAAGCTTCATGATAACTTCTGAATTATCAAACTCATATGGACCATGTGATTGTTTACCTAAATATGACTCCATATTAGACGTATGAGTAAAACATTTTTTACTGTCAACCAATGCAAAAATTTTGATACAATACTGTGACGGTTTGTTGATAAGATATTGTCTAAAAAGGGATCTGCCTCGAAAACTGGCAGTATCTCGTCAATTGTTAAATATTATGAAGGCATATAGTTTTTGAGTCAGTTTTAACAAATACTTCAAAACATTTTTTATCGCTGCAAATTTATCTTGTTCCACTATTTTATTTTAGGTGATCACATCATAATATCTAAAACAGGCTAATAGAAATCGAAATCGTTGGAGACTCATTGTGTCAGGAAAAATTTCAATTCTAGTCTCATTATTTTGAAGTCATCTAGATTAAATCTAAAATGTATTTGCAAATCCCGGCTAAATATAAGAAACTTTCAACTTTCAATTCACTTTGTTTTGTTTCTCATGTTTGAGTTGGTTCCTTGGTGCTTTTGTGTTTGTATATTAGTACAATGTACTAATATTCATAATATTACAACAGTAATAAAACAATATCAACATTTCAGTTCCATCTTTACCATTGGAGCCGCCCCTTTAGATCCTGGTAAGTGTAAAGTACGATTATTTTCCCTTGGGCGCACATTCTTTTGTGAAAATGTTTTTAGTCACTTTGTTTCTTGATCTCTTCCTATGAAGTATTTATCTGCAGTTCTATGTCATCTTCTAGGTATTAATCTATTTGGTCAACCGTGACTTGAAATGCTGGTGTCTCCTGTCAGGTCATCTGCTTTTTCTTCATTGCCGCACTAACTCAGGGTTAAAAGGACAATTTAATTTAAAAAAAATATTTTTTTATTAAATAAAGCCTATCCTAAACCTTTTTTTTTCTATAATGTAATTCAACATTGAAAGAGATCATTGATTCAAGAAATAATATCTAAATCAGGCCAGAATCGCCAAACTTAAGATAACCTAAACTAATTTAACTTTACAAAATTTAGGGAAATATCTTGCTTATAAACTTAAAATTAAAAACCTTCTACTAAATAACAAAATACAATAACACAATCTTGGAGATCTTAATACAGATGGTTCGAGATGGGTCGAATTTTTTACAAATCCCAAGACAAGGGCTGATGGAATAGGGTGATGAAGCAACGCTGTTACAAATACACCTACCTTAAGAAAACATATCTTGAAACATATGTGTTTAATTTCTAGTAAAAAATATATGAATTACATTTTCAAAAGCAGTTAGTATAAACAAAAATAAAACTATTGTTTAGATTAGGTAAGTTTAGGCTAAGTTCGACTAACTTGAGTTATGTTAATGTTTCCATTATTATAAAAAAGTATAATGGAAACCTTAACGTAACATAAATTAATCTAAACTCACCTAATCTAAACTAAAATAATATAGAATCTGTGGTATTTTCTGAACCACAGTGAACATCCTCGCCTAACTTAGTCTAAACTAAGCTAATTTACTTTTTTTAAATGGTGAATATAAACAAGTATTTTTCCCTTACAAATTAATGAAAATCATAATATAATCTAAACTAATTTATGTTTAAAAATACGAGTATATTTTTTAATCATATATATATATATAATGTATTACAAAATAGAAGCCTCCACAATTACCAATTTAAACTACTTTAATCTGAGTTAAATATACCTAATCAAAGCTAATCTACAAAATTTAAAAAAGGGTGAATATGAATATTCATCATAATCTAATCCAAATTTTTTATATCATGGATTTGTTGTTATAGGTAATGTGATGACGATGAATGGCATCGAAAATCTCTTTCCCTAAACCTGTTATTATAACAAAACATTTGAAAACCTTGTTCTAAAATTATGAAGTTCAAACTAACATAATCATTATTGTTGGTTTGAGTTTACGTGACGTGTTTTGTAAATGAAAATAACACACAGTTTATTTCTTACTTCACTCGTTTATTGAGTGTTAAATGTATATTTTGTTCACAAAACAAAACAGTTTTGTTATTGATAATGTTTACCTTGTGAAGGAAATTTACATTTAACACTAAATAAACAACTGAACTAAGGAATAAAATGTATGTTATTTTCATTACCATAATCCTCTCACACCAAATAGAAAAAACGAGTATTAAGAAAATTGACTGTACTGAAACCTAACGTTACATACGCTAACATAACTTTAAGTGTAAACAAAAATTTATCGCCCATAACTCCACTGACACAAAATTCAAAAAGCCATTAACAAAATTAATCAAAGCTATGATAACATAACTTTAAAATATAATTTTCTAAAGAGGATAAACATCTCACGTTCTAAAATTATGACTATATTAACTAATCACAAAGAACTTTCTCCCACAAAAGATACTAAAACAGAAATAACAAAAAATTACATTTTAATCGCAATTTATCATTTATTATTATTAAAAATTTAGGGAGAATATTGATTTTAAATATTTATTGTATTTTCTACAATGTAACATTTTTTCCTTCTAAAGAGTGATGATTCTATACCAACAATTTTCTGTAGAGATTTATTATAATCAATGAAATTTTTGTTTCGCCATAATGCATTATTTTTCCTTTTAAAATAATAGTAGTCCTAACATATTCTTCTTCCACATGATTTGGACCATTCAAAGAAATTTTAATGGCAATATACTGAGTCTACTAAACTCCCACATTCTTTGAGGGGTAGTATTAGATGCTCTTCTTCCTACATTAGATAGACATACAGAAGCTGTATTATCATTGTTGGATTGTCTTTGTTTTAACCTCCAAACTCTTACACCGCGTTGGCTAAATACGTTGATGCCTGTCTTTTCTTAGATTAATCTATTTCAAGGTCTTTTAACGCTATCCAGTTTTTAATAGTAATAGTCCAACTTAACCTGATTTAAACTAACATTTTCAAAATTTTAGAAGAGGTGAATGTAAAGAAGATGTTTTTCTAATAATAATCTTCCTACGTTTAACCACCTTTTGACTCTGCGACTTTTGGACAACACTCGAAAGTACGAACGGCGACAAGCGTTTCGACGGCAGAATGGTCGTTAGATCGCAACCAAAATCTCTCTCCTTAACCACACCTAGTAGCCTAAGCTACTTAAGAAACGCCTTTAATACGTGGTATTAAAGGTGCAACAATATTTCAACTGATAAAGACGCGGATGGCAGCTTCGATAAACTGACCTTCACATCGGAGAAAGAAGACATGCCTAATTTCACCAAAAAGTATTTCCATTGTAATCAGAATAAGTACAGCGTAGTGTTGACTACGTTTTGTGGGGATATGACTTTACACCATGGACGATGACTATTATACGATGATGGCTTTTAAGAGTTCTTACGCCAATAAGTTGATAAGTTTGGATACGGATATCAGGAAAGATGATTTGGTATCCACGGCGAAGCAGTAATATCACCGAAAATGACTGAGCCATAAAGAACATGACTTCCACAAACTATTGAATAAAGTAAAGGGCTACCTTTTTGGTTACATTTGTCTCCTTGGTGATACTAATAGGACTTCCTTTATTGTATAGATATAATAGAATGGCTTCATGAAGACGGCGATGGCCATTCTATTTTTTTAGTTGGATACATTATGCTGTTATCAGGATGGATCCTGGCCAACTATTTTTGTTTTACTATATGATTTTATTTACAAAAATATCGCCACCATTCAACAAGTATGCGAATACGGATGACAAATGATGGATAAAAAGATAAGAAACCATTCTTACGAAATTTTATAAAATGTGAATATAATCAATATATTTTTTATTATGCCATAGATAAATGCTATTTAGTTTAAACTAACATTTACAAAATTTGTAAAAGAGTTGAATATAAATATGATTTTTTGTACATACTATAAACAAAGTTTTCTAAGACTGTCTAGTCTTCCCTAAAATAAATTTAATTTAACCTGAGTGTAAAATAATATTTGTGAAAATTGGCGAAGTAAATGATCATTTTCAAACTTAAAGTTTGATGATGTATCACGAAGTTGACGTCTCAAACATTAATAAATTATATTAATGTGAGCATTTTTAATTTTATACAGAAATGATTTGACCTTCTTTAGAATCGTAATCCTAATTTAGACTCATTAAACCTAAATATGCCTACACTAATCTACTCTTTACAAAATTTAGATAGTGAGATAATAATCAAGTCCTTTTCATCTTTCAAAATATTAGAAGTTTTTCTTTTCTATAACCACACTTTTTCGCTTAAAAATATCCTAATCTAACTTAACCTAATGAACTAATGAAATTCAAGACGAATATAAGTAGCAAATTGTTTAATTTTTCCATAATTTTTTTAAAATATAGAATATAAAAATTATTTCAGAGCTTAGTAAGGTACGTCAGAAGAAAGATAGCTGAATGACGATTATGTGAGGTAGGTCAAGATTGCCTATTGAAAAAACATAAGTCCTTTAGGTCGTTCTAGAAAATTACAATGTTTTTAGTTATTTTAAAATATAAAATTGTGATAAAAATGCTGGAAGAAAAAAAGTTTAAATATGAATCGACTGAAATTGAATACATCTAAGTTTTTGTTTTTTTGCCTACCTGTTAGATGAGAGACAGTACCGAGCTATCGCAGTAAAGTACTTTTTTCTTGATCCGTCGATTATTCCTTTGTTAAGAGCTGATCAAACTTATTTTAACCTTTTCATTGCAAAATTTAAAAAGATGTGCTACAAAAAGTTCAATTTATGTCTTTCATCATTAGAGCAGTTTTTTAAACGACAGAATATTATCTGCGCTAATAAAATCAAATCCAAAAACATCAATTTCTTCTTTCCAAGCCCTTATTCATAAAGTACAACTTCTATGTTCCAAATGGAGAGTCCTTAAAACCCATCCAAAACACAACTTCTCAGGGCAGAAAGACCGCAGGTATATAGCCCAGACGGACTAACACCATATATCTGTTTCATATTAATTGTTATTATTGTATGTATTATGTTTGTCCAAATAAAGATGTATGTATATATACACAACTTCTAAATTTTATGTTGACAATATCGTACCATACTCATCCTGAAAATACCTTTTAATACTAATAGAT
The DNA here is from genome assembly GCA_963969525.1 of Ontholestes murinus. NCBI lineage: Eukaryota > Metazoa > Arthropoda > Insecta > Coleoptera > Staphylinidae > Ontholestes > Ontholestes murinus. The sequence goes on from OZ018398.1 coordinate 26,720,497, forward strand.
TCCAAAATTTCATTTAAACTCCATAACGAAGCCACGAAAGCCAGAATCGTTGGAAGGGCCAGACATTTAGGGTCTCTAACCTTTAAAAATCAAGGGATATCTACCAACACTGCTTGTAGAATTTATAAGTCGATATGTCGGCCCTTGCTTGATTATGTGTGTATCCTTTTTTTCATTCGAGAAAACCTACAATAAATAATATACGAGTACTTGTGGCGGAGCGATCAATATCCAAAATTCGAAATCCTTCCAATAACCTTTTCGACCCCTCTAATGCCTTATTGGTGTTCGTATGGATACTTTATTTACTAAATTTTCAACCCACAGTTCTAATCGAGAGATTTTAGATATCTATTGCCTGAAACGCAAACCGGGTATTTTCTCCAAATTAAAATTCTTAAAAAAAACCTATCTGAAATCATTAGTGAAATTCCCTGAAATAGAGACAATTAAATAAAAGATAGAAATTTAATAAAAGACCAATGGTCGATAGCCTGTTCACAATTAAAGCTAAAAAAACATGTGAATAAAGATATTTATTATTATTATTTTTCAAGTCGTTTTCGAAAATAATTTAATAAAAAAGACCTTAAGAGCATAAGTACATATATTAAAACACATATGTTTTAAGAGTTTTGCTTTAATTATACAGAGAAACTGTTATAATTGTTTCACCACTTTAACTTTACATCTAATGTTTACGAAAATTAAAAAGAGATCAATTTAAATAAAAATGTGTTCAATACGTTCTGGAATTAATAATTTCTTTTTCTTTAGAACGAAGAAATTTTGGAATAGGTGAGAAAGGTAATTTTTCTGCTTATTAATAATAGAAAATGAAATAATAAAAGTTTTGTTTTCTCTTCCATAACAGAGTTTCTTATAATAAATAGAAAAAACACGAAAATATTTTCGTAAAATCTACAACAAATGAGTCTTATTAAGACTACAAAAACAAATCACTTTTGAAACAACTACTTCTCTAGCTAATACTTCGACAGACATTGAATAATACAAAAGTAATTTGCGTGTTACAAAATAGCAAGGCTATCAGAGCAACACTAGTTTGAACGTATTTCTTTCTGTAAAATGAACTAAAAATGATTGAATGTACGTTAAAATAGTTTGTGAGTGACTATACTATGGTAATCTTATGTTCTTGTTACTTCTAATTTAATTCTCCATTTTCGTCTTAAGACTTTTATTTTAAATATATGACACTATTTGTCTTATGACATATTTTCTAGCAAATAATTTTTTTAAATCTAAAATTGATCTTTCTATTATTAAAATAATAATTTTAATATAATATTACGAATTGCGAAAATACTTATTTATAATACATAAATTGCTCCCTTAACCCGTGGAGAAACATTTTTGAACTATTTTGATTAGGACTAGGAAAAGCACTTGGTTTGTTTCACATTTTTTTTTTAAATTATTTCTTTTCCGATTAGTTTGGACAATATGTCATTATAAAAATGAAAAATTTTCATAACTCCTTGATAACGACATATTGTCGAAATTCGTCGGAGAAGAAATAATAAAAAATATTGTGAAACAAACCAAGTATGTTTTTTAGTCCTAATCAAAATAAAACTTATTTAATTGTTGCAGAGAATATTTGCATATAAACATTTAAAACTGTTTTGCTGAGACCTTAAAATATAATGAAACCGTCAGGGATCGGTTGGTGATGATTTTGTATTGCAAGAATATTTTAGTTGATGTTTTGTATGTTATAAATATTCGCAGCACTTTATTTTAAGAAAAATCTTATTAATATTATTGCAAGATCTTAAAACAGGCGTAAACAGTAGCTAAAAAGAAGTTTCGATCTATTTGGATCCTATCAGCATTACAGGGGAGTAACAGAATATTACTAAGAGCTGTATAATTCCAATTAAATTTAAGCGTTGCTTATTTTTCTGAAAGTAGTTAAATAGTTTGAAACCGGTTTGTGGATGAAGAGGTAAAGTACAATGAATTGTTTTAATAATACTTTGGCTGTAATTATTACTGTTAATTCATTTTAATTTTCAATGGATATTTTTATTCTAAATAACTATATTAATAGTATAGACATTATATATTAAAACAAAAGTAATAATTTAAATTAATTCGTTTCATGATAGTGCACCTATAAATAAATATCTAATTTACACAATATATAATAAATTTTACAGTTGCAGAAAAATAATCATTATGATTAATATAGACTTTATCATCTACATAACAATTAATAATTATATCTTTAACATCATACTAACAGAAGAAAACAGTACTAAGTGACATATTTGCTTAATCTAATTAATTATTTTTATATGAAAAAATCATTATTTTAATTGTAGTAATATTTAATACAATATTAAAAATTGAAAGTTGTAGAAAAAATTCATTAAAACAACAAAGTATTATCTAACAATAAATTTAATATAAAAATTCTTATAAGACAATAATTAATTATTGCTTAATCTAATTAATTATTTTTATATGAAAAAATCATTATTTTAATTGTAGTAATATTTAATACAATATTAAAAATTGAAAGTTGTAGAAAAAATTCATTAAAACAACAAAGTATTATCTAACAATAAATTTAATATAAAAATTCTTATAAGACAATAATTAATTATCCATATAAATATTTTGGTTTACGTGTTTGATATTTATCTGGTGACAGATTAAGAAAAAGGTGAATTGTCAAAGGTACCGAAGACGGGCGAAGATGTGGCAACGTATGACGTTCATTTGTGTAATTGCTCAATCATATCGGATTTCTTAATCTCGACAGAATCAATTGGCGAAAGAGTATTTAACATGAGCAAGAGTAGACATTAGCGGTGGTCATGAGGAATCCGTCCCCTCGGCGAGGCCCGTGCAGAAGACGTGTTGTAGCGGCGTTGAGGTTTCCGGCAAAGCAAAGCACAGCAATCTCTGCGATAGGCATTTCCTTGATAAACCTAGATAAAGTATAGTAGGTCATAGTTTGTGGCATATGCCTAGTACTATATGTAGAGACTTCACCTCGCGTGTACGCGGCTCTTGACTCACGCTGACCTCTTCACCTCTCTCACATTACCATAGCCAAGAGAGTGCTGGACCAGACGGCTCACACGCATATTCCTTACTCAAAACTCCAACATCATAACCACTCCTTCATTGGACATACAGGACAACACGTACCTCTGTTCCTTCACAATTAAAACACTTATACGTATAATTACAGCTTAGTTTTATGTTGCTGCCCACGCGCTCCTCTCTTCTTCTTCTTTCCCTCCTTCTTTCCTATCTTCTCTATTCCCTTAACATTTTTACAAGCGTAAATTATTAAATCATAATACATTTTTTTCGCTCGCGCTCGTGAAACCCATAATGAATGCATGCGCCGCGCAGCCTTTTCCATTTTCCATTCCGCCACGACCACTTTATCACCGCGCATTTATAGCAATCATTCAAATTAGGTAATATTTTATAAAATTTCATTTTCACACAGCGCAATGCCGCGCATAAATCACACCGTTTTTATAATGGGAAATACGAAAAATCCTAAACACAATATAAAATATCACTAAATCTTTTTTTATTGACTTTCATCTCTGTGAGAAAGAAAGCTCTCGCCTGAGCCACACTGTTGTTAATTATTAGAAAAATTTAATTGAAAATAAATATATGCACATTTAATTTTTATCAACTTTAATATTGTCTTCTTAAATCATGCAATAGTTTCAATTGTATTATATAGCATTGATATTTTTATTTATTTATTTATTTATTTATTACAAACCCAACAGACCTAAGGTCCAATTACAGGGCGCAGAATATTTAATAAAGTATACAATTTAATAATAATACAAATACCTAAATTAAACTATAACATAAAAATTAATCTATATTAAAATTATTTAAGGCTATTAAAAAAAGAAGAGAACAAACTAAGAAAAATACAAGTTGTTGAAATATCAGAATACCCACAATTATTGTTGCAATTCAATACAAGAATAAATCTCCTTCTTAAAGTTATCAAAAGAAGTGTTGAAAATGTCCACCGCATAAGAATATTCATTGGAAATACGACTCAGGCGAATAATTGGAGAGTTATAGCAGTGGAGCGTATTTGTCACAGAATATGTAAGGCATTTAGAATATCTAGATTCAAATCTTGGAATGTGAAATTGAAGCCTTACTAACATTTGTTGATCATCAATAATATAATGTACACACTTATACAAATAGCACATTGCTACATAGTTATGTAAATTTTTCACAGATAAATAATTAAATTCTACCAGCAGGTCGTGGTAGTTAACATCGAATCGATATAGTCCATGTTTAACAAAGTATAAATATTTTGTGTACACGTTCCAATAAATTAAAGTATTTTTCATACATCGGTGACCAGATAACTGAACAATAAGTAATTTTGGATAATACATAGGCATCAAACATCGTTTTTAGTGCATCAATAGATTTAAATGACTTGCAATTGCGTATAATAAAACCTAACATGCGAAAACATTCTTTTGATAACTTCTCGATATGGCTGTTAAATGTAAGTTGGTTATCGAAATACACCCCAAGATCTTTCATCTCGCTAACACGAGTTATCATATCCCCATTAATGTTGTAGTGAACATGTATAAGTTTAGACTTGCGTGAATAAGACATAACAGTACATTTCCTTATATTAAGTTCAAGATTGTTATTACAGCACCAAACATAAACAAAATTTATATCGTTCTGTAGTTGAACACAATCATCATTAGATTCAATAGTATGGTACAATTTAAGATCATCTGCATATAGTAACACCTTGCTTTTTAAATTTACACAAACATCATTAAAATACAATAAAAACAACAATGGTCCGAGATTAGAACCTTGAGGTATTCCGCTTGTTGAGAAGTATTCATGAGACCGAATCCCGATTTCTACAAAGTGTATCCGCATGTTTAGGTAAGACTGCAACACACGCACAACATTGTCTTGTATTCCAAATTGACGAATCTTTGATAGAAGTATAGAATGATCGATCTTATCGAATGCCTTGGTAAGATCCGTATATATGACATCTACCTGTTTACCAGCATCCATATGTTCGGAGATATCTTGAGTAATATTGATTAAATTCGTACATGTCGATCTTTTCTTCATAAAACCATGTTGCGAAATAACGATGTCACTTTCTACTTGACACTTTATATGTTCAAAAAGAATTCCTTCAAATACCTTGGAGAAATTGCTCAAAACAGCTATAGGACGATAGTTTTCGATAATGTCGGTTTGACCTGATTTAAAGACGGGGCATACCCGCACATGTTTCCATTTGTCAGGATACACGCCAGAACTTAAAATCAGTTTAAATATATGGTGGAGTGGCTTACTTAACGTAAAAGCAGCATCTTTCAAAATAAGCGCAAGTATCATATCTACTCCAGATGTTAATTTCGGTTTCAATTTACGCAAATGTTTCTCTACGTCATCAATACTGATATTAAGGTCACCGAAATGCTCCGTGATATGCTCATGTTGTTGTTGAACTACTGAGTTAGCTAGTGGATATGACTTACTGAACTGATCTGCGAATGCGTTTGAAATTTGATAGGAGTCAGATATTATTTTATCACCATATTTCATGATTCCAGGTATACGGGTAGCATTCCTTTTGTTGTTAACAAATGTCCATAGTAGCTTGGGGTTTGACTTCAGTTCCTCCTCAGATCGTTTAAAATAGTTTTTGTAAGCGGATCTAATTTCATATTTAACTGAACGTCACAAATCATCATATTTCTTTTTGTCAGAATCAAGTTTAGTTTGTAAGTACTTATTTCTTAGACTATTTTTGAGTTTGATCTGATTTTTAATATAACGATTTATCCACGGTGCAAAACTGTTTTTACTCCTAACGTTATTAGATTTTGATATAGGAACACGGCGATCGAATAATTTATACATTTCTTCGTATAGTAAATTACAAGCAGAATTTACTTCACGACACTGATAAAGGTCAGACCAATTTATATGGCACAATTCGCTATAAAGGACGTTAAAGTTACTGCGTTTAAAATTATACCTCCGTGAACCAACATTATCAAATTTTGACGGTGACACATCTAAGGAAGAAATGTGAAATAATTTCTGTAGTAAGACCAGAGGACATTATAACAAGATCAAGTATTCTTCCGAATTTATTCGGAATTTGATTGTATTGCGAAAACTCGTTGAAATCCAAGAAAGTGTTGAGACAATCCAGTGTTCTTGAAGATTTGTTTGAAGAATACTCCGGTATGTTAAAATCACCAGCGATAATAATTTCTTGATTTTGCCTCGATGGAAATTGATTCTCAATACATTCAAAAATCCTAATATATTCATTAATATCAGTTGAAGGAGCGATATAAACACATATAATAAAAATAATTTTGTTATTAAAAGTTACTTTACATGCGACTAATTCAGTAGAAATCAGATTAGGTATATTCAAGTTAAAAATTTCAGATGTGTATTTAGCATGAACGGCAATTAAGGCACCTCCTGATTTTTTTGTTACTCTGTCACCACGATAAACGTTGTAATCAGATGTAAAAATTTCACTATTCATAACTCCAGGATGTAGCCAGGTTTCTGTAATTAAGTATATATCGAAATCATGCGATTGAATACTATTATAAAATGGAGTGAATTTGGTATTCAGACCGCGTACATTTTGATATAAAATACTTAACATATTACAGGACGTCCGTTGGGAAGATACTAGTTTTTTTTAATAACTATTTTAGGAATGCTATTAATGTATTTGATGAAAAGGTTTGTTTCTCCATTAGATTTACCATTTTCCATTTCAGTGAGTACTTTTTTAAACTCTTCTCGTTGTAAAATTGTTTGGTCATATTTAACTTTTATATTGTTAGCCAATTTATTTCTGTTCCTAACAACGGTGGTTGCCATTGACGGATTTAAAAACGTAATCTTGACGGGTCGAGGTTTATTACCAGGAGTTCCCAAACGAATGCATTTCTTTATAATTAGATTATCATCAACGTTTTTAAGAATTGACGATATTGTATCAATTTCAGATTTTTTACGCGAGCCATTATTAGAATTATCATCATGATTAAATTCCGCCAAATTAAACATCAATAAATTACACTCGCGACGTTTGCGCTCCTCCAATTCGGCCAGTATTGAAATGTTTTCGCACGATTTGGTGGAATTATTAAATTTAGTTTCAAGTTCCATAATTTTGTTATTTAAAACAACAAGATCGCCCCGAAGGCTAGCGTTCTCTGTTTTTAATGCAGTCATATTCGTTATAAGAGTTTTTAATGCAGAAGTGTCTTCATTTAGTTTGTCGCATTTAATTGTTAATAGAGAGACAGTTTGTTGTAATTCCTTTACACACTTCGTGAGATCAGAGACTAGTGTATCATTTGCAGTTATCGTTGTTTCACATATGTGATTTGATTTACAACCGGGATGGCAGTATTTATTGCACTTAGTGCAGCATGTTTTATTAGCAACAAACTTGCCACAGTTACCAGAGCACAATTCAGGCATTACTCCTTACTAATTAATCAGAACAAATAATGGAAAGTAATACGAAGGGTAAAAGGAGTAGACAAGGATACAAATAATGCACCGACGGGGCCGATCGTGGTGACTAATATTCAACAAACAAGAGGGCCGCGGATAGAAAGGCACAAAAATACGATGCAAATGTGCACCGCAAATAATTTAAAGGTTAGAATATCGATTATCAAAATTTCAATAAATACATTATTATATTAAGATTTAAGGCTCAAGCCTATATATATTAATATAGTATAATATGATAAAGTAACAGGTACAAACCTCATATATTTAAATAACGTTTAAAAAACACAATTTACGGAATATTTAGCAGCCACACGTTCACGTGCACTCACAAATTGTTGTATTTTAAATACATTCAAGTGCTTTTGTTAATTTGGGTAATTTTGCGATTACTGCAATTGCCAGTACGTTAGATATGGATTAAACCTATAAAGAATAATAATTAAAGCACTTGTATGCTCATTATAATTTAAAATAAAAAATAAATTAAAATTTCAATTTCGCGAGACACATGCCTGAGTAGACGTGTCAGTCGTGCTGTGTACGAAAATCTCATTTCATATATATTTTATTTACGATCGTACAGAAAGTAGACACTTTTTGCATCATTTTTCATTGTAAAAGTGGCTTTTTAAAGCACTAGTGCTTTTTTACGTTTTTATTGCACGGTAATGTCAAACTGTTTTTATTGCACAGAAATGTCAAATTTGACAGATGAATATATTATAGCACACATTTTCGACGGAAAACTTATTTTTTTATTAATTAATACAAATGACTAATAAACTATAAATAAAATATATAATACAAACCAAATGGCAGATTTAACTACTCTGAAGATTTAATTTAATGCAAGTCGAAGCGTTCACAATAAAGCGAACATTTTTTCCATGAATAATAATGGCGGCTGACATTTGTGCAACTTCTTTACTGGTTTACGCTTTCATTAGTGCACTACGGGTAAAATATGTTTTCATTAATTGAATTATTGAAATGACAAATATTACTCATAAGAATATATTCTTTGAAATCATTTACGATCGAAGATAAAATTTTGTAAGGCACACGTGTAAAAAGTTTCTTTATTGCACTCCTGGCTTTAAAAAACCTCGCTCGTTCCTCGCTCGTGTTTTTAAATGCCAGTTCGTGCAATAAAGTATCACTTTTTACACTTGTACCTTAAATTACTATTACTTAAAAAAATGCAATCAGGAACAAAAACCCGTAGTAACTCCAAGAAAGACGAGTACCTAGTGCAAAAAGTAGTCGAAAGGGTACTTAGTAACACGGATTTTATAAATAAATTACTTGATTCCATCGGAGAACACATTAACCACAAATACAAGGTACTACAAGATAAGGTGGAGGCAATTCAAACTCAAGTGGATATGCTTCAAGAAATGACTCACAAAATTGAACAAAACAGAAGATCAAATAACCTACGGATGTTTGGTATCTTGGATGGAAGCACCCAGAACTCTGAAAAAGCCCTAATAAATGTGTGCAAGAATAAACTTCACATTTCGGTAACCTCAACTGATATCGAACGCTGCATTACAACGAAGGGAGACAAAGCTGCCCTAATCATTAAGTTCAAAAACACAGAGATGCGGGATAAGGTATTTGCAGCCAAGCGGAAATTAAAAGGTACGAGCGTGGTAATACGCGGGGATCTTACTCCGACTCGTTTAGCTTTAGTGAAAGAAGCCACTAAAAGACTTACTAATAAGAATGTGTTTACTAATTTTGGTGTTGTTTATATAAAATTTAATGGGAGTGTTAAACGCATTAATAATTTTACTGATTTAAATACAATTTTACAGTAACGCTAATAAAAGTAAGTAGTACATCGCACGTGAGCCAACCTGTAATTGTTATCTCCTTGGAATCGTTATTTCGCCTCGGGCCCCGCGCCTTATCGCTTGGATTAAATATAAAAATATATGCATATTTATTTACTTTTTTATTTTTTTATTTTTGTCTTTGTAAATTCTACTTTTTTCTGTCGCATAATAAATTCACAAAATTATTAGTGTAAGGCTGTGCAGATATTTATTGCGGTGGTATATTCTTTAGATATATTTACATTTTATTATTATGCATCATAAATCACTCAAAATTGGACACATTAATGCACGGTCATTCTTACCCAAATTGCAGGATGTAAAAGAATTACTCTTTAATAATAATTTTGATATATTAACCGTATCGGAAACATGGTTACCACCACATATACCTACTAGTTGTTTAAATATTGATGGTTATAATTTTTTGAGACGGGATCGATCATCGAGAGGTGGGGGTGTTGGAATATTTATCAGGCAAACAATAAATTATGTTAACATTTCGTTCAGTGATGATATTGAAATAATTTGGGCACTTATTAAATGTCAGAAAACAAATATTGCTGTGGCAGCTTCATATAAACCTCCCCATATGGACTCTGTATATTTCCTAAATCAAATAGAAAACTCATTAGTTAATTGTTTCTCTCATACTGATAATATAAAATGCTGCGGAGATTTTAATATAGATTTTTCAAAAATTTAATCTTCCTCAAGTTTGCCACTTAATGATTTATTAGAGAGTTTAGACTTTGTACAAGTAATAGATCAACCAACGCGCCTAACATTATCAACTTCGTCTTTACTAGACCTTATTCTCCTATAAAGCCCCAAGTGCATATATATCGTGAGCTATCAAAGATAGATATAACTGAATTTAATGAAGCGTTGTCAAAAATACCGTTTCAAAACATCCTAAATATCGATAATATTAATGATAAAGTTGCTATGATAAATAACTACATTCTAACACTATTTGATAAGTATGCTCCACTAGTTACTCGGTCATTCTCGAAGCCGTCAATGCCCTGGTTGACTGATAATATTAAATATTTAATTAGTCTTCATAATAAGGCCAAATCAAAATATAGATTATCTAAGAATTCAGCTCACTGGGAATATTATAAATCTCTCCGCAATTTTACCAATAATGCTGTAAAAATGAGAAAAAAGCGTATTTTACATTTATCTCAAAAAACAGATGTAATAGATTTTTGTGGAAACATCTTTTTTCATTAGGACTGAAAAAAAACTACAAACACAATACCTAACTCAATACGTGATGTTAATAGTATCAATAATTTTTTCATAGACAACATACCAGCGAATAGTTGTAATACCTTTTCTATTGACGAGTTATTTAAAAATAAATCTCACTCTTCCTTATATGTTTTTCAGTTTAAAACGATCAATAAAGTTGAAGTCGTTAAAATTATCAATAAAATAAGCTCCACATCTATTGGTCACGACGGTATTAATATATTAATGATTCGTATGTGTTGTCCTGTTGTTTTGTCCTACTTAGTACATATTTTTAACTCCTGTATCCTAGACTCAATTTTCCCAGATAGTTGGAAATTTGGAATTACCGATACCAAAGGTAACTAATCCCTCGGAACTTAAAGATTTGCGTCCTATCAGTATATTACCTACCCTCTCAAAAATTCTAGAACGAATAATGGCGGATAAACTAAATGCATTTATCGATGAAAATAAAATTCTGCCACAACATCAGTGAGGCTTTAGAAGGGGTCATAGTTGTGAAAGTGCACTACTTAGCTTGACTGATGATATAATTACAGCCACAGATAGAGGTAATTTGACAGTGCTAGTGCTCCTCGACTATAGTAAGGCTTTTGATACAGTATCTCATAGCAAATTGCAATTAATTCTTAGACATATCGGACTGCATCAAACGGCAACCAATTTAATTGACAACTATTTAAGCAATCGCAAACAAATAGTAAAACTTGACGATAAGATATCTAACACTAGGAGCATTAGTAGAGGTGTGCCTGAGGGGTCTATTCTTGGACCTCTTCTATTCTCGATATACACCTGTTGCATTCTTGATACATTAAAACACTGTAATGCACACATGTATGCAGATGACTGCCAATTATATTATTCGTTTTTGCCAGAATCAATACAACTTAGTGAGGAATATATAAATAAAGATCTTCAACGAATCTCACAAATTTCAGATATGCTGGACCTAACACTGAACCCCCTGAAGTCTTCATTTCTGGTTTTTGGAAAGAACAAGCTGTGCGAAAATATTGCAGATATACTTAACATAAAGATGAACGGTTTAAATATTAAATATTCTAATCATGTTACTAATCTAGGCGTCATAATTGATAACACTTTTCGTTATAGAAAGCAGATTAATAAATATCATTCTAGAGCTTATTTAAATTTAAAAAATCTATATTCTCACAGAGCTTATTTAACTGTTAAAACAAAAATTTGTTTATGTGAGAGCCTTGTTTTATCCCACACTAATTTTTGTTCTACTCTTTATGGTCCAGCAATAGATAAAAATACATGCTACCGTATACAAAAAGTCCAAAATGCCTGTCTGCGGCTAATTTACGGAATTCGTAAATATGAACATATTTCCCACAAAATAGCAGATGCTGGTTGGCTGAATATGAAGACAAGGAGGAACGTTCAAGCTATATGTCTCTTTTTTAAGGTTATTCATTTTAAAACCCCTCCTTATCTTTATAATAAAATCACTTTTAGGGATGATGTGCATAACATTAACACTAGGTTTAGGCGGAAAATTTCTCCTCCTAAACACTCAACTGCGCTCTTTGAACAATCGTTTTCGTTTCATATTTATAAATTATACAACTCCAATATTGATGTGTTTAAATTGCATAATATTACTACTCTCAAAGTAACTCTGAAGAATGTACATGGGTGATATATATCCGCACAGCGATAAGCAATAAATATGTATTTTTTGCATGCTTAAATATAACACAATTTTGTTTTGTATTAGTGATAAGGCATTTCTAGTTTAATTTTAATTAATAATTATTATATTACATTGAATAGATTTTAATTTCTACTCAATTCTATCAATTTTTTGTTTTATTATTGTGAAGGTTTGGATGGTAGACCAGTTGGAGTATTTCACTCCATACTGAATCCCACCTTATGGTTCTCTTTATTTGATTGTTTTCTTCCTCTTAGTATTAATATTTTTTATAATAAATTTCATTTAAATGAGAATAAAGATTATTATTATTATTATTATTATTATTAATATGTATAAAATAGTTCTTATTTCTGTATAACTGGAAATTAAAATTAAATTATTTTAGTATTTTGCATTTCCAGTTGATTGTTATATCACAACATTTTTTATACTTTTCTTGTCCTAATATGGGAGTCTAAATTAGTAATGTCCATCTTTACAATAATAATTGATTTATTAGGTAATTTTATTGAGATTAGACACTTGTCAATAATATTTAGTTCATATTGCTTTGAGTTTCATAAAAAATCTTTTTTATTTCTTAAAACGAATATAACAATTTTTTGCATTTAAAGAAGGTTCTAGTTTTTTCTAATTTATCTAGAGGCATATCGAGTGATTGTAAAAGTTTATGGTGACAATGCTTTAACATATGAATCATATATAGTATGATTTTGATATTTTAAAAATTGTGACTTCTCGCTCAGGAAAGCCAAAAAATTATAAAAATAATTTCAATTTGCACCCTTTTATTGCATTAAATTGAATCTTCATTGAGTAATTCCTCAAATTTATTGAAACATTGATCGATTAAGATCTGAGTTAATCGTAAGAAAAGCTTGCAAAATCAAAGGAAGTTCCTCAACAAGCAGTTTTTGTACGTCATGATTCTGCATGACAACGATTGTCCTCATGTACAACGTCGCAATAGTCGTAAAATTATAATTAAAAACCTCAACAGCTGTATTAACTTGTTCTTATTACCGATTGTTCCGACGGACGCAGCACGATTTGGCACAACACGGCTTCACTTCTTTCGCAGAATTCTAAAATTGCCTTCTAACTTGGAACGCCTCAAAAGATAATACATTTTTTCGAAATAGAATTCTAAAATTGTCTAAAAAAGAATCAAAAATAATAGTGATAGAAAATACTTTGAATAATTTGTTATTAAATTTTCTGACATATATAAATATTTCGACCACAAAAAGAAACAGAACTTATTTGTACATACTAAACTTATACAAAAAGGGAAGAAGGTAATATTTTCAATTCTTCTTTATAACTATTCAGTTTACCTAAGGAAAGATTGAACTTATAGTCTTGAAGAATTCTTCTGGTTGTCTTAAATAATGATGAGGATAAATGTTAATAATTTAAGCAGATAACAGATGTCACCATATATATCATTCTGATATTTAAAACAATAGCTGATAATATAATGATGAATTTGTATTCTAAACAATTTCTAAGCCACCCATTGAAAACCAACTTGTAACCTTTCGATACAACTTTTGATTGATATAGTGTATCCCATCAGTTTTAATTGTCGGCGTCCGCAGCTATGTTAATAAAAAGGGTAAGGACACGAGCAAGATGTAGCCGGACATAATATATGGACCATTGTTTGGCCTTTGGAAAAATTGATGCACAGTAATAACATCTGATTGAAGTACGCGCTCCTGACAAGAAAGCTACTTATTCAAGGCGCACTCCAGCGCACTTTACTACTACCAACTGACAGCCCGCTCTTCTCCTCTCTTCAACGGCCGTCTTGTGTGTTCCCGTTTCTACGCGTATCGGCGTATTCTTCGTTCCGTGCTTCTTGGAAATTCCATGCGCGGGTGATTGATGACAGTAATAATTCCCCCCTATTTTGCGATTCTTTTTCTCCCGTGCGCCCCTCCGTAAAAAAATCAACACTCCAATATGCAGATGACATTAAGGAGAGGCTTGCAATTGCCGGCGATGCATGTATTGTCAACCATATGCTCCACCTTATGGTAATTAGTATGTAATATGTTACGTTTCAATTTTGTCCGGTATTTATACTTCACTTTCGTTTTATTGTTTACTCGTATGGGTGGCTCGAAACTCTCACTGGCTACACCTTCGAAATGTGCGAAATTCATAAAAATAAAAGCCAATGTAAAAATTATGGCCTTAATATATACAATATATAATTACATATTTTTATGTTCATTTTGATCAAAATTATTTCTGAATATTTATCCAAAGAATTAAAACCTTTCTTCAAATAATTATTATATTTTAATGTCATCAAGAAAATAATGAATATCATGGCCATCTTCCTAAAAAATTAGAAGTGATACTTATTGAACTATTCCTGATGGAATCAGATATGTAAAGAAATAATCTTGTTATTTTGAAGTTGTTGTTTTAATATTCAGTTTTTTAATACGTGTTGTTATTACGGACGATCATTCATTCATTTAAAATCAAATTACGTTGTAAATATATAAAACTAGGCTGTTTAGTTATGGTTAGTATACTATAGTATCTATTAGGAATAAAATAAGTGCTCTTTCCTACCTGGCACTATTATGTTGGTACGGGTAGTTTCGCAAGATGATTTTTGTTCATTTTAACAGTTCATCTAAATGCTTCGAATTTGCAAGAAAGAACCGTTTTGCAAAGTTTCGACCAAGTTGCATTAGTCTTCTTCAGGTGGCGATCATTGGAAAACCGATATGCAAATTCGAAAAATTGAGCCGAGCTGTTAAAGTATTAATAAAATAATAATAATAAGTTACCGATAAACAAAATTAAACTCTTAATGTCTTCTAGAGAGAAAGCTTTCTCTAAATTTAAAACAACAAAATTGGCTGCACATTGAAATTGTCCTAAAACATTGAAGAGTTATACAATTTAGGCTAACAATAATGAAAATAAGGCGACAATATGTTATTTAGTTATAATTTAGTTGATTTGTATCTTTAGATGTCATAGTTTCTTTATACATGTTCCATAATTGTTCTACACAAGTAGCTAAAGATTTGTGCAGAAACAATTATATAACATGTATAAAGAACAAAATAAACTATCACATCTTAAGATTCAAATAAATTAAATAATAACTAAATAATATAATGTTGCTAACAAACGTTCCAAAACTTACAAATGCTTCCTTTACCAAACTTAAAAACAATTATATAAGTGAAGCGAATAATTTTAGTTTCAATTTAGTTGCATGACTGAAAAAGGTATTGTGACTTCGTTAATCAAAATGATTAGTAGTGCGAAACGATTTAGTGACATTAACTTGAGAATAATGTTAATATGTTGTCCGTGCCCTGCTAATGTTTTTGTTCGTATCGTTGATATTACTGTTTAAATATAATGTTTCCAACCAGTTGGAGACGAGAAATCATCTAATGGATTTAAAGATCTTCGTACAGTAAGTATATTACCAGTATTGTCTAAGCTAGCTTAAATGATTAGGAATGAATAAATTTTGTAAGTTTAAGATAAGATCTGCCCAAAACTCGGCACTACTCTTTCAAAGGCGTGATGACAGGTCGACCGAACTGCTCCTGGCACCAGCAGAATTTTATATACACTATAACCTGCGAGAGGAAAAAATGACAACTTGAAGGCCATTATAAGTATCTCCAAAGTTAACGTTGGCAGTGGTATATATAGAACTTTAGTAATATTCGGAGATTGATCGACCGTTGGAGTCGTAGTAGTTGGTATAGGTCACGCATTAGGAAAGTGACCTATACCAACCACTTCGACTATACGAAGAACACTTTCATTGGAATTGGCTTCTGAAAGGCTGCGCACATCAATCATCACTGCTTGTTGTAGGGTGTAGGTCAGAAAAATATCGCATTCGTCAACAAACACTTCTCCTAAGGTCGGAAACTCCCTGGACATATCCGCCAACAATTGTTCGATAATATCTTGCCGTTTGCACGTTTCTATGTCTTCTTTGCTATTTTAATTGTTGCCACTAAGATAACTTTGCTAGTACTCTAGACAAAGTTATTTTAATTGGCATGTCTCCTAATTGGACTATATTTGTTGTAAACCAGAACATACTACTCCTAACCTCACTTGGCCATGGATGAACATGCGAGTATATCTAACGCTCTAATTGTAAAAGATATTGAATTATCATATCTAAAAAAGACTCTTAAAAATAATGATATTCCAAATTGAAAAATTGCGAGTTAAGATTAGAATAATGAACAAACACATTACATAATTGGAGGAAAAAATGTAAACAACAAATTCGATGAACAGCATAGCAAACATACTTTATCACATGATTCAAATACAAAATCAAACCCATCATGAACTAGCGGAGAAATAAATATGCTACAAAAAACCTAAACCCTAAAAATCGCCAATTAAGAGTGGAGTTGTCATAATCAAATTCTATCTATCTTTCTATCTTAAGTAAACTTTTTCACTTGTTCCAATCTATTTTCTTTGCTTTGTACTTATTTTCTTATTGAGTTGTTCCAGTTTTTTTTATTATGCGTATTTTGATTATTCTTTTGTTATTTATTTGTATATTAAAGTTGTAAATAACTAAGATTTCCAAAAATGTGGGTTTATTTTCACTACAATTGTTTCCCAAATTTATTGCTTCCTTAGGTAAATGAAAGTTTACAATAAAATTAGAAAAAACTTAGAACTATATATGTACATTAACACTATTGGCACTATGGAGGGGTAAATATTTCAAGTAGTGGGGAGTTTGAAAGTTCAATTTGTTCGTTTAGCAGAAGGCCCGATTTTTCGAATCTGTTGAAACACAATGTCATCTTCGGCACAGCAAAGGACAACATCATCAAAGGAGCTCTACAATTCAGTTACTTGCACGTGTTTCGGCTGAACTCACAACTAGCACCGGACCAATTAATAAATAACCTTAAATCTAAAAACTTTATGAATATTAAATGTGAAAAATTACAATCGAAGCATCCAATTGAATATTCGTCATATACAATTACAGTACCTTCTTCACAGTTTGATGAATAAAAAAAAACAGAAGTTTGGCCAGTAAATGTTTTGTAAACAATATTTTTCAATTGTCCCCGAAGAAGTTCTGACTTAAAAATAAAATGTTTCACTCCCAATATGTATAGAACAACTCTGCTCGTTGTCTCGAATGTTTATTAAATTTTATTGATTCTTTTGTTCTTAACCGCATAATTTTGGGAGACAATTTTAACATAAATTTTCACCAAGCGGACTATGTACCAATTTAATCAGGTCTTATCTAGAAAATTGATTGATTGTTTTAATGTGCAACCCAATATTGGAGCTAATCTATCAGCTAATATAATTTTAGAAACATTTAGCTTTTTAAATATGTTTCAGATCAATAAATTTTTCAAATAGTTGAAGCTGCCATTTAAACCTTTGTTATTCTATGTGTGTGTCTGTAATTAATATATGCGCATACATGATTCATCATAACGGGTATGAAATCTCGTTTTAATTCTTTTAAAAGTACTTTATATTTTAGCGAAGTATGAAATGATTTTAAAAACTGTAATTACTCAGACTTTAATAACTTTTAATGTAATATTGATTGGGAGAAATTGTTTTACAAATGCGATGTTGATAAAAAAAGAGGTAATTTTTATAACATTGTTGGCAAAGCAATTGCAATGTTCGTTCCATTAAAAGTAAGGAAATCATGAAATTACCCGAAACAGATATACGATTTATACTGTGACCCTATTCAACATAATATCCATAGGAACGCATCGGAAGTTTGGAGATTAATAAATAATGTGAGGAATACGTCTGGTTTACCATCATCGATGACGTTCAAGGACAAGATCATTACGGATGGAGCTGAAATTGCGAACGCCTTTGCTGACTGATTTTCTGCTCTATATGTTTCCAGAAGTCCGTCGAATGAAAACTATGTAAATAAATGCAAAGCTCCCACAACTGTTAATAGAGATCATTTACATATGACTGTTGAGGAAGTTGAGGTGGTTTTGCTCTTCAATCAATGATACCACAATTTTTCGATTTATTGGTTACTAAACAGCTTGTTTGGTTATCTAAACGAGTACTACGTGAACAACAATATGGATTTATGGAACGAAAGTCCACTGTTACAAATTTATTAGAATTTGAAGTGTTTTTGTTGAATACCTATGGGGATCATATGCAGATAGATACAGTATATACTGATTTTTAAAGGCGTTCGACATTAATTCTAATTAATAAACCCATTTATTATGGGTTTAATAACAAACTAATTCACTGGATTAATTGTTTCCTAACTAATCGCTAACAAATAGTAAAGATTAATAACCATTTATCATCTAGAATTAAAGTAGTGTCGGATGTGCCGCAAGGCTCACATGTTGGACCAATTTTGTTTCTGCCTTCTGTCAATGATGTTTGTGATTGCTTTAATAATGCTAGATGCTTATTATTTGCAGACGATTTAAACTTGTATTAGCCAATTGATGAACTTCCTTTAAAAATTTTAAAACGTAAAGTTATTACCTCTAGTAGACGATCTTGTTTTATTGAATTTAATTATAATATGAATAACGAAGTTTTAGAAAAAGTTGGTTACATTCAGGACTTTGAGGTTGATTTTGAAAAGTTTAGGGAATATATAGATTATATCTGTAAGAAAGCTCTCAAACTAATGAGTTTTATATTGAGATACTGTAGAAATTTTAGTTTTTACACTCTAAAAACTTTATATTATAGCCTTGTGCGTTTTAATCTCGAGTACGCATTAAAGACGTTACAAAGAACAAATTGAACGAGTTCAGAGAAAATTTATTTCATTTGTATCTTTTAAATTAAATTTATTCATGAATGATTATTAATTAGTTTGTTGGGTGTTAAATATTGAATTTCTTCAATTACGAAGGATCAAATGCTTCTTATGTTTCCAATGGAATAATTTCTAGTAATATTTTGAAAAATATTGATTTTTACTTTCCTTTATCAAATCGATCTTTAAGGAATAAACCAATATTTAGATTAATTATTATTAAATAATTACATTCTTAGTAATCCTATTCAAAGAATTATGAGTTATGCTAATTTGCTAACGTCTCAGGTTGACTTCGATATAATTTGTAATAATTTCTCAAAATTCAAATCCAAATTAATCGCTCTCAATATAGATAGATATTAATCTAATGACTTCAAAACGTACATTATGTTCTGTACAAAGTTATATTTTGTTTTAGTTATAAATTGTATTTATTTTTATTATATTCAATAACTTCTCCTTACAAATATATAATGTAGGTCATTATCTATAATATGTGTGTATTTATATATTTTTCTTGTAATTTGTGAAGAATTTACTAATAAAAATGGCTCCGTATAACTACAATGAATTTTTTGAAAGTAGTATTTAACACCCGTATATGTATTTGATTGTTTTTTGTCAGTATTTGTAAGTTAATACAATTTTTACATACATTATGTAGGTAATTTAAAATACATGTTCGAATTCATTTAAGTTCTAATTATATGATATATTGTTGACTTGTGTAAAACGTTTTGTTAATACATCAATAAATAAATAAAAATAAATAAATTTTACAAACATATTTGTATTTCTTTTCTTTTATTTATTAATTTCTCGCCTATTTCTTTTATTATGAATATCTGATCTTATGTACTTCTTCTATAAATCCACACTGATTGTTTATTCTAATTTGTCTTTTGGCCCTTTTTCTAAAATTCGTGTCAATATTTTGTATGATATACTTGTTATTCTAATGCCTCTGTAATTTTTGCAATTTCTTTTATCTACTTTCTATGTATGGGGAGTGTATTTCCTCAGTTCTATTATCTTTGTGGTTTTCCGATTTATACTTTTTTGTTTAGTAATTCTATTAGTTTCTCAAGAGCTATTTCATCTACTACTGGTACATTTTTATTTTTTATTAGATATAATTATTATTTATTTTATTTCATCCTCTTCTTCTTTGCTTGTAGCATATCTTTTTTTCTTCTAATTGATTCTCTTGTGTTTCTAATTCGGTCATATCTTTGAACTATTGTCACCATCTTTTCAAAATTTTGTTATTGTGTGTCATTTTGATTTTATGCTTGTCTTAAATGTTTATCATATTGTATTCATTTTTCTGTTTTGGTTGCCTAAATATTCCGTAAAACCGTTTTTGGGTTTCTCTGTAGTTTTCATTAATTTTATTTCCAAACTTTGTATATGATTATTGTTTAGTTTTTTAATTTTTTTTATATTCTTCGTAGTCCATTATTCATGTAGTTTCCAGGTAGTTTTCCACTTAATTTGTATGTATTTTATTCTCTTTCTTTATGTCTCCTGTTCACCGAAAGTTCTCTTTACTTCTTTATTTTCCAATTTTATTGTTCCAGAGAACTCCTTCGCTGTTTCTAGGTTAGTTCTTCTGAATGTCTCTCATTTACCTTAAATATTCTTTTTCTCTAAATTTTCTTTCATGTGATTCTTTGTATGTTTCTTGAATTTGTGCTTCCTTTGGTTTATTTCCTCTTATATTTACTTTAAACTTTATTCCTTTTTTGTCTGTTCTTTACCATCTTTCCATGCCATGTCCATTCTTAGAAAGTGGTGGTTGCTCCCTATTTCAACCTGTCATTTTACTTTTACGTTGTTAACCTTGCTTCAATTATTTTTGCAAATTAGGTATTAATCTCTTACTTATATCTCGTTTCTAGTTGGCTCCGTTTTCGTAAATGTACGTGTCTTTTTGTTTGAACTTTGAGTTTGTTATTATTAAGCTATTTTTAACATATATTTGGATTAGTTCTTAACCATTATTATTTTTAATATCTTTCCAAAGTGTCTTCTAAACTGCTGTTTGCTTTCCTTACTCGTTTATTCAGATCTCCAAAGATCATTATATTTTCATATATATAAATGATTATACCTTGTTTAATATCACAAACTATTTTTTAAACTTTATTGCCGATTATAGTTTCGACAGCTTCAGCCTGTCATTTTCAAACTATACTTCAAACATTTTACAAACACTTTTTAGATGGCGTTAAACAAAAGAGTATATATTACGTCAGTTAAAAATATTTATATGCCGATAACAAGAAGGTCCCCCAAATATTTAAATCATTGATTTATTTTGGTAAAATTATGTAATTAAAAAAATCCTCGGAAAACACAACATTAGCGTTCCTCTAATATCCCCGTGCAAATTATTTAATGTTATATAATAATAAAACTCCGATAAATAAAATAAATAAATCAGGCATTTATAAATTAACTTTAATTAATTAACACTTTTAAAGGAGTATATATTGGTCAGTCGGATCATTTAAAAAAGAAAAAACTAAAAAAACAGTTCATAGAATAAAAAAAATGAAAAATCAACTTTTGCTAATCATTTGCTAAATAATAATCACAATTTTGACGACACAGATGTACCTGAGATAATTCATTTCGCTGAAAAAGGCTTAAAAATGGATTTACTCGAATCTTTTAAAATCTTGAAAATTAAACATAATCCTGAAGTATATGGACTGTTATATAACAGTTATGTTTAAAATAAATATAAATAAACCACTGATGTGTTTTTAGTTCCTCTGCGCTATAGACCTGCAATTTTACAAGTGTATTTTACATTGCAATATAAGAATGCATTTTTATTTTTTCACTCTTTTTTATTTAATAAACTACATACAGGCATTGATTGATATTATTTCTGATCTGATCTGATTTTTTAGTAATAAATAATAATAAATCCTATATGATGCTGTTTGGCAATAAATATCACATTAAAATTCTTTTCTATTCTATTGCTGAAAAATAATCCCTAAATTATTAGAAAATTTTTTTTTCCTGTCATGGAAATAGATGTTTACTATAAATATTTATTATTTATTATTAAATTATTTATTCAATTATGTGTTAAGGATTTCGCAATAGTGATTAACATTGATACCTTATTAAATATTGTATTAATCATTTCTACTAAGAAATATAGAAACAATTCAATTAACGAAAACATCACTTAAAGACTATAATTATTAGTAATAAACACTTTAAAACCGCGGTGACGATTAAAAGGTGCAATTAAAAAAAAGCGCACAAAAAAATCTGGTGTAATATCTGGGATTACCGGATGTGATTCACGGTTTCAAGAAAGCTCCATAAGGATGTTATAGCCGCGGTCAGCACACATTAATAATTTGTGGTCAAAGTTGAACAGCAGGATTTGTAACACCTGTGTGACTGAATAATTCCCGATATTCTATTTCGGAAAAGTGCTAATGAAGTGATTGTAATACAATAAAAGAAACGTATTTCGTAAAGCTGTGACTCAGATCAGGCGATGCGTTCTCAATTTGTGCGAGCATTTGTTCTATCGATGATTTCATGGGAAATTTCTCAAATCGTTTTAATGATGTGGGCTAGCGTTTAAATCTGTGGGTAATTATTTTAAAATTAAATTTAAAGTTGTTATAAGGGTGGAAGGGTTGTTAAATTAAGCAATCATTCTTATTTAAAAAAAAAGTAATATTACCTGTTGTTCACAACCTATTTGAAAGTAACGCTTATAATTATTTTTAAGCTTAATGATTATTTTTACCACGGGCACTATAACAACATGAACAGAGCCGGAGTGTAATAATCCGACGGTGATAATGTCCCACCTGTATGCACGTGAATAAATCCCGTGTAACTAATAAACATAATCCATTAATGCAGTTCAACTACCTTGCTCAATAGACTGTCGAACATCTTTTATATATACAAACGACGAGCGTGTAAAAAAACGAGATTAAATTCGCTCCTTTCGAAATTAATCCGATGCACAAACATTGCGCAATCGCTAATTGATCTCTCGCACAGTTCACGATCAATTTCCATAATTACCCCTCCAGATTGTCATTGCAAAACGATCGTAATCGGCCCAACCGTTCGATCCAGTTATGTGGGTGAAGTGTGTCAATATGTATCATTTTCGGAAAAATGAGGTAAGGGGGATTTCGTGTAATCGCGTAAATTACTTGCGAAACCTAGGCCTAGTAACATTATGGCTCAATTATTGTGCACGTGAGCCTCATTAAATACCAGCGAAAAGTGTGCCACCCTCGTGCCATAATAAACTATCGGTAATTGATCTGTAAATTCTTTCGAGTATTTAAAGCCAATCATGTTAAATAATTTATTAACTGGATATGACAATTATCAATAATCATAGCTGAGGTTATTAAACCCTTATGCTTTCAAACTTTAAAAATTAATTCTGAAATACTTTTAAAATAATTATATAACTTCTTCTAATTTGTCTTTCAGTTTTTTTTTCCTTGTAGTAAATTTGCCTCTGTAATTATTACAACATCTTTTACCTATTTTCTCCTTCATTAAAAGAATAATTCCTGTTTCTATTCTGTCAGAATTTTTCTTTTCCTCTATAAAAATTCCTCCTTGGTCGTGGTCATCACATAATCAAGACAATTATTTACAGCCGAGCTATTGCTCAGAAAAGGAAATACTATTGTACCATACTAGAAAATCAAGGTTTACCAAAGGTCTTGATAGAAAATTCCAATAGTTTGCACAGGGGAGAAATGACTGTTTTTTGAAAAATACGAGGAGTTGTGAACTCCGCCTTCAACTTCTATGCTTCAAATTATTGTTTAGTGTATTAATGTATGTATTTTTATGTACTTTTTTAAAATCGAACTTGTAAAGTAAGTAAAATGAAAAAATAAAATGACCAACAGTCAAAATTAGTCGGGGAGAAAATAAACAATAGTATAACAAAACGAAGTGTTTTAATCAATCAAAATAAAAGTGTTTGCCTAAATAGCAAAGATACATATTTTTACTTCTTTCATTAAATTCATGACATTGTAGAAACACCTAAGATCTATATCCCAGACACACTAACACCATTTATTAAAATTTATGCCAATTCTATATGTTTTTTTTTATCTGAATAAAATTATGAAACTTTTCCTTTTTTCCTATAAGAGCCTACATTTTTTTAAACTATATAAAATACAATATATTTCTCTGCCTTTTGTGTTCACTATTCTAAAACAACTAAGCCATCACATTTGAGAAAAACATATTTTTATTTTTTATCTAAGAATTCTTGAAATTATCGATGATTCATAATATTTTTGCGAATTTAATTGTTTAGTGATATAACACTATAAATACTAGACGTATCTATAGTTTACAGCTTCTGTATAAAATGCATATGCATAGATCAGGTGATGCTATAAAGATAATGACTAATGTAATATAAATTTTAATAATTTATTTGTTATGTACCATAGTAATTTCAATTAGTTAATAAGAAATCATTGCTACTTAGTTCCCGGTAAGTTCGAAATAATTTTTAGTAAACAATTACTCATTTAAACCACAACTTACTAATTTAATACCTTAAAATATATACATACAATATTTTCTTATGTCACTATATAATTAATTAAAATAATAATTCACTATTGCTCATAGAAAATTGAATAACAATTTGAGAAATAGGATGTTGTATTTATTGAAACAATATGGAAGATTTTATAAATGAATTTAGAAAAAAAAACTCCGTTGATTTATCAATAATTAATAATAATGGGTTTGAGTGGAAGATCATCTACAAGTGTGAACTCCGCCCTTCGGCATGCTGTTAAAATTATATGTATGTTTTTCCTTCAATTTTGTATATTTCAGTTTATTTGTATTTTATATAATCATGACGATAAAGCTTAAATGAATTATTCTTGTTTAAAGTGCTTTAAATATTCCTAAATATTGTAATTATTAACTGCAATATTATAAGCTACATATCTCTTATAACTCAAAAATACTAACAAAAATATTAACTGCAAGTTGAAATAATTTCTTCAATATTCTTGTATTAAGTTTAAATAAATAATTATACCATCATTACCAATGCACTACCATTTGGCAAAGGTTTATCTGGATATAAACCGTTAAATATATCGTGTACCTACCTAACAGAAGTTATTTTCCATCATAATACAAGTTTAAAAAATAATTTTTGTCGCGAATTATCTATTAATACGCAATTATTAATATTAAAGAGTAAGACAATAACGCATTTGATTATACAGTCATATGTGACACAATTTTTTTTCTCCTTTATAATAATGCAATGTTTTCATAATTGAAATTAAAAATCCTGCACAGTAAAATCTTTAAATCTTCCCTTTAAATTGGTCGGGAGACCAGAAAGTTGCACAACATATAAAATATTCAAGAGTTTTTAATACTTTTTCAAATGGAAGAGGATAATTCCATTTGCCCTTTCGAGTATCTTATTTGGATTTTATTCACCCTTCTTTTAAATTATTTTCTATTTCTAGTCATTAATTTCATCTCCTCAATTGTTTTCCCTCTTAATTTTTTGCCTCAGTTATTTGCTAAACCCATTTTTTGTTTGGTCTACCTCTTTTCTTTTTAAATACTATTTTCCAATATTGTTTCGTTTACATTATCATCATGTGCTCATAACAGTTTGCATCTTTATATTTTTTTTATTGTCCGTTTCTGCTTAATTGGTTGTCTGATTTCTCTGTTGGTAAGTCTTTATCATTTTGTCTTTCCTGCTATTCTTCTTAAGAGTCTCATCTCCATTACATTTATTTTGCTGTCATTTTTCGCCTGTGTTGTCCAGTTTTCACTTGCGTACAGTATTGTCGGTACTACTATTGAATTATATTTTGCTACTTTTGTTTGCTAACTAATTTATTTCTTTCTTAATTCAGCAAATAGTGCATAGTATGCTTTGTTGGATTTTTTTTGCTCTATTTTCCAGTACTAAACCAATTTTTCTTGTTATTCATATGTTGGAACTGTTTATAACTGTGTTTCCTTGCATTTTATAATAATGAAATTTTCTTCTTTTCCGTTTATACGCATAATTCTGCTTTTTTTCTATGTTTATTTTCATTTTTGGTTCCTCTATTTGATCCACACAAATATTTACCATTCCTCTGTATATATTTCCCATAACCAGTTTGTACCTTCATCTTCCGTGAACTTTACCACTTTTGGGCCCAAGTCATCTTCTTCGTCTGCCTTATCAGTGTTTATGTTTGCTATTCCTTCCATTACTTATTCTCTACTTATTATGTTCTATATGTATATTTTCCTTTGTTGAAGTACTGAATTTTTTCTGCTAGTACTCTTTACATACTATCGCTATTTGTTCCGGTTTCATTCTGTAATATGTTTTCTCCTTCCTCCCCTTATATATCTTATTTTTGTCCAGAATACTCTGTTATCTCGCACATAGTTTTCCTGCAGTTCCTTTTCAAGCTCTTCCCATATCTTTCTCTTTTTATTTCTTATTTTGTATTTTACTATTCGCCTTTATCTATTATAGTCTTTTTTGCCTTCTTCTTCTCCTATTTGGATTTATCTCTTTCATGCTAATTTCTTCTTGTGTACTTCTGTTTTTACTTCTTCATTGCACAATCTCGTCCCTATATAGAATTTAGGGAAAGTATTGTTTTCGTAAAAATTTCTTCAATTTTTTTTAACGAAAATATTCGTTTTGAGGTCCCCTCAGACCATTCCACTAATTTCTGAAAAATTGTGTCTATGTGTCTGGCGGTGGGCGCTGTACCTCAAAAGCGAATGTTCCGTTTGAGATGAAACTATAAACTTAAAGTTATATCATCAACAATTGATACTGAAAAGTTTTTGGTAAATATTCATAAACCAGAAGTGGATGTGTACTCAAGGCGTTTTTTTTTGTTTTTTTTTTCTGATATTTTTCTAAATTTAAAAAATATTTCATAAGTTTTTAAACAAAAGTTAAAGGGAATGAGAAGCTGAATAAGTTTTATTAAAACATGTTTTTCGTTTTTGACCGTTTTTGTCCATTGCTAATAAACTATAGGAGTTGAAATTTATATAATAGAAATTGTAAAGAATCCAAAATTGAGCAAATTATTAAGAATAGTTTTTGTGGTTAAACCTCATAGTTTTCAAAAAAAAAAATAAAGGGAAAGTTCTATGATGGTCATATTTCAATTTTATTATGTGATTAAATGTGTCCCCATCTTTCTTCCAGTGTCCATTCGTTCTTCTGCTTTTCCTATTATTTATATTTTGTCCTATCTCTCCGTATTAGACTCTTCCCATTTTGAGTTTGTCCACTATAATTTTTGTGTACTTTTCCATTGTATCTCCTCAATTTTTACGTCTTTTAGTTTCGTTGTAATCATTTTTAAAGTGTTTAATACAAATTTATTTATTATTTATTATGATTCTTTAGATAACCTGTTAATAAAATACATGAATAGATACATACATAAAAAATACTATAAATTTTGAGCACAGGAATCGCAGGCGGACTTCATTCTTTAGAATGTTCTTCCAGTCAGACCCTGATGGAATGTTCCATATATTCCAGAATTTCTTCGGATTGTTTCTACATCTGCAGATATTTATTTTAATTATTAATAATAATTGCCCTATCTTATATTTAATAATAAGATTGAAGATTATATATAGCTAGGTTAACAGTCCTGAGGTAAATATTTAAAAATTTATATTTGTGTTTTTGAGGGTACATAATTTGTTTAAATGGGTTCACATTGGTTAGCCATTTATTTACATTTGATTTTCTTTGAAATCCTCATTGCTTATACATTTGAGAGACTACAATTTGATCTTATTTATTTTTATTTTGAAATTTAAAGGGTTTACTACAGAAGCAAAGCAAGACAGTCTGCATAATTTTAATAAAATAAATAAATTCAATCCCATTATTTTGATTGCCCAACTTTTAGGGCCAATTTGAGGTTGTTACATCAGCAAATGGATGGCATTTACTAGTAGAGGTAAAAGCATTGGCTCGAATCTAGGAATGCAATAACTATTTTTCAGAAAAAAATTGGAAAGTTAAATAAATTGCGAGCAAATAAAGACGTTTACTATTATTATTATTAATATCAAAAATCTGATGAATATCTGTAGAATTATTTAAAAAATCAAAGTCAAAGACATGATCATAAACTTAAAGATACTCAGTATAAACGAGAACGGTGTTAAATTCTAGAAGTATTGAATATATGGACATAATCGATGACTGTACAAGGATGGAATAAGTTCACTTGCAAAATCATCTTAACCTCGTACACTTGTTTTCTTGTTTTTTCCGTCATGGATTTGTTATGAGGCAGATTTCCAACATGTTTTAGTTATTTGCAACAATAGTGGATATAATGACCCAAAATAGGAAAACTTAAAAATATTTGTCAAAATGATTTTCCATTCTTACTTAATAGAGTTTTGATCACACTGCTTCCACTGAAGGTTAGGGATACGTCACATTGACATAATTGCATCTATATTTATGAAAATTCTAACTTAATCCTTCTAAATATTAATTTAACTAGTACTGTTATAAAATCTAAATTTTATATCAAAACGACTTCTAAAATATTTACAGTAGAATCAAATCTATAATTTAATAAATTCTTTGAACGGACGACATAGGTTTCTGAGTTAATTCTAAAAATTGAAGTTAACCTGTTCAAAATCTAGGTTATATCTGTTCAGAAGTTTATTTATTTATTTACGGAAACTTATTTTTACACAGAAAAAAGAGTACATTAATATGATGTAAAAATGTTTACAATAAATATTTATTACCTATGGGATTATTTATCCAAGGTGGTTTAATGAATTAAGGAGTAGCATATAAGAAGAAGAAATGTTAAATACGTAATAACGTTAATTTGGAGGAAACATCGGATCAAAAAAGGATTATGATCTTTAATGAATGACCAAACCTTACTATAAGAAACACTCTTGTTTGCACTGGTATGACTATACTTGTTTGGTTTTTAGTAGTTTATTTTATAACAAGTATAGTCATAGCAGTGCAAATAAGAATTTTTCTTATAGTAAGGTTTGTTCCAATTAATTTACTATTATACTAATAGATAATGATTATAAATAACCATTCCTATACATTTGAGGAAACCAATGTTTCTATAATGTTCTCTTGCATTAACAATATTGATAGACCAAACAGTTTTTATTTTTATTTAAAGGATTATGTTAGATGGGATTTTTGGGTTAGGGAATGGTGATTGAAAGCGCACAGTGAATTCTTCCTTACAAAACTCTACCGCCCAACTGAGATTTAAACCAAGAAACCCGTACCCACTAGACCATCGCGGTCTTCGACCACGGCAGTTAATAATTAAAATATGTTATCTTAAAACGGAAGCAATGATATTCCATGAACAATGTCTAATGTAAGAAATACATTTTAGAAATAGATTAAAAAAATCCATTATGCGTGTGATGCTGACTACAAATGAATACAACTATAGAAAGAAGGCTAATAGTTTCGTACAGAACATAAAGATTAAAATTATCTATCAGTTAATGAGCCTCACTATTTTTGGTAAAGGAAAGGAATTGATTGAGCAGATTTTGTGTAGATTTTCACCAACATAATAGTTTAATTAATATAAAAGTTTCCAGCTAAAGAACTTTTGGTGCATCGGCAAAATGTCCAATTTTAAGATTTTAAAAGCGAGTTTTGGAAAGTGTAGGTAGCTCTTGAGAATCAAAAAACGGCCAACGCATTAGTCTGAACTTAATGTTAGTACATTAATAGTTTTCTTTGGACACCAAGACAAGTAATATATAAATTGGAGCTGTCTTATTACAAAATGATTCTCGTAAAATTAAATTAAAAACACTTGGTTTGCTTCACTGAATAAAAATGGAAAACACATCGTTAACGACAACGATGTGATTTGATCTTTCCCAATACTTAAATAACTTATTACCTGAATATATAAATAGCGCCGGTTTTCTTCTAATTACTCTTGGAAATGCTGCAAAAAGCGAAACTAGTATTAAAGAGTTTTTAATTTAATTTTACCTATTATTCCACAACGTTTCACCAAGAGGTACTTGAGAAAATCGTTCAAGAAATAATTCTCTTGTTTGTGATGAGACTATTAAAGTAATTGCAGCGGGTAAAGAAAAAAACAATATTTGAGTAGTGGTCGAAACATCTATAAATATATATGTTAAAGAATATTGATATTAATAACCGAGCATAAGTGCTCTTAAATACCTCATGTAGTTCAAGAGCTCTAAGGAACTTCTGATTGATTTTGATACTAAACATCATCCTGGGATGATTTAAAAATTAAAATATTTTATTTTGAAGAACATGCTCCAAACTTTGTTAATACTGTAATAACTCGAATCGAAAGAGAGTACTATAAAATTTATGGTAAGTGATTGCAATATAGTGAAAATGATTCCATCTGAAAACTCCTCGTTCAATAGAAGGAAGCGAATTTCATAGCAACTAGAGATAAATAGCTGAATAGTCACTAGAAATGAAATCAAACTAGACTCAGTAAAGTTCTACTGTAATGGGAAACAAACTAACCAAATGTATATCAAAAACTTAGAATACCAGAAGGTCGGAGGCAGATTCTTTTTTCTAGAAGCATAATATTACAAGTGAAAAGGATATACATAGTGAAAATTATAGTAACCATTTGGGAATCTACGAGAGAGACTCTACTGGGTACAATTGTAAAATAAACGTGTAAAAGTATAAGGTTAAAAAAATATATATTAAATAATATTAAAAATATAATATACAAGGTCAAAAATCAATTTAGATGCGTTGTAACAAAGATGGATCAACAGTCGCAAAAGTATTAGTCGAATTGATGAGACGCATACATAATGAAACTCCATATCATATTGAAATAAAATAATACAGTTCAAAGGATTTCACTTACATTGTATTCATCTGTTTGAAGTCACTGTGTGGTGAATCTTGTTGCAGTGGTCAAAAATATTGTAAATGATATATAATTTAAAACATTTTAATGGGACTAAGCCAATCGCTTATATCTTTCTTCAGCAATGCTGTGTTTCATACCCTTTCTACGAGGCAGTAAAATGAAGGCCTTGGCTTCCTTAACAATGATGAATACATTATTTAACCTAGTAACAAATACATCTCTTTGATCTTCCTTAACATGCACAATGACAAAAGATTCCTGTTGGCGTTCTCTGTTTATCACAGTGCCGAAACGACCTAAACTACAGCCCCCAATGACTATGCATAGGTTGCCAGATCAGAATTTGATAAAGTCCAAAATTTTGGTGGTGGCAATCTCCAACTAAATGATCGTCTTTTACTTTGATGATAGGTTCTGCGAATGGTGCGTCTATTGTGTGTCATCAGGAATAGGATTTCCTTGGGGCTCGTCTGTTTCCTTTTAACCTTGCACAATTTGTACTTGGCTTCCTCAGCAGAATACGATGAATTGTGCAATTACCCTTGATATCATAATTGAAACGGAAGGATTCTCCAGTTTTTTCAATGGTCACATCTGGGTAATTAGGATCAGTTCTAGCTTTACCGTCAACTTTGATCAAGTTTTGTATGACAATTTTGGTAACCTCGCAGTTAGTGGGTGTATACTTCGAACAGTTACGCAGAAAAATAACGAAGGGGAGTGACTCACTAAGCCTATGTGGGACAGAGATTGGCGGGGGGCGAACACACCACCCAATTTGTCTAACATCATGCCTTATAGGCATTTAAAGGCTTTAAATACTTCTTCGGACCTCGAGCCATCTTGGAATTTTAAGAGGAAATAAAAAAAATAAGACTAAAACCCTCTTAATTGCGTTGTTTTATTCCAATAAGTATTTGTTTTATAAGAAGTATCTAGGTATGGTGTTTTTTAGGAACATTCATACTAAGATAAAATTTTCGAAACTTATAATAAAATAATTCATTAAATAAAATGAACTTAATCATAACAACTGCTTCACACACAATATCAAATGATATGATAGAAGGGAATTGCAGAACTGTCAATTATTATTTTATGAACGTATCATCTGATCATCAAAGAGACTGAAATCTTTTACCAACTTGTTTCTTCTTTCTACCGAACAGAAGTACATGAAATAATCAGACAGACTCTAAAAAGTCAATACGCTTTTTGATTTGATGTTTAGTTGCTCAGCTGGAGAAGGTGTAAAAGAAGATTATTTAAGTGACCTAGGGGAGAAAATTGACGAAATTCAATTTCCAAAATGCAATTAGTGATCGAATAAAGAAACACCGGATTCAAAATCTAACCGGAGTCAAAGAGAGAATAGCCAATTTTATTTCTCTAATCCTTTATGTTAGATTTAGAAACGATGATTAGACAAATCAATGAAAAAGTATTTGAAGAATCCATTGCATAGCACTCTAATAAATATAAGAACTGATATGTTATACTCGATTAATATCTTAAACATTATGTAGCAGGAACTTTAAAAATGTTGGTGGAATTATTTACTTATGCTTACTCTGCAGAAAGAAGACTATGGTTTAAATGTAACAAAAAAAAGAGTTCTAAACTCAGCATAAACTTATAATTTAATATTTAATAATCCAATGCTTACAGTTCATTTACATTGGAATCACTTTAATTTTGAATATGATATATATCATGGTAAACATTTTCAGTTAAACAAATGATTTCTGATAAAAATATATAAAAGAATTATAATAACAACTTTTCTGCAAGATTTTTGAAGCAGAGAACTTATATTCCAGTAATAAAATTTTTCTCTAAAACTTCTTTAGTATAGAAAATATCAGATTTATTCAGATGGCGAAAAAACTAATAAATATCTTTAAAATATAAGAAGTCTATTCATTTTAGTGGTGATTTGGATAATGCCATTATTGCAGCAATTTCAAACAGCAATTAATCGTAAGATATTTTTTTATTTGTTTAAAACATTATGTATAGAAAATCTAGACATTTATCTGTGCATTTTTTTGATTATAAAAGCAGAAATCTCTTATGTACTAAGAACGTAATGTAGATAATTTGTATGTTGTTAGGTTAGTTTTCTAACAACTAGATTTGTGTTATTTATCTTATTTTGCTATTCTAGTGGTTAAAGAAGAAGCCATTAAGATACTTAAGAAATTTCAATTGATTAAGGTCGTATCAACTGCACCTGCATCAGATACTCCGAGAAAATAAAGTAAAGAAGATCCGTCTTGTCAATGATAAAGATAGTATAGAGTACATAAAATTGAGGGATTGTTTTCGAACGTAAATTATATTTGGCTTTAATTCTCTTGGATCTATTTTGAATATTTCCAAATATTCAAGTGCATCATAACTACTACTTTTTCAATTGAATTTGATAATATCTTAGAATATTATTGCTCATCAGTATTAAACATTTGCTTATATTTCTTTGAAAAAAATGATCTATATCATACTTATTTTGTAATAAGTGGTAACTACCACTTTTAAAATACCATATGGTAAATATTTTAAGTATGCAATGAAGGTTAGATAACTGTGGTTCAAATTAGTCTTTCTCTTTCTTACTTTCCTATCTTCATTTTTAACTTTATAGTAATTATTATTTTTTAGTATCTTCTAATCTTCCTATTATTCAATTGTTTAAAATTTATAAAAAACATTTTACTTTGATTTCACCTCTACTCAGGCCTAGAGATAGAGATAATATTTTTTTCTGCATACACTTCGCAAGCATAACCATTGAACCACTGTCATTAAAGTCTAGCATTTCTCTTTTAGCAGACGTATTTTTTGTATCTACATATCCTAAGGCAATTACATTCAACAACAATTTAATGTTGGTAATTGATATATGTGGCACACACTGAAGATGTTTAAAGATTAACATCCCACATCTACTCCTTCCTGATTCCCTCAGCTACATTTGAAGGTCACGCTACTAGAAGTTTGGTAATTAAAAAGTGAGTATTTACTTTAATATCTATTATTACAAATTATAATGTTGTAATTGTAATTACCCGCAAATAATAATAATAATAACACGATACAAAAAATATATAGCATCAATTTAAGCAGCGGCCGAAAAGTTAAACACCACTGATTACACGTGACCTACAGAGAGCACACGAGTGTGAGAAAGCCGAAACATTTTTCTCGAATGAATTTAATCAGATGTAATAAACAACCATGTAATTATCATTATTTATTTAATTCAACGAAATCCGGACGGACACAACAACACAATCAATCAATTTAATCAAACGCAACGGGCGAACGTTTAACTGTTATTAGACAATTTGCGATGATTCAACGGATTCTTCAGCTGGCATGCCCGATTTTCGGGATATTAATTATAGGTGGGTTCCGTGTGAAATGCGCGGGCCTACCTCAACATTTTCGATTTCCATTCGGTTACGACGGGATGCCGGAAATTTTTCGTAGAGAAATGCGTCATCGAATGAATGTGTATCAAACATGTTTTAGATAACTTGTACTGGTTTTGTAATTAAATGATTCATATTAAGATGTTGTGGTTGTTTTTGTATCAAGTCATCAAATGATTGCTTTTAAGTAGATGTAATACTGAAACGCGTTTGATAGTAAAATTTTGCACGATTAACTTATAGCTGATGGGAAGCAAAAAATCCTCCATGAAGATACGATTCTATAATTGATTAAAACATACCATATTTACCAAAAACTTAATGAATTGAATATACTTTATATTTAAATAAATCAAAAAGGGATCTTTTCGACTAATCGAAGTTTAATTAGTTATTAGTTCAAAAACTTCTAGTTATTTACTATCAATTTGTCTACTTAATTGATTAATTATAAAAAATATATATAATTTCTGATTTGTGGCGTTAACACGTTATTTTATGATAGATTTGATGACACACCTTCAATTTATCACATTTGACGCGATGAAATTTTATGGTGGATAAAAGCGTTATTTCAGTTTGATTAAGCAAACGGCAGAAAAAGGTAAATAAAGTGCACGCACGGTATGTGTTCTGAGAAGTGGCGGCTTTGGCTTAAGATCGTGTGTTTGCACCCGCGACGGATATGAGTTATATTAGTTCATTCGATATACCACTTACTTTCATCATAAACAATTCCATGTAATTACTTCACCTTCACCTCAATTTATTTTTAGTCGCCTCACCAGTGCCATAGATCAGTCCTATAAATGTAAAGCTAATAATCTTTGTGCTAACCGTTTCATTGTACCACTTCAATTACCTTTTATTCCCCCATTCGGAAGTAAAGGCTGCGATTTATTGCTTATTGATATTGTAGTTGTTGCGCTCGTAGAGTTTTGAATAGAGACGCTTTAAATGGGAGGTGTATAATTTATATTGTTTGCTTTAACACAATCTAATATAATTATATGTGTGATTGTTATTATTTTCTGTATAACTAATTTTGTCTATTTTTGATGTATTTTCACATTTTTCTTTAATTATTCCGGCTATTTTAAATTTTTTTAAATTTAATTTCTGTTTAAGATTAATTAACACAGTTTTTTCATATAATTGTTGCTCAAGTAAGCGTACTCCTGACCTACCTTAAAAAAAACTATGCATTTACCTAGCGTATACCTGACCTACCCAAATTAATTATGCGTTATTATCTGATTTTGAAATAAGACACATGTTTGGTATTCTATTTTCGTTTCATCAAGAATGCAGTGGGGAAAGTATTTACTGAATTATGCGTTAACCTAGCGTATTCTTGACCTAACCCACTAAACTCTTCCTTGATTTCCCCGCCATAGTATATGCTGTACATTGACCTAGCGTACTCCTGACCTACCTCAAGAATGTTTTTGGTACACCAGTTCTCTAGATCATTACTTTTTACTGTATCTATGCTTGATTTATTAAAAAAGTTTGGAAATTTGTAGAGAAAAAGGAATTGAACTTTGGCTAAAAAAAAAAGAAATGAATGAACGAGAAATTTGAATTTTAAAATTTACTTAATAACGGGTAAATTAGGAAAACCTGCTAAGAGAAAACAATATAAAATAAATCATTTTTTTAGAAAAAGAACAGAGGGATATTTCTCGAAATATAAGTTATTCAGAAAATATCAGATGTTAGACCATCGCGAAATCAAATTGCATATTGAAAATTGTGCTGCTTACCACGGAATCTTCACTTCTGCCAAAAATTATGCTATGAAGAGAAATGAATATCATCCAAAATGATATATATTTAAGACAAATAGCCAAATATCTAAAAGATGAAAGCCTTTCGGAATTTCTTGTCTAAGGCGATTATTTGTTTGTTAATTATCTAATGACGCTCGCTTTCAGGTTCAGACGATATTAGTTGCTTCCGCAGGTTATGCAATCTATGATTAAGGTACTCTTAAAAGATTTTGATTCAATCTCTAGACAATATCACTAAATAAGACAATTTGTTTAAAAGTATTATTCTTTCAATTGCATTATACAAGCAAAACAATAAGTTCGTAGAGTAAATGGTACCTATTTTGTGGCACGGTCTCAAGCAAATCTTTCACAACAGATATTTGAGTTATATGAAAAAATTCATATAGTTAAGTTTTAGATATTAATTGTCGCAAATTTACAAAACTTTGGAGTAAATTTTCTTGTTAAACCAGTGCCTTTCTTTCCTTCAACATTTCCAGTATCACGTAACACTTACAGAAAAGTGCAACTCTAAGATCGTAAAACCGTTTTTAATAATACAGATCTTCGAAAATTAAACCTAAATACTGCGGAAGAATTGCCAAGTCGCCTTAGTAAACGAATATTTTAGAGAGTTTTGCAGCAAGGGTATCACCATGTTTGTTCCAAGTTAGCTTGGAATCAATGTTCACACCTAAGAACCCATTTAGTGAGTGATAAGGTAAATTGGTAATTACTATCACTTGGTTTTACTTGTTTCGCAGTTTTTATTTATTTAACATCCCTAACTAGTTTAGATAAACGATTAGTAATCATTGTAAAACCCCTTTGATAATGATCGTGTGATCGAAACTAGTTAGGGAAGTTAAATATATAAAAATTGTGAAACAAATGAAATAAAGTGATATTAATTAGTAATTTACTTTATGTTTCACCAAGTGATGGATGAAGAAAAATTTCGAAGTGTTTTAGTGAGAATATAAGTTTTCGTTTTGTTAAAATTCAACGTTAGCAAATTTGAATTTAACCATTCTTGAGTAATGAATAGTATCTTGGAATGTTGCTGACATGATGTTAGATGGTGCAGATTTAATCGTAGTGTAGTCTGCATATCTAATAGGCAAAGGATCAGTATAAATGTTAGGTGAGTCATTTATATAGATTAAGAACAACAAGAGGCTCAGAATCGATCCCTGCGGGACACCATGTTTTATAGTGGTATGTGATGAGTCTATCGTCTACCCGTATCATTTGAAATCTTTCAGAGAGATAGGAGTTTAGTAATTTACAGCTTGTTGGAGAAAAGTTATAACAGTATAGCTTACGCAGAAGAATATCATGTGAAACACATTCAAGTGCTTTGCTGAGGTCTAAATATACATATGGAATTCAAATCACAAAATAATTTCTTCAGTAAAGCTAATAACTGCATCACTACTTGATCTTCTTCTGCGAATACCATACTGCAAATTTGAAAGTAAATTATTTCTTTCTAAAAACTCACAAATTTGATTGGATATAATTTTTTCAATTATTTTAGATATTATAGGTTATTAAAAAAGTATAAGTGCAGGGTTTGAAAACGAGACAAAGATGAATTATCAATTATTTGTATAAGTTAGGCTTTTTGAAAAATATATTTAGACACAGAAATTACTTTCGGCCAGTTGTTAGGGTCTGTAAGAGAATTATGATATTTAAAATCCACACAAATACGGAATGTAGCAAGATCTGACATAGATTTATTAGTTCACATGAGACATTTTTATTTTCCTGTATTAATTCTACATGACCAAGCAATATATCGGCAGTCATTTGAGCTCCAACCCTTTTTTTATGAAAAGCCAGATATTTTGGGCTCAGCTACTAATTTTGATTTGAATCTTCCATTGCTCGTGACAACAAAAACCATTTTATCACGTTTATTTAGTATCTTATATTTTACCCGGGTAAAATCATCATCGTCTTATTCGGGATGGTTTTTTCTTAGTAGTTCTTCTTCGGAATAGCAGTTGGGGTGTTTACAATAAGCAGCTAAACGGGTTCAAGTACATCAGCGCTTATGATGGAAGATGCGCATGCTATAGCATGTGGATGACGCCTCTCCAATAGGAATCTGCACAGCCGGTGTTTTAGGCGAGAAACTCTTAACCTCAGAGCGAAGAGTTTGGTTTTCATTTTCTAAATGCAGAATCTTGTCTTGCAAAAATATTACCATTTTCATTTCTGACAGACGTTCTTTCATCCTAAAGTAAACATCAATTTCCTCAGCAAATTGAGTCGGAGTAATACAGCTGTAGTCTGTTAACATTGAACTTGTTTTCCTAATGAGGTGGTGTCGCTTAGAGTCCTTACACTGCGGTCTCCGTGGTCCTTTTGTGCGCCTCTAGATGTTTTAATCCCTATGTACTCCTGTGTTTTTTATGTAGTCCAGAAGTTCCTGCCAGGGGATTCTTCGGCCATACTTAATCGATTGAGTTAAAGAACGAGGTCTAATTATCGAACTTAAATCAGATATGATTCACTTCGCAGACATATTTACTAAATTTATTCCTGGAGAATTTTTCAAAATTTTGCTCTGATGAATTTAATTATATTCTTCAAGGTCAGGTTTTCTGTTTTTAGGCGTAAGAGTCATTATATAAATTAACAGAAGGCATCAAAATATTTTACTTTATTATATCGAGGCAAAATAGGTTGCGAGATTGCATCGTTGAAGGGGGAAGCTTTTTATCATGTTTGACCTTAATTAAACTGTCTAATTAAGGTCAAACTTGATAAGAAGCTTGTGCAGAAGATGCTGTAACTTTTTTAATCTTCTTCCAATGATGTCCCATACATGGTCAATGGCGATATCAGTGTTGCCATGGAAAGATATTGACATATTATCCGTAAGTTGGTCCCTAAAAACACCTGCAATGTTGGGACGGGGAAGAGTATGTTCGCCGCATTCACATATAGCTGGGCATTTAGATTGCTTTAGATGCATACCGAACGAGCCATATTTCTCTATAAGTTATAGTAGCCTATATTCCCTACAGAAAATTCCATATTGCGACGTTCTCCGATCTTCTTCCGACCCTTGTACGGCCATCCTGCATCCCCAAGAAGAATCAGGATTCATCACTAAAAACCACCCTATACCACTCTAGGTTCCAGTTCTGTCATTATCAAGTGTCAACACTTGAGAATGACCTGCAAAGGTCGAAACTATAGTTTATATGTGAAACAGTCAAATGCTTTACTGAAGTCTAAAAATGTACCAATGGTATATAACCCGGTTTCAAATAACAAAAGAATTTCCTCAGTAAAGCCAATACCTGCATCACTAGTTGATCTTCCTCTGCAAAAACCATACTGCAAATTTGAAAGTAAATTATTTTCTTCTAAAAACTCACAAATTTTACTGGATAGAAAATTTCACAATTATTTTAGAGATGATAAGTTATTAAGAAAGACTAAGTGCACAGTTTGAAAGCGAGACGAAGATGAATTATCAAATATTTGTATAAGTTAGGCTCTTCGAAAAATATATGTAGACACAGAAATGCCTTTCGGCCAGTTGTTAGGGTCTGTAAGAGAATTATGATATATAAAATCCGCACAAAAATGAAATAGAGGAAGATCTGACTTAGTTTTTATTAATTCACAAGAGACATTTTTATTTTCCAGTAATAATTCTACATGATCACGCATTATATCGGTGGTCATTTGAGCTCCAACTTTTTTAATGAAAAACCATGATTTTTGGGCTCAGCCACTAATTTTGATTTTTATTTTCCATTGCCTGAACCAAAAAAAAATTTTATCTCGTATATTTCGTTTCTGATATTTTACCTGAGTAAAATCATCATCGGTCCTATTCGGGAGAGTGTTTTTATTAGTAGTTACATTTTGTTTTACGGCTTTGATGTTTTTCTTCTTCGGAATAACAGTTGGGGTGTTTACAATAAACAGCTGATCGGGTTCAAGCACATCAGCGAATTTGATGGAAGATGTGCACGCTGGTAAGGTCGGGGATGATGCTACTG
This sequence comes from Ontholestes murinus, assembly GCA_963969525.1. Classification (NCBI taxonomy): domain Eukaryota; kingdom Metazoa; phylum Arthropoda; class Insecta; order Coleoptera; family Staphylinidae; genus Ontholestes; species Ontholestes murinus. The sequence continues at coordinate 26,760,937 of OZ018398.1, forward strand.
CAATGGAATCTGCACAGCCGGTGTTTTAGGCGGAAAACTATTAACCTCAGAGCGAAGAGTTTGATTTTTATTTTCTAAATGTAGGATCTTGTCTTATAAATAATAAATATTACCATCAACAGACGTTTCTTCATCCTGAAGTAAAAATCAATTTCCTCAGCAAATGGAGTCGAAGTAATACTGCTTTAGTCTGCTAACATGGAACCGCAGCATGATTTTACTCTTTTCACACATCACGTGCGTTAAGAGGTGAAACATGAAGTACATTGGGATCCAGATTTGGCCACATGCCCACAAGTACACAATTGTTTCCGCGTTGGAGTTGACGTGACTGTCGCGTGCGTCGGCCAAACTTTTTTCCCTAACATATTTACTGAATGTATTTCTTTAGACGTTTCAAAGTGTTGTGTGTTCTGATGAATTTAATTATATTCCTCAAGGTCAGATTTTCTGTTTGTAGGCGGAAGAGCCATAATCTGGATTAGCAGAAGACAACAAAATATTTCACTTTATTATATCGACGCAAATAGTTGCGAAATTGCATCGTTGAAGAGGATTTTAGGGCTCTGTGTGGACAGTTTGATTTGACCTAAATTTTTGATAAGAAGATTCTGCAGAAGATGTTGTAATTTCTTTAATCATATTTCAATAATGTCCCATGGGTGAAAGAGCAAGTTATCAATTTGGTCTTGGCAAGATATTGACATATCATCTGTAAGTTGATCTATTGAAACCCTTATAGGGATGTAATACTTTGATGAAAAAGAGGGTATTTAACTGCCGAAGAAACGAAAGAATATGTTCACATATAGCTGGAAGTTTATATTGCCTTTGGTAAATATCAAACGAGATCTACTTTTATAAGTTATAGCATCCTATATTCCCTACAGTTTGATACACAGGCCTCTCAACAGAAAATTCCATGTTGCAATGTTCTCCCATCTTCACCTGAACAAAATTATAATTCATCACTAAATATTACCCTGTGCTAATCTATGTTCCAATTCAGCTGTAACCTACACCACTCCAAACATTTCTCTCGATATTGAGCCGTTAGTAGTAACAAATGATGTTACCTTTAGGATTCTTGGACAAAAATTCAGGATTACCTTCGTTAGCTAACCATAGATGCATAATGGAAAATCAGTCCCTTGTCGCTATAATAATACGGACTTGAATCTTATTTGTTCTTCTTTATTCCCTAGTTTTATTTCTGCGACGTTTGTGACCCTCTCAAGTCCATTCCTGATAGCAGCGGAAGAATGTGGATTGGTTTGGTTTAAGGCGATTAGCAATTTTTATAATCGAAAAACTACATTTGCAAAATCCAACGTTACGACCTTTAGGCATAATCAAAACAAATGATGAAAAGTGAAAACAGCAACAACGCAATTTTGCAAAGTATAGCTGATAAAATTGTTAGGAAAAACTGAAAAACCTGTCAAATAAAGTATTACCACGTAATTCATTAATACAATTTTATTAAATTAAGTTGAACGTTTGTGCTAAATTTGTCAAAAAATATAATCATTCTTAGTGTTGCGAGTATATTATAACTTATTTAACATTATCTTTTCTTATACTGAAAGAGGATATTCCATTTGGATCACAAGTTAAATCAGCTGTATTATTTTTCAATGGTTCAATAATAACTATATCAGAAAATGCATCAAACGGTAAGTTTGTCTAACTACTGATTAATACCTAAACTATAACCTGTAGTAAAACAGATATACGATTTTTATGTAGTAGTCTGCTTGGTGTCACACTTAATAAACATAGACTATTCACAATATCCTCTTCGGTTTCTAAATGATTGTTAACGTAATAAATATTATTTGGAAATTGAAATTATGTTTTTATAGATCATACAAAGAACCAATGCGTAAATGATATTCTAACAATATTCTTGACAGTCCCTGAGATAAGTAAACTGTGTTTTTGTTAATAACCACAGCTCTATTTTAGATAAAGTCTAGGATAAAAACATACAGCTTAATATTTAGATTCTATTGTCTTAGGCAAATGTTTTTAAAATTAAGTCAAACTCATAAAGTTTTTCAGCAATTATGAGACTTGATCTTTTGGATTTTGGAACATTAGAAGCCATTATCGATTCTAAACAATTCTTTCATATAAATGTTTATATTAGATATAAAAAAAATATTATACATTAATAACTACAAAAATTTAGGTCACAGGACTTGCGGGTGGAGTTCACTATGTGTTCTTCCGAGCTGATCCCATCTTTTGCTTCAGATGACGGAATTCTCAGTCAGCAAAGTGTTTTTGTCATACAAGCAATTTTCGCCATTGATGGCGTATTTATGTGAATTTTGTATGGAGCTATTTTTATGACATTTAATTGTCATATTACTTAGTATTATAGAGGATTTCACAAAACAAACTTAGATCATAAAAATAGGATATAGAGCGCCGACGATAACTGCTTAGTAAATGAATGCTAATAAAACCGAAAGGGCAAGAAGTTCTAGAGAACTATGAAGAAAAATTTGACTCTGAATCATCAAATAGTTCAGATTTAATACCTGTTTTTGTGAAGAATAGGATAAGATATTAATATATGTTATAGAGAAGTAGAAAGAGGCACAAAAACATAAGCAGTTGAAGTTGGAACTGACAAAGCAGGCTGAAAAAAGGCGAAGGCACATTTTACGTCTTATCAAGGAGAGTATTCGCAAGGATCAGCAGGCTAAAGATGATGATCATAATAAAGAAATTAAATAGGAGCCTTGGAAATTCAGGTAGTTGAAGGGGATTAAAAGAGATCGCCAAGAAAGGGAAGCGATTAAAACAGAAAGATTAGTTAAGAAACATGAAAGAAAAAGAAAAAAAAAGATTGGAACTCAATTTAAACTCCAAACTAGTCACCAAAAAAGCTATGGGGAAATAAAAATTCCTTTAGAAATATTATCACAAAGGTGCCTTCTATTTGGATAACGAGGACGAGGTGTACAAAAGAGATTTGTCCCACGCGACCTTGGAGGATTACTTTAATAAGACCATCCTTCACAAAGTATTACAGGTGAAGAAACGAAGTGCACCCGTATGGTCGACCAAGACACTACACCGTTCAACTCGCCTTGGTCCAGCGAGATGACCCAGACCCTTAAGTTCCACTTTTTTCAAGCCGCGGGCAGCAAATAAGTCTTTGAAAAACCTTCCAAAGATAGGAAACTGTCTAATTAATGTTATTAGCTTTATTTATTTGGTATATTAAAAAAAATATAAAATTATCTATACATTGTTTATAATTTATTACCAATGTAACTAAAACATGTTATTTAATTCTTCCATGTTTTGAAAATTTAAATTACAACATTAATCTTTATTACAAATAACTTAATAATTTTATATGACAATTCCAATAAAAATTGAAACATTTTCATTTATAAAATAATTTAAATATATAAAATGTTGAGTAAACCTTAATTTAAGTTTATGGTAAGACAGATTTAATTATAACAGAAACATGCTATTTACTAACGGATAGCTCAAAACTGATGAGGTAGAAAGTTGCACCTTTACAAAAATTTTAAATTGTTTTTTGAAATTTTAGTTTTAGAAAACGTACTATCAATAATAGATGTTTAACCAAGAAAACTCTAGTATGTTTGACTCTATGATATTTTAGCCTATTTCACATTAGAATGGCTTCTATAAAACATGTATATCCACCCAGAAACAAGATTAATTCTAAAGCCTTTTTTGATACAGTTTTCTGCTGAATCATATTCATATATTTACTTTATATTTTCAACTTTTCTGAATTTTCTTTGATGGATTCGTATATTTTCTAAATGTTCTTTTCAAAAAAAATTAGTATATTCTAGCAGCTTTCCTTCAAGATTTATTCTTTGTAGAATTTACTTTAATAAATGGTGTTCCAACAAGAGCGCCGGATTTAATTTTAGAGTAAAATACATTTATTTTTTTAATTAATATTTAGTAGTAGTATTTCCTCATTAAGATGTTCCACTGTTTCAGGCTTATTCGCATACACCTTTTCCTTCAGATAGCCCGAAAGAAAAAAGTCAATCAATGTTAGATCGCACGATCTTGGTGGCCAATGTTGATCGTCAAATCGAGAAATGCCTCGGCCTGGAAACTTGGTCTGTAGTAACACCATTGTTTCACGTGCAGTGTGGCAGGTCGCACCGTCTTGTTGGAAAAATACATTTTAAACATCAATTACATACAATTCGGGCCACAAAAACTTCGTTAACATTTTGTGATACCGCACACTACTAACAGTTAGCGCATTTCCAGCAGCATTTTCAAAGAATCACTCCGCCAGCCCAAAATGCGCACCAGTTAATCGCTCTGGATGCATTGGATTTTCGAGTTTTTTCACACGAGGATTTTCAGCACATAAATTCGACAGTATTGCTTATTTACGTATCCGAAGAGTTGAAAATGTGCCTCATCTGAAAAAATGATTTTCTTCGAAACATCTGCATTAATTTGATGATGTTCCAACCTCCAATCAGCAAATCTACGACGCTGCTCATGGTCCCTTAGCTTGATTTCTTGCAAATTGAATCTCCTACACGTGCAAATGCAAATCTTTTATCAAAATTCGTTGCACAGTGCTTCTGGAAATGTTTAATCCTTGACCATCTTTGCCGAATGGAAGTTCCTGGATTCTCAGCCACAGATTCCCTTACTGACACTCTATTTTCGAGTGACCGACAAGGACGATGGCGAGCAATGGTCTTCTGATACATCAGAGTAAAATTTTCGCAAAACCTATACCATTTTTGTAATGTGTTTTTACAATAGTTAAACTTTGTTTATTTGAATACTTCATCATATTATTAAATCGCGTGGTATGTACGTGACAACTGTCAAAAAAATCACCGTATTAACAAAATGGCAGCAAATTTAAATCTGGCGCTCTTTTTGGGACACCTTCTAATTCTAGATATTTTAGGAAAACTAAGCCTTATCATAAATTCTTTAGTTCAATCTAAGATAGTGCTTGAAATCGTATTGGTAATTTGAATATTACAAACTGTAAATTCTAAGTAAACGTGTTAATTGCTCATTCAAAACCGCTAATAATTAAATTAACCTTTAATAATTAACGTTAATGTGTGAACCTATTGGATTTTCCATAATTTACGACAACCGCTAATGTAAGACACGTTTTTTTTCTCCATTCTAATGAATGCGGAATGAACCGGGGATCAATTATAAAATAAAATGTATAATAAGAAAACGCATGAGTTGCCTCGGCAACGCAATAAACGATTACGGATTGTTGCAAAATCGAATAAAGTATCCTTATTGCGTTTGTAATGGCTGCGCCGGAGATACTAATGATCCTTAAAGTGCTCGCGCAGTTCCAATAACGACCCGTTTATTTAATTCAATGTTAACTTTTTCAAAACGCCAGCAGCGGGCTGCCCGTTATTTACTGCCACCCCGTATCGTAAATAGACATTGTCAAATTACCGATAAACTACCACTAATTAACGATGCTGCGGGGATCGGGTTGCGCTAATAAGGAAATATCGTTTCGGTTATTATTTATTAAATTTGTAATTTCTCATAACACCGATTGGTAATTTGCGAATTTGCTGCTTATAGGTGTAATGCGTCGATTATTTGGGTCATTAAGTTGTTATTACTTCATGGGTCAAGATATTTGTTTGAGTTACTAAATATTTTTGTAGCTAATTATCTTAACAATCCGGATGATACTGCCTATTTACAATTTAATAGGCAGTATCATCCGGATAGTTAAGATAATTAGCTACAAAAATATTTAGTAACTCAAACAAATTATAAAATATTTATCTGCTGGGAGAAGTTTTTGCAAAGCTATGACGCAATATGAACTTTTGGAGAAAAGTGTGGAAAAATGAAACAAAATATATTGAGGACCATCAGCTGAATTGTGGAATTTTAAAGAATGATTTAAACTAAACTACATTAAGTAGGTGCTTATCTGTTGCAAAATTAGACTTAATTCCATACAATATTTTTGAATGTAATATCGTTGAATGTTCTTATAAACTATTGTTAGATACCGGTGCTAATATTAGAAAATCAATGAAGAAAGGTATTCGATAAGAATATGGATCTGAACCTGTTAAAACGTCTACTAATACTTAATATAATATATGGTTTATATAATGAGTTAAAGTAGCTGACATTAGAGATAAATTTATTACAAACAAGTTAACTAAATTTGAGTGTTGATTAAATGGTCGAAAACTTCAAATCGTTAAAATAAGGCAAGAAATTTACACGAAATGTAGAAAAAAAATTAACAGAAGTTCAAAAAAAGGTCGGAAGAATTGTGAAATGAAACAGCAATCTCATTATTTTCATTGTCAAACTCCTTGGATCAATTTTCTCAGATATTTTAATAATGCTTTACCGCGAAATGGATATGTTGTCTAATCGAGCCTCCGATAGCTGACTCGACTATATAGGTTAATACCGTATTACACTAGTACTAAGTATAGCGTAGAAAATGTGAAACCATCAATTGATTGGTACCAAGCTTAAGGAAAACTTGCAAAACTAGAGTACTCACATCATGCCGATACTGGTTTTATGAAGGGATATATCAACAGATAAAAAAAACTTCTGATTTTTTCGACATTATCAGTGGAATTATCTCTCGAGAATCCAATTCACATTGTCTTAAATACTGTTATAATTGGAAAGAGAATAGCTGGTTCGTAAGATTTTGACAACTTTCTTTCTAACGAAATCAATTAATTTGCATATGGCTCTTGATTTGTTTGCAGCTTTCCTTATGTATTTCTAGCTTCATATTTGCTGGTAATTTGAAAGTATTTTCTGTACCGCAAGAAAAAGTAATTCTTTTGATAAATATCGTTTATATAGATCGCATAATGAATGCATATTTATTAATTCCTCATTAAATCATTTAATTTTGTTGTTTCTCCAATGTAGTATTTAGACAGTAAAACACAAATATATATTATTTATTAATAATTTCTTGCTTTGGTTTTGGGTGGTTTTTCGAATTTATTATAGTGCTGATGCTAAAAAAATGATAATTATCTAAAATAATTTATTATACCATATCATTATATCGAAGACGATGAACGACCCGGACAGCCAATAAGGTTTGAAGATGAAGAATTGGAGGCATTGCTTGATCAAGATGCTTGCCAAACGCAAAAATATCTTACAAAATCATTGGGAGTTGATTAAGCAACCATTTCCAGACGTTTAAAAGCATTGAGATTCATCCACAAGCTTGGAAATTGGGTACCGTATGAATTAAAGCCAAGATTCTGCATGTCGAAAATGTTGCTTAAACGCCACAAAAAGAAGTCATTTTTGCATCGGATTGTCACTGGTGATGAAAAATGGATTCATTACAATAACTCCAAGCGCAAGAAATCGTATGTGAAGCCCGGCCAACCATTAACATCCACGGCAAAGCCGAATATCCTTGGCGGCAAGGTAATTCTCTGTATTTGATGGGATCAGAAGGGTGTGTTGTATTATGAGCTGTTGAAATCGGGTCAGGCGATAAAAGGAGACTTCTATCGAACACAATTAATTTGTTTGAAGAGAGCAATTGCTGAAAAACGACCATAATATGCAATCAGACATGAATCCATAATTTTCCATCATGACAGCGCTCGGCCACATGTTTCAAGACCGGTTCAAAACTATTTTAAAAACAGTGGGTAGGAAGTTTTACCTAACCCGCCTTATAGCCCAGACATAGCCTCTTCTGATTACTACTTGTTCAGATCAATGCAGAATGCCCTCAGCGAAATACGCTTCACTTCAGAACAGGGTATCAAAAATTGGCTTGATTCATTCTTCATCACCAAGTCGGAAAAGTTCTTTTGGAATGGAATCCACAAACTGCCAGAAAGATGGGTAAATGTTGTAGCTTCCGATGGACAATACTTTGATCATTGAGTGTATAACCATTTTTTCACAATAAAGACTTAATTTTTGAAAAAAAAAAACGCAAGAATTAATGCATACTCCCGATATATTTTATTTATTTCTGTTTATAAATAATTATCTACATATGACCTCAGATATTGTCACGTTTCTATGCGTATTTAATATTTATTGTAATGGTTTATTACCATATAAAACCTTGCATACCATTTATAATTTGTAAATTTAATTACATTCGTACTATATGTATTTCTTTTTAAAGCCCACAATCTATAAATATATTTCTATTTCTGTAAATATAAATTTAAGTTGAAAGAAATACATTCCCCTTTAATTTAAGTTTAATTTTTGGTTTTAAAATTAGACTTTTTCTTAGGCTGTTTAGTATGTTAAAAAAGAGTAATATTGTTCAAAACATATTAGTCAATTAATTATTACAAGTTAATGTGTTAGTGAAATATGCTAATAATTAGATTAATTTTTAATGTGTGCACCTATTAGATATCTAATAATTTACGAAAATTATAATTGTTTTTGTAATGTAGAATCTGTTTATTTTACATTATAATATTTGTAAAAATATAAGCTGTTTGGAAAATATATAGATACTTTAATTATGCCAAGTTTGTTTAATGGGTAAGTTTCTTAAGTGAAATTAGGTATAAAATTGTTAAATGTTTTCAATCAAATCATTTCTCCACTTGTAATTATATATTTTGTTAAATAATTTTATTAATTAATTTATGTTGATTTATTTCTTACTTAAGATTAATTTAATAATAATAATTGTAGTTGTTTCTTTAAATAAGTTTGAAAGTAAAATTCGTTTTATAATTCTACTAAAAAATAATTGAAATGAAATAGTTCATTTTAAAAATGTGTACATCCTTTTATCGTCAAAATTTAATTAATGAAAAGTTACTTAAATAAATATTTCCAATCATATCATTTTATTAATAATAGGTGAAGAACACTTGGTTTGTTTCACTGATTTTTTTAATAATTACTAGACTCGTTTTACTTGCTATAGCATTATTAGGAATAATTATAAAAAAACGGCATGTTTTTATATTCATTATTAAGTTATAACGTTTATATTTAATAAATAGTTTAAATCTCCATACCACATAAAATCTAAGTAGTAATTATATTTTAAGATTTTATAATATATATTAATTTACGTCTTACTTAAGTTTTAATTAATTTTGTCTAATTGTAACTGAAGTTTACATAAACCAGATATTTTAACATACATAATTATTTTTTTTTAATTCTATATTTCTACATCCTAAATTTATATACTTTATATTACGATATAAATTGAAACAAATGCTTATTATATATCCAGTGAACGAGTAAAGAATATTATTTTTACACAATAAACTCTAAATTATATTTGAAAGCCAATTTGAAATAAAATATTATTCTCTAATATATGCATTTGAATATATCCAGGAAAATGCTTACGTAAACTTACGTCTAGTGTTTACGCTTATTAAGATACAGGTTTTTATATAATTGAAATATGTCTTAATTATTGAAATTACAAATCATATCAATTAGCATCTTTATTTTTCCGCGAATGCCACGGCCATTTGTTTTAAGATTATGAAGTTGTGACTGTAATCATAGTAAAACAGTACGGATATAACTTATTCCTATAAATTATGTTTTTTACATACCGAACAAATGAAAAATGAACTCCGCTCGGGTCTCTTCAATTAAAATTTAAGTAATAGTTTTAATAGTAGTATGTATTTGAGATTTTATTTTAGAAGAGAAACAAAGAAAACAATTAATAAATAAATAAAAGCAATCTTGAAGCGAGAAACAAAAAGTACACTAAAAATTAAGTTGCAAAATAATTTAATTAAGAATGTGTATAAAATAAGATAAAACCACATTATAAAATAAATTCGATAAATTCCCTATTTCTTATATTTTTTTATTGAATTATTGTTTATCCTTAACAACAGTGATGGTTTCAGTATATTTTGGATCTCATCAGTAAAACAGAGTTTTACTTTGTATTTTGTATCATCGTAACCGTAAATACCAATAAAAAGGAGGTGTCATAATAATATTTTCTTTTATTAAACAGTTTTTAATTAGTATGTTTTTGAATTCTTAAGAAAAAATAATTGATGAATTACATTTTAAAAAAGATATATTATAAACATTCAAACAATTTTTAATTTCTTATTATAGGGTGTTTGATTGTTAGAATGATTTGAAATTCTTCACTTCTTTCTTTTTTATATTATTTCTTATCTCTTCTTTTATTTTATTCTATTATTAAATTTATTTTATTTTTCTGGTGGTTTTATTGAATGCTTTACTCAATCTGAGTGAAATGATACTTACCGTAATATAACACATCATTATTCTTGCAATTAAAACTCTTAATGAGAAAAATAGAAACATTATTTTTTTCCTGCATTACTGCGCCGTTGTTTAATTATGGAAGAACTAACAACTAGTAGTTAAAACAACTACTCTATGTGCTAAAGGACCACCTGATATTGAAATACATAACTACTAATAATAGCTAGCTGGTGTCACATGACTTAAATCAGATTAATTATAAATCTGTAATTTATTAGCTTTGAAATTTAACTAATTTATAAGCTCTAACTTAGAGTTGTTTTCTTGGTTCTTGGAACAGACGTCGCGTCGCAAATACTAAACGTTTCTGGATTGATTCCGAAAGCAGAAGTTAACCTGTTCAAAATCTGGTTAACTATTTCATTGTATATATCTATTTAGAAGTTAAATAATTAATAACGTTAATTTGGAGGAAACATCGGATCAAAAGAGAATTATGATCTTTAATGAATAACCAAACCTTACCGTAAGAAAAAATCTTGTTTGCCATCACTTGTGTGTGGAAGGATATGGGTCGAGTGGAAGATCATTGAGAAGCAGTGAACTCCGCCTGTGATTCCTGCGGCCAAAATTTTTGTATGATTTTATTTTATGAATATATTTATTTAAATGTTAGCAGGAAAAACGAAGTCAATAAAGAATAAAGAATATGACTATAGTTGTTATAACAATGAATAACGAATCCAATACATTTGAGGAAACCAATGTTGCTTTAATATTTTTCTCTTGCATTATTTATATTGATGGACCACAACAGTTAATATAATAAAATATGAACTATTTTAATTTAAGAAATAGATTTAAAACATCCATTATGCATCCGATAGTAGTAAATATTTTTTTAATAAACAAGGAGATACGATGACTTTGTGTCACGTGTAATTTTAAATAATAATTATTTATTTTATTTGAGATGTACAACAAAATAAACGCCTCCACAATTAAATATTTTTTTCTTCATATTTTCCAGAAACTTCTTTCACCATCTAGTGTAAACGTGCCATCTTGTAACCTCAGTAATTGCTTTATTTACAACCCTAATTCTACCTGAAAATCGGAATTTCCAGGGTTCCACTTAAAGGATTATCCGCTGTAATGTGTACCGGATTATGGTTACCACCTAACAAAACGAAATAATATTTAATATAATCACCTAAACCACTATTCTTTTCAATCTTAAAATTACTTTTGCTCTTACTGGCAATTAGTTATTTATATCCTAATTAATAAATTTTATACTATTCTGGGATCCTTAGCAACAAGTGAAAGAAAAGAAAGGAAGTGATGCCAACGGATTATTTTTTTATTTGAGTATTATTTGAAGGTGAGCTGACACAAAAACATTTATGAAAATATATTCACAATTTTTGTGATAGTAGTTTTGAACGAATCATTACAAAAGAATTAAAACAAAATATATAAATATCTTACTTACCTCATTTATAATAAAATTGTTTCATTAAAAAAATTATATTAGAAATTTTCATAAAAATATGCATTTCAGAAGTGTTTTTTACTTTATTTTTTAGATTTTGACTAACGCGAGGAGCAATTTGAACAAGTTGAACAGAACATGTTTAAATGCATTTTTAAATGCTTTTGTAAACGTTTTAGGAAACTAATTATAATACTATGGAACAAAGCCAGATTTATACCTCGTTTGTTTTAAATATTTCATACGGTGAAGAATTTAACTATCTGATTTCAATAAAACCAAAATTTTTAATGAATATTATAATTTTCAATAAAAAAAAAATTCTAACACATAAAAAATATAGCAGGTTTCCTAAAACTCAAAAACTATTATATTAAATAAAAATTATATAAATTATCAAAAACAAAACAAAAATACTGTTTCCTTCCTAAAACACTTCTTATATTTTATATTGTTGCCTTCTTTCGCAAATCATCGTCAAAATATACGTTGAAAATACTAATTAGAATAAATATAAAATTTTGTTAAACCATTTTGGCTAGTGCAAACTTACAATAGTTTCCAAGGAAATATAAATTTTAATTAAATCTGACATAATTTTATAAAATTTTTAGAGCCCAATCCAGATTCTTTTCTACAAAAACCAAATCCAAATCTTTAGAGAGAGCATTATTAACAGCAGTTTAGTTGTATATTTGGTAACTTAAATGTTTTTATTGATGGTTAAATTGCGCTGTTTAATTAAAACAGTATCATTTAGGCAATATGGAGCATTAAATCCTTGCAGAATAGACCATTAGATAATGTGATTTTCATTTTAGCAATAGTGCGTGCTATAAATTCAATCAAGAATTCCCTTTTATTGCCGAAATATTATTCAACTGAAAGATGTTTAAAAAAACTAATTATCTAAAAGGAATTATGTTTTGTAATTATAGTTTCAATTAAGAATCCAAAGTATATCAAGTAATGGCTTCCACAAGTAAATTGGTTCTATCTAGAAATTACTGTGTCAGTATTTTATGAACTAAAAATTATGTTGTAAGTTTAAAATGTATATGAAGAAGGATTTACACCTCTAGATGTCAAGAATCTCATCATCATATGAAATACAATTGCGTCGATTTCCAGATATTGAAAATAATAAATTTTAATAACTTAGTTGTTAGTTTAGGGGATTGAAATACTTATTCAGATTAATTTACATATACAACTGTGTTTTAAAACACAAGAAATTCAAAATTAAATTTCTTTGTGCATTGAAAAGGTGTTTTATACAATTATTTCCTTAGTAAATAATGTAAGCACCACGTTTCTCAGTTGCATATTAGTTTCATATGAAAGGATATAACACAAAATTCATTTACAAACATGAGTAGATTCCCAATACTTTCGCTACGTCGTAATTTTTAATCAACTCTGATTTTTGCTAATATTGCCAAATAGTAAGTAATGAAAATTTAATTTCCACTTCCGAGACCTCAATAAAATATTTAGTTTGCCCGTTACTTCTCCCTTACCTTCAAAATCTTAACATATCCAATTGAAGAAAATAAAATTATTTTATGTTTATAAGATTAATTGATGACTTTATTACTTGATAGGTTGTGATTTTCATTTTTTAAAGACGAAATTTCAAGGGAAATATATGATCATTAAGTTCACATCGATAAATTTTAAAATATGTATCCCTAAGTGTTTTCCCTCAAGAACCGCTTAGGTTTTTGAACGAAACTAAAACCAAACTAAAGCATTCTTTTTTGTAAATCTTCGTGCATCAACAATGGGTATTTACTCGGGTCATTTATTGTGTTTATTTCAGAAACAAAATTGCAAATAAAAGTTAATGAAAAATTGATCAACTTTTATTTAAACAAAATGTGTATAACTTTAGATACAAAATAGTTTATTTAGTTACATAAAAATTATACAAGAAATTATAGGAATAATAAAATGAATAATTTAAAGGAATAGACGCTTTGCATAGAAAGAATCCCAGAATTGTTTAATAAGAACACGCTTACATATTTTAAACGTCAACTTTCAGGTTTCAACAAAATTAGTGGAGTTATTATTACTTTAAAATACTATTCACAGATCAAAATCCATCAACAGAATTCTGGATCAACATATTAAGAAATTAAAACTTGACATAATTTCTACCTTGTTTGTGTATCAAAACGATACGCAGATATATTAAATAGAGTTATACAAACAAAGTAAAATATGAAGTAGAATCCTCTATAGCTATCAAGGTAAAATAATAGGTCCTGGAGCAAGGATAAAATGAGGTAATAATTTAAAGGTATAACAAAGTGATTAATGTAATAAAGTTTTAATTACTTGAATTTTGTTATTTTATTATAAATCGTATTATAAAACTTCGGAAGTCATCTTTTGAGTCAATGTATACTTTGCACCCTTATTAGAATTAAATACAAAATCAATTTAATCATGGATTAATGCAATATTCTATTTCTACAATTATCTAATGTAATTTTTTTTTGAATATCTGAAGCAACTATTGCAAACATTTTCTAAAAATATCTTTAAAATATCAAAAATGTGAAACCTGTTAATAAATTCTCAATTCTAAATTTTCACAAAAATGAATTAATAATCTATAGTTAATTGCTTGTATATTCAACAATAATTTAATTTTTAAAATGAAAGTTGATAATTAATTAATTCCCTGTGGAATGTCACTAGTAGAGGTACCCCTCGTAGTAAACGTAATGCTGCCTCTTTGTGAGATAAGAGTAAACTACACTGATAATGTTTGAATTAATGTCAGATTTTGATAGCTTTTTGATAAGAGTTTTATGTGATTATCAAATGCTTTTTTAAAAATTAGTGCATATTAGATCCAGTTAGCTTTTATTATCCAATGTTGAAGAGATATATTGGGCTCTGTGTGTATTAAATAAATTGGAGGTCATCGATATTCTAGAGAGAAAACCATGTTGCTCCGATATTATGGCAGCATGTATATGTTCACTCAATATTGCCTTGGAAATGTTGCTAACTAAAGAAATTGGATGATAGTTCTCCGCTTGATCCTTTACTCCGCTCTTAAAGACTGACCTTTTTCGAGACTTCTGGAAATCCACCTTACTTTAGTATGAAGTTATAAATATGCATAACTGGTAATGATAACAGGTTTCCAGAGTCTTTTAAAATAAAAGATGTAATTCGATCTAAGACCATTGCCACCTTTGCTTTCAGTTGCTTTAAATGATAAATAATTTGCTTCTCAATAATTTTAAAATCTCCCAAGTGGACAAAATCATTCGTTGTTACATCATCTTCTTGTATAAAAATAGACTTGAAAACGTCAGCAAAATAGTTGACTATGGCTGTGATATCTATGTGTTCTGTACCTCGATATTTCACGGTCCTAGGATGTCCAGGTTTACATTTTGTCGAATTTATATATAATATTATATATAATACATATATAATTAATTTTTTCTCACGTATCGGTTATCTAACTAATAATTAAGCTATTGTTTGAGGTATTATTATGCTCTAATAAATCAACTATATTCTCAATAGGTGCTATTTTTTTGAGCTGCATATTTTCCCACTTAAACGTATCAATTATTTCGATTTTAGTTTTTTAGTTGCATTTGTTGCTATTACTTTTATCCATTGTTAATGTTAACCTTTATCTTCACCATCTTAATCATATAATGAATAACTAATAAAAGTAGGCTAAAGAATATCTATAGCTAAAAAATATAATTTAAAAGTTAAATTTAAAATTTATTCTGTAGTTTTAAAATAATAGGAATTTTCATTTTCAAATTATAAAAATGTTTTAAAACAACATTAATGCAAAACGTAGGATAGTAAATGCTAATGCACACTGTACTTGTATTTCACTGAATTTATTAGTTGGCCATGCGTAAAATAAGCCTATGGGCTTTTGGACTAATCACGATTCATCTGGAGCGGCAAAGTGCTTCGCGGGGTTTCACTACTCGGCTAGTGGTCTGTTCAGAAGCATGGATGGTTTATTAGCTATATTTAATTTCCTTCAAATTACATTGCTACTCTTTCAAACATCGTGATATTTAAATGTCCTTTTGTGCCAAATCCAAATTGAATTGTAATAGCATAGCAAAATCTCTATTTTCTTAAAGGCGAAAACTAGTTAATCTCCAGTCCAATGTGTAAATACTAAATAGCTTGAAATAGCTTACTTTCTTACTCAATTGAACACTGAAAGATCTGTTACGATATTTTGCTCTTAGAAATATTTATCTGTCTCATTTCTTTCTGGTCGAGTAGTACTTTGCTCAATACAAGTGAATCAAGCTAATTATTTTCTATCGTGGTTCAGTGTATATAAAATTACATTATTACATTTTTTACAATATTTTAGGTTGGGACTCCAAGATCTTTGGATTTGTTAATTGATCCAGCT
Source organism: Ontholestes murinus (assembly GCA_963969525.1). Taxonomy (NCBI): domain Eukaryota; kingdom Metazoa; phylum Arthropoda; class Insecta; order Coleoptera; family Staphylinidae; genus Ontholestes; species Ontholestes murinus. Next base: position 26,777,118 of record OZ018398.1, read on the forward strand.
CGGTATTCAGAATAATAATAGAACTACTATAACCTTCCCAGTTATATTCCGACCTGTATTTTTTGTACGTTTGAAATATAGGAGCCATTTAAAAGAAACATAGTTGGTTCTAATACAATAATTTTCTTCTACATAGATTATTAAACAAATGCTAGAGCTAGATTTTATAACTGCAAGTAATTTTTCTTATTTTTTTGCGCATGGTTTTCACATGGGCTTACTAAAGTACTTAATTGCCTATTGTCAATTTAAAATTATAATAGATAACTTAAAACTTGTGTGGTTAAAGGTATATTATTAAGTCAGTCACATTAAGTTGTCATCACTATTAAAAATAAAAATAATTTGAAGGAACATAATTTTTCTTTATTCTATAAAATTTATATTCAATTGATTAATAGTTATGAAATATATGAAAGCTTATAGAAATGTGACTCCCCCTGGCGGTTTTTGGAAATATGGTACCCGAAAGAGGTAGAAACTAAATCAGAAACAGTTGGGACAAAGGTTTTATTAATAAAAAAATAAAAGTACTGTATAAATAAGTGAAACAGCCATAAAGTAAATATAATGTAGATATTTATTTAAGATGCCAATTGAAACTCTATACTGTTGTATAGTACACTCCTAACCTAGCCTAATATATTATTCATTGGCCTGCCGTTGAAGTATCCCAATAAGTTATACATTACCCTAGAAATAACTTATATTAAAATATTGTTCATTGATGACTACCTTACTTCTTATCTAGAATTCGTAGGATTGCTAATATAAATTTTAATAATTCAACCATTAATTGAATTATTCAATACTCTATCCAATATATTAATAATTCAAAGATGTAATTGATTATTAATAATATTATTTCAAGTCTGTAGTCATCGTGATTTTCTGCGAATTAAGATCTTATGTAAATCCTTTAAGACATTATTCCTGCTACTTTGATGGTGAACGATTTCTGGTACTAATTTTCTTAAAATAAACTCGCGTCTCCTCAATAATTCCAAGACTTGCTCAACTATTAGAGATTTAAGTAGTGATAATTTCCCGTGTTTCAATAAATTATATTTGACGTATATAAAATGGGTGTGCGTGCATAATTACAATTCGTGAAACACGTATGTAAATGGTGACAGAAAAATAACTCCAGCTTTCAATAGAATCGACGAAAAAAAAAAGGTTTAAAGTGAATGTCCGTGCCGGATTTAACAATGTGAAGAAGACCCGAGCGTTTGTGTGCGATATCGTGGAACGCGGACTTTCACGGGGAATTAATTAGATGGAATCGTCTGATAATTATTTGATCGGCCGCCTATGGAAATTACCTAATAAATTAGATAAATCGTAAATTTTCGCGCATGCCTATAGTGAAAATGATATATTGTTCTGGAAGAAAGCGGCCCGTATCCTCGGCTGTTGGGCACCAAAAGGAGAGGAGACCGTCTGTGGCGGAGGAGCTGCAGGAACTGGCTGCGCGGGGCGAGGATTCCTGCCGAAGGGTAATAAATGTGGATATAAGAATTGTTAACACGTCTGTTTTGCATGCGCTAATCGTCGCGTTGGATGCAGGCTTACAAGTTTTTGTCTACCGTGCTCGTTGTTTCAGACTACTTGCTAACATGTACACCAATTATTTTCTACAGTTTGTACGTACATTTGCACATTAGACTATTTGCTTAACTATTTAGCATTTAGTAATTTATGATTCATTTTTTTAAATAAATTAATTGCTTTATTATTAAAGAATAATTATGTGAAGAATAAAAATATTCGAGTTTATTTGGGCAGTTAATACCTCCCAGTGCTGCCCGAATTCATGCGGGGCATAAAGAATGTGAGCAATGTGGAGATATTACTTTAAAATATAACGTTTTGTCTAAGCCCGTCGTATTTATATTAAGAGTACAAAGGTATTTAAAGTATGCGATAAAATTTAATTAAATTAATATGGTCCTCGGTCCAGTAAAGTCAAGAAACCAGTTGGGTATACCGCTGTGCGGAGCAAGGAAAACTCAATAGCACCTAAAAGATATTACCTGATAATTTATAATTTAGGGAGCGTTCGCGCATTAAAACGAAAATATAAGTCGGTTTCATTCGAAGAGAAGAGAAAAACCGGTGTCAATAACCACCATCAAATATTGTGGGATTATAATAAATTTGATGCGGAGGTCAGAGATCAGGCATAGCACGGGCTAGCGGTGGCCATTTGTCAACCTCTAAGCCAGCTAATAACATGCCCATAAAATATACAGAGAAATAGAGAAGAACTAACAGAGGAGAGATGGCAGAGGACCGGACGAGCCACAACTTAACTGGACACTGTCGCAATATTATATTATACGCACATATTTAATTTCCCCATGTGTAAACCATTCTACTAACTCTGCATAATTTACTCCGCCGACGGTTATTTATGGGCGCCTTACCATTCTGATACTCATCTTCGAGTGCATTTACTCCACTTACCAATTCTAGCTGCTTCGCAATGATATTTAAAGTTCATCTACAAATTCTTCCTTTTCATTGCGGAATTACAGCACAACGTTCCAACGGCGATAAATAATGGTTGGAAATATTGTAATGATTTCGATGTGTAGTTTTGAGTAAACGCACCTCCGTAAAATCTTTACTTTTGAAATATCAGCAACATTGTTACAAAATAGATTTTTACTTCTTTTATTAGAAAAAATAAAATAGTACCCGCAATTAAATTGTATGATTTAGATCTATACAATAAAATATTTGTTGAGATGATAAAAAAATAAAATAATTTAATTTTTTGTTGGTGTAAAGGATGTTAAAATATACAGAATTCAGTATCGTCATTATTGTCTCATATTTCGTCTGCACTAATCATTTCATCCATATATGTATTATTTCTACGTTCAACTACATTATTCTGATATAGAAAAAAGTATTCTTTAAAGTTTTTTTGTTCAGTTTAATTGCTAATTTTAGAGTTAAAAGCTATCTAGTTTAGTTTTTGACCATTTTTTTGAGAATAATTATTTACAGAGGGTTTGCGAAATTGTGAATAAAATCGAGCTAGAAAATGTCCATGACTAAGCATTACAATAAATTTGTTCGAATGGTAAATTTTATCTTTAGGCGTACGCCAACACCTTTCCAAAATCCGTACCGGTGCATCGCATCAAACTTATCCGCCCGAACGCTTTTGGAACCTCTAAAAGCCGGTGCTTCAAACACCATTTGTGTACGCACAAGTATCCATTACTAAACGAGGCATTAACATTCGTAGAAACTCTTTTTGTCACTAAAAACCTATATATCCAGGCAGATGTTCCCTTTTAGGAATGCGACCACGGGCTGACCACTAATTGTGCGCAAAGTGGTCAGCAAACATAAAAACGGACCGCCCGGCCCGCGGTGATTTACGGAAGCTATTAGAAATAATATAAAAATAATTGCCAGAAAGTGTGAGAATTGCGGAGTAGAAATTTTCCGACGAATTAATAAAACCGAATACCGTTATGGCTGTCGGAGTAGAGTGTGAGGGCGGGCGGAATCGCGCCGTCTTGACTGCTCTATTACATTACACGTGCAGATGAGATTTAAACGGAGATTTGTATTTATGTTTGGCTTAGTTAGACATTGCAATGTAACTAATGCGGAATTGTTCGCGACGCCACCGGCTAAACAAACCGAGAACAATACGCTTCAAATCGGCTAAAATCTGTCCCAGATCGGGGATAATAAATACGCGCATCGGTATGCGAGTAACGCTTCTTTCTTTCTTTTCACAACGGCCTGTTGTAAATGGTAAATGGGAAATTAGTGCTGCCAGGAAGAGATTTCTCGAAATGTAATAAGATATACATAGTAGATGTGTTACACACCGACAACGTAAGCGTTCAGACAGCCCATTCTATTATTATATTTATTACCAAAACTAAAAGAATTCTAAAGGTATGTCTTAATCAAATACATCCTGTCTTGATCATAAGTTATTTAAACATATTTTGAATTTGTTTATGTACACAATATACTGTTATGTAAAGTTTTGATTCTTTAAAACATTACTTTTAAGATGCACTCATTTGAAAAGAAAACAAGAATATCTAAGGTTTTGCTGGCACTTACTATACGATAAATTAAATTCTCACTTAACTCGTGGTTAAACATTTGTATATTAATTAGAAGGTTAATTAAATACTTGGTTTTGGTTGACTATTTTTTTGCTTTTGTAATAAGATTATTAAATTTTAGTATGTATCTACTCTATTCAAAACAACACATAAAATTCAGACTCATAACATAAGAATTACTATCCTTATATACACGCATTGAAAAACTTCACTTAACTATAGTCGAATATTTAAGAGTAATTAGAAACCTAAATTTTAATTGTTTAATTAATTAATTATTTCATTATAAACTTTATAATGGAATTTTCTTAACTAAAAATGAATTCGAATAGTAATTTTGCATTTCGAAAGTCAAGAATATGTGCTGTCTTTCTACTGTGTTTCAAGTAATCACTATAAATTTTAATCTAGAACTGTACATTTAAATAATCCAAAGTAGTTAATAGTATACCAAAGTCGTAAAATATGTGTTTATATTTCTTGTAAATCCTTTTTTATAACAAAGAATTTGTATGTATTTGAGCTAGTTTAATACATATAACCACAAAGGTTTCTTTTTGCTTCATATTACTAACAGATTTTTTAGTCTAGTTGGTAGGCATACCATACAATAAGTTCTTCTGATTTTATATTTTTGAAGCTAAATAAACAGGACTTTCTACGTAGATAGGTGACAATGGAAGATACACGGATTCATCACCACACTCCAAAGTTCACGCGATCAACCCAATCTCGTACCAGGATTATGGCGTCTATATATTGTTCATTGATATTTTAAAAAGGGTAAAACAATCAACAGCGACATCTAAGGGTTGAAATCGCGAAGAAAAAAAATTTGAAGCTCTATCTTAACTTGAGCCATCATATTCGTTAGGATTAAATTAAATTACACTTGGTTTGTGTAAGATCTTAAACACCTTATTACCCTATATAATCGACTTCAATGTCAGAATAGGTACTAGGCAGACTAAGTGTATAAACGAAGAAGGAAGCTTAGTAAAAGCAAGAAAGTCAAAGGACCCGATAATAACAAAGGAGGGAGAGAAATTGATAGAATGGGCAGACAGGGAGGGGTTGGCAGTACTAAATGGGTGTACGGCAGGGGATTGGGAAGGGGAGGTGACTTATAGTGGGCCACGAGGGAAATCGGTAATTGATTATATCCTGGTGGGGGAAGAGTTAAGGGATGAAGTAACGCACTTTGCTGTTGAGGACTGGAGCGGGTCTGATCATTTTCCAGTAACCCCCTTAAACTTGGGAACAGGGGAATGGAGGGGCAAGTAATAAAGAAGGAAGGTTGGTGCTGGTCAAGGTTGGCAAGAATAAACTACAAAAAGAGAATTGAAGAGGTATGTTTCGAAGACATAGAACTGTGAAACAACTGAGAGCAGGAGTAAAGTCAGCAATGACGAGGCAGAAGTGGGGGAATGGGGTGCCAACGAAGATGGGCTGGTTTGATAGCGAGTGTCAGGATGCGAGGAAGGCGTTGAGGAAGGCCACTAAAAAATGGCGAAGTGGACTAGGGACAGAAGAGGAAATGAAAGAAGAAATTAAGGCGGTGTCCGAAATTGTATGTGAGAAACAGCTATGGACATACGTAAAGAAAAACAACCCTAACAGAAGAATAAGGGGAGAGAATATAAGTATGGCACAGTGGAAGGGATATTTCGAAAATCTGTTAAGAGTAGGATACATGGAGGCAGAGGCGAGTTACGATAGAAGGTCATTCGATGGAGTAGGAGACTTTAGGGAGGAGGAGTTAGAGAGAGCTCTCAAAGGGATAAAGGAAAGGAAAGCGGCGGGGCCAGGTGGAATTCAGGGGGAGGCTTGGAAATGGTGTAGTGTAGGAGGAAAACGAGCCATGAGGGGCATTTTAAATAAGATATGGAGGGGAGAAGAGCAGTTTCCGGAGGAATGGAGGGAGGGAATTATTATACCTGTACATAAGACAGGGGATGAAATGTGCTCAACAAATTATAGGGGTATAACTCTGATGGATACATTGTACAAAGTCATGATGGGAATGGTAAAGGAGCGGTTGGAGGAGGAGGTGGAAGAGAAGGGCCTATTACCAGAAGTGCAGGCAGGCTTCAGGAAGGGAAGGTCTACAATAGATCAGATAGCTACTCTAAACTGGCTGATTGAGAAAGAGTTGACGAAGAAAGGCAAGGTTTATTTGATGTTTGTGGATTTGAAAGCGGCATATGATTCGGTTAAGAGAAAGTTGTTGATAGAATGTCTGAAAGATAAGGGAGTGTCAGAGCAGATTGTAAATTGGGTGAGTGAGGTGTACAAGGAGACGTGGTGTAAGGTAAGAGTAGGTGAATGCGAGTCGGAGATGAAGGTAGTGCGTGGTGTGAGACAAGGGTGCCCTTTGAGCCCACTACTGTTCAACCTGTATGTCGCAGATATGGAGAAGGTTCTAGCGATGGGGCAGTCGGGGGGATTAGTGGTGGGAAGAAGGAAGATCTGGAGCCTGGCTTATGCGGATGATGTGGTAGTGATTGCTAGAACTATGAATGAATTGAATGAGATGAAAGGGAGACTGGAGAGGTATTTTAATAATAGAGAGTTAATTGTGGTTGTCAAGAAAACGAAATGGATGGTATGTAAGAATGCGGGTGGTCGAAGAAAGGATGAGGAATTGAAGTGGTTGGGAGAGAAATTGGAGAGAGTGAGTGAGTTTAAATATTTAGGATATATGTTCCCTAAAAACGGAGGCAGAGCTAAGCATATAGAGTATGCATGTAAGAAGGCGAGAATGGCAATGGGGAGGATGCGGAATGTATGGGAGGAAGTGTTAGGCGGAAAAATGAACATGAAGCTAGTGTGGTGGGATGCCTGTATAAGAGCGATAATGATGTATGCATCAGAAATATGGGGAGTGTCTGGACATGAGAGTGTGGAAAAAGTACACCTGCAATACTTAAAAAGTATATTAGGAGTAGAGCGAACAACACCAAGTTATGTGGTATTGCAGGAGTGCCAAAGAATGTGGAATGGGAGTCGGCGAGGAGGGTAGTAAAATATGAGAGAAAGATAGGTATGTTAGGAGATGAAAGGTTAGTAAAGGAGGCATGGGGTGTTTGTTATAAGGAATGGCGGATAAATGCTAAAGGAGCAGAATGGATGAGAGAGAGAGAGAGAGTCTTTGTACAAGAGAGTCGGGTGGTCATGCCAATTGGTGGATCGGAAAATAGCGTTCGGAGAGAAGCTTGAGATAGAGTATGCGATAAGGGCGAAGGATATCGAGTTGCAGTTGCGACAAATTAGAATAGAGAATAGCAACTCGAGCCCTAAGTATAAAGAGATCCAAGTATTTAATGTCCTTCCATGAACATATGTTTGTCTCTATTTCCATCAACAAAATTAATTATATAATTGGCTGTGTATATATTCCTCCCCGCTCGCCGGTTCATATTTATAATAGTCATGCCTACACTCTTGAAAGTCTATGTAACGATTATTCTAATTTTTTGATTTGTGGGGATTACAATCTGCCCAAAATTAATTGGTTCGATTAAATATCTATTGCGTCAAACCTAAACTCGCCTGATGGCAATTTGCTTCGAAATGGCTATAGTTTTTGCAATCTTAATCAAATTAACTTAATCCCGAATGCTCGAGCTGTATTTTTAGATTTGATATTCACGCAACTGACCAATGTTAACTTGGCAGATAATATTTTATTACCTACCAGTTAACATCATCCTGCATATTCAATTCAGTTACCTGTTATTATGACACCGACTTTACGCACATATGAGAAGACATTTTTATATAATTTAGGAGATTATGAAGCAATTAATATATTTTTTAATACTATCGATTGGGACGTAGAACTTTCCGGTAACGATATGAATAAAATTACTGATACCTTTTATTCCATTGTTTATTACGCTATAGACAACTTCATTCCATTTAAATATATATACAATTCTAATGCCTCTTTTCCTAAATATATGAATTCTGAATTAAAGCAACTTATTCGTAAGAAGAAAGCTGCCCATATTAAATATAAAAATACGGGACTTCCACAAGATTATGAAGATTTTTCCAACCTCAGAGCAGAGTGCAAGAAATTGAGTAAGATGGCCCATGATAACTATTTATTATCTGTTGAATCTAGGATTAATACTGATCCTAAATATTTTTGGCGATTTGTTAATGATAACCGCGGTAAAGAAACGTTACCTAATAGTATGGTATATAATGATGTTACTGCTAATACCGGTGAGGATATCACCAACCTATTCGCTGAATATTTTTCTTCAATATATGTAAACGGTAATGAGGTAATAAACTGTGAATATAAGAAGACTTTCCCAATTGGCCCTAATAATTTTTCGTTTTCCATCAGCAAAGAGGAAGTGTTTAATTCTATTTTAAACTTAAAAATTACAAATGTTGCAGGTCCTGATAAAATACCTAGCAGCTTTCTTGTTAATTGCATTTATTCGCTTTGTACACCAGTACACATTTTATTTAGTAAATCATTAAAACTTGGCACCTTTCCGGATGCTTGGAAGATCGGCTACATCTCCCCAATATTTAAAGCAGGCGATCGTCATTCAATGCAAAATTACAGAGGAATTTGCATTCAATCATGTATACCTAAAATGCTTGACAAATTAACTTCAGAACAATTGGCTTGGTTTGCTAAAATCATTATTATTCCACAACAGCATGGTTTTCTTTCGGGTCGTTCAACAGTATCTAATTTGTTGGTATACAAACATTTTGTATCATCTGCATTGGATGGAAATTATCAAGTTGACACAGTATACACCGCCTTCGTCAAAGCTTTTACAGAGTTAATATATATAGGTTATAGGTTAAGTAGGGTCTTAGTGAGGTGTGTTAGCCTCTCGTGAACTGCGACCTAACAGATCTATTGTTCTACCCTTAACCAATCACTTCCCAAGCAGTCCCACGTCCACCATGAACCTGGTAACTATCTTGGGGGTGATAATGCTCACTTCTTCGGGGGATAATCGGTCCCTGCCGAAGTGTGAAAGACGCTTGTGAGCAATCGCGACACAAGTGCATAGTATGTGCTCGGTAGTTTCATCTGCCGAATCACACAATCTGCAGTTTCCACTTTCCTCTTTTCCCATTTTCCGCAAATGGTATCGGAGGGCACAATGCCCTGTCATGAGTCCGGTGAAAGTTCTTAGCTCGTTCCTTGTGAGTTCAAGCACCTTGTGGCTGTGATCGAGTTTCAGGAGTCGTTTTGATTGACGTAGACCTGGTACGTTGTTCCAATACTTACGTCTTCTGTCCTCTTCCCATTTTTGCACCACCTCTCTTCTATGCGCCATGGGGAGTCCACAAAACGGCTCTGGTCCTATAGGAGTGGCATTTGCACCTCTTTTTGCGAGTTCATCGGCCACTTCGTTGCCTTTAATATCCCCGTGCCCTGGGACCCACATGAGGGTCAACAAGTTGTTCTTCGCCAGTTGCGAGAGGGATCTTCGACATTCCCAGACAGTTCGTGAGCCGTGACTATAGGCTCGAACGGCCTTTAATGCGGCTTGGCTGTCTGAGCAGATGTATATATGCGCGCCATTTAGGTGCCTATCCAAGCATTCTCTGGCGCACATATCAATTGCAATCGTTTCTGCTTGCAAAATCGTGGGCGTCGTGCCCAGAGCCATGAAGCTCCTGTGGTTTTGGTTAGGCCCATAAATGCCTATTCCAGTACCTCTCGTATTCTTGGCACCATCCGTGTACCAGGCTGATATCCCTCGTCCAAACTCCTTGACTCTCATCAAAGCCGTTTTGGGGTCTTCGATCGACACCTTAAACGGTAATTCGAATTCGAGCTTCCTGGACATAATGTCCGTCGGTTTGGACAGAAGGGCCGGGTCGATTTGCTGCAGTATTTCTAAGTGTCCTGTCCAGTCCCCCGGCAGTGTCTTCTTCCTCTGGTGTAGTCGGAGGGCTGCCACAAGTCCCTCTTTTTGTACCACTAGATGGAGCGGTGTGAGACCAATGATTGCCTCCATTCCCGCGGTTGGGGTCGTTTGCATGGCCCCTGTGATGCTTAGACATGCTAAACGTTGAAGCCGACTCAGCTTCTTTTGCGTGTCTAGTTTTTGGGTCTTCGGCCACCACACGAGGGCAGCATAGGTGACAATGGGTATCACTGCCGTTCTATAAAGCCAATACGTGATTTTGGGCTTTAATCCCCAGGTTTTTCCCATAAGCCGCCGACAGGCCCAAAGCGACATCGTTGCCTTTGCCATGATTTTGTCGACATGCTGATTCCAAGTCAGTTTGGTATCCAGAATTATACCCAGGTACTTTACTTCGTTGGAGAGATTTATCTCTATTCCATTCAGCGAGGGAGCCTTTATGTGCAGCTTCCTTCTACGCGTGAATGGAACTATGATCGTTTTATTCGGGTTGATACTTAGTCCTTCCCGAACACACCAGTTATTGATGCTATTCAGTGCTTTTTGCATTAGGATTGTAAGAATGCCTTCATGCTTGCCCCTGATTATTACGGCGATGTCATCTGCATAGCCTTGGGTTATAAAGCCCTTTCCATGCAGTTCATCCAGGAGTCCATCCACCACTATTGACCATAGTGTGGGGGACAAAACTCCCCCCTGAGGACACCCCTTTGTTACAGTCATAGATACTGTGGATCCTGCTAGGGAAGCCGTTACTAATCGGCTTTGAAGCATTGCCTCCACCCATCTTATCGTGGAAGGATATAGTCCTTTATTTATAGCCGCTCGTTTTATTGCAGAAAATGAGGTGTTGTCAAAGGCCCCCTCTATGTCTACAAATATTCCGATTGCTATTTCCTTGTATAGGATTGCTCGTTCTGCCTCTTTGACGAGGTGATGTAGAGCATCGACGGTGGATTTGCCAGCTTGAAATGCGAATTGCTTGGCATTTAAGGGTTTTCTTATAAGTGAGTCACCCTTTATATGCTCGTCGATTATTTTCTCCATAGCCTTTAGGAGAAAAGAGGTTAGGCTGATGGGTCGATATGATTTAGGTTCATCTAGAGGCCTATTGCCCACTTTAGGTATGAATACCACTTTTGCCTCCCTCCACAACCGGGGTATATACCCTAGTGCATAACTTGCTTTATATATCTCCCTGAGTCCTGGAGCAATTGTATCCAAGCCGCGTTGTAGTAGCGCAGGGAAGATACCGTCCATTCCTGGGGATTTATATGGCTTGAAGCTGTTTATGGCCCAAGTCATTTTGCTGAGCGTGAATATTTTCCCCGCTAAGCAGCGGCTGTCGCGGTTGGAACAGTGAGCCACTGAGCCGATATTAGCCGCAATTGTGTTTTTAGTCACTACTTTTGATCCCGGAAAGTGAGTACCTAGGAGTAGCTCTAAACTTTCCTGTTGATCTTTGGTGTGACTGCCGTCAGTTCGTTTTAAGATGCCGACCGCATTGGTATGGTCCTTTGATAGGACCTTCCGGAGTCTATTTGCTGGGGTCAGATTGTCGATCCCCTCGCAGTAGGCCTTCCAGGCCTTTCGTTTAGACTCCCTCAGTTGCTTATTGAATTCAGTCAGAGCCTGTCTATAGGCTGACCAGTTGCCTGTTTTCTTGGCTCTGTTGAAGGATTTCCGGGCGGAAGTCCTGAGTCGATCCAATTCCTTGTTCCACCAAGGGACGTTTCTCGAGAAGTTTACCTTCTTTACCGGGCAGCTTTTCTCATAGGCTGCTACAATGGTATTGCTTAGGTGTAGTGAGGCTTGTTCTAATTCCTCTATGGTAGCGATGTTGTATTGGAGGCCTTGAAGTTCGGACAATAGACATTCGTTATATAATGTCCAGTCCGTTTTTCGTGGCACTCTGCACTCTGCTATTTCCGTACTCCCAGCTTCCATATCGAACGCGATCGTTTGATGGTCCGACATGGAGGGTTCAGAGAGTACACGCCAATTTTTTATCAATTGCGCGCCGTACGCTGTGGCTAAGGTCAAGTCAAGTACCTCTTGCCTTATTGCGTTTATAAACGTGGGTTTATTCCCCCTGTTTAAGATGTCTAGATTGCTAGCGCATACATAATCAAGAAGGTACTTACCCCTGTTGTTGGTATCTGAGCTGCCCCATACTGTGTGGTGCGCATTAGCGTCGCAGCCCATGATAAGATGTTTCCCATTCCTGCGGCACCAGTCCGTGAGGTTCTTTACTGCCTCTGGTGGTGGGTTGTCTTCGTCCCCTGGAAAGTAGGCTGAGGCAAATACAATTTGCCTCTTGCCATCTCCTGTTGGTACGTCCACGACCGCTGCCACTAGGTCCTGGGTGACGAACTGTGGAATGGGAGCATAATTAGTATCTTTCCTGAAAATCAGGGCGGCCCGTGGCCTGCCGCACGTAGTATTACATACCAGATAGTACGATGGGTTCTGAAGTCCTTTAATCGCCCCTCCGTGAACCCAGGGCTCTTGAATTAGCCCTATTTGGACGTCCCCCCTAGCCAGCCTGCTGCTTAAGGCACTTGATGCTGCCTTAGAGTGCTGCAGGTTGATTTGGAGGCACTGCCACTTACCCTTCATTTTTGGGCCTTGGAATGACCCCCACCTCTGGCATCCTTCAGTTTGTCTTGGGGCATAATCCTGCCCTTTGGACGCACATCAGCCTGCTTCTTGGGTGGGCTCTTGGTCAGGCTTGGAGCCTTTCTGATCCCTGGAGGCTTGTTGGCCTCTCCGGAACCAGTTGCGGATTGCAACGGCGGATTTTTACCCTGATCCAGGGGCTCTTTGGAGCTTGAGGCTCCTGCCCCTTCATCAGGCTTGTCCTGCTTCGCCTTGGTGCGAAGCTGTACTTCGCCGTAGCGATACCCAACGAGGTAGTTGCGTTTTTTTAACTTCTCCATGGACAGAGCATCCACGGAGAAGGTAACCTCTTGAGTGGGTCCAGCGGTCACCCTTCTTAAGACCCTCCAGTTAGAGGCATCGCATCCATTCTGGACTGCAATCAGTTGCAGGATACGTTCGTCCCTGTACTCCTGACTGCCCGGAAAATATCCCACTAGGATATCGTTGTGCGGCATTTCCTCCGCTCCAACGACTTTTAGGGCTGCACCTTCCCAGGGGACGATCTCATCCTGATGCGACTTCAGCCACGTTACCGTAGCTTCGTTGCGGCAGGTGATCCCGATCCACCCAGGTCGCTTGTGAATCCCAAGGAATCTAGAGTCTTCCTCATTCCCCTTTTTTAGGACTATATCCATGATAAACTCCAGTGTGGACTCTATTTGTTCCACTGACAGGAGAGTAGCAGGGTAGTCCTTTGCGATAACACCAACCTTCAGTCCTTTTACGGCCTGACTGTATGATGCCATTTTTTGGGGATTTTGCTTCCCCTCTGTATCGCCACTCGTGCTTGTGCTTGTGAGGGCCTTGGTTTGCCCCTGCACCCGCTTGAGTGGTGATATGCCGCTCGTGGAGGGCTGTGCAGTCCCTTTCGCACGTTTGGCTGGCGTACCCTTCGGCGTACTGCCGTCCGAACGGGTACGTTTTTCGGTCTTTTGCTTACGCGCTGGACCGAAGGGCTGTAAGGCCTTTTGTGCTGCCTCTTCCCGCGACATGCCCTTGCTGATGAGGTATTTAAACCTCTTCTTCCCAGCACCGCTTAGGCGCGGCTTGCGTGGCTGGAGGTCCTTGGGCTTTTGCCCAGCCTCTTCTCCACTGCTGGCTAGGAGTAGTTCCTCCCTGTCGGTCTCAGGCGCTAAGTCCTCTCCCGTGGCAAGGATTTCACACTCCATCGCCGTAGATTCGTCCTTTGAGGGGGACGAGCCCTTATTTGTTGATTCTTGGTTCATTATTGATCCCACGAGAAGCTAGGGAAATAAACGGTCACCTGCAGCAGAGCCCCGCATGCCACAGGAAGGCTATTTGAAACCGGAGGTCGCCTGGTATCCGGAGTTCGCATACTAAGACTAAGCTTCCCCTTAGCCATGCAGCCTTAGGCATATGCTGTTCCACCTTGGCTTGAGGAGTTTTTTATTGTGGCTCTCCTTTCACTTGGTCCATGCAGTTAAGCCCAGACCCTCTTTCGCTCACTGCCAGCGAGACTTGACCACGTACAGCGGTGAGTTACAGATATAACCTGCCTGGTGGCTTTACAGCCAGTCAGAGCAGGGCATCGTACCCTTTAGTGCAAGCTCTAAGCCACGACACGACAGCTGAGCAGGGTGTGCATGCTGCTTAGTCAGATCCATCATCTAAGTCCTTTCCAGCATGGGTACCCCTATCGGGAGCTGACGCTCCCGCTGGTGTAGCACTTAGGATCATCTGGATACGCAAGCTCCCCCACCACGTCAAGGTGAGCATACACGGGGGAGTACAGAGTTAATATAGAGCTGATGGTACGTAAACTATCTATTATGGGTTTACATGGACCTAGTCTTTCTTGGATAAACTCCTTCTTGCTTCATAGAATTCAAATTGTACACATAAAAAATTTTTGTTCGACTCCAATTTCAGTGTCATCAGGTGTTCCGCAAGGATCTCATTGTGGGCCTATACTATTTTTACTTTTTATTAATGATTTGTACGTTGTATTAAAAAATAGTATTTTTTTAATGTATGCTGATGACTTGAAAATTTTCAAGACCATTAAATCCTTGAAGGACTGCTGTGAGTTACAGAATGATTTAAATAGTTTATATGTATGGTGTAATGAGAATCTACTTGACTTAAATATTAATAAGTGCGTTTCAATATCTTTCACGCGCTCTAAAAACGTTATTGATTTTATTTACAAAATTAACGCAAGACCACTCGAAAAAAAAACCGCAGTTACTGATCTAGGGGTTACTTTCGATTCTCATCTCAACTTTAACCAACATATTGACCTAATTTGCAATATGTCTCTCAAAAAATGGGGATTTGTATGGCATATTGGTAAAGAACTTGGCTTGGACTGTCTTCGATTACTATATTGTGCATTGGTTCGCTGCCACTTAGAATATGCGTCGGCAGTTTGGTCTCCACACACAGACATCAATTGTCACAAATTGGATAGGATTCAGAATAAATTTCTTCGAAATATGGAGTACAAGACAGGTCAAAGTCACATCCAGGGTTCATACACTAATGTGCCAGCTTCGTATAGATTCGTTAGGAAAGAGAAGAGCGATCGCTGACTCGGAAAGTTTCTTAAATAAGAAAAATGCATATCGCAATTGTTAAACAGTATGACGAATGTATTATCACATTTCAGATGTTGGTCGAGAAATACTCCCAAGTAATTGATTGCGTGAGTAATATAGATATTAAGTTATTTTCTACAACTAATATTTTTGAGGTAGGAAGTTGGTAAGCATGACATGAAAATCGTAAGAATTTGGTTTTGCTGATAATTAGAGATAGTTAATTATTATTTAAATAATCGAAAATTTCTTCAAAGTCTTATTCAACTTTTTTGTAGATTTTGCCTATTAGTGTCTTCCTAAAATACCGCAGTATCTGCCAACGTTCTATTTGATTTTATTTGGTAATAGGCCATTTATATATTGGGTTGTCTTAAGTCATTTCGGCTTCGTTCAATAGATAAATATATACATTTGTAGTTTTAACGAACTGTGTTCGGTCCAATCATCGAATGAAATACCATTTTACATTAGACACTATAATTGTTATTCAAAACAATGTAGGTGATTCGATTCAGTAGTCATCGTAAAGCTCTGGTCGAGGGATGGAAAAACAAACCGAGCAATATCGCTATGTCTAACTATTTTACTTTAGAAAATGAAAAAATACAACGCAGGCTCATAAAAAGTTATGTGCTGTTTACGGCAAAGATTTCTGAAGGGCAGTTGAAGCCAAAGACGAATAAATTAAGGCATTAATCGAAGTAAACCGCCGTTATATTATTCGTGAAGTCGCAGAAATATTAAATATATCTCTAACGACTGTGGACATTTTCAAAAACTGGGATATGTTAGAAAACTCAAATTTTGGGTCCAAACGTGAATTCAAAGAAATTTATTTAGCAAATTGCATAAACGACCCCGAGAAGCTCTTGAAAAACAATGTAAATGATCTATTTTTCACTGGTGATGAGAAATGGATAGTTTACGACAACGTCGTGCAAAAATGATCATGGTGCGAGCCCGATGATCAAGCTGCAACCACTTTGAAAGCTAATATAGAGAAGGTTAGACTCTTATTAATTTATTGATTTTACTATACATGAATTATTTGCATGTAGTAAATCAGCCTACTTAAGATGAAACCCTTATTGAGTTTATGTTGTTTTCATAAATTTTATCACGGGTATTTTATTGTAATAAAAACTTAAACAAATATTCTAACAATTAATATAAATCTTACAAAGCACTTTTCAATTTAGAGCAGGGAACATGCGAGCAGAGTTCACGAGGTGTTCTTTCCCTTAGACTCATATTTTTGGAAGGTAGTATCCGTGCCAGGAATATTTTTCAGCCGTTTTAGACAATCTTTTGGTCATTACTGGCTTATTTTTACTCAATTTGTTATAAATTATACTATCAATACCAAACCAAACCATCAATACGGCTGTGTACTGTCGCCAATTAGGCAAATGAATTAATGAATGAATAATGCCATCAACATGTTGCGTTTCATGATAACGGAAAGCCATACAAGTTTAGTGACCCGCCAGAAATTGGTGGAGTTTGGATGGGATTTGATGGATGCTTATGAGACCTTGCGCTATCCGACTACCATTTGTTTTGATCTTTATAAAATATTTAGTAATAGTAAATAATTCAATTCAGACAGTGGTGTCAAATAGTACTTGCTTATTTTTTTGCTGAGAAAAGCGAGAAGTTCTTTGGGCGCGGCCTTATGATGTTCTTAAAAACTGGCCAATACTTAACTGAAACAAATTTTTCCTTTTTATAAAAAACGCCCTTGATTATTATAGTAAAAAGCCTAAATGACTTAATACTATGTATCAAGAATATGCGGTACAGCCGCACTGTATTATATGCTCGGCACTGGTGTATCCATCTAAGTTGACTCTTTGTATTCTTTCGTTTAAATAAGTTACAAATAATTTTTAATTCAATCCTCTTACAAACATGCTTTCCCATTCATTCAAGAAATATTCGTGATTAACTGTGCCGTATGCTTTTTGCAGATCTTAGAAAACTCGCAGAGACTTTATTTTATTATAAAAACTTGAATATACTATTTTTTAACCAAGAATTGTTTGCATCTTCTGTTCACATTCCTTGGGTATACCCATACTACTGTTTTTATGTATGTTGATGTGTTAGGTAATGTATGCTCTTTATATTGACCAATAGAAGTGATTTGATTAGGTTAAATTAGTAGATATGGAAAAGTGATGAAAAAATTTAAAGAATTTTTTTGTAGTATCATTTATTATTTATTATTTATTATTTATTATTATTTTTATTATGACTGATATAGTATTTATATTTTGCCTATACAGGACATATTATTGAAAAAAGTTTAAAGTTAAAAATATATGATGTGTCATAAAAAGATTTTTGGCTTCATTTATCAAAATCCAACAAATTTCGGAAGTCGAAATATATTAAAACTATTTATGCGTATTTTAGAACCAAACCGAAACTTAAAAAAAATTAAAGCAAATTCTTATAATGCTCTTGCATTTTAAATTTGAAGATCATTATTCAAACAGAAGATTCGATCACAATGCAAAACTATTTATTTACTAAATTTTGAACCACTTCACTTTGACGAAAAAAACAGGCCTGTACATGTATTATCTTTCAGAAGAATACAAAAATTAATTGTTAATATTATGACCTGCTCTTTATTACTATTATATTTGAAATATTTTCAATGATAAATAATGAAATATTATGAAGGCTTTTGCTTTGTTATACAATTTATAACTTAAGTATCAGCAAAGTCTCTCAAATTTTTAATTTGATGATGTTGGAATTATTTTTGAAACCGTATTTGGTTTGATTCAAAAGCATAACGGGATTTATTTGTTTAAGGCTTTTGAGTTCATTTTAGAACAGCATATCTTTGGAAGGGACTTTTTGGGGTTGATTAATTTTCAATAATATTGACATATTTAAATGAAAAGTCGACGAACTCTTTTAAGGACTATTATAAGTTTGTACAGACACAAATGTAAATAAAAAACATCATTTTATTTCTCCTTAACTTCCATTGTTTTACTATTATATTTAATATCTTCCTCAGATTCTAGTGTTGCATCATCACCACCTGATAATAGTCTGCTCAATGTTGGGGCTAAACCATTTTTAATAATATTGACATATTTGACAAACTCGCGATTTCACCGTTATTGTGAATTTATACAAAGCAAAACTAGCTCAATGTTTTTATCATTATTTTGTTCGTCATTCCCTGTCGGTTTGATTGCTTCATCAGATGCTAGGGTTGTATTACCATTACCTCATAGTAGTCTGCTCAAATTTGGAGTTAACTTATTTTCAATAATATTTACATATTTGAATAAGATCTCAACCAACTCATAATTTTACTCCTATAATAAGAGCAGTGTTTGTATAGATATAATAACTAACCAAAAAGAAATAAAATATATCATCTTATTTTTCCTTAACTTCCATTTTTCACTATTACTCTTTTTGTTATTCATTCCAGATTAGATATCTTCCTCAGATGCTAGTGTTGAATCACCGCCACCTGATAATAGTCTGCTCAAGATCATGTAACTTTGAAGTTGGCCTGTTTGGTTAAATTAAATTTGATTCAATTCGTATGTCGTCATTACCGCAATTTCATTCAAAACCAGGAGAGTATTCTTTAGTTCATCATCTTTCCCTTACGCATGTTACATTGCTACCAGGCCTCGTTAGCAGGTAAGGAGCGCATGTTAGAGTTTCTGGACCACTGAGTTGATAAGAAGTTGGGCACCAATTAACAACCACGACCTAATAGATTAGCACCCAGTGGATCGATTATACAAACGAAATGTCCATCGATTAACCAGTTTTGGATATTGCATTTCTTGCCCGATCTCCAACAAACGCAATGACCAAAACTTTTTGATCGATGTACTGGGTGCTGATCTATTAGGTCGCGGTTTTATCCGACCTCAAACAAAACAACTAATTAACAGTAATGGAGTAAACCAGTAATTTCGGTAATTACTGGCGGCAAAAGGAAGATTAAAAAGAAACCGAGATGTAATGTTCCGGCAAAACTATAACACTGAGCACCAAGGGTGTTAACAGGGTTATATATACGCGGCACTAGGTACTGATTTCAGATATTATTTGCACGAGGTTAGTTGAATAAAAATAAACTCATATTAAAAGTAAACAAAATGTCTAGTGCTTTACTAGAGAATAAACCTATCAAATTTTATTGTCTTAATCTTAAAGAGAATTAGATTAAACAAGTAAAAAAGAACTAAAAACCTTGAAATTACGCTAGATACATAACTAAAGAGAAATTCTCACTGCAACTAATTGATTTCAAATTTTGATATAATGTGATACAGTAAGTTAAAACCTAGAACAAATCCCTATCGTAACAAATAGAAATAATTTAAATAAAGGTCTGAATCTACTATATAATGAAAACCTATATATATTTTTTCTTAATTACGTAACAAGATTTACAAATGAACAAAAGTTAATTGCTTGAGTAAATTTATTTAAATTATAATATTATAATATCCGTACTTTTTTTACTTTAAATTTATTAATTTAACTCATTGCATTATGTAAAATTATGAAAATTTATACATCTCGCTCCGATGATAATACAGTACGTCTTAATTTATTAGAGATCATCGGCAATTTGTATTCGTGCAGGAAATGGAAGAGTGATTGATGCTGGATCGGACGGTGATGTACGGCGAAATATTGTTATCTCGCATTAGGATTACGCACGAAGCATATTGCAATTATTGTAAATAAAATCTTTGTCAACGGAAGGTATTGCCGCGTGTAAAGCTTAACTTAACAACACCATAAAGACTAATTCACAATCGAAGATTCCGGACAAGCAGGCTTTACGCGCGCAGATAAAATTGCTTCTAATGCCGGCGAACCACCGCTACGCTCACTTATTGATTTCACCGGTCTCGCGAAAACATAAACTTAACTAGAACTGTGAGTAAACAATATGGTTTTTGCTTTTTTTTCTGCGTCCGATTAGATCATGTCTGTGAGGTGATTAAATATCCGGGTATGGAATCACTAATTAGTTTTTTTTTTGTATCAACAGATAACCTTCTGATTCTCACATGTGTTTATACCACAATCCGTATGGATATAGGTATATTGTATAATATAACTCGTGTAATAATTATTTGTTAATTTTCTAGGTAATGAGTGTATCGAGTACATCGAATTAAGCTAAAAATAAAGTTTTGGTAATTATTTAAAACCACAATATTCTCTTAGGGCAAGCTTTCTTCCCAATTTCGATGCTCACTATTGGTATCTCTGTTATTAGAAGAGATAGAGCAACTGTTAAATGGGAAATGGTTTGAAGAAATCAGTGCTCATAACAAATACAATTTTAAATTTACCTTAATTTTTCTTCAATTTTAAGATATTTTGAAAAAACTAAAACTTGCTAATTTTAATTTTCTTCAATAACTCGACCTTTACATTATTGAGACACTATTTTAAGGCAAATTTTTTGATGTAAACAAAAATCCCTGATTCGAATTTCTTTCCAGGTTATTGACGTTATCTTTTGTTTTTCTTAAGGTGTAATATTGAATTTTGGAATTATTACATAGTTCTTTTCAACGATGTACAATATGCCTGATTTTTTTTTAGTTAGAAGCAAAATATTAATAAAAACGTAAATTATTCTTTAATATAATAATTGAAAGTGAAAAGATATTTCTAAGTAATATTGTAATTTAATAAAACGTTAACAAAATTATAGAAATAAAAATCAAAGAAACCGATCTTACATTTCTTATTCACTTAAAGAAATTGTTTCATATGACGACCATTCTGTTCCACACACTTTGGACGTCTTGTTCTAAAAGATTTGCAAACTCTACATAGCCTGTTTTAGTTTTCTAGTCGTAGCACATCTATAACTCTTTGTTCTAATATTTTGCGAGTTTCTGGTGGTTCAAAAGTAAACACTTTGTTTTTAGTGGTACCCAATAAATAAAAGTTTACTCTCAACAAATGTTGCACGTTACGAGTGTTAATGGCCGGGAAACCATCTTGCAGGAACCAGATGTTTTGCATGTCCTGGGGATTAATAATTTGTCTTAAAGCAGGCATTCTTTCATCTGTTAGTAGCTCCAAATATCTATTACCAATTAAATTATAATCAAAGATGAAATTACCTATTAAAAAACAAAATAAAAATGTCAACAAAATTTCATTCACTCATTCATTAAAATCTTCTTACCAAATGTGGATTTTGAATAGACCAATGATGATAGTTATTTCTTATTCTTTTTGAATACTTCACAATTGGTAAATCGTGTTTCATCTACCTATAGTATTTTCTTAGGAAAATTAGCATCATCTTCACATTTTTGAAGGTACCACCTGCTAAACTCTAACCTTCAGTGAGATTCATTATCACATAAATTGTTGGATTGTAAGGGTGATACTTGGTTTTTGGCCATACCCAAAAACGCCTTGACTCTTCTAATTTCCCTAAGTGCACTCTTCTTTTCCATCTTAAGTTTGTGAAGCAGAGAAACAAGTCCTCTCTCTTCTTTAAATTTGATCTTATGCTGTTTTCCATCGTAAACTTTAAGAATATTCGGTTTATATAACATTAAAGTCTTTCGTTTATTTTTAGCTGTATGTAGAAATTCTTTATGATCTTTACTATAATTTGTAAATTTTGTAATTTGTTCAGTAATTCAGGATAGGTAAATTCTTTATCTACGGCGAGGAATTTCGGGACACGATGAAAGTGTAAAAGTTATTCACATTTATTATAGGATTTTTTCAATATACCTAATTTCACCATAAATAACATTGTTGTATCGAACTCTCACTTGTTATTGATAAAGAGTGCCTAGCACTAGAAATATACGAGGGTAGATTGAAAAGTTTCCGGAATGGACAAGATGTGACGCGCGTATCGTGAAATTGTTATGATGGTTGTCAAGGCTAACCTATTTTAGGTAAGCTGTCAAATTTTCAGACACGTGTGTCGTTCCGTTTTTGTTTACTAGGATATCTTATGAAGCAAGTCAGGCACTTTTGAAAAAATAGATAAAAACGAATTTCATGCAGTCATCAAACATTTCTGGATGGATGGGAAAAAGGCGACGGAGATAGAGATATTTTGCAGAAAGTTCATGGCACATCCACAACTTCATTTTCGACTATTAGTTACTTTTTCACTCTCGATAAAATAAGTTCGTTTATAAATACATTGTACAGTATTACGTTTTGGATAATAGATGTGTTAAACTAAATACCGTGGTTTTTATTATCCGCATTAGAAACATGGTAAAGTCCTTAAACCAGGAGGAACCCAAATTTACCCAAACAAATGGTATATTTCGTATATTTAGACATAGAAAATAAAGTATGAAGAAAAGATATAACATTGTTATTTATATTGATATAGTCTTCACGAAACCCAAGAAACAAACATCGACCTAATGTTTATGGCTTTTAATTTAAAGAATTAGTTGTAGTCTTCATTGGAATCATGTTCTGCAATATTTAGCTTTAGGCTACCAAGATTTCTTGTAGCTACTGGTGTTTTAAAATGATGGGGCACCTTTAAAAGTTTCATCTTAATTTTCGGTACTATCATGTGTAGAACTCCTAAGAGGAATTGTATTCAGCCCGGTAAGTAGCTCTTTGATTGTGTTCTATACGTCATTGATAAAAATATTAAAAATAATCAAAACATGCCTTTTTGTTCTAATATTATAATATAGTAGGAATTCAAAGTATATGGAAAATTTAAGTACAGCACAATACACTAACTTTAGGAAATTTAGACCTCTCTTCTCTAAAATAATTTTGCTTTTCATTAATTACATCGAACATCGATGTGTGAATATTTTATAGATTTATCTGTGCTAATAAAAATGTCTCTTTTTTATTCTAAAACAAATGCTGTTTATATACTCACAAAAAGAGCAGAATACATTAAATATGTCTGGTCATTAAGGCTGGCTTTTTTGAATTTCAAGTGTTTCCAGTAAATCAATTTTACGACCTTCATGTCCTTTAAGCCGTGTTTCAAAATTAAATTTTGATCAGACAGACCAATCTAAAATCCTCTATAAGACCTCTTCATAATTTAGTTTTGGTTTTCGGATTATAAATTAAATTTGTGATTTTATTGTTACATTTAATTGCCCTATGAACGCTATATCTTTATTTTAATACTAAGCATGCCGAAAAAAGGTTAAGCATTCGAGGAAATGGAGAGAGCTTTTAATGGAAAACGGGAGATCGGGGTGGTCTGAAGGCGGAGATATGAAAGTAGATTAGAGAAGAGGGGAATAGAACGTTCGGGAAGATATTGAACCATATATGGAGGGAGGGGGGACAAATTATGGTTGTTGGGGGCTATAAGCCCTATTCATAAAATAGAAAACAGAGGAGATATAGAGAACTATACCGATACCCCCTGTGACTAACACGGGCTACAAAGACTGGAAAAGGAAATGGAAGAGAATACCAGAAACATAGGGAGGATTCAGGAATGAGAGAGAAACGAGTGACTAGATCTTTATTCTGGTCATGATTGTAGAGGCATATAAGTGAACTAGAGTAGGTGTAGAGGAGAGGGTGAGCGGGCTGCGTAGTATAGATGTTGGCGTACGCGGATAATATGGTGCTGATGGCGAAGGACTGGAATGGGATGTAAGAGATGATAGGGAAAATGCAAATGTTAATGCATAAGTGGATGAGGTTTAAGAATAAACATGAGATATGTACAAGGGAAGGCGAGGTGGGTGTGAGGAGTAATATGTGAAAGTTGGAGGAGATGGATGGAAAACAATATAAGAGTGATTTGCGGATTGTAGGATGCATGCGTGAAGACGATTTTGATGTACTGAGTTGAGGTGTGGGAACAAAGAGATATGAGTGTGTGGAACGTGAGCAGAGATGGTTAATAAGGCATAATTCTAAGTGTTAGGGGTGGAAATATCGACACCTGGCTATTGGATTGATAAGGCTTTTACTTCGTGAAATTTAATTATATAGTTGATAAATAAAACATTTCGGTTTTGAGAATGTACACAATTTAATATTGATGCACTGCGACAATTGTTTCGCGACACAGTGGCTTCATCAGGCAGATGATAGACATCATTTTTTATATATTATTACAAGAATTGAAGAGAGTGAGGTAATGAACTGGGTGGTGGGATATGAAATGAGATTAGTAGATGGAGAGCTTGGAGGAAGAGGATGTAAGAAAGGATAGGATTGGCAAAGTAAGTTATGAATGAATGGCTTAAGAAAGGGGTGACAGTGGCGGATTGGGTGTATGAGATTGAGAAAGAAGTGGAGAGACAGGAAAGGAAGCGGTGTACAGAGAGAAATCAGTACAATGAGTTGTATGGGAGATGGCAAGTGCATGGAAGAAGGCAGAGGAATTTAGAGGAGAGCGGAATGGGAATAGAGGAAAAAGTAACGATTATAATGACGAGGTGTGGGTCGGATGGAGATGAATGGTAGAGAGTTACGAGAAGTGCGTGTTGATCACACGAGATATATACCAGTTTTAGTATCAAGTTATAAATAAAAGTCAACAGTTTATATAAAATTTTAATGCAGGCATTTTATCGAGACCTGCAGTTACTGAGGCTTTCACATTCTTCATCTATCTCATAACATATTCTTCGGCGATTATAAAATTCTCAAATAATTCTAATTTGATGTTGGACGTATTCCTATTACTTGTAGCATTATCTGAATTGGCAGAGTTGAAATGTGTTGCGAATGCATTGACTATGTCCGTTGGATTAGTTACAAAATTCCAAAATGCTGCAGGGTCCTTTCTGTGCTCACTTTGACGTGAAAAGAGGGTGGGGGTGGCTTGCATATTTAGATGATCCTAAGAAACACCAGCAGTGTGGGTGAGAAAATTGTTCTGAGCAGTGGAAAAGAAAAGAAGGAAGCTAAAAGAGGTTGGCAGAACGGGATACGACGAGCCTAAGAAGAACAGCCAGGGACGAGTGCGACACAAGTCACAGCAGCTCACCTTCTCCCCCAAAAATTAAAAAACGAGGACGTTCTGCTTGGTCTTCCTGATAATGGGTCTTGCTTATAGGAAGGCCGCTGGTTCGGGATCAGACTTTTACCATTATCCCCTGGTAAAAGTCTGATCCCGAACCAGCGTCCTTCCTATAAGCAAGACCCATTATCAGGGAAGACCAAGCAGAAGGTCCCCCCTACAAAAAAAGCGTTAAAGGTCGGATAACTCTGGTAACATGCCTGGGCTTAACCATAGAAAGAGACCCAAGGAAACCGGCACAAAGCCCAAAACCTACATGGAGGTAATCAACTGATATCTAAAGATAGCCATCGTTGACAGAAGCAACCTAATGGGCAAATTCAAGGAGGAACTGGAGAAGCTAATACGCGACTGCCTTATAAGGGAGATCCTCGAAGTGGACCTGACTAGCATGGTCGCGCCACCTTTCTCCAGAAGGTCCTACTTGGGGGGAGATTCTGCGTATTACCTGCGTGGTAAACGATTCCTCGAAATGGCTCGATGAAACGGTCAACGGGACTAGGATCTCTCTGGGAGGGAGCTGAACTGACAATGATGAGACTTTGGCCTATCTGGGTGTCTAGAACAGAGAAGTCTAAGTAGCTAAGTGGTATGTGTTCGTTTTTTGGATACCGCTAAGAGAAATCGAATGGTAAAGACCCCAAGGCAAACGCCTGTTATGCTATAGTCGACAGAAAGTGACCCTTTATTTGAAGCAGACAGAAGAGAAGGAGAGGAGGCTGTTGAGGAGCCTCCCATGGAGAAAACAGCAGTCACCGAATATGCTTCCCATAATCGAAACACCAGCTTACAGGACAGACCAAGACGGAGTGGGAAATACATAAGGTAAGTCTCTTTTTGCTTATTAGCAAGTAAATACTAAACATACCTAAACATGACATTGTACTAACCTTCACAGGAAAAATTCAATATTATACAAAAATGTAAATACAAGTATTTAAAGAAGAATACAGATGTACAAGAGGATATTTGCAGCCTCAGCATCATGGATAAAAACAAGGGTTAGAGTGGAAGAACGTCGCAGCTGCACGAACTCCGCCCAGCTTCATCCATTCTAAATTTTTGTACGTTTTGTTTTATATTTGTGTATATTCATATGTATTTATTTTTTGGAAAGAAAGTTAAAGACTAATAAACATAAACATAAACATAAATAAACTTTAGACAATGCAAGATGGCTGTGGCGCACTTGTGCCAACATCTACACAACCAAGAGGATAACATAGACCTCATACAAGAACCCTGACTAACAAACGAAAAGGTTACTACTTCACCTCAACAAAACCAAGAACTTGTATCTAAACACCTAAAAATGTGCAGTGCGTGTTCCTACTACAGATGAGCACATCGAAGTGGTCAGTGTGAAGGGTGCTGAGAGCAGTAATCTGATCCTGACATCTCTCCACCTTACGTATGACAGCGTGGCTCCTCCTCTCACAAAGGAGATGGCGGCACTCATCAAACACTATGAGGACGCTAACCTAGATCTGATAATAGGGTGCGACGCCAATACTCACCATATAGTATGAGGCAGCAGTGGCACCAACCGCAGAGGAGATTCATTTCTGGAGTATCTCTCAACTACGACCTTAGAGAGAACTCACTTTCGTTGACCCCCACTAGATAAAATGTTACAGACATTACCCTCGTAATTGCGAACACAGCAAAGCAGATAGAGAACTAGCACGTACACCAGGACATGTCTTTCTCGGATCACAGATGGATCTACTTCAGTATAGGTCATAAAACAAATTCTGTCTCGAAACCCAAGAAGAACGGATACGAAACTATTTAACAGCTCCGTATCCAAACACCTGAAAAAAGATATCTTCAGGTAACCAGGAAGAAGATAAACCACCTACTAACAATTGACATACTTGGCTATGACGAACGAAATACGCGCAACACCCTACAATCGAACCTCTACTGAACCTGACGCTACTACTCGTGTATGTGAAGGCGCTGGGGCAGGCATTTACTGCCAAGAACTTGACCTGAGACTCAGCATCCCCCTGGCCAGAAATGTGACGATTATCAATCATAACTGCGTTATCGACAAAAAGGGTGGCCAGCAGTATAATATTCGAGTACAAACAAGCTCTAGAAAAATATTGCCGCAGTCAATAGAGTTACAATATACTGGATTAAGGGACATTCAAACAATAAAGGAAACGATTGGGCCGACAGGCTAACCAGAAGGGCTGCACTGTAGAGGGTAGGCGACAAGCCTCTGCCACTGGTATAACTTACTATGTCACATATATTGAAAGGAAATTCTCTTGAGGAACACAAAAAGGAATGGCTACAAACTGACAAGTATGCGGCCGCCAAAAATTCATCCACTCAATCCAACGAATGGTGCTGCTTCCATTTGGTCGCCTCCCATAAACCATCATCATCATAAAATTTTGATAATAGCCTTTTCTAAGTCATAAAATAAATCTTGATTAGAAGATTAATTGAAACTCTTGAATCTGTTTCACTCCTTTTATATTTCTTCGGTTAGTTTCGATCGTTATTCATTCTCAAGGAGTTATTTATATCTTCTTTATTATTATTATTCTTCTTAATTTAGCAAACTTTAAAGAAAATATTGTAATAATTCCACGATATATTTAAATAGTATTGTCAAAATTGTTCGCTATTTTTTTTATAATATAAAAATTTCATTAATGTATGACATTCAAATATTGAAAAAAAGCACAGTTTTTTTGTATTATGCCATTCGCGCAAATTGAATGACATTTAAATCTTCTCGGCAATAAATGCAGATCGATACGTACGGCACAACGGCCAACTTTCTAATTTTAAAGATGGGCTCATAAATGTCTTTCGCATTTGTGTTTAATTCACGCAGAAGTGTCCATTTTTCATGAAGCGCGCCGTCGCTTGTCGTTCATCAATTTCGAGGCAGAAGTGAACGAAAGCCAAAGGCCGTCGTCGTCGTAAAACGGGCCGTAATGCATTAGAAAATGTATTGAGACGTTTTATTACGCAAATTACGGGACCCGCCTAGCAATAAAATAATTGTTCTTAACAAGCGGAATCGCCGGGGACATTCGTGTTCACTTTCTAAACTACTGAAACGAGTGAACACAATGGACTGCGTGTAATTCAACATATACACAAGTGTAAATAATTCAATGGACAATGCAAAAATTTGCTTGTAATACGTAAGTTTTAAATTCAAAATTTTTATTTTTGAGTATTACACCTTTTCTACAAACTATAAATATTTTAAATTCTAAGTTTATTGTGAAACTTTTATTAGTAAATTTTTAATTGTGGAGTACATCTTGAATATATTTTCACTTTTATTATCAATAAAATAACTGATAATACTTGGAAATGAGTAAAATACCGAATATATTTAAAATAGTCAAAAAAATTTCTATATTTTATTGATTATAAATACTGAATGCTAGAAAAAATTCAATACATTTATGAAAAACGTCGCACGTCAAAATTCCTTGAGTGCTGAGTGATTGCTACATAATTTTTAAATTGCTAAAAATGAGCACATTAGCCGAAAAAAATATATTTACACATTTATTGCATTTTTGATTATTAGTCACTTTAGTCATATACTTAAAATAAAAATAATGCAATATGTAATCGTTGTAGTGTTGTTGCTATTGAACAAGGTTATTATTTTTATTTCATGGTTATTATTTACCAATTATGGAAATATGTAGTTTTTTTTTTAATTTAAAGTTCTTCCTATTGGAATATTAAATTAATTTTTGTTGTATAAAAACACATAAATTTATATGGCTCTTCGCATGAATGTCGTATTTTTTTAAAA
Source organism: Ontholestes murinus (assembly GCA_963969525.1). Lineage (NCBI taxonomy): Eukaryota > Metazoa > Arthropoda > Insecta > Coleoptera > Staphylinidae > Ontholestes > Ontholestes murinus. The sequence continues at coordinate 26,806,208 of OZ018398.1, forward strand.
CAATAATGTCCCAAAATGATGTTTTGTTCTCCTAATAATTTTCTAAATGTCAAATACATTTTTTTTTGTGTATAAATACATACAAAAAATAAATGTTTATTATTTTAAAAATAAAGTGAAAACACTTGAATGGTTATTGAATTAAATGCAATAAAAATAACAAATGGTATTTTATTATTAATAATAACTATATATTTTTGGATGAAAATTGTATTTAATTCATTGTAGTAAGCATTGCAAATCTTTACTACCTATTGAGACTTGGTTAAAAAAAATTGTAAATTAGTTATTTTTTGAACAACTAGAACATGCAAATTCGAAGATTCAAGCCTGCTAAAATGATTTAAGTTTATGTTTATCAAATTTTATAAAATGGAAAATATGGAATATTTAAAAATATGAACATTAAATAGTGAAATCCCCAAAATGTTCGTCCTATTTCTAGCGACCTTCAAGCATGACCATTACCAAATCATAAATTTTTATAGTACCCATTATTGAATCCTTTGTTTTTCGTTAAATATGGATTATACAAATCTTGTAAATTAAAAAAATTGTTGAAATATTTGTATATACATCAATAATAAAATCAGACATGGTAATCAAAACTTGTGAGAGATTACAGGCGAGGCTCGGGAATTGCAGGCACTTGTCCGGTATAAACCAATCGAGTGTGATAAACAAGGAGTGGAATTATCCCGACATGTTTCTGTGACAAAATACTTTTCGCGAGCGCGCCAGAAGGGATAAATTGAATACGGGCGTCCGCACAATTTGCAGCTCGAGGAGTACTGAGGCAGCGGAGCGAGAAGCTAAATAGCAATAAATAAGGCCGATCGATCTATCTGCATAATAAATGTTTGTTCGGAGTTTTATAATCGAGCTCCATGTTAAATCAGCGCCGGGCTGCCGCATATCGTGTATACAAGAACTGGTCCTGTGTGGCCTGTCCCGTCCCAATCCCATCTGGTCCCACGCATCCTGTCCCGAGCTACCGATCCCCCCTAACCTCGAGCTAATTACACAAACAACACAAATTATAAAACTGTTGCCGGTAATCGTACACCGCAATTAATAAGTTTGGACTTGGCGTACAAGGCGCTTGAAATAGTTTATCTGTACTTAATTTCTATCTATGGGCAAACATGACACACGAGAAGATTGGAATAAATAGAATACGTGGAGATTGTTACAAAATTGTACATTTAGTAAATTCATCATTCAATCATTAATTACATGTACTTCCCAAGAAAGATTTTGTGTCCCTTTTTTAATTTTAATTAGTTTTTGTCTTCATTAAAATTGGTCAATAATATGTAGCATATTGCTTTTATTTGGAAGTACCAAATTCAGTATCTATCGCTAGTACAGCTTCAATTTCATACCCCCATCACAGTTCTTGCCAACTTAATATGATAATGAATCAGAAAGAAAATGTCAATGTCGAGATCTTGAGTCTAAAGATATTAAATTTAATATTCTAACAATACCAGGTAGAACAAAAAATTGGAAAGAAAATTTTGGCACTCTTATAAAAAATGACTGCCTATTATGACCTGAAATTATAAAAGAATTCTTTACGATTTTGAAGAAAAACGAAATTATTATCAATAAGTTAAAAGCTTTATAATTTAGATTTCACCCTCAAATGTATAAATGGTTTATATTTATTACGGAAATGTTTTTTAATGGAAAAGTTTAAAAGAAATATCTATTTAGTGGCCTGAAAGAGGGTTTGACTATTTTCCAAAAATGTTTGCTTCCTTTAAATCTCGATGTAATATAGATTTTGAGCTATTCAAAGCTAGGATTCTATTATTAATGTGTAGTTAAGAAAACGTCTTAAAAGCTAAAAGGAAAATTTATAGATGCTCTTAATTCAGAGCGTTATTAGATGATCTGAAATCTCGTAATGATCCATCATTTTACACAGACTCAAAAAAACAATTAATTACCAAACACGATGTTTCTAATCAAAAAATTTCAATTTTCTATCAGATTGTTCTAGGTCTAAATTCCAAAACCATTGACTTCTTTAATAATATCTGTGCTACAAATTATATCTCTAACTGAAACCTGGTTAACGGCTGGAGTTAATGATTCTGAACTTTTTCCTAACTCATACAACGTTTATCGCAAAGACAGGGCAAAAAAGGTAGGTGGTGGTGTTATGCTTGCTGTAAAAGCTTGTTATTCATACGATCGCATACCTTTGCCTTTAATACACGAGTCTGTTGAATCGGTTGTAGTCAAATTAACGTCTAATTTTAAGTCAATTTTGTTAATTTGTTCCTACATTCCCAAACCTCATGTTGATATTTTAAGCTCATTTTCTGATGTGACGGATTCAATTATTAGTGACTATGACTATGCCATTATTAATGGTGATTTCAACATAGCTGAATATCAGTATAGTTCCAGAAAGAATATTAATACAAAGTCTGTTATTGCGTTGAATACCTTCTTACAGTTTCATAACCTGAAACAATTAAATTCAATACAAAATTGTCTAAAGACTATTGGTATAATTATTATCTCCAATAACTTAAATTGTAATATTCAAAGAGACCCCGATCCACTTGTTCCAGAGTATAACTACCACCCATCACTGCATTTGGATCTTGCTTTAGAATCGTGTGAAGCTCCTAAATTTCCCATTTCTGGTCAATTTAGGTATAACTTTCAAAAAGCTAATCTCCCAAATTTATATAAAGACTTATCTAATATAAATTGGAATAACTTATATCACGTAAGTGATGTAGATGAAGCTTCTCAACTTCTGTACACTGAACTATACAAAGCTTTAAAGCATGAGTAATCTCAAGAAAGATGTTCCTCCGTGGTTTGATCTGAAACTGAGACGTGATATCAAACGGAAAAATAATCTTTGGTCTAAATACTTACGAACGAAAAATGAAATCGATAAGAGGGAATACCATGACTTGCGGAGATTCATTAAGAATAAAATGAAAGTAAAACTCCACAACTTTATTCAATCGGCTGAAAAATCAATGAAAACTGATCCGACGAAATTTTGGAACTATATTCATTCAATTAAAAATACCACACGTATTCCTGGTAATATGGAAGCAGATAATGCAACACTCTCCAGTCCCAATGATATTGTGAATGCATTCGCGAATCAGTTGAAATCAACATATCCATCTACCTCAAATAGTCAAAATGCCACAAATTCAACTGTTCAGGGTGTAATGGGTTTATTTTGTATTTCTTAGGCTGATGTCCTTCAACAGCTTAAACGAAATAAACCTAGGATGACTGCTGGTTTAGACGGTATACCATTTTTTTTATTAAAGTATTGCTGTTATGTTTTATGTGGCCCACTTACTTTCGTTTTTTAATTTAATTCTCAGAAACGGTGCGTTTCCCACGATTTGGAAGCAAGGTAAGATTGTGCCTGTTCATAAATCAGGGGAACGTAATCAAATTAAAAACTACAGGCCAATTGCTCTATTGAGCAATTTCTCTAAAATATTGGAATGTATTTTGAGTAAGCAGATTTATTTTAATGTACAGCACTCAATTTTCATAAATCAGCATGGTTTAATGGCTGGCCGATCAACAACTACTAATTTGATCAATATCATCAAAAAAAACTCTGAAAATTTGGATATGCAGTGTCAAACTGATGTCATCTACACTGACTTAACCAAGGCATTTGACAATATGCCCCATGCCAAATTAGTTTCCATGCTTAAGGAACTCAACATTGCTTCTAATATCATAAGTGTTATTGAGTCATATTTAAAGGACGTACACAAATTGTGGAGTATGGGGTTGTTCAATCTTTTCCCTATGAGAAAGTTGCTGGTGTACCCCAAGGATCCAACCTCGAACCGCTGATGTTCTTGATTTTCATTAATAGTGCCTGTTCTACAATTTCCTCACATATTTTACTGTACGCAGATGACATCAAACTTTATAGGAAAATTAACAATGATTACGACTGCCAACTTTAATTTACTTAAACATAAGTAAATGTTGTGTGCTTACCTATTCGAGAAAATTGAACACTTTTTATAATGATTATTACATTGATAGTTCCATTTTACAAAGGGTGTCTCAATTTAAAGATCTAGGTGTAATATTTGATTCTAAGTTACACTTTAATGAGCATATACTTAAATTAATTAATGGATCTTACAAACTCTTGGGTTTTATTTTAAGAAATGCAAACATTTTTCAAATACTGACACAGTTAGTATTTTATATGATTCATACATTAATAGTAAGTTGATGTATTGCTCTGTAGTATGGTCACCCTATCAGTTGAAATATATTAGATTATTGGAGAGAGTTCAGAAAAACTTTTTAAAATATTTATTTTACAAAGAACACGCAATTTATCCGGATAGATCAGCTTACTTACTGAGTTTAATGTGTGGTCAGTAGCCCGCAAACATAAATTTCTTTCAATTTGCCATCTCTACAAATTAATTAACAACAGAGTTGATGATCAAAAATTTACAGAAAAGCTTTTATTTCATGTACCAAGATTATGCTCACGTAATTCAGATACTTTTTCATACATTGCGCCTAATACGATTCATCATTTCAATTCACCCATGTACAAAATGTATACATCTTAACAGGATGTTCAAAACCGTGCAGATATTTACGAACTTTAAATTTAATGTTTCCTTGTTTACTGAGTAAATAATGTTTTTGTTAAATTGTATAAACATATATATGTCTATGTAATTTATCTAATTTAAATTTACATTTATTGTAAGGCATTAATTTTCTATATTATTATTATGTATTATGTTACCCTGTTATTGGATGTTTGTCTGTTGGGTAATAAAGGGTATTATTATTATTATTATTATTATTACTATAAAAATGGCTTGATAATATAAACACATGACGAAGGTGATGAAATAAAATAAATTTTAGCTGTAATGATGAAATATTTTAAATATATTTTAAATTTAATTAATACGGAAATGTTTCTAAATCGGAAAATGTTTGCAGGTTATGTAGGCCTTGAACTAATTTTGATGTTGAGCTTAAGCTCAAAGTAAAGTTTATATAATGAATACGAAAAACTGAAAAACTTCTGAATAAAGTGAGATTACTATAACCAAATTCAAATAAAAAATAAATTGCTTGAGCCAACGTTCAAAAAACGACCTCTTCGCACAGAAACATTTTTTACTTATATACAGGGTCTATTATAAAAGTAATGCGCATGATTTTATTGTGACGTGACTATCCATTACATCGTTTTTGACTTCGTATCACAGCGCGATGGAAAGTTCGCTTTAACAGCGATACGCAATCAAGTTTTGTGAGCGGTTTGGAAATAATGCAACCGAAACATTCCAGATACTTCAAGCGGCCTTCAAACATGATTGCATTACAATATCACAGCCCGCTAGATGGAAATAAGTCATCAAGATGGGCGGAAAGGACAAAAACATGAATCGTGTGCGAAGAGTTTTGCATTCCGACCGTCGATTGAGGATCCAGCAAATCTACAGCCTAAAAATTTCCACAGTTGCTGACCGAGGATCACAAATGTATAAGGTCTGCGCGAATCTTGTGCTAAAAGTGTTCACGGGAGAACAGAAAGAACTTCGAGTGTCTCGATGTCAAGAATTGTTGGATTTTATTCAATATAAGTCGGACCTTCTTAACTCTATCGTAACTTGGTCCTGGATGTTCGATTACGACCCAGAATCGAAAAGGCAGAGTAGTGGCTCACTAAGTTGATGATCATTATCTTTCTTGACTTTCGAGGAATTGTTCATTTTGTGGATGTACCGCAGGGAGAAACTGACCATTCAGCCTTTTACCTGCAGGTATTGAAGAGACCGAAACGCACGTATAGGCTGAGCTCAAACGGCCAGGCTCCACAATAATAATGCCCCTTCATAATTACCAACTTCCTGGCCCGGATTAACACTCCGGTAGTTCCTTTACCACCTTACAGTCCGACCTTGGCTTAGTGCGTCTTTTTTTTTATTTCTCCGACTGAAAAATTGGTAATAAAAAACCTCCAAAAGTATGTTACAACGTTACTAAAAGACATTCCTGTTGAGTTGTTTTAAAGTGATTTCCAGGCATAGCAGACACGTGTATTGATGCTAGGGAGAGTACTTTAAAGGATTTTGAGAATTTGTACCGGTACGATCAATAAGTATATTTTGCCCAAAAAGTGCGCATACTTTTATTACAGACCTTGTATATATTTATAAAACTTTATTTTTTCCAACGTTGCCGGAAAACATTAACGGAAATTTTACTCCTAAACCATCTTAACTATATCATAAACATTAGATATTATTTATTTAATCTAGCATATAATATTATTCTAATATACTAGCTAGCTTAAATCTGACAACAGCACCGTGTTCCTTGCTTCTTCCTCCAACATTCTGGCTGGTCCCCAGCTGCGACGCTCAGTTTTGGCTTGGCATCCGTTGACGATGGAAAGGAAAATCGACGCTCCCGCCAAGTGTGAATTGCGTTTAGTGGTTAGATTTCTGTGGTTTATGGTGTCAGCCTCTATTGAAATACTTCGCCAATTGACCTATATATATGGATAAAAGTGTATGGACGTAAAAAATGTGCGGACGTGATGCAGGGAGTTTGCAGGGGGTCGTACAAACGTACACGACGAGGCTGACCGTGGGCGGACATCAGTTTCGGATGAGACAGTGACGAATGTTGAGAAACTTCTGCTTGAGGATTGGCATTTGACTGTGCGAGAGATTGCCTAACTGATAGGACACGTCTCTAAACTACCGTGGACAAGATTTTGATGGATATTTTGAAGTACAGCAAGGTGTGCCAGGTGGGTGAGGCGGATGAAATGAACCCAAAAACAAGCGCATGGAAAGTATTCGCGAGTTTCTGCGCCATTACCAGGAAGTGGGCGAGGAATTTTTGGGTTCAATTGCAACCGGGGACGAGACTTGGATCCACTACTTTACACCAGATGCTAAGGAACAATCAAAACAATGTCGGCATTCCGGTTCTCCACTCGTCAAAAAGTTCAAGCGGGGAAGGTGATAGCTTCTGTATTTTGGGACAGAAAGGGCGTTCTGCTCGTCGCCTACCTGGAATGAGGTATAACAATTAACACGGCAAGGTACTGCGAAATATTAAAAAGCTACGCCCTGCTGTACATAACAAAACCACCACGGATCTCATTGTCAAATTCGGGTGGGAAGTCCTTAACCACCCTCCACACAGCCCTGATTTGGCTCCTAGTGACTAACAATTCTTAAGTGACGAAGAGCTGAAGGCAGTTGTTGATATCTTATGGCGTGAGTCGGCGGGAGAGTGGTACGACACGGGTATGAAAAATCTCCCGGAATGACTTCAAAAGTGCATTGATCGTGTCTGGGACTAAATGATGTTTACTATGAGAGAAAAAATGGAGACCTTAATTTACGGGGAAACCCCCGTATACATCAGTTTCTACAAAACTTAGAATAAAGACTCTCTTGATGATATATAAAATGATTTCCCAATTACGGCCTTCTATATGTAAAAGAAAGCCTCTTATTTGATATTACTTTGATTATTTTTGATATATATTATGAAGAATGTTGCCTTTACTGCCACTATTTCTCTTAATGAAAAACTAGGGCGGATGCAGAGGTTTGCCGTAACTGATACCCGATTCTAAAAGTTATAAAAAGAAAAAAATAATCATTATTGTCAAAGGTTCTATGATAAGTACATCTAATAAAATATGATTAACATATATTGATAGAAAACAACACAGTTCAGAGGGTTTCACAATTATTGTTAAATACTGCAACACGTTTCACAACACAGTGTTTAGTATTAATCTGCCTGATGAAGGCACTGTGTTACAGTATTAAACAATAAATGTGAAACTCTCTTTACTTTGTTTTATTTCAATGGGTTATGGCGTTTCATCATGTAATCACCTCATTCATTCAATATCATATACATGTTTTTGTGCAATTTAATTTCTTTATGCGATATCACTACCCAGTAGTAACTATACTTAAGGAAGACTGTCAAGACAAAGAAAAATAAAAACCGCTACCAACTACAGCAATAAACTAAAACAAGATAAGATAAGAGACAGTAGGGGACAAGCTAGAAGTGGTAAAAGGAAGTAACAATGTAGAAGAAATGTGGAATAACTTAAAAAGAAATATGCTTGAGGCGGCACAAGAGACTTGTAGGGTTAAGAAGAGTACAAACAAGAAACAACGGACAGCTTGGTGGTCAGAACACATACACGAAAAGATAAAAGAAAGAAAAAGGCATGGCAAAGGCACTAAAATGTCAAAAACAATAATAACTACGAAAGATACAAAGAAAAGAGAAAAATAGTAAAAGACAAGGTCAGAATAGCGAAGACCAGGAATTGGGAAAAAATCGGTGAGATAATAGATAAGAACGCAAAGGAAAACCAAAAGTTATTCTACAAAATTATAAAATTATCCAGGAAAGAAGAGTAAAACAAGTAAGGAGAAGAGACAGAATAAGAAATAAAGATATAAGAGAAGAACTGGAAATTGAATCATTGGATAAGTTTATAGAAAGGAAACAACTCAGCTGGTAGGACACCTAATCAGGATGGAAAGTACAAATCAAACAAAACAAATTTGGGAAGCAAGAACAGGAAACAAAAAAAGAAGAGGAAGATCGAGGGAAAACTGCGACTACAAAATAGAAGAAATAATAAACAATAGAGGAAAGACAGTGAAACATACAAAGGAATTGGCGAAGAAAAGAAGAGAGTGGAAAGAGTTCGCAAATAAATAAAATAAAAGTAATATAAAATTCATAGCCTACACCGAAAGGTAAATATCATTTCTAAAATATATAAATGCGATATCTTTAAATTTATGAAATACGACTTAATAAATGAATTTAATTAAAATTCAATTTCCTTGTTACAAAATTTTTCTTTATATATCAAATTTTATTTTTAATTCAAAACAATATTTTTTTATAGAAGAACACGAAATTATTATTTGTTTACATATTTTTAATTTGAAATAATTTTTGCCTTGGTTCTTGGAACTTGAAGGTAAAGTTCACTCTTCACACTCTCCAACTAGTAATTAGTCTTGTCTGTTTGATGCGTCTATTCTAATATGATATAAGCACAACATTTTTTTTTATTGTACAGGCACAAGAAAATATACAAAATTGAGAAAGCAGTTTTTTTATTCAAAGGTATTCTGTGTGATTTTGTGTCAGAGTTTTGTACACATAGAGTTTGTTGTTTACGTTGTCCAGAAAATTTCTATGAAGTCATTCTAGAAGTAATAATGAGAAAGAAAAAAATGAAATCTCTTAATGAATCTGTATTATTTATATAAATAACGGAAATAGTAACAATCATTAAAGTACTATTAGTTTATTATTATTTCTTGATTGTTACAGAATATATTGAATCTGTAAAGGATATTACATAGAAACACCTTGCCTAGTAAATAAACATTGACAATTGGAACCGAAGTTGAAATATTTGTCAGTTGTGGTAAATGCTATAATAAACTATTTCATTTGTCAGGTTATCGGAATTTATGGTACTTTTGGTTCATTCGAAAGATATTAATTGTGTACTATGAGTCAGAGGATTCTGCTTTACTTATTGATACTTGTCAGTCAAAAGCAGGGAAGCGTCAATAATTTGTAATTGTTGACCCTTCTGTTAAATAATATGTTTAATTCTCGAGAAAATATTCTTCATTCCGTCAAGAATATGAATCTCATCTCTAATTGCACCTTTTTGAATTTGTCTGTTTAAAAATTGCTTTCAAATGGACATCTCTGTAGGTCATGGTAAATAGTAGGATCCATATCGATAAGCGTAAGCGTCCAGTTGGCTAAATATTTCTATGTCTCAAGTATTAAAAAATCATAACACAATTCAAAAATTCTTGTTGAAGTGAGTGATGCATCATCATAGCCAATGAATATCGATAATAATACGACAAATGAAAGGAGGATGTTCAATATTTCTAGTTTCTAATTATCCGGTAATACTATTTATAGCAAAAAGTGTTCGTGAGATAGCAGAGAGGTTAAGTGTATAGAAAAATATTTAAAACGGATTGGGCTTGTAGTAAAGCTCAATAAGTATCAAATAACATTTGAGATGTGCCCTTAAAACTAATTAATCCGATCCCTTTCTGAAAAGAATCATCACTAGTATCGAAAAATGGGTACATTTTAATGTACAACATTATCCGAAAACGACCATGGCACAGTGTGGGATTTTACAAATATAGCTGGAAGAAATTATAAATTATCATAAAACATCTTTACTGATTGTTGGCCTGTGGTGAGGAAAGCTTTTTTTTACTTTAGTTGTTTTTTTTGGACTTGAAACCAATTACTGCAACATAGAAGCAGCATTTCTTTTGCCAGATTGCCTCAACTCAACATTGAACTAAAGTCTTTTTTCGGCAGCCCACTTTTTTTTTGCACTCTGGATTCCACTTGTACTGGGTGCATCCAAATTAATTATTGTAACAGTAGTATTTAACCAATCGTTGAACTTGTTTAAAAACACATTTTTATTCTTCCATCTTTAGTTGATTTTGATCGTAAACGAATGAAGAGTCCGGTTTGATTCGTCTTACGTTATTTGAGAACAATTACGTATGTTAAATTTACCTTTAAGGTAATCCACAAGTCAACTTCAGTCGTACAAGAAGTTGATCGTGGGTTATTATCGTCACTTTTTAACACTTGGATATTTTTGAAATACGCAATTTATTCTATTCAAAATTTTATTGTATATATTCTAGATGGATCTAAAATTATAAAAAAAATATAAAATCATGGGGTACGAAGGTGTACAAAAATTATGGCAGTCTAATGAAATCACCACTTCTAAGTAATTTCTGATTACTTATAGAATACTCTTTGCTAAAATTTTATCAAAAATATATAACTGAGGAATCTTTCTTAGGGTTCAATATAAACTACATACCTTGATGTAAATTGTCCATGGCAAACAAGTTGTCACAAATAAATACTTTATATAATATGACCTTCACAATTTACGCGTAAGGAATGACTGCGAAGCGGTTTTTAAGTGACAAATATTTAACCTCTTTTGTCTAACGATTGACAATAAGGCCGATCATCTACTGATTATATATTTTTCTAATGGCATATTTATTATCTCAGCTAAGCATTTAGTGGGTTATAAGTAAATATTTTGTAAGTGGTTTTTAGCACTTTTTCCTCCTGGATTCGCAAAATCCCACACTGTGCATGGGCTAAGAAAAACAAACCAGCTGAAAGCACTTCGAAAACTGAACTGAATCAGAAAACAAAAAGTGACCAGTCTGTTTACAAAGGTATTTTATATTTTAAGCTTCTTTCAAGTACCTAAATGATCAATTTAGATATGTACTGCTAACAACTCCCAAAACTAGTCGAAGCAATCGAAGAAAAGCGGCCAGAATTTTCGTTGCAAAGGAGTATTGCTTCACCATGCCAACGCGAGACCACACACATCTTACTTAAATTACTGGTACTTGATTGGAAAGTGATGTTATTATATATCTATTAGTACACGTAAAGAAGAACAATAATAGTTTTTATTTTAGAAAAAAAGATTGCGTAAACAGGTAATTATTTATAAATGACATATTAACGTACACGTAAAATTGGATAATTAATTGATTACCACTAATAAATTTATAGTATTCAATACTGGAAAAGCTTTCTATATAAATAAGAATTATTTGTTTTTAGCTATAAGAGTAGTAACGTATGAAACCACTAAACCATTCTATCTCACTGTTAACGCGCCATTGGCATGCTGTCCGATCTTTATTTAATTTTGAAATCTTACCTATTATTTTTCGGATCAGTTTTAGTGCCGCGTATATATATAAATCTGTGAACACTTTTGATGTTCAGTGTTATAGTTTTACCGAAATATCACATCTCGGTTGCTTCAAAATCTCCCCTTTCCTACCAGTAATTCCCGGAATTACTGGTTTACTCGTTATAATATAAGTGCCTCACTTTGACGAGGAGTGAGAGCGCAATGTGCAAAACAGTACACTGGGAGCTGATCGATTAGGTCATGGTTGCTAATCAGTGAATTTCTACAACAACACCTATCTACTCCGTGGTTCAGAAAGTCCGACATGAACTCCTTATCTGCTATTGTTTTTTTTTTTTGGTTCTCAGGAATCTATCTTGATTATTGTTAGCCCGCCTGAGCTTGCTGGTAACAGAACTTTGCCAGACTTTTTTGGTAAATTAGTTGGTCAGCTCATCAAACAAGTATATTTTTTAAATTTAATGCAAAGTGTAATATATTAGTTATAAAAAATTTCACCAAAAAATTATCAGAACCAAACAATTCCTTCGCGATTTTTTTTCCTTTTTGGTCATAATATTAATAATGACATATATGTAGTAGTATTTACATATATGTATAGTATCAAGTAACATAAATATTGGTTAACCGACAGACTGGCTAATAATTAGACTTAATTTCCATATTCCCACTCCTAAATGATGTAATAAAATAAATTACTGAATGATATACCGTACATTTAATATCTTATTCTTATTATTACTCGTCAATAACTCTATCATATTTTTACCTTTCTTTCCTTATCATTTCAGAGAAACTCTCAAAACAACTTCTTCCCCCAAAAATGGGTTTCTATTAATTAAACTCGTTATATTCTTGTTCAATGGGAACAAGAACTTATGCAATCTAAAACAATCATCAATGTCACACAAATATGTAGTAACCACTAATTTAAAGTCAAAGCCTAAGATTTCGGAACAGTTAATCTACTAGCTCAAAGACAAGGTATAAAACTGAACATCGCGGCGAAATATATAAAATAAGCTGCTTCCTTCTAGTAGAATTCGGAGCTGTTTTATTCAATTATATTATCCTTTCAATTTGCTACCTTTACATTAAAAACGGTGATCGTTTCATAATAAAAATTAATTCAAAAGTGAAAACATGCAATTGCAAGGTATAAAACTGAATATCGTGAATGAAAATTTATAAAATAATCTATTGCCTTCTACTAGAATACGAAGCTGTTTTATTAATTAACATCAATTCTTTCAACTTCTTACTTTTAGGCTGGAAACAGTGAACGTTTCATAATAAAAATCTTTACAAAAATGCGATATTCCAAGAATCATCTTCACAATTCATCCAACAACCTTACATCAACTCTATGAGGAAAAATATTGATTGACATTAAACATAGTATTAAATATATATCTTATTCATATATAACATGTAATTTACATATGAGCAGACCCTTGACACGAAGAAAACTCTTTCAAATTGTAGGTTTAGAACCAGTCGTCAGTGAACGAATAATTTTGTTTTCCTTAAGTAAAGTATTTAATTTATTAATTTAGTCTTTTTTGTGATGAAATATAGTGGTTTATTCTTTATTTTAAAAGCATCTTGTGTGACATGGTTGAGAATCTCAACTTGAGATCAAGACCGCCTAGCAGGCTACCGAAATTGGGCTGTTTCTCCTTTCTGATTATTGACTCCGTATTTGACATTTTTATAATATACACTAAATACTTTTCAATAAGAAGGATTGGTTTAGTTTTTTCTTTATTTTTAAATTTTATTAGTCAACTATAAGTTAAAATGTGCATAATAAATAAAAATTATAAAATCGGTACTTTAGATGACATGATAATTAAACGTCGACGAATAAACCTTTTAAGCTAAGTATTATTATTGTTATTGTTATTAATATTAGAAGTAGTAATATAATTATCTGCAAATCAACAGTTTTTTTTTTATCTGAAAAAATCATACGTTACTTATTCTGGCACGAAACTACATTATTATTATGTAAGGGATGGGTCAGAGTAGTGGTTCTTGTTTTTCTATAAGGAACCAGTCAAAATTCAATGTAAGCCGAAAGCTCAACATGTGTCTATTGGCCAGCTTTAAGATACCATATTAAATCTTTTACCTTTTATTATTTACGTAATTGATCTTGACTATAAATATGTCATAAACCACAAGTAAGTTAAGTTCGGTATTAATCAATTACGTTTCCATTCTTACCACAATTGTGTCTAACGATTTTTGTTCTCAAAAAACGATTTGTTCTTGTAAACGATTACAAAATCCGCCGTGTATGTGTTTGTGCTTGGAGTGGGCTTAAATAATCTGTGAGATATCTCGTGAAGATATCGGGTGTTAGTATCGGGCACTACCGTGTCTTTATAAATGTAAATCAAGATCAAGCACGACGTCCGCACCATTTTCATTCAAATTAACCCAAAATGGCGTAGGTACGCGTTGTATAACAGTAACGACGGTATCAAATAGCAATCAGATTATGGATTAGTGTATAAAGTTTACCACACATGGTGCACCTTTACGGATCACAATACGCCCGTCGTAATGTAAAATATCACACCTAATGGGTCGTTACGGATCGGAAAAATAAGATGCGCCGGAGTAATTAACTTGCCATAAACATTGATACATGCTGGAATAATTTCATGTTAAATATTAATTAATCAATTAAGCGGAGTAATTAATTCGTAATTAGAAAACGGAGTATAGCTGACACATTCTACTTAGTTGGTTCAAGCAATAAATAACGTTTAGAGCGACGTTTAATAGTTATCATTACATAACTTCAATTAACACTTAATTGCCGATAAAATGTAAACCAATCTGTAATCGTACGATCTACATTTCCGACGGAGACACCACTCGATAACTCAGAATCGCCGTCGAGGTTTTTTATGGGACCCGTGCATGGTGGTTACATGGCTAGTGGTTACACCCTGCTGAAATATAGGGGTAGCAGCGTAGTGTTTTAGTGCTTATCTTACAAGCCTTTTGGGTGACATGGTTGAGATCACGGCCGGATCGCAGGCCACCCAAATCGGCCCCGGCCTTCCTCACCTGTCTCAGGCCTTTTCGCCTCTTTCGATCATTGACACCGTATCTGACTTTTCTACAGGTTTATGTGACGTGCACTAAATACTTTTTAATTACGGCAGATTAATCATTTCGTGGCGCGAGATAAAAAGTACACTTTTATGCCTGCCCGTATTAATTTAGCTTGATAATTACAGAAGACAGGCCTCGCTTTCGTAATATGATTAGAAGAGGATAAATTAAAACTGGGAATGTACTGTACACCTACGTTCCACCTACAACTCGTGGTCTGTACCCTTCTTCTTCTTCTTCTCCTTCATCCTCTGCATTTCGCCTGTCTTCAACGTAATTGCCGTGTTTGTTTTAGTAATTACTATAAAGTATTATTCTTGTGGGCCTCGCGAGACTCGTTACTCTGGGGAAACCGTGCCTTTTCACATCGCTGACACACGAGAGGTTCTAATGGAATCAATTAACTTGGCCGGAACAATTTTCAATGTTTATATTTTAAACACTGCAAGGAAGACGTATTCTTTTAGCAGTGATTGGATAAACTCAATAATACGATATTCGTTACTAAATTATTTTGCAATGGAAATAAGTTAAAAGGCACATCTGTTATAAATATAGTAATCAAATTATAAATATAAGAAATTAGTTTGCTCTTCAAATGACATAATTACATTATCGCATCCTGAATAAACTCTTAACAATAGTTCTGTTACCATAGCAAATAAATGATATGAAATACACGTTAATTAGTAACTATTGAGTCCTTAAAAATAACTACCGAAAAAATTATTAAATATCTACATAACAACTATTACTACCAATACTTGGTCAATACATAAAACTCAAAGTGTAATTTAACCTTTATTGGCCAAATAACCGCTTAGTTAATCGGGAATACAATAATTGTATTGATAATATTTTTTTAAATTAGATTTTCGATATTATTTATAACCGCAATAATATTATTTTTATTTATTAATTGTACTTTAATATAGATTTAGTTACTTTTAATGGAAGATTGAGTATGTTTATATAAATAAATAAAAAATTAATGCTATTGACGTAAAAAGCAACTAGTTTTTGAAATGAAAACTTTGAAATTCTGCCTTTCTCATCAACTTTAGAATAATTGAAAAAGAGTAACAATAACTAAATAAATATTTTTCCAAATAAAGGACTTAATTGGTTGTCTATCGCTAAACAGTTACGCTGAATAAAGAAGAAATTATCCAATTGAAAATAATTTTACATTAAGTATACATTTCTTATCAATTTCCATCACCTTCTTAGTCCTCTGCTGTTGTTGTTTGTCTTTATGTTTGTGTAGTTGGGGGACAATCCATAATCTTTGCACTTTGCAATGAACCAGATATTTTGGTAGGTAATTTTAAATCGCAGTTGTAATTTAAAAAACCTATTAGCCGTTCACCATCACTGCCTTCTTTCATATACCGAATTGATGAGGCTGATACTTAGCAAAACTCTATTATGCAATTATTAAACAAAAACATGACGTTTATTCGTTCAATAATATATAATGACTGTGAAATTTATTAATCTCCAACTATTCTAATAAATTTATTTTTCTCCCTTTTTGGTACGTATGCAAGAAAAAATATCTTCGAAATAAGAAAATCACTTCCTGGGAGAACAGCACCAATTTAATTCGAACTTTAAAATCCTGTATGAGTGCCAAAAAAGACTTAAATACACCTTGGGAAGAATCTCTGTAGCCCATATTAAATAGTGTTCTAATTGCAACCCTGTGGGTTTGTGTTAGAAGAAGCTTCCTAACATACAATTCCATAAAGTATTAGAGAACAAAAATTTGCATGATATATAGTTTGCAATGTATTGGAATGTACGAAGGGTTTAAGTTGTTTGTTAAGTTGTTCAATATGCTTTGACCAATCAAGATGTTTGTCTATGAAAATTTCTAAGAACTTGCAGTATGGTGATATTTGAATGTCGACAAAGCCCAAAAGCATTGTTTCCAAAACGTTAAAATTGCCCCTTTTTGAATCGAACATCGTCCACTGTGTTTTATATGTGTTGAGAAAAAGATTATTTTTATTTAGCCTTTTAGTCTTTTAATAATATAAATTGTTATCATCTACATAGCTAATAATTTACTATTTTAAATATGTCGTTTATGTAAATTACAAAAATAGTTGGGTTTATCTAATAATATGCTATGATCTATGCAATAGAAAGCGTTTGATAAATCTATGAATATTCCTAATGTTATTTCTTTGTTTTTCATTATATTTACTACAAAATATATTAATTCAACTATAGCCGAAAAAGTAGATTTATTTTCTAGGTAGCCAGTGTGTGACACATGTAACAAATTTTAGGTTTAGTATGGATGCGTTAGCCAGGAAGCAAATAATATCTTAGCACACCAGAATAACACTTACATCAGTAACAACAAAAACCTTGTTGTTGTTGTATCCGATAGCTGTGTGATTGTAGATTTCTACGGAGTAATTAATACGGATTTTTCAGATCATGATTTAACATTTGTTGAGATTATAACTGATTAAATTCCTTTTAAACCAACATTTATCCCATATCATGATTTTAAAGATCTAGAGTCTTCTTTTTTAGATAATATCTTTTATTTAACCGATGTCAATGATAAAATTCAAACATTAAATAACCGTCTTCTGCAAACTTCATACAAAACCACCAAAATATATAAACCGAAACTGACATGGGTTACTGATAATAATAATAAAAATTGTGATGTGGCCATCATACTACTTTCCCTAAATTTTTCTCGAAAACTGTAAGGTTTACGCAAAATAGCTATTCTTAACAATTTGCTCAATTTTTGATTCTTTTTAATTATCTGTTATATAAATTTCATATAAATCCTAAAGTTTATTAGCATAAAACCATGTCCGAAATGTGTATTTGAATCAAAATAAAATGTTGAAGAAAGGTTCTAAGTGTTTTAATCAAAGTTTTTATTAACTTCAGGTAACTCAATCAACCCAATTAAATATTAATAGATTTATTCAAACTAATTTTTCAAATAAGTTTGGAGATGTTTTAATGATTGGAGGGTGGGATAGAGGCCACCCACCCTCCCCACATATACATATAAACTTTAATTCTTTATCGTCCCATGGGTTCTAATAAAACTCATTACAAAACTTTTTGATTAAAAAAAAAATTAAAAGGCAAAATTTTTGAGTGAGTAAATTAGTAAAAATTTGATGCATCGTATATGGGCAGACTTTAAATCTAAATTAGATAAGATTAGCTATAGCAAATCATTTATATTTGAACTTATATTTTTATTTTGTTTTATCTTTTATTACATAAAGGGTTTTATTGTTTTTAGCAGCAAAATCATCAACGAATAGTAATTAAAGTTATCATGTATATGTAGGGTGGGTGGGTGGTCTCTATCCACCCTCCAATCAGTAAAACATAAGCGAAGATTTTAGTTCTAAATTTTTCTAAAATTTTATAAAAAAATTCGCGAAGTTTCAAATAAATTATTTTAATTACAGGAAAAATGGATAAAAATTCTAGAATATTAAAAATTTTGATGAATCTAGAATTCAAATTATTAGAAAATTCTATAACCCTTTAAAAAAAACCTGTTAAAAATTACATACAATAAGATGAACAAAATCCTAGAAAAATGTAAAAGTCTAAAAGAAAAAATTGTGAATAATTTTACTATCTATCAAAGAAGAGAAAAATTTAAAAATAGAACTGCAGAAAAGTTTTAGATATCTAGAAAAAATGTTTATTCTAAAATTCTCAACAAAATTTCTAGAAATGTAGATTAAAACTATTTAAATTCTAATAAGTAAAAAGCAAGTAAAGCAAGAAACCCTAGAAAATCTAAGAGGCTGAAAGGAAATATTTCAGGAAAAAACACTAAATTTTAAACAATTATGCAATTTGAAGGAGTTGTTTTTTTAAACCTCAACAACTTCAAATAATCTAGACCTATTTTAATTAAAATTGTAAACCTTTCAAAACCTAACGAACATTTTTATAAGTAAAATTACTGAAAAATTCCAGAAATTATTAAAAAAAAAAACTGCTTCATAATTCCACATCCTACAAAATATTTCTTAATATCTTGGACATAAAATTAGTGGATAATTCTAGAATTCTTGAAGGAAACCTGAAAATGTTGAAGTAATAAATTCTTGATAAATAAAATTTTTGAATCCTCAAAGAGAATTCTTACAATTTATGAACGTTCTAGGAGTTTATAACTGTAAAAATAAATCTAGAAATTTTGGCAAATTTTCTGGGAATCTGGACTTTAAATTACACTAAAATTCTAGAGCCCTCTAAGAAAATTGTGATTAATCCTGATTTTTTGTAGGATCTAGCAATTTTGCTTAAAACGAGAGCCCACGACCAAATTGCTATAAATTTGGAAGAGATTTCAAATTACTGAAATCCCAAAAATCCTTGTAAAAATCCTAGAGATAAGATAAAGCAAGTAAAACAAAAAAACTCTTGATAAATGATTACAATTTGGAGATAAAAATGTTTGAAATTAGTTATCTGGACGAGAAATTACCAGAAAAATTTGGTTTTAAAATTACTTGAAAATTTATTTTTTTATTCATTTATCGATTAACAAAAAATAATTACCTCTTGAAACATACGATGATAATGCTGTAAATTTTAAATGTCTCAAAGAAATATATGCCAAAAAATTGTGTGAATAAAGATGGAGAAAAGCGCAGAAGATTCCAAAATCTTTGACAAAATTTCAAGGCATTTAAATATAAATTCTGGAACCCATTTAGAAGTTTACCAATTTCCAGAATTTTTGGACTGAAGAAAATTCTACAATTAGGTTGAGAAGAAAAATTTCTGGAAAATTTTAAAGACTGGAAAGAAAAACTGTTTAAAATGCTTGAAGCCCCGACAACTTCGAAGACACTATTGTTAAAATTATTTCAAAATTTATTAAAAAAAGATGAATTGGTAACATTTTTTCATCAAGTTAAAATCTAAAAAAGAACTACGTAACATTTCTAAAAGTCTCGACAACGTTTCTAAAACTGAAAACGTAAAATTACTTGGAAGTTTCTAAAAAAAATCAAGCAAATTTGAATGAGACAAAACAAAAAATAATGTAAGTTTCTTAAAAATAAAAAAAATAAAATTCAGAAAAGTCCTCAACTTTTGAAGAAAATTCTTCAATTAGGGTAAGAAGAAAAATTGCTGGATAATTTTAAAGAGTGGTTAAAAACAGTTAGAAACCCGAGACAACTTAAAATTAAACAATGTTTTTAAAGATAATTCTTGCCGGCCCCGTTGGTACAGTAGTTAGCGCCGACTGTAGTCAGAGGGGTCCTTGGTTCGTATTCGAGCTCGGGCATGGATGTTGTGATCGTCCAATTATACCGTATAATAATATATTTGATTGGCTGTAGACAAGTCTCTTATGCCAGGCCCAAACGGGCCAAAAGAAAAAAAAAGATAATTCTTGCAATTTGGTGTGAGAAATTCTAAAAGAATTTAGGAATATAAAAAAAACTGCTTGAAATATTTTACGAAATTTTCTTTTCCACCCTACGTAAAATTTATGAGTGGGCAAATTAATAAAAATTATATACATGATACGTGGAAAAGCTTTAAATCAAGCTTTGATGAGATTGACTATGGAAGGTCATTCATATTTAAACTTTATTTAAATTTAAATTTAGATTGAGCTTTATTTTTTTATTACATACAAGGTTTGATTGTTTTGTAAGCAGCAAAATCATCATCGATTAATATATATATATATATGTGGGGTGGTTTGGAGGCCTCTATGCCACCCTTCAATCAGTAAACTATAAGCGAGGGTTTTAATTAAAAGTTGCAAATTGTAGAGAAACACAAATTGGTGATGGTGACCATCATAGTAGTTGCCATACATTTTTTTTTTCGAAAACTATGAGGTTAACGGAAAAGGCTATTCTTTAACAATTTTGGATTTTTTTCAATTACTTGTTATATAAATTTCATGTAACTCCTATAGTTTATTGGCAATAGGCCAAAAATATCAAAATTATCAATTTTTAATTTTTTTCTCGCGACTATATGAAAAACGTATGTTAATAAAACATATTAAGTTTCTCAATCCCTTCAACTTTTGTTTGGAAAGTTTTCTAATATTTTTCATATTTAAAAAAATATTGGAAAAAAAAAACAAAAAAGCTTCAAGTAAACATCCACTTCCGGTTTATGAATGTTTACCAAAAGCTTTTCAGTTCCAGATTTTAACGATAAAACCTTAAGTTTCAAGTTTCTTTCCAATAGGACCATTCGTTTTTGAGATACGGCGCCCACAGATATTTTCATGCACTAAAACAATACTTCCCTTATATATTCTATATAGGGAAAGTAATAAGCAGGAGCTAAGTTTAGCAAAACAAGACAAAACTTTAAACATAAGGTTTCATTTTTAAAATTTGGAACTGAAAAGCTTTTGGTGAACATTCAAAAACCGGAAGTGGATGTTTACTCCAAGCCGTTTTTGGTTTTTTCCCGATACTTTTCTTAATATGAAAAATATGACAAAATTTTTCAAACAAAAGTTAAAGGAAATTAGAAACTGAACAAATTTTATTTAAACATATTTTTTATAAAATTCTTAACTAACTCGAGAAAAAAATTAAAAATTAAAAATTTTGACGTTTTTATCCAATTACTAATAAACTATACGGGTTACGTGAAACTTATATAGTAAATAATTGTAGAGAATTTGAAAGTGAACAAATTATTAAGAAGTCTTTTTGCATAAACCTCATAGTTTTCGAGAAAAATGTAAGGAAAGTACTATCACTTAAAAATTTTACCTTTTGAATTTCATTTTTATTTAAAAAGTTGATATAGCATTTTAAGTATTTTTTACAAATTTCTAGAATAAGAAATTTTATTGAAGGTTTTACAACTTTAATAAAATATTTCTTCTAGATTTCTAATTATAATAATTTATATTCACTATTTGTGAAAATTCATGGAAAATGAGCACATGGTGCTCGAAATGTACATTTAACGTGTAAAAATAAATTAGTGAAGAAAGGAAATCAAATCGTGTTTTATTATAATAATTTACCTCAAGGATTATAAAATTCTCTTTATTTTTTCAACATATTCTCTTCTGGTTTTTAAATATATCTTCCATTCTAAAATTTTTCAGCAATTGGTATTTTTAATATTTAGAGTTACTAGGTTTACTAATTTTCAAGTAATTTTTATCCTTGATTTATCTTTGAAGGTTCTAAAATATTCTAGTGGTAATTTTCTTCAGTATTTTCTGTCTTATAATTATCTCTATTTAATTTCAAGAATTCTAATTGAGGCTTCAAGTTTTTTTTTAATGTCATCTAATTTTCAAAAATTTTCTTTTGCGAAATATTTTTCCAAGATTTCTAAAATTTACTAATGATAGTGTTCTCTCTCTTTTCCAGCAATTTCTCTTCTATATTTCAAGAAAAAAATATGATGATTATAGAACTTTCAGAAATTTTTCTGTTTTTTTTTTCTAATTGCCAGAACTTTCTTTGATTTTTTTATGAAAGTTTTATCCCAGATTTCTAAAATTTTCTGAAATATTTCTTCGTATTCCATCTTATCGAAAGTTTCAGAAACTTCTCTTATACGTGTTGCAATAATTTTCCTCAAGGGTTCTAAAATTGTTTTTCCAAAAACTTCTTTCCTTTTAATTTTTTTTTCATTCTAGAGTTTTTCACCAAATTTGTAGGTTTTCAAATGGTTTATAAATTTTTACTTAACACCAAAATTTAACAAAACTTAACCAGCGAGTTATTTTCAGCGTTTTTTTTCCTATGTTTTTCTCTTTCTAGAGTTTTTATGAAATTGTTATTTTATCGAAATTTGTCAGAAGTATTTCTGACGAAACCTTCCTCCACAGATTCTAAAAACGTTTATAGAATTTTGATCGATTTTCCTTACAAATTTAAAATATTTTTTCTTTTTTATTACAAGAATTTTCATTGAAGGTTTCACAATTTTTATAAAAGTTATTTCCCAGATTTCTAAAATTTTACAACAATGTTCCTTCTGATTCGATTTTTTTGAAAGTTACAGAAACTTCTTTTCTAAGTTGCAATAATTTGCTTCGAGGGTTCTAACATTTTCCAGTGGTACGTTTCCCATTGTTTTTCAAACATTTTATCTTCTAGTTTTTTAAATTATCTTCCATTCTAAAATTTTTCAGCAATTCCAATTTTAGATTTTTGGAATTACTAGGTTCCCAAACTTTAAAGCAATTTTTATCTAAGGTTTAAATTGCAAAAGTTATCTCCGAAAGTTTAAAAACTTTTTAATTTTTTTCTTCTTTCTGTTTTTTTCAGCATTTTCTGTTCTATGTTTTTCTATCTAAATGCAATATTTTTCAATAAAGGTTGTAGTGTTTTTAATTAAAAAAAAATATTATCGTAAGTTCTTTTGCGAAATTCCACGGATTCTAAAAATTCCTTATGGTGGTTTTGTCTTTCTCTTCCAGCAATTTCTTCTCTATATTTTACTAAAAATAAAAATTACATGATTATAATTTAGCAATTTTTCTTACAGATTTATAGAACTTCCTTTCTTTAATTTCTGAAATTGTCATTAAAGGTTTTACAATTTTTATGAAATATTTCTCCAAGATTTCGGTAATTTATCAACAATGCTTCTCTTTCTTTTATCTTATCGAAATATTCCAGGAATTTAATTTTCTAGTTACAACAATGTTTTCAAAGGTTTTAAAACATTCTAGTGCTAGTGTATTTGCCGCTATTTAGCATTTTCTTTTCTAGTTTTATCATTTTCTTCCATTCTAGAATTTTTCAGCAAATTCTATTAAACATTTCAGATTTGTAGGATTTTAAATTTTTAAGCAATTTTTAGTCAAAGATTTAAATTGGAAAAAATCCAGCAATTTCTCTTCTAAATTATACAAAAAATTAGATGATTATATTAGCACAGATTTCTAGATTTTTTTTTTCTGATTTTTAAAAATTTCAATGCTTCTTATCGTAATTTAGAAGAAATTTCTCTTTCCAGTTGAAATACGTTTTTCCAAGGATTCTAAAATTTTCCGGTGGTAATTTTCTCCTTATTTTTCCAGCATTTTCGTTTCAAGTTTCTAAATGTTCTTCATTTCTAGAATATTTCAAATTTTGAAGTTATTTTCATCAATAATGTAATAATTTTCGGCAAGGATTCTAAAATTTCTCATAATTTTCTTGCTGTTTTCTAGCCTTTCATACCTTTCTAGAATTTTTATCAATTTCTATTGCAGATTTTCGATATTTTAGTAATTATAGATTGAAATGGCAAAAAATATCTCCGTAGGTACAGACATTTTCCATTGGTAGTTTTCTTGCTGTTTTCTTGTCTCTATTCCACCCTCCAATTAGTAAAACATCAAAAATTATTTGAATAAATTTTTATAAATAAATCTCTAAAAATTGTAATTATTTTTTGTTTATTTATATTTTACAACTTTTAATTAAAACCCTGGTTTATTATTTACTGATTGGAGGATGGGACAGAGGCCACCCACCCACCCTACATATACATGATAACTTTAATTGCTAATCGTTGATGATTTTGCTGCTAAAAACAGTCAAACCCTTTATGTAATAAAAACTAAATAAAACAAAATTTAAGTTTAAATGTAAATGAATGTCTATACTTAATACTATCTAATTTAGATTTAATGTCTGTCCACCCATCGTGCATCAAATTTTTACTTATTCACTCAATCAAAAATTTTACCTTTATAATTCCTTTTTTATTCAAAGAATTTTGTAAATAATTTCATTGGATACAGCGAGACGAAAAGGAGTTAAAGTTTATATGTATATGTAGGGTGGGTGCGTGGCCTCTATCCCACCCTCCAATCAGTAAAACATCATCAAAAATAATAGGGAAAGTATTATGATGGCCACATCACCATTTTTTGTATAATGACAAGTTAAATTTGTCGAAACTAGTCACAATAAAAAAGTTTTCAAGTTATACAAACAAAGTTATCGTGTTTTATTCAATTTACAAAAATGTATAACGAAGTAGAAGCCTCCAACATATATAATATAAAAGTATTAACAGTATTAAATCATAATGCATAATTAAAATATCTTGTCCATTTCTATTGCCTTTTATTAAAATTTATAATTAACACGTGTTTATTGGAAGGTATATTTCCAACTGCTTTAATTATTCCTTTGCCTAAGAATAGTTTCAGACAAGGTCATATTTGTACTACAGCACTTCTGAATACTAATGACGTATTGAAAGCTAGTGATGAAGGCCTAGTCATGCTCTAATAATTTTAGACTATAGTAAAGCCTTTGACACCCTAGATCAGGGGTCCCTAAAATTTCCAGTCTTAGGGCCATACTGTTTACTCCAGTAAGTTCCAAGGGCCAAAATCGTTTTAATTTTTTGCCATTATCTATAATTACTAGACTAGTGGCCAAGTACGCGCTCTAAGCGAGCATACGATTGCTAAATTTGCTGTTGCGGGACAGATTGATGCACTGGCGAGCCGAATTTGGCTCGCGAGACGTAGTTTGAAAACCCCTGCCTAGATCATAAAGTTCTGCTATAAATACTTCTCTACATAGAACTCGACCAATTCGATAATAGTTTACCTCAAAATTATTTAACGAGAAGGCAACAAGCAGTGAAGCTTAGTTCAATATTTTTAAATTTTAGGATTCTGTTATCAGGTGTCCCTCAGGGATCGGTTTTGGGTCCTGTTTTGATTACTATATACACATCACAAATTGTGGCGCGCCTCGGTTATTGTAAATACCATATGTATGCAGATGATTCACAGTTGTATTTGTCATTCCAACCAGAATATGTTTACGATGCACTAGATGTGGTTAATCAAGATGTAAAGCTAATATACGAAGCATCTGAGTCTGACAGTCTTCACTTAAACCCCATAAATTCCTACTATCTTCTATTGGGCCCAAAAAGAAAACAAATTTAGGGAATTTAGTAGATAACATTTTCAGGTATCATAAATTTGTAACTAAATGCATTTAGAATGCATCTGGTGACTTGCGATTGATCTATCACTATAGAGAATTCATTAATAAACAAACAAAAGCCCTTCTCTGTGAGGCAACAATATGATTGCAATTTACTTTCTGCTTATCTCTAATTCATCCATGCTTGAATACACAAACAAAATCAAAAATTTAGCGCGTGCGCAATTCTTGTTTAAGGCTAATTTCGCATAAACTATGTGATATAAAATGGTTAAAAATGTACAATCGTCGTATTTCGCAAAGTTACTGTTGGTTTTATTAATTTGTCATTTCTAGAGGACCTTTAAGGCTAAAATATCGTCATGATATTCATAATTTTGTTGTAAGAAATCAATTAACACCTCCAGCATATAACAAAGCTCTGTTTGAAATATCATTTCAATACAATATTGTTAAGTTTTTAATTAGTGCTCGTTGCAAAGATATAGACAAATATACATTCAAAAAAACTATTTTTAATATGCATTATTCTCAGCAATATACAACTTGATAATTTCATGCATTTTTTAGTGTTTAATTTATATTCCATTATTATATGTTCTTAATAATAGTGTTATTTACTTAAGAATTTATAACTGAATAGTTGAGGCTGTTAGTTGTTGAAAGTTCATATTCTATCACTTTGGTAAAAACAATTGTCGCCAACGGCAAAATAAATATTTGAAAGTGTTATCGTATTTCATTTACGAAAACTTACCAAAGTTAAGAATTTATATTAAATTTCTAAGTACTTAAGATACAATTGAAAAACAAAGGGTGTTTCGACATTCATTTGAATTGTATCTTATTATTTTCCCTCTTTTTTATGCGTTATTTTTATCACCTAATTATTGTGTTTCTTTTAATTTCTTGTACTAGACCTAGTTTATAATTTAAGATTTAAAGATATAAATTAATAATAAGTTACTCTTGTGTAATTTTCGATAAATGGGTTGGAATCATAGCTGCCCTACAAATTGATACCTGTGTCACTCGAAATGAAATCTTCTAATGACTAATGATGTCACAAACAGGACTATGATTTATTATTAAGCAATACGTAACTTTATTTATTGTTCCTATATTATTTTTTACACCATTGAAGTCTGGTACATTCATAAGATTCCGCCAAAAATTGACGACACAAAGTCAGTACGAAAAGAGATTGAAAGATAAAATTCGTTGTAGATTTCATAGTTAGCTTCAATTGCATTCAATAGCGAAATCTATTCCTAGAATTTGTTTATCCAATACAACAATATAATTGTTTATCAGACAGTCATAACATGGGGAAAATGGACAAAGAATACAGTTTTACTTTAAATGTATAGTATATATAGGGGATATATTGTTTTCGTGCAGGAAAATGTCTGTGAGCGCTGTATCTCAAAACCGAATGATCCTATTGAGATCAAACTTTAAACTTAAGATTTTATCGTTAAAAACTGGAAATGAAAAGCTTTTCATAAACCGAAAGTGGCTGTTTACTCGAGGCGATTTTTTGTTTTATCTCGATATTTTTTTAAATATGACAAATATTACAAAACTATTCAAACAAAAGTTAAACGCAATGAGAAAATAAGCAAGTTTTATTCAAACAATTTTTTCATAAAATTCTTAAATTTCGAGAAAAAAAATTAGAAATCGAAATTGCTAATAAACTATTGGAGTTACATAAAATGTATATGACAAGTAATTATAAAAAATTATAAACTAAGCAAATTATTAAGAATAGATTTTTTTTGTGCAAATCTTATAATTTCGAGAAAAATACAGGGAAAGTACTATGATGGCCACATCACCATTTTTACAATTGGTTTGTTGGTCAGAATCAAGAAGAACTTGGCTTCCACGGTTACATTTCTGTATGCATGAAGCAACATTCATTAAAGAAGAAGCATGAATTAGATACAATTTATGAACAGGCACGTTTACTCGAATAAACGGCCATTTGGCCATCAGTATCCTTTTTCACTAAATGTTTGGCTAGAAATAATTGTTTTATGGTCTTAGTAAGCCTCATTGTTAAATTGTTGGTTATTTCAAATACATAAAATTATGGAATGCGCATATGTGGTGAACCCTATAAATTAATTAAATTTACTTATATTCCTTGTTATAACATATTATCCTATTTCTACCTGAACGCTACTTTATCCAAGATAAGAGATGTAAACGATGTCGCGAGTTTTCCGAATAACTCGAATATTTTTATGACGTGCAAGACACAATATTTCGAAAGAGGCATGCGCACGGGCATATCTCATCGTAGTCCACCTAATAGTTTTAAATCTCTGAATTTTTGTCGTTCCCAGCACCGTATCAATGTTTAAAGCCTTCTTTATATCCACGCTGTGAAATAATTCAGGGGACATGCTCCCGAGAAGGTATCATATGCTCGCGGAGCGACAACACTCGATTCTTGTAAAGATTTAAGATGGGTCTAGTTTATGGTGTGGCCCCTTTCCATATAATATCGGTTCACCTGTTGTATTTCTTGGGGAAGGTGGAGGGAAAAAAACAACGTACGGTATTTATGACGGTATAGCGTATCAGGTCGGGGCGTATTATAATTCTTTTAGTATTATCCCGCATATAATCACATTAAATTTTTTTCCTCGGTCTTATTTATTGCTACAAAAATTATTTTATTGTCGGCTTCAGTTTGTATTTACACGAGGGCGCTGGGATGTTATAATTAACTTTCTCCTTTCGAATGAAAATTGTGGTGTTTTCTAAATAATATAAAGTTTTTATATATTGTAAATAAAATAATATTATGTATACATATTATTATCAAAATTAATTTTATGACCTGGTAAAAAGATTTTCACTACACCTTTTCTACCAAAATTAGTGAATTTTACTTAAATACGAATTAACGCACGTTTTTTCTTCACAGTACAAAATGTGTAGTCTTCTTCTAAAATATCTTATATAAAATAAATTAGAAATATGTCTGTTTATATAACTGGAGAAGGAAATTATTTTACCAAATATACTTAATACTAAATTTTCAATTTGAATATATGTGCGCTTTTTTTATCATAGTGCAAAATTTGTATTCTTCATATGAAATTTTTAAAATATTAATAATTTAATACTAATACGGCTCCTTGAACATGTACAGAAAATAAATTTACATATTTTTTAAATCAATTTCTGTATCTAACTTGAATGAAAATGGCTTTTTTGTAGTGTAAAATATGGGTGCCAACCCACGTTCTTATTACTATAAAAAGAATTCCATGAATAAAGTTAAATGATGTAAACGTTTTTTTCTGATTAATTAATTTTTATATAAATTGAAGAAATTGATATATAGGGCAAGTTACCTTTAAAAACCATCAACCATCAAACTAATAAAATATGTCTATAAATTTTATTGGTTTTATAGTTGAGTCGAGATCAGTTGCCTTATTGTAAAGTTATTAGCTTAGTTGTTTACGTGTGGAGTAGGGAATCGGAAGATTTCTGCAACCAGCCTCCCCAGTGATCATCGGTATAAATGATCCCCATCTAACTGGTCAACAGCTATGGGTGGATGAACTAGTAGAGGAATAGCGCAACCCTTTTGTCTTGAGGTTAAGAAATTGACCCCGAAGGCGGAGAACTGCCAAAAAGTAATCAACGACATAGGGATGTTTAAACCCATGGGATGACTACCTCATTAAAGATCCTTAAGGTTATCCCTAGATAAAAACTATCATGGCAAATGCAAATGTCATGAGCCCTAGTCCGTGACAGATCTTAGATAGTCTAAGGGTGCCAAGAATATCCACCAAAGGTGCGAACAAAGCATAGTAATTCTTTAAAAATTGGAAACATAGCATGTTAGGAGTCGATGCTTGGCAAGAAAACTAGATAATGCCATTAATAAAATGAACAGAAAAGGAATTAAAAATCTTGGGATTAATGAAGTAAGATGGAAATAGTAGGCTATTTAAATCCGGTTCATCAACAATATATTATTAGGGAAATAATCTCCCCTCCCACTATAATATCGTAGGTGTAATTGTTACACAAAAATTAGAAAGGTCAGTAATTTACTTTATTCTATATTTGGATTGAATTATGTTTAAAAAAATAATGCCCATCTTGTAAATATCAATGTGATACAATGTTACGCACAGACAACAGTGAAATAAACACATTTTCAAAGACTTGAAGCATCAAGCGATAAGAAGTAAAATTGATAATGGACGATTTCAACGCAGGAGTAGCAAGGGGGGAATTTGAAAGAATAGTTGGTAAATATGGCCTAGGGGAACTAATTCTAGAGGCGACACATTGGCTTAATTTTGCCAAGAAGAAAACTTGTATATCTCAAATTCTTAGTTCAAGCTTCCTCCCAGATGCCTCTACACCTGGCAATCACCCCAGCATACAACAGATAACATAGTTAGGAATCAGATCAACTATGTCTTTATAAACATTAGATATAAGTACAGCCTATCTGGTGTCAAAACTTACCCTGCCTCCGATGTCGGCTTTGATCATAATCCTGTAACTGAAAATATAAGAATTAAACTAAAAAGATCAGGAAAAAATGCCACAAAACAGTATTCATTACAAAACTCCAAGATCCAATTACTAATGAGAGAGTTAACAAGATTATAAATAGTGAAATACAGCGAGAATACTCAGCTACAGTAGGACCAGCTACGTGAAATTTTGAATAGGGTAAAAACATCAAAAATAGGAACGATAGACATTGTCAGGAAAAAAATGTGGATGTCTTAGACTTAATGGAAGAAAGAGGAAGTTACAAAAATCAGACTACACACAAATATAAAGAGATCAATCAATCATCTTTCAGCTACTATGACTTTTTCCACCAGGGGCACTAAAAATTGCAGAAACAGATTTTTTTCTTTGTATAAGATAATCCATGCATTTAACAGCCAGCATATACAAACGATAAAATCATTTTTCTATCAATTATTTAATTTGCTATTTAGTTCATATAATCTCATCATCTGGTCCGAAAAATTAACCCCTCCCATAATCTCTCTATATAATGCAACCATTTCTGAACACGGAACACTGATTTAGTAGCCACCTTTCAAAGTTTTGTTGACAGACATAACATTAGCAATATGATAATTGCTCAACATAAGGATCTTATTTGAATCTTACCATTTTACAAACAAAAGACCATCTTTGCTGCACTGGAACACATATTCACCTCTTTTCAATTTATCCTTTATTTTTTCTATTTCGGTTACAAGTTCCTACTGCTGCATAATACATATTAGTAGAGTAAATAAGTTAAGGAGCAACCAAAACAGTAGGTAACATCTTTCTCTTTTGCTGTAGAAATAAGCTTTCTCACTACATGTTCACCAAGAGTTCCATCTAGACGTTCAGTTTAACGGCTTGTGTATATAATAAAATCGTATGTATATTCAGTGAAGGAATCTGATCCAAGCCACAACTTGATTCCTCTCTTTACAGGCTTTAGTGACATATATTGCTTCAAAGACGAACGCCCCTTGAACTTATTCATGGATTCGTCTATGCTTTGAAAGCTACTATCCTGACGGAATTTCTGGAACGTAGTTTCCAAGCAATTTACTACATCGTCAATAAAATATGTTTTGGAGAATTCTGTGGGTTTGGTTGGTGAAGCAAAATACATGTTTGATGAAATGATTTTGAATCGATCACGAGCTATTGCGTTTTGTATTGCTCAATTTCTCAACGAAGGGTGTTTGGACCAGTAATCGCTTATTCCAAAGAAATTAAACGTAGAAAAACTGCGCGGAATTAAGGTTAATTAGTTTGATGAGCCGATTACTTTAAGTGTTTTTAAAAATAATTCTTGCCAGAATTTACCGAAAATGCAAACAAGATCTGAACAAATCACAATTCGGCTTTCGTGAGGGCATGGGGACCAGAAAGGCCTTTTTTTCTCCTTCAGAAGTGCAGAGAGCGTCAATGAAATATATATGCCGCTTTCATGGAATATGAATAGGCTTTTGATCGAGTTAAACACACAGAGCTTTTAAAAATACTGCAAAAGAAGGAATCGATAAACAGGATATTCAAATAATAAAAAATCTGTACTGAAATTAACAAGCAACGGTGAGATATAATAATATAATATCTGAACCAGCGCCAATAGTAAGAGGAGTACAACAAGGGTGTGTACTATCACCCTTATTGTTCAATTTATACTCAGAATACATATTGGCCGAAGTACTTCAAGACGAAACAGAGGATTTTTACTTGACCAATTAAATTAGTGGATACACTGGATCTGCACTAGAAATTAATTCCACAAGAATCTGAGTCAGAATATTTAGAATACCCAAGGTGAAAAAGAAAAGTCTTTGAAACATGTCGCAAGATATAAAGGCATTTTTGGTAAAATAGAACTATAATAAGTATTAGAAATGTAAAAATAGGGATGGTGTGGATTCATGAAAACCAAATAAGCATAAAATGTTTACCATCAAACATCAGATGAAAATTTTGTACCTGATATTACAGAGTAAATAAAAATACTTTTGACTTTTCTAAATAGTGGTATAAAATGTCGAAAGTATTTTATTCAGTCTCTATAATGAACTACTATTCAGGGTCCTGCAACAGTGCGTCGGGCTTTCCTAGCGCCTTTCTCGTAAGAAATAGAAAAAAATGCTATCTACATGGCTATCTATTCAAAAACAAATTCGTATTCGAGGACCGTTTGAAATATAATTTTTTTTATATCTTGAAAAATATCACTTTTAGGTATAGGGTATGCTTAATATTTTTTGTAGGAAATTAGATGCAGAATAATATGAAATTAAAAAAAATATATGATTACATTTAAAAAAAAAGAGTTACGACAATTTGAAATTTTAGAAAATGGCGTGTCTGATACAAAGGCAGAATTCCTCAAAACTGAAAATTTTTAACACTGGTACATAAACAGTACTTATGACCATAATTGGGAGATTAATTGAGAATAATTTTTTTTGTGAACCTCCGCCAAAAAACGTCAAAAACTCGGAAATGCCATATCGAAATTAAAAACCAAAAAAAGGTTCAAGTTATAAAACATTATCCAAATTATAAAATGAAAAAATATACAGGGTGTTCCATTAAAAAATGTTTGCTTTTGTTATACCGCAAAATTGGGACACCCTGTATATTTGAAAATAATTTTACGGCATAGAGATTTTTAATTCAATAAATTTTTATACGAAACTGTTTTTTTCTATCTCTTACGAGAAAGGCGCTAGGAAAGCCCGACGCACGGTTGCAGGACCCTGTATAGTAACGTTTGCCACCATAATTTTCATTGTACCAAATATTATTAGATACTAGTGGTACTAATACTGTTATTTGATCTGAAGTTTTATTAAAACCACAAAATATTCTATCAATAACATAGAACTGCAACATGTGAATCTGCTACAATTTAAGAAAGAAATCCCAATAATCTGGTAGGCAACAGTAAATACAATGTATTGGTAACAAAGTGAAATGATTATTAATGGTAATTTGGAGGAGGAGGAGGTCGTGGATCTAAGTGCACTTCATAGTGATCCCGCCGTTGATCAGGAAAATGGAGGAAGAGAAATGGCAATGTGCACAAAATTAAGAAAAAAATGAAAGATATTACCAGTTTGTTAATGTCCAGTTAAATTGTGTCGAAACTATAGTAGCTAAGATAAGCATGAAGTTTAATTTTGTTATTCAAATTTATAAAATATGTATCACAAAATGAATGTCTGTCCAATCAAATATTTTAAAAGTAATGAGCCAAACATACAATTGATATCAATTTAGGGATTTTGACCTAAGTTTGACCAAAAGTTAATACATTGAAGAAGTTAATTATAAAATATTCTCATTTTCCAAAATACTGCAAATGCAGTAAAGCTATTTTTTAAAGAATTTGGGAGTGAGGGTATTATAGAGCCAACCAATTATTTATAATAATAATAATAATAATAATAATATGCATTCATTGTGATAGCAGCCTACAGCGTTATACTTGTCATTACAATAATTAATAATAATAATAATTCCCAGCAGGTACAAACCTTATATAAGGAACCTCAACACAGTATTTGTATTTGTATTTAATGATTTGTTTCCCTACAATGAATACAATTATTACAAATGGATAGATAAAAATATGTATTTATAATTTTTAGAAGACATAAGTTAAGATAAAATACATCAAATGTGAACAATCACAAATAAAGAAAACATTACAAAGTCGCGCTTATGGATAAAAGTCTAAATAAAAAGTAGAAATTAAATATATAATATAAAGTCCTTATCACTTAACTACATAAAAATTTTAAATCTAGATCAAGTAATAAAAGCAATGCAAAAATATAAGAGTAAATCAATAAAACATTAAGACACTTTAAAACTAAATATCTAGTAGACTTAATGTCAGGTAATAATCCCAGTTATAATATGCCTTTTTAACGAAATAGATATGGTAATCTTGCCCGAAATACCTGCAAGGGTAGCTCGCGAATAGATTTTAGAAGCGAATTAAAGAATTGAGCTGAAGATAGACGAATCTTATTTTGTTTAAGGTTATTTCTGTGTCTGTAAAAATGGGTAATTTTTATACGTAATTTAGGCATGTACATATGTTGGGGTATGGCAGTGTTAAGATATTAAATTCTTATAATACATTTCTACAGCCTTATCTATAAGTAGAGACCAAACATTGTTTGTCTAATTGCGGCCAGTAAACTATTTTGTATGTGGCTCTGAAAATGATTTAGGTGTGTATACAAATGTACGTCAAGAAATTTAGTACTTTCAACATCTAAAGATTTTAGTGTAAATATTAGTTTCGTTTTCTGTGTATTAACTTTCAGCCGGTTTTCATTTGTAAAAAAAATTACTTCTGTTGAAGGAATATAATACGGGAAATCATTGTGAGAAGTATGTAATTGTCTGAATTATTTGGAATATAGGAATAATTAGAGGATTAGATCTTCATCTATCAAGAATACAAGAATAATAGTGGCCCAAGAGTCGAGTCCCATAGGGTTGCAATTTTAACAGAATATGATATTTTCGAATTTAACATAGAATATTGGGTTCGGCTTGCTAGATAGAATGGTATCATTTTAATGCTTTCAGGGTGTAAATTATACCAGTACAATTTCCTGATCAGGATGAAATAAGACACGCAATCAAATATTTTTGACAAATCTAGCAATGTTGTTTTTGCCTTTAATACATTTTCAAAACAATCTAAGGTATTGCTGGTAAATATTCACATGGTATCAGTTATAGATCGTCCCTTTTTAAATCCACATATTGTTTCTAAAATTTTTGAGAAAAAAAATGTTATCAAAGAAATCAAACGATAGTTTGATGATGAATTATTTGGGTCACCATTTTTTCGAATATGGATTACTAAGGCGGATTTTAACGAATCAATTTGATCTGATACATGTATTTATTATTTTTTACAAAGGTAATAATATGGCTTTAATTACGGATTTAACGATATCTACTCTCAAACCATATATGAGCCGTTATTTTTCAAATTTGTTAATTATTTCCGGTTGCCCATGTTTACATTTATAACTTCAAGTTATCTATCAAACCATTTGAGGTTACTTATATTCCAAGTAAATGCGATCATTTTGGACACATAAGATTTCAAAGTTAGTTCGATAATTCTGGCCTTTATTTTGAAAGTGGTTTAAGTCCATTTGTACTTAAATTAAGATATTTATTATTTATAATGTCCGAAGGCAGTGATGAAAGTAATTTTAATTAATTAGTAGTTAACAAGTTAACCTCAGTGTTTGGATAATTGCATTAATTGAATAATCAGTACGTTTAATTATCACAGTTATACAAAATTTACGCAATATACATATGTACTTACAATTAAATATAAAAATTAAAATTTAATATTAAATTTTAAAAATTATAGATCCATACGTTAAGATCATTTAGTTCAGATACTGATGAAGAATTATAGAACCATATCGTCTTCAAAGTATGAAGATACAGAAGGAGAAAAGGTTGATGAAACATACATAAACATACATCCAAAAAGTGTTAATGATTAAACGAAATTCAAGAAAAAGATATTGTACACAAACCGGAAATATTGTACCTTCAAAAGTTTTTCAAAATAATGATTTTCCTTGTAGAAAAGCTTGCTTAAAAATTGCAGAGGAGGAGAAGGAAAGAATATTTTAGAGAAGTTTTGGTATTTGGGAGATTATAATAAACAAAATAAATTGCTTTACGAAGCTATCGAGCGCAAAAATTTGAAACGAAGACGTCAAAGAAACGGAAAAGGTTCACCAAGAAATTGGAGTTTTAGGTATTTGTTAAATTAAAAGAAACGGAAAAGTTCCCGTCTATAAAAATTCCTTTTTGGATACTTTAAAGTAAGTGAAGGACGTATTAAATTCGACAAATGTAGGAATTGATTTACGTGGGTGTATGGTTGGATCATCAAGAAAAATTTTCCGAGGAGGAGAATAATCACGTTTAAATCCATATTAAAAGTTTTCTTAAATTTGAAATTTAAATCCCATTATACCAGATCTCATAATCGTAATAGAAGATGTCTACATTCTGATCTAACCCTCAGGAAAATGTTTTATTTATACGAGCTTCATTGCTTACAGTAAAATATTTAAAAAAGATTTTGATTTACATTTCCATTAACCGCGCCAAAATGTATTTCAAAAATGCTACTTATTAAACATCGAAATTAAAGTATCGAATGATGATGTAGTAAAGTATAGACTTACAGAAGAAAACGATGTCCATTTGAGACTAACAGAATCAGCTAGAAAGTCACTAAAACAAGATGAGGAACAAGTATGACGCAATTCAGATTATTACTTCGCTTTTTCGTTCAGTTTGCAAAAAGGCATTACCTTATCCAAAGTTTACTACTTCAGTAGCATATTATAAACGCAATTTCTACGTTCTAAAATTGGGTAATGGCAATTTTCATAACGGTAATGTTCACATTACGTTTGGGATGAAACTATTGCATCAAAAGGTACTCAAAAAATAGATTAATGCATCCAAAAACATGTTCAAAATTTAAGACATTATATCTTACAGTGACATGTGTGCAGTTCAAAATAGAACCATTAAAGTAGTTTTAATTGGGCTAAAATTTGTCCAAACTGTTAAAAATAATGTGGACAGCATAAATCACAAATTTTTAATATCAGGACATTTGTTCTTGCCAAATATTAGAAATTTAGACGTAGTAGAAAGGGCATTAAAAAAATAATTTACTGTTTGTCCCATGAGATTACAATATTATCAAAAAGTGTTGGAAAGGTAATAACTTTATTGTGCATGAAGTAAAACAAGAAGAATCAATAAACTGGTTAAAAATATGTTGGATGCGTTTTGTCAGAAATGAACCTTATAAAATTTTCTTTAATACATGAATGAATGAGAATAAAAATTGTTAGTCCTAAATTAATTACCACGTTTGGGTGGACCAAGAAAGTCCTAAATTAATATATTGACACCACTGCATAAAAATATCAGATAAATTACAACAGCAAAATTCAAGGACATATTTGACCTATTACTTATACCACCGGAACATCATGATTTCTTAATCCCTTTCACACACACACAAAATGTAGATGTGTACTAAATGGTTTTGTAATTTATATTTGTAATTTTGTAAATTATGTATTTTTTAAATCGCAAAAATTATGTTTTTGAAATATTGTAAACATGTGTAAATAAAATAAGTAATGTTTCTTTTAATTTAAAGTATCTTACATTTTCTAAATTAAATATTGATTTATAGATACAGTATTATGAAAATAAAAGTAATAATTAGAATTAATTATTCTTAGCGTTTCTGCACCGCAGTTTTATATTATTAAAACGTAAAAACTTCAAAAACAAACTAACAGTTAAAACAACTATTCCTCGTACTAAAGTTCTGCCAGGTATTGAATTACATAACTGTTAGTAACATTAAGAATTTATTTTAATTTAGTTAAAAATATGCTTTTACAAATCAATATTGCTTTATGCTGTAAAAATCATTGACTTTTAAAAGCCAAGATTTATTTTGAGAGATAAGAATAGGCAGTTATTTATTTTCAAAACACGATTTTTGTGAATAGTAGGTGCTAATTTAAAAATCACAAGCCGCACATTCCATTGGCCGTGTTTTAGTAGAGGCAGATTATTTGGGCTCGGTTCTTTTAAAAACGCATTGTTGAGACAGTGTCAATATTTGACGTGTTCAAGGACTATAGAACGCTCGTCGCTCTAAGCCCACAATGCTCTATTTGAACTGAATAAGTGTCTAAATGGATCTGACAATACAAACATAAAGCACTTGACAAACGACCGTGCACAGTCATTACGATTTATGGAATAAGGTACAGTCGAGGGGGATCGAAATAAAATCTAATGCAATTACGGTTAATAGTGATAAATATAGAAAAGCATGGCAAATAGCACAACATGATGTAAATGTTGTGATCTTCACGGTTGTCTCCCATTAGTTTCAAACATGCCGAGATGCTCGCGGTTGGACGCGAACAGCACGAACCAAACAAAACTTGATGAGAGATTTAATTAGCAAGTCACTGAAAATATATTTTAGCACCATAACCGTTTATGCATACAGGCATATAGGAAATATTACATTTTCACTCCCCGGCGCATATACGAGCAAATAGTAAAACTTTATAGGTTTCTTCGTGGCTCTAAGTGTTAATTATTCAACTCGAATTCGCCTGCTTTTACCATATACACGCCGAATACCGTAACTCGATCCGTCCAAGCGAAATATTCATTAAAACTCAAATTATTATCTCATGCTACGCCGATATTTGCTCAGATGTGCTTTTCAGAAACGCGTACACTATGTTTGATTTTTAATTAGTACTTTTCTAGCTTCACGTTTATACTACATTTAGCACATGTAAAACCGGAGTAGTTATATATTTTAAGCCCGGGCATGTCCTGTTTTCACTGCTAATATTTACACGCCTTTGAGGACGCGGCGACAAAATCAAAATCCTCCAATTTCCCAGCTTATTGTCACGTCCCTTACCTGGCCGCAACGTGTTGTGGTTAGAAACAATAACATTTTGGCGCTGTAACTTATTTCTCCTACCTGCGTTCGCTCGAGTGGTGAAATATCGTTTTTTTAAGATCACTCAGGAAGATAAAGATTGCCATTCTGTCCAACCCGTATAAATCGCGATGATAAATGAACGGTTTTTAACCACCCTTATGATTTTTTTTCTCGTCGGAATTACCCACATCTGGGAGGAATCAGATACTTCAGCGGGTTCAAATATTGAGCGAGCGTTATCTCCATTTGTAGTAAATATAAAGTGATTGTACACATATTGGAAACAAAAACCGTGGGATCTTTAAATATTTAATTTGTATCAGAGCAAGTTCCGCCAATTTCTTTTTACCTAACTATATCAATATCAATGATTTTTTTAATTGCGTAAGCAAACGAAGCAACAAATTGTACAAATAGAAGCCTTTAAATTATAAACTTTACACTCTTCCATAAAAATTTAAAGTATTTTTTTCTTTTTCTTATTGTTGAAAAGAGAAGAACACCCACCACAATTGATCATGTATCAACTCATCGTATTTTTGGCCTATCTAAATCAATAATACATTGGGCAAGCGAACTCTTGACCTACCCCAATAAATTATCTACTAACTTGTCAGACGTGTATTGATCTAGTGTACTATTGGCCTGATTTGACATATTTTATCTTAAGCCGGAGTATTTTCGACCAATCGCAATTAATAGTACATTAACCTTCAATCAATAACTACATTAGAACAGAACAACACACATAGAAATAAATCATTCATTAAAATAATCCACGTCCCAAAAATTAATCATAAAAACAATAGAAAACTAGAATTCAACATTTACAGAAAATCTACTCACACGTTTAACTACATACACTCCAGCTCTCACTCACCTTTCAAACATAAATTATCCGCTTTTTATAGTATGATATATAGAGCAACTCATTTGCCCATCTCAGAACAAAACAGACAGACCGAATTCAACCTCATACGTAAAATTGCTACATCCCTTGGTTACAACATTCACACTATTAATAAAATCATTAACAAACATAATAGAAAACGCTTAATTCAATCAATAACTACATTAGAACAGAACAACACACATAGAAATAAATCATTCATTAAAATAATCCACGTCCCAAAAATTAATCAGAAACTAAACAAAATCTTCAAAAAATTCGACCTTACCCCGGCTTATTACTCAAATACGAAACTCAGCAGATTATTAGGCAACACATTTGATAAGCAAGACAAACTATCATTATCGGGAATTTATTCTATTAGTTGTAATAATTGTAATAAAATATATATAGGCCAAACGAGAAGAAACGTTATCACTAGATTTAAAGAACATTCATACCACATTAGAAATCTTAATCCATATAAATCTGCCTTTGCTCACCATATTTTAGATACAGGACATAAGTTTAATAAAAATAATGTAGATTTATTAAAACAATCTACATCTTACAATTTAAATATGATAGAAGCGATCGAAATGAAAAAGAACTTTTATAATCTGCTGAATTTCGATTTGAGTGCATTAAAGAACCCCCTACTAGACTTAATCCCTCACAGAATTAGCGCTAATGAAACTGTGGCATTACCAACAAGCGGCTAGTTTTAAGAAACATAATCAGCCTGTACTTAGATAATTACTTTTAGGTTTTTCCATTAATCCGTCTACCCTATAAATGTAACGACACCTTTGTAAAATTTGTTAATCAACTATTGATAATGGACACATAGTGTCCGAAATGTACATTTAGTGCTTAAATAAAAACAGTGAAGAAAGGAATTTAACCTCGTTTTATTTTTAACATTAACCTTCTCCAATAAACCACGTATTTTTAACTTACCATTAAGTAGTTTTTAAATAAAATGTATTATCAATTGAGTCTGGTCAAGAATATACTGAATTTATATATAATCATTTAAGGCAAGTGGGAACAAAAAATGAGAATTTAAAAAAAAACCGTTAAAAATTTCTAATAAAACAATTGAAATTTGTTTAGGTAATGTTTGATAAGAAAATAGCACAAAAACATTTATTTTAAAGAACAGTGAACATTTCCTCAGAATGAAATAAATGATTTAAAAAACCTGTTGATAATTTGCGT
Source organism: Ontholestes murinus (assembly GCA_963969525.1). Classification (NCBI taxonomy): domain Eukaryota; kingdom Metazoa; phylum Arthropoda; class Insecta; order Coleoptera; family Staphylinidae; genus Ontholestes; species Ontholestes murinus. Next base: position 26,847,331 of record OZ018398.1, read on the forward strand.
AAAATCTTTTAAATATTTTCCTAAAAACATTTTATATTTTGCCTAAAAATATTAAAAAATTCTTGTACGAAAATATTATTTTGCTAAAATTTCAACCATTTTTAAAATTTTCAATATTGTTTTCAACTGTATAATTTTTATTTGTATCCACTGTTTTTATCTTGTTTTTTATTTTCAACAATTTTTTGTGAATTTTGAACCATTTGTAGCACTTTCAATTAACTTTTTTTTCCAATTGTTTAAAAGAAATACTAACAGCTTTTTGTTTTCCTTTTTTCAGTTTTAGATTCTTTAAAATCCATATATTTTACATACACCTAATACTCTATATATATAATTTGGAGAAACATATACAAATGAGAAAAGATAAGGGTTAGTCTGTCCGTTTGGGCTATCGACTATCGGTCTTTCTGCCCTCCTCTTTTTATTTTTCTTATTTTTTGAAAAGAGTAAATCACCCACCTAAATTAATTAAGTATCAACTTAGCATATTCTTAACCTACCTTAATGAATAATACATTATACCTCAACATGCATTTATAAATTATTTATTGATCTAAGTAAGGCGTGAATTGATCTAACGTACCCTTGACCTCCCTCAACAAGTTTTTTCTCAAACAGTTTTTTTTTAAACCAAAATTAAATAACTTGCCTAATTTATTAATAATTGCGTCAGGTCAAGAATATCCTGAATTGATATGTCATTTAAGGTAGGGTAAGAACAAAAACAATGAAACATTTAATAGGAGTTAAAATTTGTTTAAAAGAATTGAAATATTGTTAAAAGTAAACCCTAGCAAAAAAAAAAAAACATTTCGTAAGGAACAAAATACAATTTCTTAAAAAAGAGTCAATTGATTAAAGAAAAACTGTTGAAAATTGTATAAAATAAAATATTTTTTAAAAACTATTTTAAAATAAAGTTTTGACTATTTGTACCACTGTATTTGATTTATTTCAACTGTTTAAAAATATATTCATAATTTCTCTTTAGACATTTTTTCATTTAATTACTTTTTAAATTTCTTATGTTGTACGTACATTCTGTTTCTTAGAAACTGTTCAGTTGTACCCACTTCAATTTAGTAAATGTCACCTCAGCTAATTCTTGACCTGTTACAATCAATAAAACTTTAAGCGAGCGTTCTTTTGACCTACCTCAATAAATTAACTATTAAACTAAGTCAGACGTGAACTGATCTAGCCCATTCTTGATCTGCCTCAACATAGTTTACCTTAACCCGGGTTGTTCTTGACCAATAGCAATTGATAATGCATTGACCTAGCATACTTGACTTTCCCCATTGAAATACGTATTGTTAACCTACCCCCAAAATTTATTGAGTCATTTTTTTTTTAATAAAACAATTAAATGTATTAATAATAACTATAATAATTTATTGATGACACCAACATTATACATGTTTTAAATTGTATTTTTAACTTAATTTTTAAAATATTAACAAGCATTTAAATAATATTTAAAATAGGTATATAACATACTAATGAGGGACAAACTTGATAAAAAAATTAGTACAAGCTAAGTAAGACATAAATGATAAGTACATTAAAAAACATTTAAATAACAAGAAAACAATGCATAAAATTTAAAATCTATGGTCCAAGAATTCATCAATTGAATAAAAAGCATTCTGTAGCAATTTGTTTCCTTTATAAACTGAGGCAAAATCAGTTCTTTCACATGTGATGGTAACTTATTGAAAAATTTAGGTCCAAAATAATTTAATGAGTTTACTTTTTTGAATGAAATTATGGGAAAACCTTGTTTTATAGTTAGGAATCTCATCATGAGTTGGGTATTGTGAGATGTTTGTTTGCTCATAAAAAGGTGCATTGAGAATATAACGGGTGTCCAACAATTATTGCAGTCCCGGGTGGCGTTGGAATAAAAAACGTAGGTCGATTCTTACATGTTGCAAATAAATGAACTGATATTTTTAATGCACATTTAGGTTATGTTTGACAATTAACATGTCAGTTCATTTATTTGGCACATGAAAGAATTGACCTACGTTTTTGATTCCAACGCCACCCGGGACTGCAATAATTGTTGGACACCCGTTATATGCATGGGAAGGTCAGAATACTATTGTTCTAAAAATTTATGTTTAACATCGTCTTTGTATTTTAGCCATGTAATTATACGAATTGCTTTTCGCTGTAAATTGAGGACACACCTAGTATGGCTGGAGTGTCCCTAGATAAGCACCCCATAATGTATTGTAGAAGAAAATAGGCTGTGATAGGTTGTCCACAAAACTTTAGGATCAATAATGTCATGTAAATTTCTAAGTAGGTAGAGACGTTTACTTAGTTTTTTGCTTATATAATTTTCATCCTTCTCCAACGATAGATTAAAGTTAAGAAATTTCATCGGTTATCATTTTTTTGAGTGTGAACCATAGCATTTCACTCTTGTTATTATTTAATGTGAGCTTGTTTTCTACGAACCAACTTTGAACCTTCGCCTCTGTATTTTCAACCATGGATTGCAATGAAACAATATCTTTATTCTTATTGACAATAGTGGTGTCGTTAGCAAACTATATCACCCCCGTATTTTGCAAAAATAAGGGTAAGTCGTTCATATATATTAAGAAAAGTAGTGGCTTCAGGACAGAGCCCCGAGGGAACCCACATTTTGTTTCCTCCATTTTAGAAATATTATTATTGAACTACACCACCTGTCTCCTATTTGATAGATATGATTCTAGAAGTTTTAGACTAATATCATCTACATTGTATTTCCGTAACTTATTTAACAGAATTTCATGGGACACACAGTCGAAAGCTTTTGACAGGTCGCAGAATTGGTCCGCAGAAATTTCCTTTTTTTCGATACCATCACTTATATCCCGCTGTAATTGTATTACTATTTTGTCTAAAACCAAATTGATTCGAACTCAAAATACTATTGTGTTCTAGGTGATTATAGAGTTGATCTTTTCGAACAATTTCTATGGCATTTGATTATTAAGTTACGTCGAGAATATACTGAATCGATTGATTCTTTAAAGTAGGTAAAAACAAAAAGGATGCATTTTTTCGAAATAAAAAGAAACAGGTAGAGAAAAATTTGTATCAAACAATTAAAATTTTGTAAAAAAATCTATAATATACAATTAAAATGTTTCTTAGTTTTTTAAAAAATGTAAATTTTTAAATAATAATAATAATAAATAATAATTTAAATTTAAAAATAAACAAAGAAAATAATTGGATAGATGAGGCTTTTACTTGAAACTCCATATCACTTAATTAAATACTGACACAGTATATGGTTTCAAAATGTTTTTATTATTTTATTTTATTAAGAAAAATTAATTGAAAATTAAAAGTTTCCAAAAAGAGTGAATATTTTCATTTAAAAAAGAATAAACAGAACAAGTGATATATATAAAAAAACCAGTAGAGAAAATAATTGTAAGACTGCTAACAGTTGAAAACAGTTGGAATTTTATAAAGAAGGAAAACCATTTAAAATTTGCTTAAATCAATTGGAATTTTGACAAAATCAATAAGATATTTATTAAAACGCATTTTCTAAAAATTCAGTTGTAAAATAATTGATTAAAATATTCATTTGCTACAAAATATTATCATTTTCAAAAACTGTTAAAAATTTACATAAATATAGTTTGAAATAAAAAAAAAAACTGAAAATTTCTTAATAAGAAAAAATTGATACAGAGATAAACAACTTTATTGAAGGCAGTATTAGATAGATAGATAGATTTGCAGACGATTTTAAAACGACGTTTCAAAAATTAAATAGTAATAATTTTGAAGACACAGTAAACAACTGGTATGATACGTTTGACAAAAACCATATTACCCCTCCAACTGACGACAAAATTGACGAAACAGATTATTTTACAATATTGAACTCTGGAAAAAACTCAACTCCTGGCCACGACACCATCTCTCGTTCTATAATTCTAAAAAAAACCTACCCTGTCCACGATCTTATCCTAAAAATCTTAAACTTTTGTTACGTCAACCAATATTTCCTTCCCGAATAAAAATTAGGAATATATGTTTGTATCCCAAAACGAGACATGGATCCTTCATATGTTTCTAATTATCGTCCCATTACGCTACTCCCAGTCCTTGATAAAGCAAAAAATCCTTAAATGCTCAATTTCTTCCATCCCTAAATATCAATTCAGATTCCTATCCAACAAATCAACGACTCTCCCTCTAACTATCTTAACTTCCAACATTCAGACAAAGCACCTCGAAGGCCAATCGTACGCCTTCTTAGATATCAAAAAAGCGTTTGACTCTATATGGCATCGAGGTTTGCTTTACAAATGTGCACTTTTAAATATGCCCTACCACCTCATCATCTTAATCCACGAACTCCTAACAAACCGCACCTGCAAAGTTAAATTCCGCCAGCCTTTCTTCCATTTATTCGAAATCCAACACGGTGTCCCTCAAGGCTCCCGTCTTTCACCCATCCTTTTCAACCAATACTGCTCACCATTTTCAACCCCGATCCTGATTTATTTAATTCAAATTTATACCCACTTCTATTCGCTGACGATACTGCCTTAGTATCAGCACTCTCATCCCTGCAATCATCTCTAAATTCCCTCGAAACTTGGTTTTCCAAGTGGCGAATCGAAATGAACCCTTCAAAATCGAAACTTCTCACCCCTTTCCACAAAATTATTCCTTCAACGCCTAAAATAAAAATCCGCACAGCCGAAATTCCCCCCTCCCACACTTGCAAATACCTTGGTATAATATTTGACCCCAAATTATCATTTAAATCCCATGCCCTCTCCATTAAATCGAAACAAAAAGCAAGGGCGCGGCATTTCAGTTCCCTAACGTATAAAAATCAAGGAATTTCAAAACCAACTGCCGTCAATATATACAAAGCGATTTGCCGCCCCTTGCTTGATTATAGTGCTATCCTATTCTCCCAATGTCGTTCCTCAACTCTCCATCATCTCGTAGTCGCAGAAAGATCGGCACTTCGCACCTTAACCAAACTCCGACATCCTAACAATCCACTCTACAATCCATCCAACGAACTCCTCTATGAAGAAACCCTAATTATCCCAATTTCCCAACGTATATTAGCCATTGTTGAAAAATTTTCCACTAAACCCTATAATTACAACTTTCTCAATAAATTCTGTACTCCTCGCAATCCCAACATCCTACCTAAATACCATCATCCAACCTACACACTACATCAAATCATTTATTCGTATCATCACGACAGTTAGTTAACCTACTAGTATTGTTTTTTATCAGTGACGGGGCAGAAAGACCTAAGGTCGATAGACCGACAGGTATATACTAACTTCTTCTTATTGTTGTATATATTGATGTATTATTGTTAAAATAATAATAAATCGAAGGCAGGTTAGAATGATGTCAGAGATGTCGTTATTGGTCATGGCTCTATTACAATACCAAAATAACATAACATTGCTAAATCAGCCAATGACTTTTTAATGAAATAGGAAATCAAATAACATCTTTAAGCAATACTAATAATAACCATTCAACATACAAATATTCAATTTAATCCCTAATCAATTTTTATAAAACAAACAACGATATTAGAAATAATTAATATCATTCTCAGCATCTTAAATAATTCTGGCATAGGGCTGGGTGAAATACCCACACACATTATTAAAAAATGTGTTCATTAGATAGCGCCATATCTAAATGATATTATAAAGAGAAACAAGTGTAATCCCAAATAAATTGAAGCAAACTATTCTGGTACATATATACAAAAAAGGAGATCACAATCATATCAAGTCATAAAATAAGGTTTTAAATCCTAATATTGTAGCACATGTGTCAATCAAACAGTTCTAAAATCTCTGTATTGTACCTTGCTCTGAAGAAAGAATGAATTTTAGAAATAGAAACGATTTTATGTAGTTTGTTTAAGGTAAAGAATTGATCGAGAAATAAATTAACGTAAAGTCAAATTAAGAATAATATTGGTGATAGGTTTTCATCTTTTTTAGGAAGAAGTTTATTGTTTGCAACCTATTTAAAATTTTCATTTCACAAATCTAAAAATATAAATGTTTTGAAGGTTTTTAGATAAATCTGAAGTTAATAAAGGCAATAAAATTATATGAACCTAAGAAGGCTACATTCGCGAAAGATCAAATCGCTAATTACCACAACCTTAATGAGAAGAATTTTAGATTGGTATATATTTGCCTCTAAGAGTGAGTACAAGAGAGTTTTTCAGTGCAAAATATTCTTAAAAATAACCTAGAAGGTTTATGTGTACGTATCTCTTTATTTTATATATCCTAAACAATTAAGTTCGATAAATCCATATGATCAACTTAATTTTCAAATGATTCTCATTGATAATGTATTTACACAAATAAATTTCTCCAGTTGTCCAATAAAATCGGCCAATGACCAAGTATAGAAACGTGGAATGCATCCTTTAAAAAAATCATCACCAATATCCCGTGAATGATGAAGATTCCCGCTTGAATTTACAATCGCAACTTTGCAATTCCGGTCACAGCAAGACTATAATAGGCAATAACCAATAGTCGTCGGGGCATTGACGTAATATAATTTTCATATTCATTATTCTTTGATAATAAACAATAAGGGTAGAGTAATTCATGCGGCCGTCAAGAGTCCAAGAGGTCCGATGTGCATCTCCAATGGCGAATGGAGTCTACGGTGCGCGTGCATGATTCATATATTTTACAAGAGCAGCACGAGGCGAATTCCTTCCTAGTCTCATTCCATTCCGTAACAAGAAGATATAAATATCGATGAATTGTATCTGTATCGGTCCCAACAACCTCCAATATCACAGCTGAGGGACTACAATGGCTTGTAATTACTCGATTGAATTATGTTGCTGAATTGTGAAAGAGATAACATCCAATTTTTGGATTGCAATTTTCGGATTGTAGTTATTAGATTTTGGAATAGTTGATGGCAGTATCCCTCGAGTGGTGTCACTATCGGTCGTCATCTGTTTGGGCCCGCAACAAGAATTACACAATACCTCAGTAATGACCAAGAGATGAAGAAAACATTACCGTGGTTTTGTAACGCATTAGATGATGCGGATAAGGGACGTATGCAACTGCAAAAACGCATTCAGTGTCTCGCTATCAGATCGGTTCTGTCTCGATTTATACGTTTGTGACACATGCTCGTGTTCGATCATAACCGGCGATAAAGTGAGTGTTGCTTTAATATATGTTGTTCGATACTCGCCAGCCAGATTGTATTTTATTGAACGTGCCCTATCACCCATATTTGCTAACAATACACCGTGTTTGCTCAAGGATTCTATACATTTTGAAATACGTTTTGTGCAACTGCATTTTATCTCTTTATATATTAACATAATATCATGCACAAGTTAACTTTCATACGGTAGAACATTATTTATAAACATGTACAGGATGAAATACTTTTAGTTCTGCAACTTTCATATCTTCATCGGAACATAAGGTATCAAATATGGGATAAAATTTAGATATATTAATTATTATCATAATGAGGGAAGGTATTGATCACCCAACAGATTGCAAACTTCAACAGTTTTATGGAGTTTTTCAAAAAATTAAAATTCACACAGTTGTTTATTATTAAGAAAAATTACTAACAATCCTCTCAGCTAATTTTTAAGATCATCTTTTATTTTATGAAAACTTTTATTGATTTAACTAAATCAATGATATTATCTTGACAGGCGGAAATTTAAAAACTGGAAACTCAAACACCATTTCCCTGTCTATACCTGCGCTACGCTGATGAGATCCAAAATAAATCAATAGTTAATATTTAGAAAAAAAGTCATAATTGTTAATATTAGATATAGTAAAATTTGGCTTAACTGAAAAAATATCAGATTACAAAAAAACATTTAAACTTTCAAGTCACGTAGACGAATTCTTAAAAAAAACGTACTAACCGTTTTACACCTGTGTATCAAGTGCTACCGCTCACCCTTAACATAACAAAAGCACCAGAAAAATTTATCTGCGGCCAGATTTCACAACGTCACCGAGAAATAATAAATAAATAAAATAATGATAATAAATTTCCGTGGTCGTGCAGAAGGGACCCACGAATTCCATTATTTTCTTAGGACGATGCCCCATAAATAAGGCACCCCGACCTGATCTAGAATCATTGATGTCACTCGGGTTATTGATGACAAGTGTGGGTCAGCACAGGTGGTTCTCACACCCACTCAGCATGGATCCTCTCTCGCACAGATACATAAACTATAACGACCTAAAAAAGTCACAATTCTATAGGAATTATATCCATTTTCCATATCGGCCACGGAGATAAATTTCATCCATTCACAAATTGATTAATTAACGGCGCATTGTGGAATCTAAATCGACCGTGTAAAAAAAAAAATGTAAGGATGAAAAAAATAACTTGCGGAACTTGTAGCGTCGTAAAATTGCTAATTGATTAAAAATAAAATCTTGGATATTTTATGGTTGTATAATTTTATTGGTGAGTAGAATGTTATATGGCGTAATTCTATCTTTTGTATGTAAATTTTATTTTCCAACAGTACTGGAAATGCGCTGTAATATAAAATTCAGCTGTATAATTATACATCTCCATAATACGATGCACAAAACTTAAAAGTGCATTCCTTAGCTTAGCTGTAGAGGTAAGTTGTTTTCCAAAATACTTGATTGTTTAGTTTTATACGTTTTGATACATTTTTTAGAACTATATGATTATAACTTAATGTTTATTGTAAAATCATAACAATTGTTTTAATTTAGTGTTTATAATGATTACCACAATCACAATCATTCATAATATAAAAGAGTTTAAAAGTATCAGCTGCAGACACGAAAAGTCAATAAATTATGTAAGGTAAACAAAGTTTACTTAATTTATAATCAAATTTAAACAATGTTAATTGTGTAGTTTTAATATTTATCAAGAATATGATAGTGGCAACATATTTTTATTAGCACTCCTCCATAAGAGCAAAGCTTTCTAAACTCCATATCATTATTCTATCCGTAAAATCCGTAAGTAAAAGTAGTTATTAAGTAGTAAATTATAATCTTGTTGTTTCTTTTTTTTTTAAGTTTTAATCGGACGTCCCGTAAAGATCAATCTTAGAGCCTAAATTAGATACTAATTAAATCTTAAATATCGTAAATGGTTTATATCATTACAAGGGCGTTTCCAGTCAACTGGCTTAGGGGGGGTAATTTGAAAAAATGAAAATAAATAAAATATAATTCTATTATTTTTAAATATAAACAAAATAATATCACACCCGAAATAAATATAGCACATATAAAATCATAATAATATATTTTGTAAAATTTGAAACAGATTTTTGTAACTAAATTTATTAAAAAACGATTTTCTTTGCTTTTTAATAATATTGTCAATATTAATATCCATATATCAATGAATATGTAATACAGCTAACTCGGTTAGACTTTTTTGAGACATAGTGACTCGCAGCCACGATTTGAATCTTTTCAGTGCAGAAAAATTTCTTTCTGCAGAAGCAACGCTAACAGGAAGAGTACATAATATTTGTAAAATTATTTTTATGTTCAGTAAATATTCGGGTCATATTTTCTGTATACATCTAAAGCATTTTCTGGTAATTGTTCTTTGATTTTCTTTTTCTTTTGCCATTGTAATTTCCAAAATGCCAATTCAGACTTAATTGCTATTGCACATGTTACGTTTTCAGGTAAAATTTTATTTAAATATGTTGCAACAGATTTTGAAGTGACATCTAAATCTTCGCCAGTTTGTTATCAATAAAACATTAGGTATTGTTGTGTTAAATTTGAACAAATTCATCGTGTCTTTATTAAATCTGTATTGCAGATCTGTAATAATATTATTCAGGAGAGGTAAATATATATAAATTCGATAATAATCCTCTGTTCAGTTCAGAGGAACTTAAAACAGCGAACCACATACATGCAAAAGTCCATAAAAAAGTAAATAAGTAGTGTTAAAATATATAAAACTAAAAGGAAGTGGGAAATAAAGAAACAAATGAGTACAACGTAAGAGAAAGAGATATCGACAGCCCTAATTATGGATTCCAAGGATTCCAAATGAGCAATGGAGAATAGAAAAAGATAGAAAAACGAAGCAGTGAAACAAAACGTTGTCATAACAACAGGATACAAAAATAAAACAAAGGAAGATGAAAACAGAAAAAAAAACTCACGGAGAAGGAAATTCTAAATATATCTAAGAACGATGTTATAATGGAGGAATTAAAGAGCATGTTTAAAGACTCCATAAGAGAAATGAGAAAGAACTAAAAGAAGAGAGAGAGCAAAAAATATACAGGGGAAAGTATGGAGATGAGAACAGAAACGAAAATGGAAAAAACAATTATAGAATTATGTATAGCAAACAACCTCATTGTGACAAACACAAAATTCAAATACATACATAAACACACTAGAGAATTAAGACTAAGAAAAGAGAAATAAAAGACTCCTTAATAGACGCAGAAGAATGGAAAAGGTGAAAGATGTTAAAGTAATAAGACAAGCTGAAATAGGGAGCGACCACTACTTGGCAAAAATATAAATTAACACAGAAGCTGAAAACTTGAAGTATACGAAGTCGAAAACAATAATAAAAAAACACATAAAGCCAAAAATTGAAAAGAAAGAAACTAGGAATGAATACCAATCAAAAATAGAGAAAAAGACAAAATAGAAGGAGAAAAGAAAAAGATCAAAGAAATCATAAGTGAAGCAGCCCAAAAAAGATGTGAAACAATCACTATATCAAACAAACAGAGGAAGAAAAACAGGTGATAGTCAAAAGAGGTAAAACCATTTGTAAAAACAAAAGAAGAGAATTGGAAAACTTAAACAAGGAAACAAGGAAAGAATAAGATTATAGAAGATATATAATAGCAAATAAAAATGTGGAACAAAAATTTAAGATAGCAAAAAAGCAATCCTGGGAGCAGTTCGTTAAGAAACTGAAAGAAACGTTCACAGAAAACAAAAAGATGTTTAACAGCACTATTAAACAAATGAGCAATTAAAATACATTAACCCAGCCAAGTATAAAAGATAAAAACGTAAATATAATAACAGAAGAAAAGAAGATATTAGAAAGATGGAAAGAATTCTTTAATGAAATAACCAAAACAGAGCTGCACGGAGATATAGAAGGTGAAACAAATGGAGGAATCAACGAAATAAGAATCGAAGAACTGGAGGCAGCAATCAAAAAAATAAAACTAGGAAAATCTCCAGGTATAGATGACATCACAGCCGAAATAATGAAATATATGGGGAAAGGGGAAGGAAGAATTCTTGGAAATAGTAAATAACATTATCAAAAATCACAAGATACCCGAGGAATGGAACAAGGGAATTATAATATCCATACACAAAAAGGAGACACAAAAATATATGATAACTACAGAGGTATTACACTCACAATCAAACCAGGGAAAATTTTTACTAGGTTAATAGAAGCAAGAATAAGAGGAAAATTAGATCAACAGCTGGGAGAAGAACAACACGGATTCAGAAAAATAGAAGCAAACAAGATTTATGGCATATACTCGAGACAAGAAGGATAAAAAAAGCATTATAAATATAATAAAGAAATAACAAAAATAAAGTAAGAATAGGAAATAAATAATCAGAGGAGTTCAAGACCAAAACAGGACTGAGACAAGGATGTATATTAACCCCGTTACTATTTGCATCACTTAATGACGAAGCAATAAGAAATAGCAAACCGAAAGCACAAAGATAGGGTATAGAAATATTAAAAACTATTAAAAATGCAAATATGTATTAATGTTTGCCGACGACATAACATTAATAGCAGATTCAGAAGAAAACCTGGAAATATTCAAAAAAGAGCTGGAAAAGATAAATATATCATCAAAAGAGAGCAATCACAAAATAGGGTTAAATACCTGGGATCAACAATAGAGGAAACAGGGAAGATAGAATCAGAAAAAGATGAAAAACTAGGCAAAGCAGGAATGATCTACAACACAATAAAGAAAACATTCTTAGAGAAAAAAGAGATTGCAAAAACAATAAAAACAGAAGTATATAAAAGACATTAACTGCTATATAAAGTCCAAAAACATTCAGTCTGATAAAGTAAACCAAATGCGTTAGAAAAAGAACGCACTGTAAAACTTTCGTTTTTTGAAGCGATAGTTTGTGACGTAGGACGGAATATCCAACAGATGGACTATAGTAGTGAATCGTGAGTAACCACAGAGAGTAATAACAAAAAAAACCAATGCAATGGAAATGAGATACCTAAAAAAGATAGAGGGAATTAGGAAGACCAAGGGTTGGAACGAGCAAGTACATCAAGCATCAAGCAGCGGAAAGAAAAGGAATAGAATGGAAAGAAATAAGAAAATAGCACAAGCTACGCAACAGTGGTAAAGAAGTGTAAAAGAAATTAACTGAGACATATTGTAGAAAATAAGTCTGACACCCATAATGGATAAAAGGGAAAAAGATAAATAAAAATAATCTGCTATAATAGGTTTATCCAGGTTTGGTCTATTCCTCTGACATTTGGTAATTCGCGGTTTTATCATTTAAATTTGTAATTCGTTTAAAATATTGACTGCATCATTATAAATTGTTTAAAAGATGTGGCAGTATTTTTCCCCTTGTTTTGTAAAAAAGAAGCAATATTTGCAAAAGAATCTGTTTAAATGATTAGAAAAGATTAACCAATTAAATTGTCTAAAATGTTTTCCAGACAAGTAATATTTAATATCCTTCCTCCTTTTTATGTACAGAATAGGGTAAAACAAAAGTATCTTTTACAATTTAAAATTCGAAATTTCTCAATTTCATTAACATTACTAAATTTAACTATATGAATGTAAATTTCAACATTACTATATGTACATGTTGTATGCTTCTTTTTTTCATGATGGGAACAACCTAGTGAAGATTTCTACTGCTAAATGTCAATGAAGATGTAGATGGATGATTTAAATTGACTGTTGACATAGATCGATCTTTATTTGTTGAAAAATCGTGTTTTTTTAAATTTTCTGAACAAATGAATCCAACGTAGATTATCAATTTTCATTTACTAATTTAATTACAACAAAAATCAGGAATAAATTAATTTAAAAGAATGCATATAGTAGTAGTAGTAGTAGTAGTGTTAGGCTATCGACCACGTGGTCCTTCCGCCATGTGTCATTTGTGTATTTGTGTGTGTGTAAATGAGCTTGTTACTTTAAAGGATCGCCCCCCACACTCTAAAGCACCATTAATTGTATCCCAATGGTGAATGGTACCGGTCACCCATCCGACTACTGACCCGAATCAACGTTGCTGCACGTCAGTTCGGGACCGTAACCGATGCGCCAAGACCGTCGTGTGAATGCATATATTATTCCTAAAATCAAAAAAATACCTTATGTATAATTGATCGAATTATAATAAATTGGTAATTTATCAGCAATCACTAAAAATTTAGGATTTACATGCGACGTGTAAACAGTTTCGGTTTCTATCTTTTACGTTTAAACCAAGTAAGACAAGAAATATTATAAATTAAACTAAGAAATATGAATCGCGCTCTTTTAATGTAAAACAATGTAACGATTTACGATACCAAAGAGGCGAATAGTATCAATATATTTCGGGTATTATTAGAAAGGGGAACCCCCCGTGCAAACGAAGACATCACTTTTCTAACGGTGCTTGCGCAGATAATTTTAATTTGTGTACATGGAAAAATGCACTGTCATAGATCGCTGACTAGAATTACCAACAGTTAACTTGTTTGTTTGAAATATTAGTAATTTTTAAGAATAAACAAAATAAGCGAATAAATAATTCTTAGGGGGGGTAATTACCCAATTACCCCCCCCCCCCCCTGAATACGCCACTGTATCATTAAAGGAATGATATACAATATATGTATATGAAAATTACATACAAGTGTCAAGTCTAAATAATAAAAAAACAACAATACAAAACAAAAACAATCGCTAGTTTGGACAAAGAATAAAATGTATTAAGGTAATTAATAATTTTAAACCTCATGTATTCAATGAGGTTATTCATTCATACATCTTGACTAAAAACATTATGCTTTTAATCAGTAAAAATTGAATATTGCAATCAGTAGTTCTTCTAAATTTTAGTATGTGAAGCAATAATGTTACCGTATTTTACTTATAGCACTTAGTCCTTACAATTAAACTTTATTTTTTTTATGTAAATTGCCTTTTCGATGCATTGTGAATTTTTAAAAAGCTTGCATTTACAGATCTGCTATTTTCTAATTGTTGTTACATATATAAATTCTCCAGCCTACAATTTATCAATTAAACTTAATAAGCTTTTCAAAGAGTTGACCCAATTTAGAGATCCACAGTCAATTAAAAATTCAATAGATTTAACTAAACATTTAAATAATTTCCATTTAGAACACAATATTAAGCTAGTGTCATTTGATGTAAGTAATATGTTCACCAACATACCTTCACTAGAATGCATAATACTTATTAAACAACATTTAGAATCATGCAATGTAAATCCGATCATAACACAAGAATTTTTAAATTTAATAGAAATTATTTTGAAATACAGATCGATCCCACTAACTGACATAGAGTATAAAAATTAAATAAAAATAATTAAATCACTAGCAGTTAATAACGGCCACCAAGATAACATTATAGATAATCTTATTAAGAAACAAGAACTAAACTCAGTTAAAAATATTTATATGTTCATAATAAGAAAGTCTCCCCAATATTTAAATCATTGACATTTTTTTGGTAAAATTAGAAATATAATCAAAAACATCCTCGGAAAACATAACATTATCGTTTCTCTAAAATCTCCAAATAAATTATTTAATGTTATATATAATAATAAAACTCCGATAAATAAAATAAATAAGTCAGGCATATATAAATTAACTTGTGAGACTTGTAAAGGAGTATATATTGGTCAGTCAAGTCTTTTAGTCTAATTTAAAATTAGACTAAAAGAACATATACGTTCATATAATAATAAAAACGAAAAATCAACTTTTGCTAATCATTTACTAAACAATAATCACAATTTTGATGACACAGATGTACTCGAGATAATTCATTTCGCTGAAAAGGGCTTAAAAATTGATTTACTCGGGTCTCTGGAAATTTATAAAATTAAACGTAATCCTAAAATTCCAGTAATAAAATGGGCAGAAAGACCGATGGTCGATAGCCCAAACGGACAGACTAACCCTAATCGTTTATCATTTGTATATTTTTTTCCAAATTGTATATATATGTGTTCGAATAAAGATGTTATTCTCTCTCTCTCTCTAGTAATAAACGATCAAACTGATCTAATATATATCCCTCTGTTTAACATTAAAAATAAAAGTTTGTGATATATAAAAAATTATTTAAAATCATTTATTAATAAGAATGTATCACAAAGTAGAGGCCTCCACAATTACCTATTTAAATATGGAAATGATTTATCAGCAAGTTAATTAAGTTCAAGCAGAAGGCGAAGGAACTATCATAGAAAAAGTATTTACATCACTTCGTCAAATGTTTTGAAATAAAATATATCAAGGCGTTATAAGGGGATTCGAGGGATAAACATATAATTTAAGATATGAAGGTTATGTGGGTTGATGGAAAATTTTTGTGCGAGGAATGTAAAACGTTCATTAATAGGAATTAGGGTAGTTAATTAGTATAAGAGGGTGTTAGATGGATTATGTATGGAACTGTGGGGTGTCTAATTTTTGTTAGTGTAGGAAAAGCTGATCGATCAGATACCTGGATATTTTTAATGACAGAAGGATAAGCTTTTTGGAAATAAATAGCGACGTAATCAAGAAGAGGTAGCCAAATCATTTTGTTAATATGTAATGCTCTCTTCTCGACACGCGCTTTGAGGTTTTGGAAATGTGTTTTAAATGCTGGTTTGGGGTTAAATTTAATTCCAGGGTATGTGTAAGTAGGAGGGAATGGTTATATTGAACGGTGAATTATGTGAACAATTTAAAAGAATTAGGGGGTGGGATTTATAGTAGCTATTCTTTATTTTTCAAAGCATAATTGTATGGTATTGATCAGGTCTTGTTGGTGGTAAGTGCCTTCTGCAGGGCGGGAGCAAGTACTAGCTAAACTGTGACATCTTCGTATTATAAATATCATGAACATAAATATTGATAAAGATTGGTGATAGAGGAATGTCTAAAGGGACACCTTGTTAGGACACTTGTTAGGAGTCTATTGGATAAAAAGTTGTCAATTGGGTAAGAAGATGAGGTAGGATATTTAAGGAATTGCATTTAAACAGCAAACTCCGATGCCAGACTGAGTCAAAAGCTTTCTGGATGTCTACTAAGACCACTGCGAATTTCTGGCGTTCGAAGTGTGCTGTTTAGCAGTTTGAGGTAAATACTGAAAGTGGTAAAGATTTAAAACTATGTTCTAAGAAACCAAATTGATAAGGAGGGGGTATATATGGGTAAACACGTGTCGGCAGATAGTCATTGCATAACACTTTTCGAGGAGCCGTTAAAAAATGATAACACCACAAAAATTATTACATCGTGCTGAATATTATTTCAGACATGTAACGACAGCTAATAGTTATATCATTCAATGCCTGGCGGTGCTTTAGTACGGGGAGTAGGTGTTTTAATTGTTAGTTGGAGTTTTTACATTAAAATGTAAAACATAAGTGCAGAAATGCTCATAAAGAAAATTTATTTTTCTCACTATTAATTCTTATTATTAATACTGCACTCAAATTTCAATACTTAATTTGTATATAAAAAAAATATTTCAATTGTTAAGTTTAAGTCCACTACTTAATTATAGGCAAGTATAGTGACCTTAAATATTTTTCGAAAAATATTTTGACCTAAATATTCTTTACGAGAGACTCTATTTCAAAATTAATAAAAACAATATTTGAATCTCTGTTCGTCTGTCTGCTGATGCTGTATTGAAAAAAAACGGTTTGTAGGTCATCAATAGAACTTAACTTGTCAAAAGAGTTGATAAGCAAGAAATGTTAGTACATTTAATACCCTTTTCTGTTGTTGTTAATTTTAAATTGCAATCAAAAACGGTAAGAATTTCATAAAAACTTTACATTATTCCTATCAAAAGAATTTGTGTACATTCAATGCTCTTTTCTTTTGATTTTCCGTTTTTTTTAAAACAACTTTGAATAAAACAAATATTTTATCTATATTTAGATTTTTGAGAGAAAAACATTGTTTGATTTTGATGATTTGGGGTCACACTTAATCTGGGAAAAGTTATTTTCCTTATTACTTTCCCTATATAGTATATACAACGTGTCCACGTAAGTATGCAAAAAAATTGTTGCATACTTACGTGGACACGTTGTATAGGGGGAGTATTGTTTTCGTGATTTTTTTTTCAAATTTTTTTTGCGGAAATATCCGTTTTAGGGTTCCCCGAGTCCATTGCACTGATATCTGAAAAAAAAATGTGTGTCTGTGTGTATGTGTGTGTGTGTATCTGTATGTCGGTGGGTGCTGTATCTCAAAAACGAATGATCCGATTGAGATGAAACTTTAAACTTAAGGTTTTATCGTTAAAAACTGGAACTGAAAAACTTTTGGTCAACATTCAAAAACCGGAGTGGATGTTTACTCGAGGTCGTTTCTTGTTTTTTTTCCGATATTTCTTTTAATATGAAAAATGTTACAAAACTTTTCAAACAAAAGCTAAAGAAAATGAGAATATATTAAAATATATTCTTAATAAAATCCTTAACTTAAGAATATTTTAAATGTGCCAATTGCTAATAAACTATTGGAGTTAGATGAAATTTATATAACAAATAATTATAGAGAATTCAAAAATTCTCCTACAATAAAAAATGGTGATGTGGCCATAATAGTACTTTCCCTATATTTTACTCGAAAAATGAACTATGATGGCCACATCACCATTCTTTAGAATTAGATCGTAGTGCTAAAAGTGCGCGAAAGTGTGTTTGAGACGGTTTGAGGCAACTACTATTCGACTTTTGATTATTCTTTAAAGTGCAAAAATGCAGCCAAGAGATGTATTTAAATCATTTGTGTCGCCATGCGACAAGTGTGATATATCCTGGGAAATCTTCATTAATTGGTTTGAATTATAGTTAGATTATAGAAGGATGGCATGAATAATTGTTACTATTTTACACTTGCCCCTATATATTTAAATAATGAGGCAAGTGTAGAGTAAAGAGGAAGGGCGTGAATATAGTACCATTCACTTACCCTATTCTTCCTCGCTTTCACAATTTTATTACATAGACAACATCATTTGAAGTAATAGCTACCAAATGGTGGTGAGAGGATGCAATAGAAAGAACGTGAAATGAACGGAGTTGGAGGAAGCAGATGGTTCTGATCAATGGCCAATAAGGGCAGATATGGTGATAATGGGAATAAAATGGAAGAGGGAGGAAAAAAAGAAGACACGTGATAGGATAGCGGGGTAGCGGGGAAGCGGCGAAGAAGAGGATTAGGAAGACGCTGAAGGAGCTCAAGTGGGAGGAGGTAGAATCAATGGAAGTGTTGGAGAACATCATAACGAGTTACGGCAAGAGAAAGGATAAAGTAGGCAAAGGCGGAGATGAAAGGGAAAGGACAAAATGAAGAGAAAAAAGTATGGAAAGCAAAGAAACAGTACGAGAGAATGTGTGAAGAGAAAACAAGATTAGTGATGGAAAAAAGGTATAGGAATTAAGGGCATGTAAAAACGAGACAGATGTGGAGGATACTGAAGTGTGAGGAAGGGAAGATAGACCTAAAGGAGCGAAGAAATGTAAGAAAGAGAGTAATAGACCAGTGGCCTGATGGCCTCAAAGCAGAAATGTGGAAAGAAATAGGGAGGGAAGGATGGAGAAGATTTAGGACAATGATATACCGGATCTGGAGAGGAGATGAAAAAATTCCAGGATCATTGAAGGTAGCACCGATATGTCCTATCTACAAGGGCGGTAATACAGATAAGGTGGATTATTACAGGAGAATAACTGCGATGAATACAAGCTGTAAGATTGAAATGATAATGGTGAAGGGGTGGCTCGAGGGGGAGGCAGAGAGGAAGAGGAGGCCAAAACAATAGAATGAGTGCGGGTCGGACGAGAGAAAGATACGGGTAATGCGTGTTATGCAAGGAAAGAAAGGACACGTGGATATACTTGGCAGAGAAATGTAAGGGAGTGAAGGTGAAATGAATAGAAGAAGATGGGGCCAGGCTAAGGATCCTGAGAATATTAGGTTGGGGAAAGGAGAAGGAAAGAAGAAGGAAGTAAAAACGTGAAATGTTAAGTTAGTTTATGCCATTAAAGGTCTTTTTTCGAAGTAAAAGCACTGCTAAATGATGCAGACATACATAAGAAAATCGAATCGTGCTACCAAATTGCTCAGGCAACTAAAGATGTGAATCGATGTTTTTGCTGCGAGTAAAAAGTTTAGTGTACCCCAGCTCATATTATATGCTCATATAAAAGGCAGATGATTCAATAAAACTCTACCAATCGATAAAGAAATAAAGCTCACTAACTGCCTCGGAAGGATAGAAAAGTGAGAATTAAATTTTTTTAATGAAAAATAACGTCTAAGACAAGATTTGCCAAGGATCAAAAATCAGTTTGTTTAGAATGAAGTGTCTGGTATTTTGTCATTAGATATTGATTTGGAAGTGAAGTTTGTTCCAAAAGTGAAATCGTTGGATGCTATTACTCATCCAATTTGATTTTAGTTTTGGAGGTTACAATAAAAAGTTTCCAATTTCTCTGTATTTCAATGTATTATTTTATAACTTGAAATTTTCTCAAAAGCATAGTTAAATGATCATGTATACACTTGCTTCCTTTGATTCACATTGGTTTGTATACTATTTTATAAGTGTATTCACCCTTGTCCCAACTTTCGGGGCAAGTGTTCAGCATTTGTATCGTTTTAAATAATTACAATTAATTTGTAAACTCAAACAAGTAATACTCCTTCGTTATTCATAGTTGAGCGAGGGAAAAAAAAACTTAAAAAATCATCTTACTTTTGATACAATCATTGATTAAATTGTAACTACTGTTTTTTATTGTACACAGTTTTTCAGCTTTTTCTGTTTTTATGTAGGGTGAAGTGGGGCAACATTTTACCCTACATAAAAACTGTATTTGTACTTAAAGTATACAGTATAATTAAAAATGTCATTTACAAAAAACATTCTTAAACATTATTATTATAAGTAAAAAGAAAATACTAATAGTGTTCAATTTCGTTTTTATTAATGAACAGTTTGTCTACACTATGATACAGCCACAATTCTGGCTTCTTTTGTCAATTATAATGTTTTGTGTTGCAAAATCCTTAAAACTAAGATAACTTTTTAAATATTACATTAAATTTAAGATATAAATTAATGAGGCTGTTATTTGTTTAAATTCTTATTAATAATAATAAAAGTGTCTCAGAATTAAATTTAAGTTCTTTTTGACTTTTCAAAGCATTAGGACGATTTGAAAGAAAATTAGTTAATTAATTTTGTTTTATTTTGGTTTACTTGCTTTATAATTCCTATTAAAAATTATTCAAACAAAATAAAACACACATTTATGCTAACTTTGAATTTTAAAGAAAATGGCTTAAGGGCAGAGTTTACGGCGTAGGGTTATTTCACCCGATTTATCAGTTCTTATAGCTGGCAATGAGAATCAACAAGTAATTTAGCTATCAAGGCGATGTGTTTTATTTATTATATTGCATCTATTTTCAAGACATTTCCTTAAAAAAACAAATATTCAATAAGTATTTCTAAAACGGAAGTTAAAATATATGAAGTACGAATTTTGATAATTTATTATTTTACAACTAGTGTTGGTAAATAAAGGAATTTTTAAATATTTTGCATTAGCAAAAGAAGTTAATTTTTATCAATTTTTGACTTTAATTATTTAGAAAAAAATTCCTACTTTATTTTGACCAACTAAAGGATAATATACTGTTAAAAAATCAATTGTGAAATTATTAAACTTTAACTTTAACATTGTAATATCTATGAACTCTGAAAGTTAAAATTATGTTACTAAGTTGTTGGGGAATATGTAAAGGAAATAGTTGATTTAAATTTAATGGTTATAATTAATATTTAGAGAAATAAATCTCTATGAGAGTTTCTGCACTAATGATTTACAAATAATGTAAAAACTCCATCTAACAGTTAAAACAACTACTCCCCGTACTAAAGCACCGCCAGGCATTGATTGATAATAATTCACATATTTAAATTTAGTGCTTTAATTTTTGCTAACGTGCGGCATAACATAATTAGAGTTAATTAGAATAATGCATAGCATTAATTAAAAAAGAAAGGAAACAAAATACAATCCCTAATTTTATACAATCTCGAGAGAGCCAGTTGGTAACCGAATAAAGTACGAACTAAGCGTACTTATTAGTAATCAGTAATTATAATCACTGAGTAAAAATGAGGTTAAATACTATTGAAAACAAACAGATGGCATAAATAGCGTGGCTTGAACGGATTAGACAGACGGACCAGTTCCCATGCATATTACTCTACAATATAATAACACGTTATTTGTATAATAAATTGCGCCGTTGCTGATTTAACTAATCAGCTTATAATTACATGGTATAAACGGTCGAAAAATGACAAGTCGAAATAATTTCATGCGGTGGAAAGTAAACACTGATAAATTGTATGATTGATGTGTGGCGTTGCACAATCGGCATTGTGATGCCGTTTAATGCACGACAAAACGCCCATTCGTTGTACAGTGATAATTCGTTGATATTAAATTGTCAACGGTGGATAATGCGATATTAACGTCGTGATCCGTCATCCCGGTACATATTGCCGTAATCGATGAGGTCGAGACTGTTAAATCCTTGATGATTAGAAGTATTAGGAGTATTAGAAGGGAGGAGCGGTTCCCATTAGTTCCCATAGACCTCTTGGGCCACGTGTGTACCATAAGTTGGATAAGTTGGATGGATCTCTGCGGGACGTCCGTCCGACCATCCGACCGTTACACCCGAGGATAGAGTTAACATGAAGAGCGTCGTCGCCTTCCACATTTGATGGGTCACATTTGCTCTTTCTGCTCTTGCCCATTCTGATCCTATCTGGCTCTGCTTTATTTATTTAAGCTCGCGCTCTGAAAGCTCGCTATGTGGATTAATGATGCCCTTTTTATATTCTGAAATGATTAAGCGATGTAATGGCATTTTTATTTGAATGAACATATGTTCTCAGAATAAAAAAAACTATAAAATCAAATACAAAATCTATTATTTTTTAATAATTTTATTAATAGCTAATATTTAAATATAAAATATATAAGCTAAAAGTGTCTCATATTTTGTGAAAGTGAGTGTACTATGTTTTATAAAATCATTTGAAGTTTCAAATCATAAATATGAAATAAAATTGGTACATCAAAAAAATAATAATAATAATAATGCAAGTAACAAAAATTAAATACCAGTGCATTAATTAGAATTGCGGGTATCAAAGAATATTTATCATCTTATTTTTGTGAATAGCAAATTTTATAAATCTGTTATTAATTCATAATTAATATTAAATTAATAACAGATTTTAATAATAATTAAATTTATAATACATATACACGTTGTATTTATAGAGATAAAGTGAATAAGATTGTGTTTAATGATAGTTATAAAATCATTTAAAAATATATAAACTACAATTTAATACTTTAATACAAACTAACTATAGATTCGGCCTTCAGTAAAATTACTTTGTTTTAAAATAAAAATTAAAAATCGTTGAATAAAATAGAGCAATTTATAATTTAATTAAAATAGTATTTTAAGAAATTTATATAAGAAAAGCTAAAAAAATAATTCAAGTAAAGAAAACTTATAATTTTTTATACACTTAGTTTCGATTATACGGTATCTAAATTAAAGAGAAGGGTGTACAACAGGTCCCTCTGGTCGTTTAAGATGGAAATTTATTAGTTTGAGGCATTCTTCAGGCGATATTTTTGCAAACATATTCGACACGTTGAAGGATTCTAACTTGCAACTATTAGGAATTATTCTTTAAGTAATTGGCTAGCTACATAGAGTTTTTTTATGGAATGCGAATCTTTGAAGTTGGTAATAGATTTAAAAAGAGAAATAAGTGCAACTAATATTTTGTGGGTTGGAGAGTTTCTGTATGAAACTAAAGGTCGGATAGGATTATCAGGATTATGAATTTTTATCAAACCATTCTCGGATTCATAGGAAATACATGTTTTGTTTTATTGTCTGGAAATATGGAGTTACCCTGTACTGTAGATTTTAATTTGTTTAATAATTGGTTTGTCAGATTTTTTTAAATTTCAGAAATATTAGAGGTGCTTATAAAATCTTCTACTTTTTGAATATATTCAGTATTTAAAATTACTACAGAATTGCCTTTGTTGCACTTGTTACTGTAAATTGGCTAATTTTGATTTATTAATAATAGATATGAGTGGACACAAACAAAGTTTACAATATATTATCAATTTTGACACAACTATAGTTTCGACCTTTGCAGGTCATTATCATAATGACCTGCAAAGGTCGAAACTATAGTTGTGTCAAAATTGATAATATATTGTAAACTTTGTTTGTGTATATTATACAATAAATAGTGGTATAAAAACTTAAAAATTATTTTCATTTAACCTTTTTTAAAATGAACTACCACATAGTAACGGTCGCTACCATCATTTTCAGATATGAGTGGGTTTTTTGATGCTATTTCTGACTCTATTACTAGAGTTTCTTCAAAAGAGGAGACGTTGACATATGATGAATATTTTGGTCCTATTATGTTTCTGTTTTCTGTTTTGCCAAAACGATAGTCTCTACAAAAAACGGCAAAAATGCTATTACAAACACAATGGTAAATAACCCAGCAAATAGTAGAGATATTCAAAAACCCTTGAACGAATGTAAATGAATGTAATTTAATTAAACCAAAAAAACATGTAATTATCGAAAATAAAACAAAATAAACAGAAAGAAGATGTGTTTAGAGGTAATCGATTAGATTCAACACAGCCGATGTAACATCTAAGAAAGCGTAGGAAAAGTGAAAAATAAAAAAAAACAGCAAATTAAAAAGAAAAATGATTTTGTTTCAAGAAAAAACAGTGCCCTATAAAGTTATTGCTGAAAATTTGAAAAAGCTACATGAAACGTTGGATAATAAAAGGAGATAGAGAGAGATTAATATCTTTATTCGAACACATGCAATTTTGAGAAATATATACTCGTACATATCTATAAATAATTAACAATAATGGTTAGTCTGTCCGTTTGGGCTATCCACCATCGGTCTTTTAGCCCTCAGAAGGAGATATTTTATTAGATTTCATGAAATAAAAAAGTATTTAAAATCTAAACAGTCATATACCACTTCTTGAACATATCTTCTTATATGACATTAAGTAAATCATCCAAGGACTTCTCCAAGGCTCTCCTTTCCCACCTCTACTAAACAAAATCTTTTGTTTTGTTATTTTGATTTCTACTCTACTTTACTATATTAGTACCAATCACTTATAAAAATTTTCAAATAATACTACTGTAATTACCCACTCTCCTGCTCCACGAAAATCTACTTCCTAATCCGTCACCCTCATAATAAGAGCTCCTTTGCTAAAGTTTTAATTTCTCATATTATCACCCATGTTTCAGCTCTGGATATGACTATTGATCAAAAAATCTGCTTTAAGTAGGTTGATTGATAAGGCGTTGAGGTGTTGAAATCCATATTAACTTACACTGTACAGGCTAGGCAAAAAATAACTTTATGATTTAAAAACACATATCTCTTTTGTTTGTGAATATTTTTGGCAATTTTTGCTTTAGTTGCAGAAAATAAACTTGTGAGATTGTAATATGGAACAATACACCATTGCACAGCGCAGAGAAGTAATTTTATTATTTTTGGAAGACGGCCGGTCTGTAATTGCCACTCAATACCGGCAATTTTGTTCTAGACAATCGGCCTAAAATATCGAGCTCGTTAGACAAATTGTTGCAGGAAACCCTGAAACATCAACATAACGACTTTCAACACAGTTGAAAAATACACAGTAAAAATATCGGCGCCTGTACCCTTACAAAGTTCAGTTGGTTCAACAGCTCCATCCTGGTGACCTGGAAGTGCGTCTGCAATACTAAAGAGCTGTTCTTAATCTCGCTGAGAATGATTTTGAAAGGATTTTTGGAGAATATTTCTGATAGGAATCGAAAACGTTCTATGATGGGGAAAACTAAAGTAAAGTAATCATAGAGGAGCTGATTGGAGGGAGGTATTAAGAGGATGACGGAGTTGGGATAGAGGGCACAACCATAGTCAAATAGTGGACGGTAGATCTTTGTTTTTAATTAATTTTTTGATCTATGGTAATGCCTAAATACTTAATGAAAAGTGAGGGAGGGATCGCAATTTGGGAAATATGGACATTGTGAGCTGCAATGATAAGGGATCAGGAGTTGTGATTTGTGGGGATTGATTTTAATGCGCCATTTTGCAAACCATCGTTGAAGGGAGTCAATAAGCTCTTGGTGGGATTGAAGGGCTTTTGGTAGTGTGGGAGCATGTGTGATTAGGGCAGTGTTATCTGCAAATTGCAGGAGGTATTTGGATGGATTAAAATAGAGACAATCAGGGTTGTAGATATCAGCACAAAAAATGTTATATAACAGAGGTGAGAGATGAGAGCCTTGAGGGAGTACTTGTTCGGGAGTAAAGGGAGAGGAAAATAAATTATGGATTTTGACTTTTAGGGATCTATTACAGAGGAATTGTTTAATAATGAAAATTATATGAGGACGAATATTTAGGAGGTGGCACTTGTATAATACACCTTGATGACAGACAGAGGCAAAAGATTTCTGGACATCCAAAAATAGAGCTGCTGAGGATTTGCCTTCAAGGTGGGATGTTTGAAAATTTGATACTAGGATAGTGAGTGGAATGGAAGTTGACCTGTGGGGAAGAAAACCAATTTGGTATTTGGGGATGTGATTGGAAATGAGAGAGATGATTTTGTTTTTGAGAAGGCACTCGTAGATCTTTCCAATAACAGGTAGAAGGGTAATAGGGTGGTAGCTGTATAATAAGGTACAGATTTTCATCTAAGTGGTTTTGTTAACAAACAAAACTGCAGATTTTGGCTCACACATAATCCCCAAAATGATCAGCAACGTTCATTAGACCCACTTTGCGTGACTGTTTAGTGTGGCATAATCTGACGCAGTATTTATGGATCATATTCCTTTGAAAATTTAGCAGCTGTAAACGTTACCATCAATGAAGATCGCTACCCAAGAATGCTTCAAGACTTTTTCTTACCACTCTCGCAAGCGAACTATAACGTTGGCACCTTATGGTCTCAGCAAGATGGTGCTACGGCAAATACTGCTTTTGCGACAATGAAATTATTGCTGAAACAATTTCCAAATCGTTTTATATCAAAAAACGGCGACTTGAGATCGCCAAACTTTTTCCTGTGGGGCTACCTTAAGGATAAGGTATATATCAACAAACCACAGACATTCCGAGAGCTGAAAGATAACATTTGAGCGGAAATTGCGCAAATTACACCGGTCTTGCTCGAAAAAGTGATGCAAAATGCAATGTGTGTGTGCATTATAAGAGTAGAGATCATTTTTCATAGTTAATGTAAAAAATACATGAATTAAACTTCCATTTGCAATTTATTTTATTATTTTTTTTCGGAAAGGTATTTCTAGTCCACCGTGTATAAAGAAAATTCTGAATAATTTTTGATTGTTTTTCTCTGGTGAATTAAAGTTTAAAAATAAGAACATATCCACAAAATACATTTGAAAATTTCTAAAAAATGATATGCCCCTCACTTGTTAATTGAGATTTTACATAAAAACAATTAAAATGGTGAAAAAATTGAATTCAAAGAAAGATTAAAATTTTATGGATAAAAATTCGAACGAGTTTACATATTTTATTCTTTATTCTTTAAAACTTGGTTCTTTTTGCTTTTAAAATATTCACAAAATAAAACATAAATAATTGAACTTCGTACACAAATTTAGACAGCAAGAAAAACAAAAATGTTGCAGGAATGTAATTCAAATTTTGAGTCGCTTAGATATTGCTGTTAATTTTTCTAATGCTAAATATTATACTTAACATTAATATTCACTTGCTTTTTAAATTTCTTTAACAAATTTTTTAGCCCAACTCCTTTAATTTCACTCTTTACAACATTTAACTTATAGATCGAGCATCTTTTGTAACTTTAACTTCTCGTAATGTACAACTCTTACAATCAATTTCTATATGACACTACTCTATTTATTATATTTGAGAATGCCATATCTTCTTAAGGAAAAAAAAATGTTTAAACTTCACATATTATCCCTATAATATATCAATTATATTATTTCCAAATAAAAAGATACACGATCTACCATATTCGATCAATATTTCAATATCTGTCGAGGTTTTAGCCAGAGAAGTAGTTGTTTCAACAAGTAATTTGTTTTGTAGTCTTAGTAGTTTCACGAAATGTTTTCGTAATTTTAAATTATTATTTCATTTCGTCCATCTACAGATTAATAATTGATTGATACTACAGAAATTACAAATCCATGCAGAACGAGTTTTGGTCGTTAGTCATTTAGCAACACATTAACAAATACAATCAATATATTTTTGTATTGTACAAAATTATTTGGTATCTTTCTCAGGTATAAAATCAAAAAATAAGTCTGAAGATTTCCATTGAAAAAGGTTTTTAAAATAGGTATTCACAGAAATATATATAAACAAGTATTAAATATATAACAAACTGATGAAGAAAGTTAATAAAATAGTCATAGAAATACAACATATTCTAAAAATTAAAACATTAACCTTTGAAAATGATGGAAACACAAAACTGAAAATTAAAGTAATAATATGGAACATAACAAGTGCTATTCTTTGCCAAAATTAAAAATATTATTTATAAAAAGTGACATAGCAGTAATATTTTTAAAATATCACCTTAATTATTTAAATATACACAGATGGTTTGAAATAAGATATATAAAACTAAAATCCAAATCTAAATTTCAAAACACAAAATTTAACATTTAAAACACAAAACTCACATTTAAAATTTAAACGAAAACAGTTAAAATCATACAAAATTATGGCTAATATCATTGTTCTTAAAGTTCTGGAAAGGATAAAATGCTTTCCCCAGAAGGTATGTTTGCTTTTTTCCTTAAATAGTTTAAGTGACAGGTCCCTAGTATCAAGACTGAGTTTGTTATAGAACTTTACACTGTAGTACCTCAATCCTGTTTGTAAACGCGTTAACCTCTTTTGGTCGAGATTTATGTTTTGCTTAAATCTAATGTTGAATTTTTCTATATGCTTCTTGCTTTATACCAGGAAAACCTTGATATATATTAATATAATAATAATATATTTATTAAACGAAATCACCTTTTACATTAGAAATAACATAATTCATGATGAAACATAAAATTAAAATACAACTAAAAGTAAACTTATGATCGTACGTAACAATAACATATATCAAAATTAAATGCAATTCTTTTGAGTTCTGATTTAAACTTAGATAGACTAGAACCAAACAAATCAATATTATTATTATGATTTAAATCATTAGCTACACTCATAAATCTAAAAAGTGGATTGTTTGAATCATAATTAGTGCGTACTGTTGGTAATCTAAATAAGGGTTTACGCCGTATATTTATGTAAGTAGAACTAAAAATTTAATGAAGCCAGTATTTCAGAACAATTAATATTACCCGAAATTAATTTATGCAGAAAACACATATCTAACATAATTCTACGAAATTTTAAGGAATCCAAGTTAAAATGAATACAAAGAAAGGAATAATCGGCAACTGAAACACCAGCAACATCAAATCTACGGAACATATAAAAAAGAAACTTGCGCTGTACTTTCTCTAGCGCTAATATATGACAGTTATACTGAGGAGACCAAATTACAGATGCATATTCTAAATTTGATCTTACTAAACATATATAAAGAGTTCTTAGCGCGTACGGTCCAAAACTATTTCTAAAAATAAAGCCTAATATTTTAAATGCTTTGCTAGCACTAGAATTAATATGATCTTTAAAGGACAATTTAGAATCGAACACAACCCCTAAATCTTTAATACTATAGACTCTTTCCAACTGCTCAAGGTTAATCGAGTAGTCAAAGAAAGTTACACTATTTTTTCTTGAAAATGAGATTGAATTACATTTGGATATATTCAAAACTAAAATGTTCTTTAAACACCACTCAAACAAAATATTTAAATCATGTTGCAGTTCAAAACAACTACCAATTTTATCAATAGAATGAAATAATTTAAGGTCATTCGCAAACATTAAAGATTTACAGTACTTGAACGAATCACACAAATCATTAACAAATAAGAAAAACAACACTGGCCCAATATGAGTTCCTTGAGGGACGCCAGAACATACATCAATTTCGAAAGACGTGTGGCTATTAAGTTTAACAATCTGGGAGCGATTTGATAAAAATGAATTTATCCAGTTAATTATTTGAGATGAAAATCCATAAGCATTCAACTTAGCTATTAATATCTTGTGGTCCACACGGACAAACGCTTTAGCAAAATCAGTGTATACAGCATCGACTTGTTTAAGCTCAGAAAAACTTTTTAATATAAAATTCTCAAAACATAAAAGATTAGAGATAGTAGATCTACCATCAAGAAACCTGTGTTGATTATCTACAATGATATTCCGAGTTAAATATCGAAGCTGTATAGAAATAAGCTTGTCTAGTATTTTAGGAATAAAAGATTGTACGGTAACACCAAGATAATTGTCAATTAGGTTTTTTACCCCTTTTTTGTGAATAGAAATAATAAAAGATTTTTTCCAATATTGAGGGAAGTAACCTAAAAATACTGACTATTCAAATAGCCAGTGAATAGCTTTAGAAAGAGTATATACACAATTAAAAAGAAAGTAACCTGAAATACCATCCGGACCACAATTAAATTTATTAGACAATTTTAAAATTTCATTAAACACGTCTTCCAAATTAATATGCAAACATGACAAAGAATTAACCTTATTAATAAAATTGAATTTAGGGATATTAGTCACATTTACACAATAAGAAGAAGAAAAAAATGAAGCGAAAGCGTTTGCTATATCGTGCCCGCTGTGGAATATCCTGTCTTCAAAACTCATAGCTGCGGGAACACCTGATGAATTCTTCATTCCTTTGACAAAACTCCAAAAATTCTTCGGATTGCATCTAATGTCCTTTTCAATTTCATCAATAAACGATTTGAAAAGAGATCTACTTAAGGATGAACACTTCTCGCGCAAAACTCTGAAATTCTCATAGTCATTAATATCGCCAGATTGTTTATATAATAAGTGTGCCCGTTTTTTTCTTTAGTTAAACTTATAAGTTCACTGTTGAACCATTTTGGGTATCGCGAACTAAAGATAGTTTTAACCGGAACATACATTTCAATCAGATCTGATAATATTAGATAAAACATTTCAAGAGCACTATCCAGATCTTTATTTACAAAAACCAAATCTCAATCCACTTCAGCAAGAGCAATATTAATAGCACTATAGTTGCCTCTTTTAAAGTCGTAAATTTTATCATTGATGGTTAAGTTACGTTGTTCCATTAAAACGTTAACATCAATATCATAGGCGATATGATGCATAGAATTTTTGCACAGAAAATCATTAGAAGCAGTTATATTAATTTTAGCACGAGTGCTAAAAACTAAATCAATAAAAACGCATCTATTGTTGGGAATATTATTCAATTGAAACATGTTCAAAAAACTAGGTTTCAGCAATGACATCACATGCACTATCCGAAGATACAGAGTGCCCCACTACACCCATATCGTCATTTTCCCAGGTGGCAGAGGGAATATTAAAATCACCACATATAATAATTTCGTTTTCTGTATAATCATTGACAATGGATTCGAGGATGTGACAATGTTCTTGATATTTCACCAACGGCGAATTCGGAGGAATATACACATCCCCAATTATAATGATGGGAGCGTGAGTATAGCCAGTTTGATAAGTCTAGATCGACAGTTGTTATGTTTTGCGACTGCCATTATTTTTATAGCTTTATTTTTTATTTTATTTTATTTTATATACTTTAAGAGCTCTATTTAAATAAATACACATGGAAATACATCCATAAATACTCTAACTAATTTTGAAGAACTTGAAGGCGGAGTTTACTTCTCGTGTTCATCCACTCGACTCAATTATAGTTGCTAGCTGGTAATGATATTCGCCAAGCAATTCTGGTTACCAAAGCAATATTTTGGCCATTTCTGGCGTATTTAAATCCAATTTTTGTAGGCCTTATTTAATGTGTTATGTCAAAGTGGCATTTATTTATAAACAAATGCTGTAGTGCAAAGATGCGGTGCAGGTTGATATGCAGTGTTAAGACTTGCCAGATAATCTTCTCATCACAAATGCAAGTTTTGATAAACGCTTAGATAATTTATTACCGTGTTTGTCCCATTTCAAGGATGCGTGAATATTGACTCCAGGAAAGGAAACTGACGAAGATTCTTTTGTGCTTATTATATTAAATGTTAGGTTTTTTGTTTTATTTTAATTCAGGAGTAGACTATTTTCGGAGCACCATTTAGAGATTGCTTCCAAGCCAAGTTAAGTTTATTATTACTTTCTACTTCATCTAAATTACTGTCTACATCTATTACCGTACAAATGTCGACAGAGAAGACTGTGATTGAATTTTCTAATTGTGATGGTAGATTGTTTATGAAGATTAGGTTTATCTGTGATTGTGTTTCTCCAATATGCACAGACTGATATCTGTTGCATAGGTAACTCTGCATTAATTTAATGCTATTTGAATCGAAGTCTTTCTGTTTAGATATATGTAGGTCGTGAGGAACAACAATCAAACGCTTTGATTAGTTCTACAGACGACCCCATTGTGTAATTTTTTTTCCTAACGTATGTTTTATGCTTAAAACATTTAATCTATCAAATAATTTGAAACCTAATAACCAAGAAAAATGTTTCATTCAAATGGATTATGGAAAACATGTATTCATCGTTGTGGAGCTGGATATCAATATGCTCTTTTAAATGAACTATTGTGTATTGTATATTGTGATTCAAGTAAAAATACCATTTTCAATTATAAGTATGTATTTATAATTAAATTAGTACGTGAATTTTATAATAATAAAACATTTCTGCATGATAGTTTATTGGTATAATCCTATATCGTTTTCACATTTAAAGTATTAACATGAATAATCCCAACAAAAAAAATTTATTCACGTACGGTATTTTCCAATAGAATTTTCATACAAACATAATTCCGAAAGCATCTTATAACGACACGATGCTCTCTCGCCAAGGCATCAATTCAATTTAATTATCAATTATAATTGCGGAAAGGCGAAGACGTCCGATGATCGGAGAGGAGTCATTAAAAGTGTGTTAAAGTGCAAGCCAAAGATATCGTGATGGCACGAATAATTAACATTCAAATGGCAGACCCTATTTGTGCTTCACACATAATAAAACGAATTGGGATAATGCGCGGATTAGAACCGTTATGCCGGAGAAGAATCGGAAAATAAAATACGAGAAAGTGTGCGTAATCGCCGGTCCGGCGATTAAAATAAATTTAGCGAAGAATGAGGGCCGCACACCCGACACTGTAAGCCTTTTGCGCAACATAAATTCAAATTAGACGATGGCTTAAGCTGGATATTCGATTCACATTAGCGCAGATTGTGCTCCTTTTCACGGTGATGAAAAAATATATATTTGATATTAAAGCATGACGCAATCTTGACTTATAAAATTCTTCTAATTCATATTTCGTACTGTTATTTTAAAGTTTAAACATTTCATTATAATTTTTAAAGTTTAATGATAAAATGATCAATAAATGTGGTGACAGGAGGATTATCTATTTTGTTCCCACATACTAATAACGATCGACGGCTGGCATTTCTGGAGATTTACGACTTTGCGTCCGCAATTTGTTTAGTTTAGTAAAACGTATCCCCGGGCTTAAAGGATTATGGGCTATTTAGTTCTCGTGAAAACTTGGAATTGACTGCTACCGTCAAACGGGGTTGTAAATCATTCCACCGCTCAGCTCTCGATTTGTTCGCTCAAAAGTCATAATCGTGACAATTGTTGCGGTTATTTACGACACTTTTGTGAGTGCCACAGAACTCCTAGAAATATTTACAGAACACAGTGGCGGTTGTGTTGTGGTTTTCCTGAAAGGGACGCTCGCTGGATGCTTAAATTTATGGCGATGGATTGTATTGAAATATCCGCAAGATGCCAAACAAAGATAAACGTCTTTATTTAAGATTTCGGACGGTCCGTAAACTCATTCAATGCGCGCACACGAAACTCCGAGAATTATTACGTTTAGGAGATTACCTAAATAACGTTATTTATAAGCCGCATTGTTTAATGGCTGTTCACCTAAAGTTACGCAAGTATTTAATTACGATGATTTGTTAACTTGCCGCGTTAAATTGATTAAATTTATGTGTTCTCGTGTGATGTTTATTACGAGAAAGTTAGTTTTAATCTGCAAATACAAACAAATTTCTCCACAATATATACATTGTATACTTGTAATGATTCTTAACATTTTTACAGTTTTATACATTCGCATTATTTTATTTCCGCAAAGATTTAAATTATATCTTAGTATATTAATAATAAGAAATAATTCTTCATGATAAATATTTATTTAAACCTTTTTATGATATTACATATTAACAAATTGAAACACTTAATATTAAGATTAACAAATATTAATAATAAAAAATATTACCATGCGTACAGAAAAACACTAAATTAATAACTAAAAACTAAAATCCTAAATTGAAAATAAAGTTTTATTTAAATGATTTGTTTAGGAAAAAAAGTTGGATGAAGGTAACTGCAATTGGCGCTAAACCTAGAGGTTTATTATTAATATAATTAGGTTATCAGAAGAGTGTTTTTCTAATCTAATCGAAGATGTTTCTACTTGATGCCAAATTTTTATCATCCCCCACAAAGAGAGATAATTAGTATAGTGATTTAAAGGAAATACGTGTGAAATAAATGTTTGCTAGAAAGAAATGTTACCGTATGTAAGTTAACTAACCCAAGATGATAATTGGTTTTAGGCACCGTACTAATTAATTTAAAGGCATTAATAATGAGGAATTTACTTTGATCACTCGAACGCCTTAATTAAAAAAAACAGCTGAATATATTCAATATAAGTTCCTAAATCAAAATGCATCATCAAGTTATAACTTTAAGCAACCAACACATTTGTCTTTTGCTGAGGATATTCTAAATGTATCTTCATTTTTTAAGGATAAATAAATATTTTAAAAAAAGTGTAAGGGGATAAGAAAGAAAAAGAAAAATATACAATGAAAAACTGAGAACTGAAATAATTTAAAAATTGTAATTGTTAGACACCTCTATTTTAGAATGATTTTGTGATGATCAACACTACAAAGTAATTTTAAATGGTTATAAAACGGAGAACTTCTTAACTTATAGTAAATTATTATGGGATTACAAAAGGATTTTTGAGAGAATTTGTAGAGTGGAGTACTCCTCCAGCAAAATGTTTTAAAGAGGTTAATGGATATATTTATGAAACTCCTTGGATATATCTTTAAGGAGAGGTACGAAATATATAATTTTTTTACTCAAAATTATTTCAAAATTAACATTTAGATTCTGCAATAAAAGCACAGTGTTTGTTTAGTTAGAAAATTTTAGATTTATACAGACAATCTCATAAATTGGCTAAATTATTGCAGTTTAAAAGAGAAATTGCTAGACAATTAAATGTAAGAAGAAAATTATTAGAAAATTTTAGATTTATAAAAAGAAACCTTGGAGCTAGAAATTTAGGGAAAATTCAAAAAAAAAAAACTTGAATTTCTAAGAGAAATTCATGTAAAAGTTCTATGAAATAATAAATACTTTATTATAACAATATAACACCGTTATTAGTTACATATCAACTAGTGAAAGAAACTAAAAGTTTTGAAAGTTGTAGAACTCTAGACAAATTACAAGAGTTTTGTAATTTGTAATAGAAATTTTTGGGAACTATCAAAATTAAAAAAAAACTCCTATAATAAAATAATGAAAAATTCTAGAATGCTTAATAAAAATTCTTGGAATATTATGAAAAATTGCTAAAAAAATAAAAGTCTACATAACCAAAAAAAAAAAACTTAAAAATTGTAATTTGTAAAAGAAATTTCTTGTAAAATGAAAGATATTACTAGAAAGTTAGAGTGAGTAAGAGAAATTTTTGTAAAAACGTGAAAAAAAAGTTATTGGATTTTTTTATAAACATTGAATTTTCTTTCAAATTTGAAAGAAACATTTCTGAAAAACTAAAAGCTAATAAAACAAATTCTTAGAAAATTTTAGATTTATTAAAACAACTGGCTAAATTATTGTAGTTTAAAAGAAACATTTCTAGACAGCTAAAGAAAATTATTAGAAAATTTTAGATTTCTAAAAAGAATAATTGGAGTTATTAAGAGAAATTTTTGGAAAATTTCTAAAAAAAAATATTGAAGCTTCTGAGAGAAATTCTTGTAAAAGTTCTATAAAATGAAAACAAAATTGAAAGATTCATTTGCTAAAAAAATAAAATAAGTTCTAGAACTAAACAAATTACAATTGTTTTGTAATTTGTAAGAGAAGTTTTTTGGGAACTGACGAAATTCTTAGAAAACTCCTATGATAAAATAATGAAAAATTCTAGAACGCTTGAAGAAAATCCTTGGAATATAATTAATTAGTCTATATAACAATTCTTAGCTATAAAAAAAAATATAAAAAATTGTAATTTGTAAGAGAAATTTCTTTAAAATTCTTGCAAAAAGAAAGATATTACTAGAAATTTAGAGTGAGTAAGAGAAATTTCTGTAAAACTTTTATCAAGTGAAGGAAATTATATTTAAACAATCTATTATTCTTGAAGGAAACTCTTACAGGTAAAAAAAAAGCTAGGAAACTAAGAGTCTAGAGAAAAAATGTTGGAAACCTATAGAACTCTCGAAAAAAGGTTTTATAACTTATAAAAGAAATGTCTCGTTTTTTTTTTGTAAAATGAAAGAAAAGTTACAGGAAGAATCTTTAGAGAAAAATTACTGGAAAACTAAAATTAGAAAACATTTTTTTTTTAATTTAAAAGAAACATTTCTGAAAAACTAAAAGCTAATAAAACAAATTCTTAGAAAATTTTACATTTATAAAAACAACTGGCTAAATTATTATAGTTTAAAAGAAACTTTGTTAGACAGCTAAAGAAAATTATTAGAAAATTTTAGATTTCTAGAAATAATAATTGGAGTTAGCAAGAGAACTTATTGGAAAATTTCTAAAACAGGTTCTAAGAGAAATTTTTGTAAAAGTTCTATTAAATGAAAGAAAAAATCAGTTTGAAAGATTCATTTGCTAAAAAAATTAAAGTTTGGTTTCCTAGAGAAGTTTTTGGTAACTAACGAAGTTCTTAGAAAACTCTTATGATAAGATAATGAAAAATTCTTGGACGCTTGAAGAAAATTCTTGGAATATTATGAAAAATTGCTAAAAAATTAAAAGTGTATATAACAATTGTTAGAAAGCTACAATAAAATTGTAATTTGTAAGCGAAATTTCTTTAAGTTTCTTGTAAAATGAAAGATATTGCTAGAAAATTGGAGTGAGTAAGAGAAATTTTTGTAAAATTCTTTTGAAAGGAAGGAAATTCTATTTAAAAAGATCCATAAAGAAGAGAAGAGAGAAGAGAAAAAAGTCTTGTAACTTATAACAGAAATGTCTCATTTTTTTTTTGTAAAATGAAAGAAAAGCCACGGAAGAAACAGGAAAGGAAGAAAAATTACTGGAAAACTAAAGATTAAAAAAAATTAAAACAAATTCTTGTAGTTTCATTAAGAAATTACAGTAAATATTTTGTAAAATTAAAGAAAAGATTCTATAATTACTAAAAACCTCGAAACAATTTATGAATAAAAAAATTCCGAGAAAATTAAAATTATAAAAAAATTATTCTTGGAAAAACTAAAAGCTAATAAAATAAATAGAGAAATATCTCATTTTTAGAAAATTTTAGATTTCTAAAAACAATTCCACAAACTGGCTAAATTATTGTATAGAAAAATAATTGTTCGAATAATTTTGTTGGAAAAACTAAAAGCAAATAAAACAAATTGTTAGAAAATTTTAGATTTGAAAAAACAATTCCACAAACTGGCTAAATTATTGTAGTTTAAAAGAACTCGAGACAAATTACAAAAGTTTTGTAATTGGCAAGAGAAGTTTTTGGGATCTTATGAAATTTTTAGAAAACTCTTGTGATAAGATAATGAAAAATTCTAGAACGCTTGAAGAAAATTCTTGGAATATAATGAAAAATTGCTGAAAAAATAAAGTGGAAATGGGAA
Source organism: Ontholestes murinus (assembly GCA_963969525.1). NCBI lineage: Eukaryota > Metazoa > Arthropoda > Insecta > Coleoptera > Staphylinidae > Ontholestes > Ontholestes murinus. Next base: position 26,884,963 of record OZ018398.1, read on the forward strand.
GTAAGCTATTGATAATGAGTGCTTTGCATTCGAAATGTATATATATTTAGCGAATAAAAAATATTTTGTGAAAGAAAGTGTTACCATTATTTCCTGTGTAATTATCTAAAAGTAATAATTTTTCTAGAGGATAACCAAATACTAAACAATTTCAAAGGAAATGTTCAACGAAGATGCAGTTCGAGTACTTGTCGATAAAATTATCTGTGGCCTAGAAGCTGAGGAATATACAACCTTAGCATTGCATTTAACTGTATTCCTTTTGACGTAATACTTCGGAAACTCTACAGATACAACTTTAGTCCTGAGAGTTGCAGATTTATGAATTCATACCTTCAAAAGAAAGAAAAGGGAAGGTATCTGAATTTACTCCTATATTATGTGATGTTCCACAAGGGTGGAACTTAGGGTCACTAATTTTAATTTTATATAATCACAATTTTAAATTTCTACTAAAGATTTAAATTTCGTTCATTCAATATTGATTTTAGTTTTTAAAATAATAATTAATTTTTTATTTCTCATTTTTATATTTGTAATATTTACATCCACTCTAGTTATAGTATGTTTGCACCTGTTTTGATTTATTTTATAATATTTTATGCAAATTATTAATGTATCTTTTTGGGCAGTAATAACTGTGTATGTTTTTTGTTTCTACTATACTATTTTTGAATGTTTGTAAACTTTGGGTATAAGCAAATAATAAATTACTTACTTACATATATAATATTTTTCTTTTGATATGAATTTTGCTCTGTAACAGTTTGCAGGTTAATACTTAAATTTATAGTGAAATAGAAAATACTTAGAATTTTACTACAGCTCATAATCATTTTATTAACAATTCTTTGCAATGTATTTATACAAAACAAACGGGAATATTGTTTTAAATACATATCTCTAAGTCAAAGTCCCAATTTTATTAATTATACAATTTTCTATAAAATAAATATATTAATATTGTGTAATTAAAAGTTATTTAAAAATTGCTGTTTTCATACATATTATGATTATATCAATTTTTTATTATTGACATATTTTTCATTAACTTATATTAGATAATTTATGTTACTGTTAATAAAAACGAAATTTGAAAAATTATATCTAAGGTTTGAATTAGTTAAAAAATGATTTTGCTGTTTATTGTATTAATAATGATGCGTTTTTCAAAGTTAAAAAGCTTTTTATTAAACAATAAGTAACCATTTTCCTTTTTAAAATGGTGTAATAAAGTAACTAAATTTACTCAAATATGTTTAAATTATTATTAATTATTAAATTTTAGTAAAAAAAACTAACTGAAATCTGTTTTTGTATGCATGTGCGCTCTATCTCAAAAGAAACGCTAAATATTTTGAAGAAATCTTAAATGAAAGGTTTATTCCAATGTTTTTATTTTTCTATATAAATATGAAAACTTTTGTACTTTTTTTGAAATTTTCGTTTATAAAAACTTTTCAAAACATTTCGAAAATAGTTAAAGACAGTAATATCAACTTTTTTGAACCAAATTTATTTTTTAAGGAACAATAACTATTTAAATTTTTTATTTTGTTCTCTATTTATTCAAAAACTATAACAACTATTTTAAAAATAAAATTATTATTTATTGCTGAAAATAGTAATTTATTCATACAATTATCTTTGAGTAAGATGCAGGAGCTAAAAAAAACTTAAGGACATGAGTTTTTATTCCTCTGCGCCTATTGATTCTCAATTTAAGCTTTTGTTTTGTTTCTAGAGGACTAAAACACTTTTGGTATAAAGTTGTTCATTGGAGGTGGCTATTTATTCAAAGCGCATTCTTTTTTCTTAAAATAAAAAATCATTAGACCAGTTTTTAAAATTTTTCAAAAATGGGAGATATTTTGAAAATTGAAGACACAATTTTCACAAACTCTTTTATTTTTGGAGAAAATAATCAAAACGAAAACTTTATCATTTTTACATATTATTTACAATACTATAAAAATAATAAATAATTCAAAAGGATAAAATATAAGGTTATGAAAGATTATATTACAAGCAAAAGTATAGGAAAAAGTAATATTATGGCGTTATTATTATCCGAAATGTGTAGAAATTATAAGTCAAAGACCAATGTATTAGAATCTGTATTTTTTAGAAGTATCTATTTTTTCTATCTAAACTAAAACTCGTTTCCGTATTGACACAATATATAGACTATTGTATAACCAAATAATCCACTACAATAATTACATATCTGAATATCAGAGACAACTGTAACATATTTTTAAAGAAATAATAAATATTATTTATGTCAATGAATCAAGTAAATGAAATAACAAAATAAATCACACCAGAAGGAATTAATAACGATAATAAATTAATACGCCCCGGCGAATAAAAAAATCATTACAGGCCCTGCCCTGATTAATGGCATCAATCCGTTTGATATACATGTTTCCGCTCGGTTTATTCCTCCGGACAGGTTCGCACTCGCATTTCAAGAACTGATTGAATATGCAGATTCGCACAAAATAAGAGCTCAGGGCGCTGATATTCGGCTTATGGTTATGCAAATGCCGCTGCGGTGGCAAAAGTTAATCCTTCTCGGCGCTAATGCCCCTTTTGTTGTCACCTAACTGTCCACGCTCTGTCACTGTCAAAAGGCACAATCAGTCCTAACCACTCGGTAATGGGTCGACATTACGTCTCTTATTATGGGCCGGCGTGGCTCCTAGTTACCCATCCATACAACCACCATTTTACGGTCTTCGTTATACTTCTTTCAAAAGTCGCCCGTTTATTTTGAAAAGCTGCATTCAAGTAGTTCGTATGTTGTCAAATCAAACGTCCGCTTATGCGCATTGTGTTCGCTGGAAAATATTAATGTGTGAAGAGAGATAATGGTAAATGGCGATCGGTCACGATGGTCTTTAATGTGACACGTTTCCCTCCGAACTAAGAAATACAAATCACACGCGTCTGTTTAAAACCGAATAAATAATACATGTACAGAAAATTGTACTGTTTGCTTCATTAAATTATACTTCTATTAAATAAGTAAAACTCTCTTATATCTCACATGTAACTAATAAATGGCTTAAAAAGTATATTACGTTCTGCGTTTTAAAATTTTTGGTCACCATTAATTGTTCAACATGTTAAAAATATTTAGAAAATTATTTCCAACCAAGCGAAATATAAACTGCTAAGTGATTATTGGTTACATTCAACAAATGTCTTTGATTATAGTCAAATAATTTATCTTTGGAATTGATCTTCATATCAGTCAGGAATGATAATAATTTAAACATAAAATGTCGATTGTACGGTAATACCTCTGTAACTGCAAACATTTTCCCTTTTAAACAATGGATTAATAAACGATTCCTTCCATACGTGCGGAAATGTACCACTAGATAAAGAACAATTAAACAAAGTAAGGATGGGTAATGTAAGAAGGAACAAACACTTCTTAAAAAATAATGAGCTAAACCATCAGGACTAGGAAATTCATATTCATATCATTCAAAGTACTTAAATAATTAAAAATGTCAAGAAAATGAACATAGAGCGACTCAAGACATTCAGTCACTTTAGGAGAATCAGCAATACAATACCCCGTAGAAAAATATTTAGCAAATAAATTTACACACTCGTATCCGTCATTACTAACAATATAATTGTAACACATTTGTTTAGAAATCCTACTGCAATCATTAACAAATTTCCAAAAAAACTTTAGGATTTCGTTTAACGTTAAATTCCACATTGTTAATAAATTGCTCGTAGAGGGAATTCCTTAAATTTGCACAGCGAGCTCTTAAAATTTTAAACTCCGCATAATCCTCCAAACCTAGGATGCGCGTTTTTCTTATTTTGAACTAAATGCATGAATTCACCATTAAATCAACGTGGATATGATGAATAATATAAAAATTATTTACAGAAATATTAATATTGAAAAAGATAAAATTATTAATGCAAATAGGAAAAAACAAAGTAATGATAACAGCCCAATAATAGTTGAAATTAAAACAAAAAATGCAAAAGAAAGTATTCTGAATGCTAGGAAAACGATGGGCTCTATAACCTCTACTGACTATGCATTGAAAGAAAAACAAATGAAATATATATAAATGAGCAACTCACCTCCTTACCAACAATACAGAAGAATCCCAAAATAATCGCATTAACAAAAACGTGGCTATCACAAAATAATGAACACCTATACACACTAGAACACACGACACAAAATACAAGACAATAGCAAATAAAACAATAAGTAAAAGACAATTTTTAACCATAGAAATAATAGAGGGCAATTAACAAATTACTCTTATTTATAAACCTCTACATGTTACATTACAAACATTAAAAAATACTCAAAAAATCACATATTTAAGAGGAGATATAAATATCAACTTATTAGAAAAAAATAAAATAACAAAAGAATATAAAAACTTACAACAGAAAATATTATTAAAATACGAAATAACGTGTGTTCAAAATTATATACAAGATTTAATGAAAATGGCAAAAATTCAATAATAGACCATGTAATTACCAACAAACCTAAACTAATAAACGAAATAAAAATTACAGGGTCAAGCATGTCGGACCACAATGCCATAAATATTCAAATAAAGACCTAGAACATGTGAAACACAAATATCAAGTATATAGTTCTACAAAAATAAACTACGAACAAGTCAAATATGAAATAAATAAGATTAGTATAAATTTAAACAATAATTCTGAACATATAATACGAAATAAACAAAGAATCACGCAGATAAAAATAAGGAAACAAAATCATTCAATTTAAAAAGAAATAATAAAGAAAATCAACAAGAGGAATTAATTACAGAAGAAATATAATAAGAATCCGACAAACGAAATTGTAAAAGAAGAATATTACACACATAAATAGAAACTACAAATATCATAAAAAGGATAAAAACTCAATGTTACAAAAGTCAGTTCGAAAATAACAAACACAACACAAAAAATCTATGGCAAATAATAAACAAACAAATAAAAACAAAAGAAAAAGAGAAAGAGAAAAGAAGAATTGAGAAATTAGAACCAAAAATGGAACTCTTACCAAAAATATAAAGGAAATAGCAAACGAAAAAATTATTACTTTACAAACGTTGGAAAATAATTAGCAGAAGAATTTAAAAACACAAATAAAATTCCAACAACAACAATAACAAAAAATACATACCTATATTTACCTTTCGACTAATTAATTGTAAAGAAGTTAACAGTCCTTAAAAGTAAAACCCCAAAATTCTTTCTCATCATCTACAATCTTCATCCTCTCTACTTCAATCCATCTAATTATCTCCTGCAATTTGCAGACGATACTGACCTAATTACCCAAGCTCCCATGCTACCAAAAGCCCTCCAATTCCTCCAAGGGCGTATTGACTTCCCTCAACATTGGTTTCCAAAATGGCGCTTTAAAATTAATCCCCACAAATCACAGCTCCTAATTCCATACCACCGCACCAATGTCTTAGTTTCTCAAACTATTATCCCCCCTAGTTTCCGTCAAGTACTTAGGCATAACCATAGATCCAAAAATCAATTTTTTAAAAAACACTGCTATAAACAAAAGCAAAATTACTACCAGAGCCGAAGACCCAAAAACTAGATACGTAAAAGAAGCTGAGTAGGCTTCAACGTTTAGCATGTCTAAGCATCACAGGGGCCATGCAAACGACCCCAACCGCATTATCATTGGTCTCACATCGCTCCATCTAGTGGTACAAAAAGAGAGACTTGTGGCAGCCCTCCGACTATAACAGAGGAAGAAAACACTGCCGGGCGACTGGACTTAGAAATACTGCAGCAAATCGACCCGGCCCTTCTATCCAAACCAATGGACATTATGTCAAGGAAGCTCAAATTCGAATTACCGTTTAAGGTGTCGATCGAGGACCCCAAAACGACTTTGATGAGAGTCAAGGAGTTTGGACGAGGGATATCAGCCTGGTACACGGATAGTGCCAAGAATACCAGAAGTACTGGAATAGGCATTTATGGCCTTAACCAAAACCACAGGAGCTTCATGGCTCTGGGCACGACGCCCACGATTTTGCAAGTGGAAACGATTGCAATTGATATGTGCACCAGCACCTAAATGGCGCGCATATATACATCTGCGCCGACAGCCAAGCCGCAATAAAGGCCGTTCGAGCCTATAGTCACGGCTCACGGACAGTCTGGGAATGTCGAAGATCCCTCTCGCAACTGGCGAATAACAACTCGTTGACCCTCACGTGGGTCCCAGGGCAAATTCCACTCCTATAGGACCAGAGCCGTTTTGTGGAAAATGGGAAGAGGGCAGAAGACGTATGCATTATAACAATGTACCAGGTCTACATCAATCAAAACGACTCATGAAACACAGCCACATGGTTCTTGAACTCACAAGGAACGAGCTAAGAACTTTCACCGGACTCATGACAGGGCATTGTGCCCTCCGATACCATTTGTGGAAAAGAGGAAAGTGGAAACTGCAGATTATGTGATTTGGCAGATGAAACTACTGAGCACATACTATGCACTTATGTCGCGATTGCTCACAAGCGTCTTTCACACTTCGGCAGGGACCGATTATCCCCCTAAGAAGTGAGCAGTATCATCCCCAAGATGGTTACCAGGTTCATGGTGAACGTGGGACTGCTTGGGAAGTAATTGGTTAAGGGTAAAACAATAGATCTGTTAGGTCGCAGTTCACGAGAGGCTAACACACCTCACTGAGACCCTAGTTAACATATAACCTATATAACCTATAACTACCAGAGCAAAATATTTTGGGGGTCTTACATATAAAAATAAAAGAACAGTGAAAATATATAAAATGATTTGTCGCCCATTACTGGACTATGTTTGTGCCCTCTTTTTCCCATCGAACGAACGAGCGTCCCTTCTTATACAAGAACGCCATCAATTCCTATCGGGAAAATTCTCCAAAAATCCTTTCAATTTTCACATATTATTAATATACTGTCTTCCAAGAAAAACAAAAATTTAATCCCTAAATTTAAAAACCCGCATTCTACCATTTTTTACTTCATCTTATCATTTTATGCATCTACTCATTAAAGACTGACATCACATGACTGGACAAAACAAGGCAGAAAGACCTCTGGTCGATAGACTTTTGACTGACTAACATACTAACACCGCATGCATTATTTATTTGTTGTTTAAATGTCAAATGTACGTATTTGTCAATAAAGATGTATGTATATTATATAATTTGACAAGATCACAAATAAAGCTATAAAACAAAATAATTAGATACACGAAAAAGACAATAATATTCCTAACCCACAAAAACGGCGACAAAACAAACCCGGAAAACTATTTCACCTCTCTCAAACTTAAATAAAATACTAGAAATGATTTTACAAATTCAAATAACTGATCACCTAAATATGCCCAAAATTTCATTAACATTTCAAAAACACTCAGGAATAACATCGGCAGCATATAACTTGATAAACCAAATCAAAATTAAGTTACAAGGAAAAGAAGAAGTAGTTGGACTTTACATTGATTTGAAGAAGGCTTTCGAGACTGTATCAAAAAGCATACTAATGGAAAAAGGCTGTGGAAATTGTGTATATACAGGGTTATTCACGATATACGGCACGGAATATTGTGGCCAAAATACGTGAAAAAGTTTCACTTTGGCGGTCTAGTACGGCTACTTTTTGAAATTAATTTCATAATATATAGGGTGTCCCAAAAACCCTAAAAGTATCAAAGTTGTATTTTTTAAATGGAACACCCTGTATTTTATTGCATTTTTGGATTCTTCGATCAAAATAAGTGTGTGTTTTAATACCTATACCTTAAGGTTTTTGAAATAATTTGAATTTTGTAAAAATCTAACCTAATTTTCGTGTTTAAATTACTTAAAAAGTAATTGAGGTATGTATACCAAATTTACACTGAAATGTAACAATAGATCATATTTTATTTTCAATGTATAATAAATAGAGAGCGGATTTCTAGCATTATGCTTATCCATAATATTAATAGCATCGAAAAATTTCTTAATATCTATACGAATCTTGAAGAATGTGATTACTTAGCGCTAAGGTTTTTTGTGCTTTTTTGCTTATTTTGACTTTTTGTGCTTATTTTGACTTTTTATGCTTATTTTCATGCTTTTTTTAGATTCTGATGCTTATTTAGAGCATTTTCTTAAACATTTAAAAAACATTTAATTAAAATTTCACGCTGATATTAAATTAATGTGCTAATATAGAGAATTTTCGTAAAAATCTGTATCCATCATTTATAGATTATATTTGTATTACATATTTTCTTCGTGTCTTTTGACAACATAATTGTTTAAAATCTTCATAATATGATACAATAATTATAATGAATTTTATTATTAATAAATATTAGTACAAATTACCAATTTACAATGGATTCGTTTATAAATAAGTAGATATAATAGACCGTCTCATTATTCAGATAATACAGACGAACGCTTCATAGGAATCACACCTATGATATTCCGGATGTAAACGTCCTTAAACTAGGCCCGAACAGGGCCCCCAGTAAGTATTAAATGTAAACAAATTTAAGTGATAGCTAATAATCAGGTGTTCTGCAACCGTATCAATTTTCTACTCTCGGCAAAAATACGGATGGGACGACTGGCGCATATTTACCATTTTCGTTAATTTTCATATTCAAACTCGCATTCATAAACTATTGAATTGAAATTCCAGAAACTTATTTATCAAAAATTATTATATGCGTGAATCGTATATATATACAACAACATCTTTATTAACAGACAAAAATAAAATACAGATAAGACAAATATAATACATTTATGATATGAGTGTTAGGAGGTTAGTCTGTCAAATGGCTATCGACCGGAGGTCTTTCAGCCCTGATTTGTCCTTGTCGATGTGTCACGTTAGTCTGTCTCTGATGATGATGATGATGATGGATGATGTGATGTGATGAATTCGAAAATAGTAAATGGGGGGGGTTTTGAATTTTGGGATTAGGTTAGGAGGTGAATCGTATTAACCTGGGGAATCACAGATAAATTATATTATATAATTCACATATATATTTAAGCCATAATGCAAAACGTGAAAACCACAATATAAGAATTAATTAGAGACTATCCAGAATTAACAAGTGAAAATTATACATTAATTTGTAAGGCATGTTTAAAAATAGTAAGTTTTATTTTAGTTCCCAACTGCATCCTAACTAGTCAAGACTTGTATGTAAAACAAGTTATAACAACACTACATCAAGATCGTTTGAAAAAGTTCAAAGCTGAATTAAAAAAAAATTCACATTTGTGCAAAATACTTTTACATTCGAATATCCCTTTTAAGAAAATTACAAAATAATGCATTTAAATCTTTCTTGGGAAAATATTGTAAAATGCGCATTCCCGAGAAAAAATTATGTAGCTCTTGCGTACCATGAAACCATACAAAAAATTAAAGATATTATTAACAATAATTATATGTGGTTTGGTGCGGATGAAACCACAGACGTTTGTTTAATTTAATGATAGCAGTTTAACATGAAGACATCCGACCAATAGTATTTTGATATATACAAAAGAATTGAAGAAAACTGATAATAACATTATAGCAAAATTCATAAATGATGGACTGACAAGCTTATTTTTGCCGTAGACAATACCAAGTTGCAAAATGTTACTAATAATGCATTTTGTGCATTGTACAAGTAGCACATGGATAGAAACGAATTTCTGAAACTATAAGAATGAAATTTCCATTTGTAGATTTAATTAAATATGGAAAAATAGTTCTTATATTCTTCTGTGAGTGCAATTATTCAAGAAGTCATTACCTGATATCTCACTGCCCCATAAACCAGTGCTAACAAAATGGGGAACTTGGCTATATGCTACGATGTACTATGCGAACAATTTTGAAGAATTTAATAAGGCTATATACAACTTTCCCGAAACGACAAGCAAACCAGTTAATGACTGTCAAACAGTTTTTAAGAAACAAGAGCTTCCTTCAAAACAATTTAGTTACATAAAATCGCGTTTAAATTTTGTGAGCAACACAATCAAATCTTTATAAAAGTAGATTCATTTTAGAAAATACCTGAACGCATTGGCCAAGAAATCAAAATAATATCGAAAGAAGTATTCGGTGAAAATGAAGGATTTTTAATATTAAATAAACTTGATTTTGAATGGCAATTTTCAAATGGATCCAGCTATAATTTAAAATAAAAAGAAATTTTTCCACTTTCAAAAATTTATTAAGCGTCAGAAGTAATAATTTTTACAATTAAACCCCCAGAACAACATTTAATGATCTACTGTTTTCATGAATAGATTTTAGTTATTTTGAAATGTATACAAAATTACAATTTAATTTTTAAATACTTACATGATATTATATATAGCGTAAAGAAAGTATGTTTATTTTAGTTTTAAGCAGAATTTCTATGTAAAATATGTTGATAAACGTGTAACATATTAGGAAAATATAGTTTTCTTTAGTGCTTTTTTTCGTGTTTTTATGCTTTTTTCCTGTTGTTATGCTTTTTTAATGCTTTTGTTCTCTAAATTTTGTGCCTTTTTAAGTGCTTTTTTTCAGATTTTTTAAGCTTTTTTCTCCTCTCTCTAATAATAAACTTGCCATCTTATGCAGGGTGTAAAAAAATTGGAATTAAACAAATGAGAATTTTAAGTGGCTATAACTTCATTTATTTAAATGAAATTTTTTTTTTTCAGAAGGGATTTAATTATTTTGCTCAGGCTACCACATGCGCTTATCCACAACAAAAAGTACTTTGATATATTTGGTCACAATATCGATTATCCAATCACATTATTTTACCTGATAATAATTTTGTGCTGTACTATGAAAATTGATTCGATCCGTTCCCCCATTCGTAATTATTCCATTTGCGGCGATACCAAGGTGTGTCCGCGCGCGATCCAAATGGTAAAATATGTAGGCTTATAATACAATAATTACAAATCGAAAATGCGAAATTTATATCTTAATCGTGCGCATGTGTAAATTGAAACTGGCCATTAGTCATCGGGATGCGACTCGAACGGGCACAATGGGTGGAGTTTATAATGATTGCGAGTTCGCCTGACTACGCGAATGTCGAATGTCTTTCGGTATCGTTTATTTTCGATCTAAACGGCAGTTTCGGATTTAAGAGTGGTCTTTTGAAGTGTGGGCGATGCTCGTATTCATATTACAAGCGTGAGATGTGATCTAATTGCCGTGCGACACGCTCGACATCAAGACGGGCCGCGCCTTGGGCTACTACCGCTCGCTCGCTTTAATATTATACTTACACCGTCCATTCAAGTCTAACCATTCATCTAGATACATAGGTAGATCTGGATTGGTAATCAATTACTTTGTTGGGACTTCCAAGTTTGTTTGATATTAAATGATGGCAATTTCTTACAGTACGTACTCGTTTTGATCAATAATTTTTGGAATTGCAATTAGCAGTGATGAGTCTAAATTTGCCAAAACAAAGATTACCACATAAACTGGTAAAATTTTCGGGTAAATAACCTAGAGTCAATTATTATTCATGTAGAGGTTTCGCAGTTGCGGTTTTTAGGAAGATAACATATACTGAATCAGTAATTAATGGCAGAATAAGTAGTAGTACTAGAAAACATTGCACATAGTGATGACCCGTGCCATGAGGACGTGGTCGGCCAAACGTAATACACGTGTGACTTGGCGCCGTTGTTCCAATGCTCTGCCTAAATTCGGCACATGGATATGATAATTGAGTACCTGGTCATGCATAATAGTATAAGACCTATATACGACGCTCATATTAACTGGCTCATAATAATATTGCTAATGATGTCCATCTATACTTTAAATTACACCAAAGTTTTGAATTTAGAACTTATCCTCCTTATCAGTACGAAGGGTTAAAAATGAGTTTATTATACTTGCTTTTATAATAACACTAACGATTTCGAAGCACAGTTGACAAATATATTTTCTAATTATCTTTGCCAAAAGAATCAATATTTTAACTTGAAATTACGTAATGAAGCAAACGTTTTCCTCACATTATTATTAGGTGATGCATAACACAAAAAATACATAAAAGTTTCAAATTTTACAACTTTAGCAAATATAAAAAGGTTAGTTTTCAATTTCACCTTTTCGTGTCTTATTTAAATCAACGCCAATATTCTTTTGCGCCTTTTCCTATTATTTAACTATTGTCTAAAATAATTAATTGAGAAAGAAATGCTATTTTATAACAACATATTTTGTTTCGAAATAAAAATTTAAAGAATATTTCCCAGTGGTTTAAAATTTAATGTTGGTATAACATAGAAATAAACTAGTAATAAGTACCAATAATATATTAACTTCTTCTATGCGGCCGCAGAAGACATAGATACACGACAAAAATAGTTTCGGTCCTAGTTTGGATGGCATGATGGCCAGTAAGTACTGACATCGTAGCCCAGCTATGCAAGAAGTACATCGAATGGGCCAAGGAGATGTGCATGAACTTCCACCATCAGTCACTGAAAATCCGATTGATAGCCATGTACTTCGATACTGGTATAATTTTTAAGGAAATTGAAACATTACTCGATAAAAACATGCTAGTTGAGGTGCAACTGCAAAAAAAAAACCTATCATGCTATGTCCTTACCAATCTTTTAAAAGCCCATGCTGCCCTTACATCGACACGCACGAGCGAAAACACTATTTATTTTCCACTAAAAATGCAATCCTTCCTGGATTTACAATATGAAATCCTCCACGCCACCCACGAAAAATATTTAAAAACTGCATGCTCGTACTTCTACGAAGCCTTTGAAAGTTCAGATAGTATTGAATAGCCCAAAGCCCTGATGCCTCTTAAATACATGCTGTTTTCCAAGGTCATGATCAACAACTCTAGGGAAGTGCAGCACATTGTGAGCGAGAAATTGATCATTAAGGACAACGATGCTATGAAAGCCGTTGCACATGCCTTACATAATCTATCTGTATGATAACATGTTGGAGCAAAATTTGTATAGAATCATCGAGCAGTACTCGTGTGTCTAAGCCGAATACGTAGCCAAGATGATCGAGCTTTCCATGCCTCAAGTTAAGAAGAAACTCTTACAGATAATTTGCGATGAAAAAATCTACGAAATTTTAGACCCAGGAGAATGATTCTTAATCGTATTTGACGAAATGCCAGTAGACAAAACATACGATTCAGCGCATGAGCAAAGTGGTGGACACATTACTACAAAAAACAATTAGCTGGTCTAGGTCGTTGTAGTTAAGTATTTCTTAATAAAATTCTGACACAGGTAGATCTACCTGACGAAGCCACTGTGTGGTGAAACATTGTAGAAATAAAAACATTTTTGAAACAATACACTGTGTCAGTATTTTATTAAATGATATGGAGTTTCATCAATCCAGTAGTTAGTTATTTCCTTTTCGTTTACTACTTTTGAAATCAATCATACTTAATTCTAAACACTAAAAACTAAACACCCAACGTCTCCTCTTTCTTCTCATTTTCCACCATTAACTATTCCTGTTTGCCCGAAAACAAATATCCTGTGTAGATAATTTTTCTCTTACACATTTTTAATTCCAAAAATACTGCATCGGTAAATTATTATTGTATTTAATTTACACCTAAATTTTTATACAACAAATACTTCTATTTTAGTAAAAGGATTTGATGTGCATTACAATATTTATTTGTGTTTGATTCCAGTTTTTGTCTTTCCGCCCATTTTTTTATTCCAATTTTAAGTATGAACAGGGCTGTTCGCTCACAAATAAAACATGACAGTTTTATGTAATGCACAAACATAAGAAATAGCCACGGTAGTAGTATTTCTTGTTATTTTAGAATTTCATGCTTTTTGCTTTAAACAAACAAAGCTATCATGTTTTATTCGTGAGCGCTGGTTAAAATTTGCCAGAAAAGACAAAAATCGTGCAGTACATCGCAATATCTCCAATTAATATGGATCGGTATTAAAGAAAGAGGGTTCTTCTTATAATTTGTGAAACGTCTTTCATTCATTTGTTTCACAGAAGATAGATATTAAATTTGCTCATTCATTAGAAACAGCAGCACACTGTTGATTCAGTTTTCTTTTTTCCACCATAATGTCAAATTATTTACCTCGTTTGAATGCTTAGATCTCTGGTGATGGAAGTTTTGATTCTTTAGAAGGTTTGTTATCGATAATTGAGTTTTACATTTCAAGTTTCAAGTTTAAAGATGATAGAAATTATATTACAAATAATACTTTTCTCGCTTTGAATGCTTAGAAATAAATATAATTTGCCTTCTTTTGCTTCAATTTAAGACCCATCATTCTTCTGCCTATTTTGAAATGCATAGAAATAATAATAAAGAATCATTGAAATGGTGTATATTTAGTTTTAAAGCCATACATTTCTAGAAGAAGACTGATATGACTGGCTACAAATATTAGACTCACCGAATAATTCAGGATTATCTTATTCTCGATTTATGTACTAATATTAAATTTGCTGATTATTCTGCAAATATCTTCTTGTTGTTATTTTTGCTTTGTGTGCCAAAATTTAAAGTTTTTTCCTCAATCTTAAGCCCAGAAATTCATCATCTTCTTTTCAATTTCCAGAACTTCTAGTAATAATAATGTCGGACCTTTGCATTTCTGAAGGTTTCAAGTCTGAGGACACTAACCCAAAGGTATATTGATTCAGTTTTGTTTTGTTTTTAAAAGACACTACCAAGTAACAGACAGTTTATAGATACTTAATTATATTTATATTATAATTATAATTATTATTTCACTTCTCTTTTTATGTACAATTAAAATAACCAACCCCCATTCACAAATAACCGCATTGGGGTATCGTCAGTCAAGTTCGTAATTGGATGTTATGTAATATAATAACGCATCTTGTGATTCCCAGTTAACTTTAACAGATTTGATTAGCATAACGCTGCTCGCGAATATCATTTGGTAATAGCGGGATTAGCGTAATGTTTTAAGCGAGTTAATTGCTTCTAATTAAATGTAAATACGACAATTAATTTAATTACCTGAAATATGTTTGGTAGAAGAGTAACTATTAATTTATTACAAAATTCTTTTCAAAAATTATAGAAATGCAGCTTTTGGCGCAGAATCTCAATGTTAAAGCTTTTGGTCTTTATAAAAATTGAGAAAATTAAAATTACCATTAATTGTTATTTTGATTAGAATTGAACAATTGTTTATTTAACAAATCTTCAAATATATTAGTAATAACAGGTAGTATCGAGATTGGTTTAAAGTTATTTGCATTTCGGCATCGTTATTTAATTCTCTTAAGTTGATCACAAATACCTTGTTAAACTACCCTTTTTATAACATGGTCTTAGGTGAATAGTTTTTAAAACTATCAAAATATATCTTTCAAAGATTTTGAAATTATTTATCTTTCTCCTGGCTTTCAAAATCTTTTGCCAGATAATAATCGAAATATATGTACTTATAGGATTAATTACTTTTCTGGAGCTTCTTTATATATGCTTCTATGAATTGGAGTGTTAAGCTATGACATGCTTTCTTACCGATCTGTTTTATTAGGACAAGAATGTTTATTTCATCTTTTTTTCAACACTATAGATTATAATCCCAAAATTTCAAATATCGTTTACCTTGGTGTAGTTTAAAATTTCGATATATAAAGTCATCGATATCTTCTATAATTTGGTATGACAATTTTAGAATATTTCCTTGAATTCATTATAGACTAAATGTTAAATGTTAATCGTATGTATGCTGGTTATTAAAGTACTAAGTCATCCTATTCCCAAAGAGAAAAATTTAGTTCTTCAGGACCTCTGAAAAAATTTAAAAAAACG
This sequence comes from Ontholestes murinus, assembly GCA_963969525.1. Taxonomy (NCBI): domain Eukaryota; kingdom Metazoa; phylum Arthropoda; class Insecta; order Coleoptera; family Staphylinidae; genus Ontholestes; species Ontholestes murinus. The sequence goes on from OZ018398.1 coordinate 26,900,866, forward strand.
AGGGTCAAAAGAAATGGATTCTTGGTGATTTACTTTCAATAATACACATTTTTATTGACAAACTGTATACATATTTACATCTAAATAATAAATAATGAATGATGTTAGTGTCTTAGTTTCTCAAAAGGCTATCGACCAGAGGTTTTTCAACGATGAAATGAAATCAAATGTGGTTGAATTAGGATTTTTAAATTTAGGGTTTGTACTAGAATTTCTAGGAAAACAAGGACAAGGATAATATATGGTAGTTGAAAGTTGGAGAATTTTTCGATAGTATCGAAAGCGTTCTTGAATGAGAATAACTAAAGTGGTATCCTAGAGGGGTTGGTTAGTAGAGTTGTGTAAAGGGTTGAGAGGATGACGGAGTTTTGTTAGAGTACGAAGGGATGCTGGCTCGATAACTTCAATAGTATGAGAGGTTGGATTGTTAGGATTGGGAGAAATAAGGAATTGTGATTTGTGGGAATTTATTTTCATGCGCCATTTTCAAAATCAGCGTTGAAGAGAGAGAGAGGAGCGTTTGGTAGTGTGAGAGCATGCGTGATTAGGGCAGTCTTTTCTGCAAATTGCAGGAGATATTTGGATGGTTTAAAGTAGAGAGGATCAGGGTTGTAGACATCACCATAAAAATTGTTATATGACAGAAGTGATAGAGGAGATCCTTGAGGGAGTTCTTGTTCGGGAGTAAAGGAAGAAGAGAATGAAATGTGGATTTTGACTTTTTAAGGATCTATTAGAGAGGACTTGTTTAATTATAAAAATGATATAAGGAGGTGGAATTTGTATAATAGATCTTAGTTCCAGTCAGAGTCAAACTCTTTCTGAACATCCAAAAAGATTTCTCTTAATTTTAGCCCGGAACACCTTTTACTCACATCATCGTATTCCAATAATTTTCTACTATCGTATGATGTTCTTCACCATTTTTGTTCTGCGTTTCTATTAAAATCCCCAATTTGGTGCTCTATATCAATATCAAAGTTCTGAAGCTTTTACAACTATTATTATCCTCTTTTATTCTTTGGCCGTAAAAGAGATTAAAAAAGAAATTTGTCGGTTTTTTTATATACCCAAAATTTCGGCTGCGAGTAATTATAACTTTGTCACCCAGTAATTCTCCCTCTGTTTTTACAAAATAGCTGATTATCTTCTTAGACTTTAATATTTTTTTATGATCTCTGTTTTTCTTTTGTTAGTTTTAGTAGTTTATTGTGACATAATAGTCTTTTTCTATAGGTCACAATCTACTAAAGACAAATAAAGAAATAGATTCTTGGTGGGTCGTAATATTTTAGCCTGTAATACATTTTTCCAACATAATAATGAGTAATAAATTACTTTCTTGTTGCTTTTTTATTTTGTTTATATTCCAATGTTTTTCTTCTTCTCTATTTGATTCTGTATTTCCATTAAATCCTCCAACTTGGCGTTAGGTACCAAAGTCGAATCCACACAGTAATTCCCGTTTGTTTTGGCATGGTCTTTACAAAATAGCTGATTACCTTCTCAGACTTATAAAAAAGCTTTGACTAGCGCGGTTGTTTCTTTTTCGTGACATTTTAACTGTTGTTTCATTAAAACGGCTGTGCTCTAGAAATATTAGAAGTTTGCAACAAAACATCAGAAAATTCTGAAACTAATTTTATTTCAGCCAGCTATTCTCTTTCATTTGCAGATGAACTAATATTCTTTCGGCCGAAAAAAATATACTCTACGTCCTTAGGTGCTTGATAAGTATTAATTAATAACATGATATAACCACGCTGCCTCAAATATGGTCATATATTTTGCCTTCGTGCTTAATAAAGCCACACTCTTCTAATTTCTGCTCTTCCACGAAATAGTAGCACCCGAAAGCAAAAACCAATATATATAATCGGCGTCTACAAATTCTTCTAACTTATTGCAATCTTTTTTTAAATTCGGTAATGTTTAGTACCCTGCAGATATCGTAGTACTCTATTAAATACAATTATTGAACTGACTCAGATAGTTTACATTAAATATTATGTCCGGTCTTGTAAGAAGTGCTAGGTACAATAAACCTCCTATTAACTGTTGATACTGATCATTTACTTTAACATGACCAGAACTTATATTAGTCAAGTTTAGATGATATAGGAGTTTCAATGGATCTGCAGTCCTGCATATTAAATATCTTAAGTAACCGGTTAATCTTCCTTTTCATATTTACAAACTCTCATTCTTAAATATCGTTTAATTTGTCCTAAATATTTTACTTTATTTCAATGATAATTTAAATTTATTTAAAAAAAAAAACTTGACTCCGTTTCATCATTAGAAAAAAATTAAAAAGTAATCTACATACATTACGATAATTATAAACAAACCAATTTTACTCCTTATATGAACAGAAGGCTCATGTTTCAGAGATTTCAGAGATTTTAGATTTCTTATAGTTTAAATTAGCAAGTACATCATTCACCCTTTGGTTCCAAACTCTTGATGACTGCTTTAAGCCATAAATGGCTTTCTTCAATTTGTGCACCTTCTGCTTGGTATTATTTGGCATATTTGGCATTTGAGGGATGCTCATCCAAACACTTTCCTTCAATATACCATTTAAAAAACGCGATGGTTACATCTAGTTGAAACATACTGAAATTTAATTGAACTAATAAAGCTACCGATAATCCAAAGGTTGAGTATCTAATCACCGGTGAAACAGTTTTTTCAAAATTTGGGTGAAACCCTTGCTCCATAACGCACATTTTTTAAGACTATCATATTTTCTTTTAAATATCCACTTACACTGTACCATGTTGTCATCTTTGGGTGCATCGACCAACTCTCATGCTTCGTTCTCCTCGAATGACTGGAGTTCTTCTGCTATCGCCTAAATAATAATAATAATAATAATAATAATTTATTATGGAAACTCCATTTAAAATATTACATAGAAGAAAATTAAATACATTCTAGGGGCATTACATAAAACCAAATTAAATACTTTCTAGAGGCGCATATACACAATTTAACATATAACCAAACAAAATATATACTATATAATATTGTATGATATTTTTAACAAATATATATATATATATATATATATATATATATATATATATATATATATATATATCAATTATATGAAATGTTACGTTTAAGATTAGATTTAAAAATTGATACAGAGGAATTGAATCAAACGAGGACGAATTGTTAAGGGTGTTTGCAGACAACATAAAGCGATTTGTAGGATTATTTGAACCAAAATTTGTTCTATAAACGCGGGGAGCGAAAATATCCTTCGATCTACCAGAATATTTTCTTAGTGTTCGAAAATTCAATTCCTGTAACAACCAGACACTCTCAATAACACCATTAATTAGACTATGATAGAAAGAAAGGTCTGCCAAAAGTCTCCGATTTTGCAAACTATGTAGTTTTAGTTCAGACAATATAGTTAAGTAATTTCCTTGGATATGTACTTTTCCCAGTTTGTATTCGATATGTCTTAAAAATTTGTTCTGAACTCAAAGCATTAAATCAAAAGTTACACCTAAGTACTTGACCTCGTTAACTTTATTTAAACTCTTATTATTTAAAGAATAAGTATAAACTTGTTCATTTTTACCTTTGTAAAAAGTCATGGACATACATTTAGTTGTATTTAAATAAAGTTTATTACAATTACACCAATTATTTAATTTTTCCAAATTAGTTTGTAAGATCTGGCAGTCGTTTCTATCAGAAATGATTTTAAAAATCTTAAGGTCATCCGCATACATCAACATTTCACATTGCGAAAACATATCTTGAATATCGTTAACAAACAAAATAAATAATATTGGGCCGCAGTGGGAACCTTGTGGGACCCCTGAGGTGGCATTTATAGGTTTAGACAAAAAGTTCCCCACTCTCACTAACTGTAAACGGTTCATTAGAAAGGACTCCAACCAGCTTGCTGTAAGTTTACTAAAGCCCATTTGATACAACTTTAATAATAAGATGACAGACTCTGTCAAATGCCTTAGAGAAGTCAATATATATGACATCGATCTGTTTATTATTCTCCAAGGCATTCGACAGAAACTGTCTGTACTCCAACAGATTAGTTATTGTAGATATCTTTTGGACAAATCCATACTGATGAGCAAAAATAATATTTTTACATATCCATATTAGCTGAATAGAAACTAATTCGTCTAATCATTTTGGAATTGTAGATTGTATGCAGACAGAACGATGGTTACAAATTAAATGTCTATCACCAGATTTGAAAATTGGTGTAATATAACTAGTTTTCCATTTGTTTGGAAAAACTCCCGAGGTTAATGATTTATGGAATATTTCATAAATTGGCTTACATAATGAATATATACATCTTTTCAAGAAACAGCTAGGTATCTCATCTGGTCCGACAGAAAGACTATCCTTTAAAAGTTCAATTTCTCTAAAAACGTCTTGAATTGAGATATATCGTTCACTATGAAAGTATATCCTAGTTCGAAATTTCCATCTCGATGCGTAGAGGGTACGTATACTGTTGAAAAATAATCCTCCATTAAATCTACAATCTCTTGGCCATTATTAGCTTCTTCATTCAAGTGCTGCATACTATCAGGAATTGTATTCTTCTCCTTAAAATTATTAGCGTATTTCCAAAAGAAGGAGGGATCACTGTCAATTGCTACTTCTACTGATGTGATATATTGTTTGCAGAGGGATAATGATAATACCTTGCACTGTTCACGTAAGGATAAAAATTTATTATATTCGTCGAAATGTCCGCTTCTTTTAAATGCCGCATGTGCTTTCTTCATCCGTCCAATTAAAGTTTTCAAATCTTTAGACATCCATCGTGGGAAAGAATAATCTGTTTTCATATTTCCTTTAAATACAATACTATAAAATCTTCCAGTCATTTCGTTAATGAAAGTATCCTTAAAAACAGCATCCCAATTGATAGAATGGAAGTAATTATTTAGTCCCACATAATCAGCCAAACGATACAATAATATTTTTTTATCGCCAACCGTCAGTAAAACCATGCATTACCATAGTGATTTCCGGAAGTAAACAAACACTTTATTTAACTGTAAAATTTGCGGCAGGTAAAGTACTTTACCTGCCGCTAAACAGTACAATAAAGTATTTTACCTGCCGCAAATGTTTATCGACATAGCCATGACTACATGACATTGACAGAAATCGTGCGTCTCGCTGACTCAGCTCCAACAGTGAAAATTTAATCGAGAATTATTTACTAAAAAATAGTGGAAGAAAACAAAAAGGAAGATTTTTACCAAGTGCACCGGATGAAATCTACTTGATGATGAAGGTAATTTATGCAAACTTTTCAAAACAAATTTGATATGTATGTTTACGTTTTACATATGAAAATGTGACAAGTTTGATATGTTAATATTTTGAAATTATAAATGTTTACGGTTGGCGATAAAAGTTTGTATGCACCACGTCAGTAAAGTGTTTTTATTGAACTCGTCTGTTACTCGCCTCGTTCGCTTCGCTCACTCGGCTCATAATCTCAGACTCGTTCAATAAAGTATCACTTTACTGACTAGGTACATAAATAACTATTATAAGTTAGTAACTTAGGCACATCCTTTAAGGACCAAGTGATGGTATATGCAAAATTATGGATACTTTCAGGTAATAGTAAATCATCCGAATTAGAGATTGTTATTATTTGTGAAGATGAGATCAAGAAAAAAATTCTCTTATTAGGAATATTATTCACTTGATGCATGTTTACAAATGAATATCGTACAGATCTTCAATTGTTTGGCAATGCACATTGTAGAGTTCATTCACTGAATTCGGGGGTATATAAACGATACCAATTACATAATTAATATGTCTATGGATATGGCAACAAACAGATGCTCAATATTATTATTTTTACATATAATCTTAGAATTAATGTTTTTATTAACAGCGATAAGTAAGCCGCCCCCCATTTTACTACCTTCCATAGTACGATTGGTTCTATAAAGATTATAGTTATCCAATTAAAGTGAATTATCTTGTAAGTTATCACACAGCCAAGTTTCGCATAAAAATATAATGTCATTATTATTTACGGTAATAGATAACATAACATTGATTTAGTTTAGTACCTATTCCACCACAATTCTGAAAGTATATACTTAGTTTTTTGAATGAGACATTTCTGTGTTACCAATGTTTGTAACTACTTGCCATTGTGGTATTTTAAACTTATGTTAAGTTCACCATTTGATTTGCGGGATTGAAATTCGCGCTTAATAGATTTAATATGATTCATTTATTGTTTGGTGAAATCATTTCGAAAGTGGTTCTTTATATCAGGATCGGATGCGTTACTTTTTAATATAACTTTAGCATCTTACTCGGATTTATCTCAAAATTTTGATTGGTCTATTATTATTAGATATAGATTTTCAGCCCAATCTTACCAGTTTAGTTGATTTAATATCTGTGTTACGTGCTTCTAATATTTTTTGAACATGCAAAGAATAATGTTTAATTTTTTTCGGCAGATTGGGTGAGGAAGATTCAGATACATTGAATAAAATAACATTTTGTTTTCTAGATAATCTTTCCTCTAATTCATTAAACATATTCTCCGTGATGTCAATTTTATTACTACTGTCAAGTAGTGTCTTAACTTTATCGATGTCAGAGCGATAATTAAAAAATGTGTTTTCCAGTTCTGAAATACGGGATTCTACATTCTCAATCTTTTTAAAATTGTAGTTTTAATTTCCTCTCTAAATATTACAAATTGCTCTGCCATCAACTTGTTAATAGCCACTAAGGTAACGGGAACAACGGGTGGAACGGGTGAAATATTTCCGCAACGTTGGCAAGTCCATTTCAAATCATTTTTATTCAAATATGATATTTCCCCTTCATTTACCACGACATTTGATATAAGGCGTATTTGGTGTAACACTCTGCTCACATATGCCACATTTATTAACCATCTTCTACTCTTCCTTCTCTGGTTGTTCCAATGCCTCTTTCACACTCATGGGATCGCTCGCCTCTTTTAGCAAGATTTGTACACTTATATAATACATGATCTGGGAACTCTTTTAGTTTTGGTTGCCTATCGGATCTTCTAACTGGAGCATCAATTTCTTCAAAGTGTGCGGGAATATAATCTTTGCCAGAGCTATCTCCATTATTTTGGAACTCATCGTTGTCATTGGTTCTGTGACTTGGGCTCTCATCTAGTAATTCTTCTGGTTTTCCTCCCACTGAATCTGGTATCTCGTTAACTTTGCCTTCTTTTAAAAAGATAGGAACTTGTTCTTCTATCTCCTCTATAATGACAACATCCCTGTCTGTCATAACCTTGTTTCGTTTTGTATCGTAAATCCTGTAATCTTTTATATTGTCTCCGTGATCACATTTGCTTTTCCACATTTCATTAGGTGGTCTGTTATTTAAAACTGTTGTTGATGACCGAATCTTCTGATATACTGCAGTATTGACCGCTCCTCCCCAGAATTTCTTTCCCATATTTGAATCGAATAGTAAAAATCTGACTGTATGTGTATGGATTTGTGATTTGATGAATGATGCTACATCTATCCAAAAGTTGTTTGTATTCGAATTATCTCACCTCTATTGTAAGTGCGTAGGACTTAATTTATTTGTTTTGTTGATTTTCGATTATACTTTTAAACCACTTAAAACTTTGAAAAGTTTCATCTTTAGTCTCAACATAGAAGATACCTTCACTGGACCACACAAATCTGAGTGTATCATCTCTAAAGAATCTGTCGCTTTAGATCCAATTTTTAGAAATGAATTTTTCACAACGTATCACCCATGGAGTCGTTGATTTACACTGGCTTGAAGAGTTTGAAATTAACTGTACCACTTGCCATTTTGTTGAGAGCACCGAAGTCTAAGTTACCTAGCCTGCGATGCCATACTTGCTTTGCAAGTTGCCAGCAAACAGTTTTCTTGGTTCCTTGTTTTCAAATTATCTGTATTATTCACCAAGTTAGTAATAGCCACAAATTCATCCTTCATTTTGCAACAATTTGTTTCAAAACTCATCCTGTTTCCATTTTAGTCAATTGGCTTTCTGATAGTAAATTCATGGTAAGTTCTGAAACATAGAGACAATCTTTAACTGGAATTGTATACTTTACTTTTCATTGACTATGGAAGCTTCTACTTCGTTATACATTTTAATCACAAATTAAACACAATAATTACTTTGTTTTGTATAACAGTTATTTATTTAAACGGTGACCAATGGTTTCAATACATTCACGTATCATTTTCATATATTGAAACCATTGGTCACCGTTTAAATAAATAACTGTTATAAACAAAGTAATTATTGTGTTTAATTTGTACTTTACTTTTCAGATGAAACTTCTAAACATCACCCGTTGAAGTCTCTGAGATCATTTCGTTTCATTTGCTACCATTACTTCTTTCAGATCTACTGAATGTGAGATATTCGTTAACCAGTCCTTAAATGACTTTTGCACCTGAGGGCACAATCGAAATAAATCTTCAAAGGGCAAAATATTTTTATGATAATCCGGGGACTAACCCTAAATTGTTACCGTTTTTTTAATAAACACACTGTATAACTTGTTATTGATACAATTCTAGAAATTAATTTGATCTTCCGTGATGTCATTTAGAAATTCTTATAATAAATATGTAGACTGACTAAAATGACAGTTGTTAGAAGTAAAAACAATTTTAAATGAAGAAAAAACAATGACTTTCATCTTTGAAATGTTTTTTTAAAAATGTTTCTAGGTTATTCATGATCCTTCATATGTTCTTTATAATTTTTGTCTTTTTGGGTCTTTTAAAATGTTTTACTTTTTTCTCAATGGTTAGTTTTGAATTTTTATAAACAATTGTTTTGTAATCAGCGTAGCGCAGTTGAAGACTGAGGAAACAGAGTTTTATAACTGGTTTCTGTAAATAAAGTATCAACATTAGAGCGTAATTATCTCAAAATAAAAAGAGATAATATAATTTAAATCAATAGATTTATTATTAGAATACGTCTAATAATATAACGGTGTTAAATGTTTGCTATAATTCATAGTTTTTAACAGTTTATTTAACAATTAGGAAGATATATACGGGTCCATTCTATATGTATATTTCGGTTTAGGCGGTGAGCATTAAGGAAATCATTTTATAAAGATAAATTATTATTAAACGGCTGTTAAAATCGACGTTTAAGGCCCTCGCGCTCGAGTTAATACCGGGATTTTGGGATGAGGTCTCCTCTTAAGCACCATTACGAGATTGTTGTAATAGTTTGATATAATTTATCCAGCGCTCGCCGCATAAAAAAGGATTATTCGGCGTCGGAACGGGTTTTACCGTTCGAAACTGTATGAATTTATTGGGTGAATTGTTAAACGATTTGGACCACACGGCAAGAGCAAGACCAAGAGAAGAGTGGTACACTTCTCGCGCGCGATATCCGTGAATATATTTACATAATGACCCGTGACACGGCTTTTACTCTACCGCCGATTCTTCCATGGACATTAGCGACTGCTCAGACGACAACAAATTGATTTACTTCTTGATCTCGTTTCAGCGGTGCCCGCGGGCCCTCTTCGACGGACCGTATTTTTTGCGGCCCGCTATAAATTCGGCCCCGAAAAAAAGGACCCGCGCCGATTCGTCATATTGACGGCTCTGTACTTACAAATTCCAGACCGTACAATTACAATTATTACCCGTTTATTTTAGAGCATGAATCGTGAGGCTGGTCTCCTCTTGAAATTACTTAAATACAGGGTTAATTTTTTCGCTCCGCAAGTTCACCGCTCTTACAGAAAATAACAGATAAGTTGGAGTAATTTAACCGAAAACTAATTTTATTCCATGTATCAATACGAAATTTCTCGTATATTTATCTTACGTTTCCATACATCATCATTAAATATTTTTTATCGCGATTTAAATTTATCACTAATTATATTGAATTAATGTAATAACTGAAGTTTAGTACGCGTATAAATTTCAACTAGCGTTTGCTTAAAATCGCGGAAGGGATATAATTTAAAGCCAATAAACGTATACGATTGGCGTCGGTAATAATTAATAAAATAAATATCAAACTCCAATAATATATTACAATTATCATCGCATCTGAGTCCGCATCAATAATTACTAATTATAATACATCGGAATATTATTAAAAGCTTATTAGTGGCTTCTAATCTACAATTAACCTTACGCCGGCGATGCAACGTTTTATTGCCTTATCATTTTACAACAAATGTATCTTCGGTCTTTCACTGTTTGTGGGCAAATGGGCAAAAGAGAAACCGTGCTATATCGGTGCGCGGATAACGGTCTCCTCTATCGAAATTTGCATTTTAAAATCCAACCATTTTATTGTGGTCATCATTAGATTTTACAGGCGTTTTATTGCGTTTAAGTAAAAAAGTAACGGCAATAAACTGTCCATATTCAAATCATGATTAATTCGATTCTGTGTCGTTATTTTTTCTTTCTTTTATACTCTGTGTTCACGTGCAAGACCTTTCTATATTTACACGTCGTTCTAAAGTGTAAAATACAAGCAGTTAGCGTCCGTACCTACAGCAGACTCTCTGTGATACACGCAATAGACAGTAATTAATTCACATTACAAGGCACCTAATTAAGCCAATTTAATAAATAAACTGATAATGTGGAACATGCGCATCAATCACGCTAGTTACATTTCGCCGGCACTGACTATTAAAAAATATCTGCTGGTGAAATGTTAATATATCTTCGTCTGCTCGGCGCAAATTGTTTTGCGTTCCGTACGTAAATAAAGCCAGCTTTAAACATAAATTGAATAGTAAATTCCTTATTGTGTAATCAATACATACTTAAATTGTACTTTCTTGCCTTAATAGGTATATCGATTTCTAATGGATATGAAAATCAGCAATAGCGGTAGTGTAAACGTTAAGATCCGCCCTTTTATTAATTTTTATTTATACAGGGTGTTTATTTAACATACAATACAAATTCAATAGGTTATTCAATGAGACAATATAGCATATTTTGTACTTCAGGGGATAGAAAAGATACGAAAATCCTCCACATTAAAATCCTCCAAAGTATTCAATAAGGTTTTCATGAAACAGGTAAATTGAAACAAAGTGGGGGACCAGAAAGGAGAGTGGCAGTAGGAACGGTAAAAGTGGAAGATAATATGCTGGACATGATAGAGAATGATCCAAGTACAAGGTGGGGCAAAAGTCTCGCTACCATTTTGATTGCCTATAACTTTCATAAAAAGTTTTTTTGGTCTCTATATTTTTTTTCCATATGATTGGAAAATTATATTGGCTAAATGGTGCAACTTTCGGCTCTTTTTAGTGCATTTTTCATGACATCCTTCAACATATCGGGCTGAATTTCTTCAATTTCGTGACGAATATTGTCTATAAGATATTGAATCGTTTGTTGCTTATTCACATACACTTTTGATTTTAAAAACACCCCATAAGAAAAAGTCTGCTGCTGTTAAATCATGAGATCTGGTTGGCCATGCTAAATCGCCACATTGCGAAATTAGTCTTCGTGGGAAAACGTCATTCAATAATTGAATGGTTGAACGAGCTGTGTATACTGTGGCCCCATCTTGCTGAAACCACATGTCCTCTAGTCCTTGCTCTTCCATTTCAGGCACAAAAAAAATTCGAATCATGTCGTGGGACCGTTCAGCATTAACAGTAACTCTAACACCTTGGTCATTTTCAAAAAAAAATAGGGACCAATGATGTTTCCAGCATGAATACCACTCCATACAATTGTTTTTGTGGATGCAATGATGTTTCATGAATTAATTGAGGATTCTGTGTTCCTCAAAACCGACTGTTCTGTTTATTGACGTGGCCACTGAGAAAAAAATGGGCTTCATCGCTCATTATCAATTTAGACGAAAAATCTTCAATTTCACCAGACAGCCTTAGGATTGAATTACTGTACTCAACTCGTTGATCATTATCTCTCGGTAGCAATTTTTGGCTAATTGAAGTTTGTACGGAAACATTTTCAAAATTCGCATTAAACTGCGTGCAGAAATGTGTAACTGGGAACCACGTCTCCGAATTGATGTTTCTGGAGACTCTGCAACACTATCGCACACCAGAGCCACATTTTCAGCGTTGCGAGACGTCCGTTGTCTTCCATAACGAGGCCTATCTGCTGTCGTACCGTACTGTCGAAAATTCGCATGTAAACGATAAATTGTGGTTTTGTGAGGCACTGAACGATTAGGATATTTTTGAAGCAATTTCCGCTGAGTGGCAATAATGGAACGAATTATTTTCAATAAATATTGTCACTATTTCTGCTCGTTCTTGTGGCGTATTTATTCATTATAAAATTTGGACGTCTGCACAACACAATGGTTAAAGCGAAACTGAGCTAAACGTCACAGAACCAAGATGGCGCACAATCAAAATGGTAGCGGGACTTTTGCCCCGCCTGTTACTTCTAATCGAAAAATTTCAAATACTTAGAATGTAAGTAATGGGACTTTTTGGAAAACTCTTAGTGAATATTTCTTGTACCTATATCACAACGCGTTTAGGAACTTTTTTCTTCTGGTTTCCCTTCAATCATTGATTCTGTCAATGGCTTGCAAACTACTGACACTGATTCTTGTTACCGATAAAGCGAATTTTTCAAGTAATGGTATAAAGCATTTGCATAATAACCAGGTGTAGGCTATGAAATCCAGATAAAATACTTGAAGATTGCTTTCAATATCAGTTTTTGTTTAACGTTTCGGTTGAAATTGGGGTTGGCTGGTTAATTGGATCGGTATTTCTTATCGCAAAGTGTATCGCAACAATCAAAGTTTATGGAGGGTGTACTACTAGCAATAAAAAATGCAGTGTGGTTTATACTGCACATTTAAGTCTTGTAGTTCGTGAATTTCTAACAGTAATATACGGATATTGTTAAATTGCTTGGGGTGGATTTCAAGACTTGGAAACTCGAATAATTGCTGGGTGTAACATAATAATAATAATATACTTTATTGCTTAACAGTATATTCTTAATTACAAAGTAATATTACTACAACATAAATACAACTAGATTAATATAAAAAAATTAACAAAAGAAAACAACAGGAAAATACAATATATAAACGAAATTAACATGTCTTTGAAGCGCATTTCCACACAACGATATAACACTGTAACCGGTGAAGGCTGAAGATTGTTGATATGTGTAGTTAGCAGCATGAATGTGTAAGGAAATCTTATATGTAGGACTGGCACATTAAATGGTATCCTAGCTAGAATCTGGGGACAGCCAATTATTACACGAAGAATTTTCCAGACGAACGTTGCACAGCGATTGTCTCTTCTAACAGCTAATGATGTCATATTGGTCAGATCGAGGAGATCATCCTGAGCTATTTTGATAGGAGGATAATTACCATCTTGCTTGATAGAAACTTCAGGAATTTACGGTGAATGCGATCCAGTAGGAGGGAGTGTAATGCATACATTGGATACCAGATTAAGGAACATTATTACTCAATAGAAAGACGTAATATACGTGTCTGTATTATGAACTAAATATAAAACCTAAAGATTTAGATGCGGCTCTCCAGTCAGAGTTCAGCTGATCCACGAATGTAAGTATTTTGTCAAAAATGACACCAAAATCCTTAAACACAAGATTATTTTCAGTATATGTAGTAATTTGATTTAGATATTTTGTAGGTTCGATTATAGTGCACAACTTGACATTTAGCTGTATTAAGTAGGATTTATAGCCGTTATATGAAACATAACATGCTCAATTACTTAGATAAGATTGAATGAGTGGTGGTGCAGTGCCTAAGAAACAGTATTTTTTTTAACAGCATGTAGTCAGCATCAACTTGTCCACGTGTGTAAGGGTTTCAACTAGGAATTGTGATATAGTGGCGAGATTAGGCATTTTGAAGAGATATAAGAGCACTCAACGTTGCAAATAGAACTGTGGAGCACAATTTCAAAGAACTTGGCAGACTTCAATAAGATTGAATTTGGATGATAATTGTCTATATGCAAAGGGTCACCTTTTTTAAAATAAGACACAGAATGGCTTTTTACCGGCAAATTGGAAACTAATTCGTAGCAATTAAATATTGTACATAGAGGTTCAGCTAGTACATATCTGCAGTCGCGAATAAGAGACCTAGGGATTTTATCGTAATAATGGGTACGAGCTGCGACTCTGGGAGATATACCGTAGAGTCAGCACGACACGTAGTTGTTTAATTATTACCATAGTTCTTAACAAACGCATCAACAAGGCCATTGATTATATCACCAGATTTAGTAAATTCTTGAGTATCGTTATGTAGACTGTCTGGTATTCTTGTTGACCTACGTTTACTGGAAATTTATTTCCAAAGATGAGAAGGATTCTGATTCAGGTTTAATGCTATGTACAAAATCAGGCAAAGCGTTAGAAATTTAATTCTTAATCAGGTTGTAAAACGTTTTAAATTGTGACAAAAAAGTAGGAGTCTGCGTTTTCAACCACTTATTTCTAAGGGAAGCTTTGATCCTTATGTTTGATTTGATCTCTGGTGTAAACCACGGCAATTTATTGATACCCAAATTATTAGGAGACGTATTGTTCTAAAGAGTGCAGTTTGTAAGAAAATTACTGCGGCCAATTTAAGTTCATAAACTTAATACATTGGATTAAGGGTGTATCAAGTAGTTTTTACAAGTTTTTAAGATAGCAATGCACACAGAAATTCTAATCCCCTAGCTTAGTACTTTAAATATTTTAGTTGATTGATTAATGAGGTACTCAGGTATTGAATATCTATATTCAGTATTTAGATAAAACGATTTTTTCATTTACAAATTTGATTTATTTGAAACACTACATATTTTTCGCCACACTCCAAGTGAAGTTAATACTTCAAAATATCTTCCATTCATTCATTCATTCATTTTTTGCCGTTCTAACGAAAAATAGTGTTTACATAGTTTTCATAAAGAAACTATATATTTTTCATATAGGATCTTTCAATGTACCAATCGGTTTTCTATTATAAAACGTATCTTTAAAAAAGAATTTGTTTTCTTAATGGAAAAAAGTATTTTTTCTTCAAAGGTAAATTACTTTAAGATGTTTTATTGACTATACTAATGATTTAATTTTTATTTAAACAAATGGCGAGAATGATTGATTAGTTATTGAAAGTTTATCAAAATAACTAGGAACAGTAGAACACGAACCTTTTATTAATTTTATTTACAAATGCATCAAATTTTATGTTGGCTTCTATACTTTCTCAATAACAATGATTTCATACAAAAAGTGTTCACGGTGATGAATATACTGAGATAGAATACCTTACATAAGAAATTTACCAATTTCCTCTTTTTCGATGTAAAAAATTACTAAAAGGAATTACTGTTTAGTTTTTAGATGTCTCTCTAAAGATCTATACCCGAAAACATTTTGTAGAACACCAATTTCTTAACAAGTTTTTTTTTTAAAGAAGATATTGTCACGTTCTTATCCTGATTGTACAGCAGAAAAACTCATTCAATTTTGAAGTATTTATTTCTTTTTTTTTGTACTTTTGCTATTCTTCTAATCAATTTCTATTAATAATAATAATAATATTTATTAATATACACAGTTACATAAGTCACACAAACCTATTAAAAAAAGTACTAACACAGGAATTTAAATATTGTCTTATCTTTTAGGATAAAACGCCCTCGATACTAAAAATGCTTTAACATCTTCCTTAAAGAGGAGGAAATAAAGGAGGACAAAAACGTTAAAATAGGTTACAATAAAATAATAGTAGATGGGAAGGAATGGAAATGGAACAAAAACAGAGGAGAACTGAAAGAAACAAAATCAAAAAACTAAGATGGAAATCTGAAAATGAAAACTCGGTAACGACATACGCAATGGGAAATGACACAAAAACGGTAACTAAAATAAAGAAAGGATGCTTTAAGAATGTTAAATGTGAGCGGAACAGAACAAAAGAAAGAACACATGATAGCAGGGACGAAACATAGAAAATAGGAACGTGGAATGTCAGAGGCATAAGAGGAAGAGAGAAAGAACTGGAAAAAGAATTCGAGGGGATGGGGCTGGCTAACTAGCCATAACAGAGACGAAGAAAAAAGTAAAAGGATTGGTGCAACTAGAGAACGGGAATGTAATGATATTTAGCGGAGTTGAAAGAGAAGAAAATAGAGCAGCAGCAGGGGTGCATAATACACAAAACACTGGAGCAACAGATATACAATTGGGAAGCAAACAATGAAAGAATATTGAAAATAGAAATGCGGGAGGTGCGCCAAAGCCAAACCAAGAAAACAACAATAATAATAGCTTAAGGCCCAAAAGAAGATGGAAAAGGCGCAGGAAAGGACAAGTTCTGGGAATATCCGGAACTAATAATAGAGGAAGCTGAAGGAAGAATATACTTGGTAGGTGACCTCAATGCCAAAGTAGGAATAAAGGATAAGGATTATGAGAAAGCAACGGGAAAAGACTGCTGGATTTTTGCACAAGAAACAATTTGATAATAACAAACACAATTTTAAAATATAAGAATATTCATAAATACACGAGAGAAGTAAGCAGCAAAGGTGAGAAATCAATTATTGACTATATAATAGTAGAAGTCAACAACAAAAAAGAAATACTAGACACAAAGGTAAGAAGAGGTCTGGAAATAGGAAGTGACCACTATGTTGTGGTAAGCAAAGTAAGAGAGAACACAGAAAAGAATAAAAGAGGAAGGGAAATAGAACAAAGCAGTGATGAAACCATAAAAATAAGAGCGTATAAGCTGAAAGAAAAAAAAATAGCTATAAAGTATAGGGAGTTAAGAACAAGACAGAAAATAAAAATATAGAAGAAATTTGGAAGTTGAAGATGAAGTCCTAGAAGCACCAACCAAAAGTTGTGGAGTAAGCAGAAGGAACAGCAATAAGAAACAAACAGCATGGTGGTCGGAAGCATTAAGAGAACAAATAAAACGAAAAAAGATGGATTGGAAAAATACTTAGGCAACAGAACAGAAGAAAATTATAGCAAATATAAGAAGGAACGGAAAAGGACGAAAAAACTAATAATATCGGCAAAGGAAATGTAATGGAAAGAATTTTGACATTTTTTGCCTTCCGAGAAAAACATTTTTTTTTTCTATAAACAATAGAAGTTGCATAAAATGTATATAACAAGTAATTGTAAAGAATGTAAAGAATCAAAAATTGAATCCAAATTATTAGGAATAGCCTTTTTGCGCAAACCTCATAGTTTTCCAGAAATATATTGGGAAAGTACTATAATAGCCACATCAGCATTTTTTCTCTAGATATAATGTACAATTCTGCTTTGGTAAAGAAATTTGAATTTCAGCCTTTTTTTTAAATCTTAAAATCAAAAAACTAGCTAGCAAATTTGATGCATGAGGTAGTTATTGATAAAATTTTAGAGGAGAATCTGATATGTAAGCAATTACCTAAGCTGTTTGAGGTTGCCCTAAAGAATGATTGGGATTTCCTTTAGAACAACATCATAATATCACTAAGCAATCCAAACAGAAATAAATATGATTTTGGGGTTTACGGAATCATGACATAGATTCAAACACAAGAGTAATCTAGGTACTACACTAAAATTATTATTACTCGTATGTCTGAATGTCTTGATTTGAACACAAGAGAAATTTAAGAGATCCAAAATTTCTTTTTGTGCTGTAGTGTCAAAAACTGACAGGTCATATGGGATAAATCATTTCAAAATTTAGAAAGGATACTAGTGATGTTTTAATGATTGGCTCATGTTTACTCCTCGCTGATGAATTGACCAATAAAATCATTGATAAACAAAGAAGAGAGCATTTGTATAGACCTTGCAGTAAGGCTGTAATTTATTTATTATTTAAAGTATTAGTATTTTCACTAGTAAATATCAAATAGTGTTGGATCATCCGAAAGTACAGAGCTCCTATTTTTGATGTATTTTTCAATTTTATAGTAGTATTAAAAATCTTGTTTCTTTACTCCCTGTTAAAACCAACATTAAATAACCAATTCTTTTGTTTTCTCGATACTCGTTCTAATAGTTTTCAATTGATTTCTAGTTTTCCGTCTTCATTTATATCATCTTAAATGATTCTGACCTATTTAATGACTTTTAGTTAACTATTCTGTTTCTTAAACATCTTGTTTTTCGATAAAATATATAACTTTAACATATATGTTTATTTAATATCCATCCACAGAGCTTCTTTGTCTTTTTAGTAATTGTAAGTATCGTATTTTTTAGTTCATTCTTCTTTTTCCTCATTTTTTTAGATCTCTGAAAGTTTCTTTGTTGTCGACAGTATTCGTATTACTACTACTCTACTTTTATCTTTGTTATGAAAAAATTAAATTAAGCTCAAAGTTGTTCAGCTTTGCTTATACTATTATAATAGTTTGTTATTTTATTTTGTTAACACTAAATGTTATCTGAAAATAGTTACCTAGTTTAGAAGTAATCAAATTAATGTTAAAATAATTTGCTTGCATAAATGTTGTAAATAATGATTTTGAGGAACAGCACAAACATTTGGAATATTCAAATAACAAAGGCCCCAAAATTGACATTGGGTGTTTGCTAAATTCTCTGAATTAAAAATTTATAGTTGCCTAAAAAAATGTTAGTTTTATTATTATATCATTGGTTATGACTAAAAGCTTTATTTATTAAAATCTGAAATTTATTTTTTCGCTGTACTCAACACCTACATGTATGTAGTATATGTAGTACATATGAACAATCAATTTTCTACTAATATATTAACCTTTATTAAGACCTTTATTGCAGCTACAGTCACTACAAAATTAGAGGCATCATACGTTGTGCTGTTTAAAGTTTTTGTTAAGGCGCTACAATTAATCAAAAGGTCAAGAAATCATATCCGAATTCATTAGTAGGAAAACATGCCAACACAATCAGCTACTACTACCATTCGAATATTTTGTTTATTAGATTACAGAAGTTGCAGAAAAGTCAAAAGATCAATACATAAAAATCGCGCAGCCACGCAAACCGATGGGAATAATTACGCTTTTTATAGTGATCGATTTGCATAAACATTAAGACGGACAGAGAGAAAAAAATATTTATAAGGATTCCTTCTCGGGCGATTAAAAAAAAAAGAAACCGAAAGAATGCCTTTTCATTGCTCGACTGAAGAATGGAAATAAATTAGTCTTAATAAAACTTTCGGAGAGATACAAAGTGAGTGTTTTAGGCCAAATGTGTTGACCTTTGCCTACATGTTTACAAAATCTACGTTCATAACTCACGATTAGATTGCGACGGACGGATCTCGGATCTTTTTAGCTCTCGAGCACCGCCGGTACAAGGCAAAGGCATTCGACCCGACCGGAGAAATGTATCAAACCCGGCCCGGCCGGACGGACATAGAAATGCCATTTGTTCAGAATGTCAAAATACAAATGCGCCGTATCCTTCAAGTAAATAACAACAAAAAATATCAAATTGATTTTATAAAACCTACCCATCTTTTAATCTGGTGTTTGGACGTGATTAAGAATTAACAAAATTGTTTTTCTTAAATCCAATGTTTTCCTATTTAAATATGTTAAAAAGCTTAATGGAACAAATTGTTTAATTCAATTATAATTAAAGATTAGTAAATATATAAATAAATAAATAAATTCGTATTGGTTGTAATAAAATTTGTAATTATTCCATTAAGTAAGTTCCAAACTAGTTTAATTGGCGACAGTTTAATAATTGTAATTTTAATTAATAATTCAACATTGAAAACTGTATATGGATGTGATATTTTTCAAATAAAACATTTTAATGATATACATAAATGACATGTGGTAACACCTTAAGTCAATCAAACAATTAAATTATAATTACTCGGATGATAAATGCATCTACGAGTCTAGAATTCGAGCATTAATTATTGAACGCGCAACGTGGTAGCAACTCAATTTAAATTACAACTAATAAGATTGTTTGGGTAATTTTCGATTTTAAATTGCCCATTAGAATGGCCGTACAATGGGCGGCCTGTGTTCGATTTGCATAACGCTATTCATCATAACCATAATAGTGAATCGGGTCCGTGGACCTGATTGAAACTGACAGCATTATTTCAAATTTCTCTCGTACTTTTCGCCGCCTCTCCCAAAAGAAATTAACCATGACTAGTAATGACTGAAGAAAGGAACAATAATCGTTTCGACACGCCGATGAATCAACCAGTACAGTTTGGTTAATTTTAAAACGATTATTATGTTAATTGACCAGATGGAATTGGCCGGGATGTCAATCAATTTATTTGTATCTATATGTATTGGTTAATTGGACGTAATAATTTGTTATTCGAAAGATGTAATTAGCGCCTAATTCATTCCGTTCGACTTTTTTTTTCATTCTTGAACGTTTAACGGTTACAAAACCGCGCTGTTATTATTGTAATTATTGCACGAATCGACAAATGGGAGACGTGATAAAATTAATAGACTTTTAGTGTATTTTATTATTTTATATCGTTTTAATAGATGATATTAGTGACGGTTGAATGCTTGGGATTTTCGGTTTTATTGATTCGGAATTCCACGTTTTATGTCGATTACAAAAATGGCTTCGGCGAGTGTTTACGTTAAAACTATTATTGAAATATGTAAATAATGTAAATAAGTTTATCAAAAGAAACTGTTATTGCATTGAATACACTAAACTAAGTGTACACACAATAACATTCATGGATTTTAACTTTCTGAAAAATATTTACCGTCCGGAGCAATAGGTTTTGAAATTGGACAACGAAAAAAATGCGAAAAATGGTCAATTTTTTAATTTATTTATATTCCACTTTACAATATCTTGTTTATATTATTAACTAAAAATTATAAATAATAATTAGGTCAGAGGACTTGCGGCCGGAGTTCACTATGTGTTCTTCCAATGCAAAGAACTGAAATTTTTTAGTTATATTTTTGTTGGTTTGCAATACTTAGTAGACGGTCTAGTTACTTCCAAGTAAGCTAACTGGATCTAAGTGTAATGCCTTTAGACTCATAAAAGCGAAATGTCTTACCAACTTTTTGAAGAATTCCTGTATTCATGCATTTCAAGTGCTATAGTTAAACAACAAAGTTCTTTGAATTGGAGGAGCGAAACTTTTAAATTGTCATACATTCAACACAATCAATGAAAAATATTTGAATCTGAAAGTATTTATTCTCAGTCAAAATGGGTTGGAGAATGATAGAACTATAATATTAGTTTAAGATTTTAAAGCAAGTGACATTTTACAATAAATCCAAATGCCTCAAAACAAAAGTGCTGAGTTAAAATAATAACAATAATAGGTTAATATAAATTTGTGTTGTGTGAAGTTGCATAGATCAATTATGATAACGCTGTTATATTCCTTACCTCACTAATTTATTTCAACACTAAATTTTTTTTGACAAAACAATATGTCCGAAGCATAAAATTTAGTCTTGAAATATAACAGTGAACTAAGAAAATATTGAATTCTCGAAGTCTCAAGGGAGCAAACTTTTTGCCAAAATAATACCTCTCTTGACCAAACTGAAGGTAATCAAGTTCAGAGTTTGTGGCCTTTCATTATCCTGGTGTAAAAAGGT
Organism: Ontholestes murinus; assembly: GCA_963969525.1. Lineage (NCBI taxonomy): Eukaryota > Metazoa > Arthropoda > Insecta > Coleoptera > Staphylinidae > Ontholestes > Ontholestes murinus. Next base: position 26,922,537 of record OZ018398.1, read on the forward strand.
TCTGCTAAACTTTATTAATAAGATAATTTAAATTTTTTAATCATCATATTGAAGGAATTAATTATTGACTAGAATCAAATTAAGTTTATGGCCTCAAAAAACTGATTACACACAATACCGCTTCAATCGACAAGAAAATTGTATCTATATCATCTACCTAATTTTAATGAAGTAAATAAATTTTATAATGATTAGTTCTGTTAACCAAAGTGTAAATCGGCGATATAAATACATTAGTTGTTATGTTCTATAATATTCTCAACGAAGGTATAAATAGTTTCATTCCTTGTAGATATATTAATAATTATTATCCAAGATGGATTTCAGATGAGCTGAAACAACTTAGAACAAAGAAAAAAAAAACTCCCATATCAAATATAAACAATCCGGAAACTATGCTGACTACTTATTATTCAAATCATCACGTTCTGAATGTAAGGAGTTATCGAAAATTTTGTATTCAAATTTTGTAAGTTATGTTGTATCAAGAATAAACAATAATCCCAATTATTTTTGGTAGTATATATAAAATTTGAAAAATAGTGAAACCATACCAGATGCCTTAGAATTCGAATCGAAAATGGGAATTAATGGTGATCAAAACGTTGATTTGTTCTTTTATTATTTTACTTCAGTTTACGCCACAGATAATGGTTCATCATTTAACAAATCTTTATATAAACACAAAATTATAAATGATTCTAAATTATTTGTTCCTAAGAAGGACATTTTTAATGAAATCATTGCACTTAAACTGAATAAAACTTCTGGCCCTGATGAAATTTCACCTTATGTCATCATAAATTGCGCTTATTCTTTATGCAGTCCTATTTATGACTTATTTTCTATTTCCTTGTTGAAGTTTATAATCCCTTCGTCTTGGAAACTAAGTTTTATACATCCTATCCTTAAATCAGGTAAGCGTGAATGCATTTCAAATTATAGGGGAGTATGCCTACAGTCTTGTATACCTAAATAATTGGATAAGATGGTGGCTAAACAGCTGTACTGGATGTGTAAAACTGTTTTATTTCAGAATCAGCATGGATTTGTCTCAGAACGGTCAACACTGACAAATCTGTTGTCCTTTAATCAACATCTGGTGAATGTTTTGCAGAAAAAGAGTCAAGTAGATTGCATTTATTTGGATTTATCAAAATCATTCGATAGAGTTAACCACAAATTATTATTGGATAAATTAAACTCGTTCGGATTTAATAATGTTAATTATTAGTTGGATATCTAAGTTTCTGACGAATATATTTTAAATAGTAAAAATTAACAACTTTATATCGAAATCAATTTCTGCAACATCAGGTGCCCCGCAAGGGTCACATTGCGGACCTTTACTTTTCTTACTATTTGTCAATGACATAGAGAATTTAATTTGAAATAGCGAGTTGTATGCTGATGACATCAAAATATTTGCAAAAGTGTGCACCTTGGAGTATTGCTTCAGCCTACAGAAAGATTTAGATAGAATTAACAACTGGTGCCACAATAATATCTGAATGTGAGTAAATGCAACAAAATATCCTTCTCTCGAAAAAAATTAACTTTGGCTTATACATACGAAATGAACAACATGCCAATATCCAGTCTATCTTAAATGAAAGACTTGAGAGTAATTTTTGATCAAACACATTCATTTAACTCCTTGGTACAGTTTTGTTTAAAGGTTCTACTATTCATTTGTTTGTTCCAATATGGAGTATGTATCAGTGGTTTGACCTCTATATACTCGACATACTCTAATAGACTGAAATCAATACAAAATAAATTTCTAAATCGATAGAGTTTCAAATGGGTCGCTAACATATTCCTGGTTGTTATTCTGACTTAATGTGTGAGTAAAGACCTTTAGCAGTAACCACTGTCACTTCAATCTAATGGGAAGAATGATGAGAATCAACTTTCAGACGAATGGTGCTTCAAATTATTTAACTCAAATTTTCGTCATTTTAAGCCTTTTTATAATGTCTTATCTATAATTTCAGTTTTATTTTATTATATGTGTCAAGTGCCAATAAATATTGTATTTTATAGTATAAGTTTTGTTATTGTATGTAATTTACTTTGTGTAAAAAGGGATCTCCCGTTAATAAATAAATTAAATTAAATATATTGCGCTTAGAAATAATTTTAAATTAGATACGATAAATAAATTAATCATAAACAAAGAAATAGAAATCATTAATAAATCAATATTTCCCTCAACGAAATGCAAGGATGAACATTATGGATCAATAACATATAATGGCTATTTGAGCTAAAAAATCAGTAAATATTAGAAAATTAAAAATAAATGTGCATTTAAATCTACCAACACTTTATCAAAAATCATAAAAAACAATAAGGGTAAACTAAAAAGGGTCAACGTTTTGGTGTTTTTTTGCTTAATTGTGCTGATTGCCCGAAGTTTTATATAGGCCAAACTGGAAGAGCATTCGATGAAAGAATAAACGAACATCAAAAAGCGTTTATTCATCAGAAAAACACATCAACATATTCAAACCACCTGTATATAATGTAAATAAGTTTGTAAAAATGTTTGTATTATATTTCTTCACCTGAAGAAGCTACAATGTAGCGAAACAATTGTAGTGAGAAAATAAAATTGTTTATTGTTTATTGTTTATTGTGATGCTTTGGATTACCTGTTAACAAAATACATTAATATACACATACATAAAAAATACACTAAATTTTGAGCACAGGTATCACAGGCGGACTTCATTCTTCAGAATGTTCTTCCAGTCAAACCCATATAGAATGTTCCCATTTATTGGAATTCTGGAGAATTTCTTCTACTTCTGTCTACAACTGTAGATATTTATTTTATTATATATTGCATGTAATAAGCATTCTGCTTAAAATGTTGAAAATCATCAATTGTTTACTATTATTATTATATTAAGTGATAATGGATTTTAAAAATATTCAACAATAAATGAGACAAAGACAAAATAGTAATAGTCGCTTAAAACCTCCAATTAACTTAGTTGCTAACCAAATAAACATTAATAAAAGTTTAAAATTTGTGCTTTAATGTCTGACTAACAGGTATTAAATATGCCTAAGTCCGAAAAGCTATTTGCAAATTCTTCTTCTTCCCTCCTAAAAATTGACGAATACTAAAAAACATTGATTTTCGCAGTAGAAAGCACAAGAGTTAAAATACCTCGAATTCAATCTCGGAACCTGAAAAATTTAGTTATGTCAGTAAATGTGTATCATTGACTCTATAATGTATCAGGTAATAACGGAACATCATATAGATACATGTTCTACGCAAATCTAAAGAGAACAAATTAAACTCAGAAAGCAACAAGTTGTGATCGAAATTTTGTACCGGATACTCTTTATGTTTTTTTTTAAAATAAATCAACTTTCAATGCAGCAAGAATGGAAAGGAGACCAAACGAGAGAACAATATTACAATTATGATTAGAAATACGAGTTTTTTAATATCACACACGTTTGTAATCATATAGTTGAAATGCTGTTATGTTGATATAATCTAGAGAACGATTTATTCTAAAAGCAAACTTAATTTGAAATAATAAAGGCTACTGAAATAGCAGAAAGTATTATGGCATATCCAAACATTGGAGGAAAATTAGGGTTTGAGTGAAAGATCATTTTGAAATAGAGTGAACTCCGCCCAGGATTCTTATAACGTAAATTATATGTACGTTTCTTTAAAATTTGAATATTATTTATATCTAATAATACCAAAATATACATAAATAAATAAATATATATAATGTATCAAAAAGTAGATGCTTCCTCAATTTCTTATTTAAAGTGTACTGAGTTCCTCGTGGTGTACCCAGGAATTGTATAGCTTGCATTGCAGATCTCATTGATATGAGATTCAAAACTTAATTTATTATCCAGCAAAACGCCCAAATTCTTGATCACCTAAGAGTGAGAAAGCAGATAGTTACCAATCTCCTTCCGGCTGAACGTATTCTGGATACATTTAGTAAGATTCAAGTGCAGATCATTAGCAACGCACCAGTATCAGTATGCTTTGCAAGCCTCTCATTATTGTTAGACAACCGTCCTTCATTTTAATCTCACAATACAACTGTATGTCATTAACATATAGCAAGATTTTTGAGTTTATATTAGATATTACATCATTTTGATAAAACACTTAGAACCTTTCTTCAAAATTTTATTTTTATCCAGATGTACAGTTCGGACAAAGTGTCCATTGTCAATGGTTTGATACAAACTTTTGTACATCTGGATCAAAATAGAATATTGAAGAAAGGTTCTAAGTGTTTTTATCAAAGTGATTACTATCTTCGAATAACTCAATCAACGCACTTACTACATAATTAATGAATCTTATAAAAATTAAAGAAACAAGGTTACATCCCCGACGAACACCGTTTATTGAAACAAATTTAGGGGACATAAGACCATTGTAATTTACGCGCTGAGTACGATTACCTAAAGACTCGGAATATAGGAGAGAACCCAAGATTGGATAGTTTTTTTGGATTATGAGTCCATGGCTAATACTATCAAATGCTTTTTAAACTAAGTCGCATCTAGATACATACATCCGTCGATCGAGAACATAAGATATAAATTGTGTGAAGTTTGAAAGGTTGGCAGTAGCTGATGAATCAAGTTGATGGGGTGGGATGTAATTTGAGATATTTTCAAGTGGGGCAAATTAATGAATCTTAACCCTTTCTGAACGAAATTATTTTTGATTAGCAAAAAAATTATCCCACGACAATTTCTTCACATATATGGTTCAAAGAGGTTTGACAAATTTTTTCAGAATTCGCGCCCCCTCTACGAGTTTATTGGTGTTTATTGGTATTGAATAAGAACTATTTCGTGCAGCCGAATAAAATTGTGTCAAACAAATAAGTAGCTTTATAACTAAAATATTTTATACTCGGGCAGAAATAAACTAAAACTTGTGGTGTTGAAATAAAACAACACAGTTGGGAGGGTTTTACATTTATTGTTGAACACTGCAACATGTTACGCCGCCCAGTAGCTTCATCAGGCAGATGAATACCGTGTGGCGAAACATGTTGCAGTCTTAAACAATAAATGTGAAACCCTCCCAATTGTGTTGTTTTATTTCAATGAGTTATAGAGTTTCATCATATATCCGCCTCGTCAATTCAATAACTTAAGAAGTATGGTTGTATTTATATAAATTATTAAATATAAAGTAAATAAATGAATGAAATAAATAATTGTGGTAAGAAATATAGTATTATGGATTAGCACGAAGCAACGGTTGTAACCATCGTCATGATTAAATCAGTTTAGAGAGGATTATACTAATATAGTGAAGAAATTAGTAAATTATATTACAAAGGTAAGCACGTTGGGTAGTTTACCACAAAAAAAAAGAAGATGTTACTGAGAGTGAGGATAGGTATTATGATGAGGATGAGGAATATGATGAGGAAGATGAAAGTGAAAGCATATAATTATAAAGATGGTAGTGTTGACCGTTATTAAGTAGTACTTAGTTTATTTTTATAATAAAAGATCTTTCTCAATGGTTTACACCACATTTTATTTTCTTAATTCTAATTTGGTAGAGCATATATAAATGGATTAATTTTCCACAAAAGCAGAGAATCTAAGGATCGTGATAATGGTGAAAAACCACCTGTAAATATTGACGACATTTTAAAAACACCCACTATGGATACTTTTATATGGCTAGAATAAAATTGAACCAGGTTGTTATTACAAGAAGAAACTTGTAAATAAAGAAACTTATATCGAAAATATTTGATGGTAGAGGCGTTTACTTCGTTGTAATTGAGACAAAATAACTTTGTTTTATCACTTTATTTTGAAAAGTTTGATAATGACTAGCTTATAGTCGAAACTATAGTCTGTAATTTTTAAAAATATAGTGGTAGAACAAAGTTAGTTGTCTCTATATCGAAAATATTATAGCAGTTTTCGTCAAAGTAATCTCACTTATATTAAATTGTAAACAACAAAAGAGAAGCTCGCTAATAAGAACTTGTTATTCATTATGTAAAGAGAAATCAACAGAAGACATCTTTACTATATAATGCGCTTCTTATATATTTAGCAATAATATAGTGTGAAGATAAATTTGTAATGACTTGCCATCTTATCAGCTCCTGGATAAATATTACGTTCGACTAACAACAAAAAAAAAAATTAGATCTTGGAGATTAACAATAATACAATACACTCAAAGAATTCGAAAAATTATAAAATAATACAGGGTCTGGCGGGGAAGTATAACGTTTTTGAAATAATATTTTATTTCTTAAGTATGTAGGTGTGGATTGGCTATTTCGTATTCAAAGAAAAGGTTAAAAAACATTAATGTATAAATAATTATGTCATTTAAGTGACGTCCGTTCTTCTCCATAGTCGATTTGAGAAGTATTTAATGCATCCTTCCAACATGTTGGCCAAAACCGCTTAAATTTCTCGTGTACTAGCATTGGATAGCTGATCAAAGGTCCGTGGTTTCTTAAGAAATGTGCGGATCTTTAGGTACCCTCACAGAAAAGAAAATCTCCTGGAAAGTCCTCTCAAAAATTCCATAGACTCCTTTGAGGTGTGACAAATTGCCCCGCCTTGCTGAAAAATGACTCTTCTAATTTTAATTAGCGCGCCAGCCTGCGCACTACCGATCGACGTGGGCATGCTTCCATAGCTGCTCTAACTCGAGACATATTTTCAGGGGTTATGACACTTGTTTCTTTACCTCGAGATACTCCAGGCTACAACAATCCCCTAGTACTGAGTTTCTGCGCCAACTTCAGGATGGTGTTTTGCGTAAGAAGGCCATTCTTTCCAACATTGAATTGTGTTCGAAATATACGTTGTTAGATACGTTCAGATGTAAGTGTCATAAATAAATATGCGTTGCTCTACAGTCCACGGTCAACCGTTCCGAAAACGTTACGTTCTCCCTGCGCTGAGTTATATGAGTTACAAAAACATCATACTTCCCTTTCGGACCCTGTATATTTATACCTTATTTTTTATTTCAATTATATCAGACATCATTTAATTTATTACAAGCAAATTAATTATATATACACAATAATAAATCAAACATATACATATAATTTTAACTCCATGTGGAGTCCACACTTCCATATCATTTTCCAATTAAACCCATATCTTCTCCTACACTGTTAAATTAACACCCGCTTGGGTGATATAATAAAATTGGATCATTTTGCATAATAGAAAAAATGAAATATGAAAATAAAACGCAAATTATTAGTAATTTTTCGAACTTGGAGAAACGATGCTTAAGTTTAGTAGTCACCATCACCATTCGTCATTGATATACATTTAAGGCTACTTTATAGTGAAGGAACACAAAATACTTTTGAAAATAAAAAAGGTCTCTACTCTTTTTACATACTCCACCTAATCTTAACCTAGGCAAATAAATTCACCAAGAGTGCAGTGATCAAAGTATCTTCCGTAAATAAATTAGTTTTTATCCTAGCGAACTATTAACCTAGGCTAATAACTTATTATTCATGGTTTTGGCATACTCTTAACCTAATCCAATAAATTATTCCCCTCCTGGCGTACTATTGACCTATCCCAATATAATATTCATTGTCCATGCCAATAAATTACTTATTGCGCTAAATAGTCACAAACTCATTGTACATTATTTGCTTTTGATGGCGTTGATGGATGACTTCTTGAGCTTTTGATGTAAATCGGAATTCAGTTTCTTCTAGTAGATACTCAATGAATATTTAAATTCTCGTAGTATTAGTGATGATTGTAATGATTTTACTTTTTTCAGGATGTCTTTGTTTTTTGTTTCGTCTTTCCTTTCACTAGAATCCATATTTTTGATTTAATTTCTGCTTTGATTTTTTTCCACGTTTAATTTAAACTGCAACAAGTACGCTACAGCGTATTCAACGTTTATCATGTGAGGAAAGTACTGTCGCCATGTGCACCACACCAACGTCAGCAATGAAGGCGTTATTGTCTCTTCGTCCCTGGAATACACATATAAGAGATGGCCATAATTACAACGCTAAGACGAAGAGACAACGGCCTGTAGTGTCCAAAGACGGACCTTACTAGGCATGGGAAATCCTTGGAAGAGCGACTCGGGACCCTGCTACTCCGACCTACCTTTTCGAAAGTTACTAGACGTCACAAAGCTCTGAGGTACCTGAAGCTACTATACATATATTTACGGATTGAACAAAAAAAAAAACAATAAATGTATTATGCCGAACTGAATCTGGAACTCAATACCCCTGGAAGAACACTCAACGATCATGCAGGTGGAACTTATACATGTTGATGGCAAAAATAAACTGAACTGGGGATATAAAGAGAAAACATCTACTTCCACACAACCAGTCTTGCTATATTAACACATCCCAAGGCCAAGAAATGAATGTGTTATGGTAGTGGGGACGACATCTGTAGATAACAGAATTGCCCTATCCTGGGTCAAGGCACCCTCAAACAAGAGAGAAAACGATATTGCGGATGCTCTACCAAAAGAAGCAGCTTCTTTGAAAACCGACAAGAGATCTGTGCCTCTATCCATAAGCAGTCTCTCAAACATTTACAATTTACAAGTCCGACTGCTTGATTTCAGAGACTGGGTAGGATATTACGGGTCATTATAGTCCTGCCACAAGTGAGATTTCACAAGAATCCGATTAGTTTGCGGATGTGTTTAAAGAGGCTAACTGCATGGGTGCTGGTTCGCTTTCTAAAAAGTGTAGCTGCCCGATATGAAGGTCAACATTTTTCTTTTTCGACGTTTCGTATGTGAAAATGTTCAGCAAATTAATTATTATTATTTGTACATAAGAGAGACGACTATATTTTAAATACATAACAGTTTTAACAGTTTTTGACATGACTCTAGAGCACACAAAGCAAGATGAAAGAACTTCTCTACATGTGCTCATTCCAAAAACACAATACGAACGCCCAATGCTAAAGTGGCCCAATATTGTGTCAGACCTAAAATCACTGACTGGTATCTTAACTGGACACTGTTAGTTAAAAAACACTTCTACGTATTAGGAGTCGCTGAAGATCTCAACAATAGAGGGTACAACGAGAAAGCAGAGCCGGCTTGACATATCGTGTGCTACTGTCCCGCTTTGGCAACATCCTACTGGTAACATCATGGCCAAAACCGGCCGACCTGGGAGGTATGTTTTCCAGCAAAATCCTCAACTTTATCAAAGGGGTAGGGTGGCTGGAGAGCTAGTATTCTCATCACTGGAGGTGTATAATGGGCCCAAATAGATCCTACATACTGTGACCTCGTCAGTGTTATGTACTTCTTCCTTATTTAAATCCAACTTGGATTACTTTTATTGTTTTTATCTCTAATTCTTTTTTTCTAGTATTGTTGACATAATTTTTACGGGCATATTGGTCAGTGTTATCTCCCTGTAATAATTTAATTGGTCTTTATTCCCTTCCTTAAATATTGGTAGTATTATCCCAGTACACCATTTTGTTGCCACTTCATTGCCTTCTTGTATATTCTTCCTTCTTCTCCCATATATTGAATAATTTTCCTTGTGATACCGTCCAATCCTGGTCCTTTATATCTTTTAGTTTGTTAATGGCTTCTATGCCCTGTTCTTCTTTTGTCTTCTTCTTCTTTTTCCTTTTCATTAAGTTATCTTCATTTACTATAGTGTGACCGATTTTGGCTTTCATTTTCCTCATAACATAGTAAAATTCATACATATAGAGAAAAGCTCAGTTTTAACTATCATTAAGTTAACTAACAGAAAGAATATTCAACGTAAAAAGTGTAGTAAAAGTAAAAGAACTAATTTGTAGAAAGAAGACTAATATAATATAAGTAATAAATACATTTGTTGAAAGATAAAGTAAAATTATTTATGTTAAATCAATGGATCAATGATTATGTTGATGAAATCCTTTAATTTGATTACTTTCTGACTGAATGATGACCAATTTAAAAATAAAATTTACTATCTAATTATTTGGCGATTGTGTTTATTGCGGTGAAAATATTATGTGCACTGTCGTCCTAACAGCGTGAGCAGCATTATCAGAGTACGAGGAGATGAAATTTTACGAGTGGTACGGAGGCCCCTGGCTGCGACGCCGAAGCGATAAGAGAAGTACACCGCTGAAGTAGTAACGGTTTGTTACTTGGGGAAATTCAGTGCGATAAACGCATTAGACTTATGTCGAGTGGAGGAACGCGGTTAAGGCAGCTACCATGCATGATAATGCCATAACTACCGGCAACTATTTATCGCTTGTCGCGCAGAAATACACTGCACACTAAATCCCCCTTTTAATATAGCACTTTCCACAAAACACAACAGAATGCGATAGATTGTTCTGATATTCTCAATTCATTTCCCTACATATCAACAACATAATTTATGGTTTTATGCAAAAACACTCTCAAAATTAATTAGATTAAAAAACATAAATCTAACTGATGACATTTTTAGTCTTCATAACTCTAACCAATTGTCGTAAATGTTAATGGTGGCGCCAGCTTTTATTTAATGGTGTTTATTTTTGTTTCGAGGTACCATTTCTTTAAATTATACTCATAACCTATTTGAAACATTAAAAATTGTATTAAGAAACTGGTTAATTTGCAGTAGCATAACGATTTTATCTCGGTATAAAATATGATCAAAGAATTGCTAGTAAATTAACGTAATAGATGAAGATCAGATAAGGATCAGAAGGGACTATAAAGAATTTTAATATTTTATTGAAGTATTTAGAAGAATGTTGTAGAGGAAATTCCAAGAAAGCGTGAAATAAAAATATAAAATCGAAGGCATGCGTTTCGTGGAAACATCAGCTGTTAATCAGATCGTAATTTAAGCGTAGGGTATATCGGTAAAATAATTACATGCGGCGCGCAGAGTGATAAGATGATTAATTCAGGTAATGGTGCACCGAAAAAGGTAACCCGATATCTAGCAATGACACTTGTAGAATAATAATAACGCAGCGCATATTTTAGGTGTTCGTTAAGGCATACCACGGGGAATGATTGGGAAAAAGACGAGCATTCGCTGGTTGATATTTGTTTGTTATGCACTTCTTGCGGCCCACCGGGCTTGTGACACAATAACACATATCTTCACTTTTTGTTGTGATGTGATGTGTGGTCGGTCGGTCTAGGTGGTATTTCTAGTGGACACAAGAATGCTGTCCTTTAAAATTTGTGCGACACTATTTCCACACTGCCGATGCTTTTTACGTCCGTACCTGCTCAATTTAATCTGGTTAATTTATCATTTTTGTTGCATTTTTCCCCTCCTTTCTACAACTGCGGTTATAGCTTCCCGGGATCTATATTGCTACGTTAAGTTTGAATTTACCAGAATTTTAAATTCTTTAGAAACATACTATTAAAGAAAATAAATTAACCAACCGTCTCCAAATGCCATTATATAAGGATCTGAGAAAATTACTTCCATTCTTTATTTTATCTCTAATATTTTAACATCTGCAATTGGAGTTTAGACCACAATCATCAAAACCATAATTTTTTTATTCAAAAATTTACCACCAATTACCTATACAATTTTTCGACCGTGTATCCGAAAGTGAGGTGATCTTTATGAGTTTAAAAAGTACGTATACTGTTGACTGTAACAGTGGCTTCATTCTTAATAGATGTAGTACGGACAAATGGTTCCTTCAGCCCACAGAGCACATCAAACAGTGAAGTTTTCTGGATGCATTGAGTTTTCTTGAATAGCATGCGGTTGTTCATAACCCCAGATGCCAATATTTTGGCGAGACACATCCCCAATCAAATAAGAGTGGGCTTTATCCCTCCATAGAAGGGTTGCTATTTATGCATTGAGAACAGCCAACACTGGTATTGCCAAGTGAAATTTGACACTACCATCGTTTGATATTTTTGATGTTATACGTGCTCAGAACGTTCTGACGTACAAACACTACTTCTGTTGTTTACAGTAAATTGACAGATGTAATTAACTCGCGAAAACGTATTCCAGATATGATTTATTATGACTTTCGATGTGGTCTAAATCAAGAGCAGCCATCCACAGTCACTGGAAATCGCTGGTTTTGTTTTGTGAAACCCAGTTTACAAATGTACGGTATTTCTGGTGGTTCGCTGGTTTAAGTTCTTGGGTCAGTTGAATATTAGTTTTTTTTAAGCATAAGCATCGAGTAGTGCCATATGAAAGATTCAATTGCTGTGAACGGTGACGAATCGACGTGCTTTGTTTTTCTTGTACACTATCACGTATGAGAACAATATATTCATCTGAACGACCTCTGCGTCCAAACAGTGGTCGAAGTTTTCTTCGCGTAATACAATAACTTGTACAATATTTACATGTTGCTGCACTGTATACGGGGCTAAGATGAATTTTCCATATGTTTAGATACTAACTGTTAAAGTGCCAACTTCGGACATTCATAGAACAAAAATTGCGCGCAATTTAAATCTACCAAATCCAATCTGGTTCACAGTTTACTCATCTAAAATATATGTTTATTTTACCGTCTCTTCTATCTTTTCTGGCTTCGTTTATATATATTACCATATTCTTGTGAATTTGTTTGTCTGGTGTTTATATTTTTAATGTCAGCATTAAAATTTTTACAAATAGTATTTTTCTTTTTTATCTTATCCTTTGTCCACATTATTATATAACTACTTACAATATGTAAACACTCAGCTTTATAACATAAAACTTTCCCTTCTTTATACTCACCGGAGTCTATTCCTGAAGGTAATTATTTCTTCTTTAAGCTAATAATTTTGTATATCATTTCTTGAAATTTATTTTACCTATAATATTCTCCTACTCGCAAAATTAGTCTTCGTGGAAAAACGTCATTCAATATTTGAATTGTTGAACGAGCTGTGTGTGCTGTGGCCCCATCTTGCTTAAATCACATGTCCTCTAGTCCTTGGGACCAATGATGTTTCCAGCATGAATATCACACCATACAGTTGTTTTTAGTGGATGCAATGATGTTTCTTGAATTAATTGAGAATTAGTGTTCCCCAAAACCGACTGTTCTGTTTATTGGCGTGGCCACTGAGAAGAAAATAGGCTTCATCGCTCATTATCAATTTAGACGAAAAATCTTCAATTTCACCAGGCAGCCTTAGGATTGCATTACTGTATTTAACTCGTTGATCATGATCACTCGGTAGCAACTAATTGAATTTTGTACGGGAACATTTTCAAAACAGTTTTCAAAATTCGCCTTAAACTGCGCGCAATAATGGATCTATTATTTTCAATAAATATTGTCACTATTTCTGCTCATTCTTGTGGCGTATATTTAACTATAATAAAATTTGGACGTCTACACAACACAATAGTTAAATCGAAACTGAGCTAAACGTTACAGAACCAAGATGGCGCGCAATCAAAATAGTAGCGGAACTTTTGTCCCACCTGTTATTTGCTTGTTCTATAAGATGTAACTCTTAAGTTCTTTGCATTTTTTACTTATAATCTTTGCTACTCTCACCAGATCGTATACATCTCTTGTTTATAATCCATTATTTATTAAATGTCTTCTTCAGGTATTTATATATGTGATCTCGTCATAAAAATTAGGATTGTGTTTGCTTTTTACTAATAATAATATTTTTCTGTTTCATATTCTCTTTTGATCTACATTTCTATGCAACTTTTAATGAGATATTTAATCTCCTTGTTTGTAGCATTAAAAACTTTCCCTTGCTACTCATTTCTATGTTACGTATATTTTTCAGAAATTCTTTTACCTATAATATTCCTTCACTTTCTAATCTATTCCTATGATCAATATTTTCTTGCAACATAATATGTTATTATTCAAGTTTTTTTTTAAATTAAAATCCACTCTTTACTCTTAGATGTAAAGTAATTTTTATAATTTTATAAAGCGAATGATCGCTGTTGGATATTGAATCTCTTAATAATGTTGATCTCTAATATTATATGCTTTAAATTAAATCAATTTCTTGTTGTATATGATGCATCAAGTAATACATGATTTCTTAGAGGGCCTTTTTTCTCAACTCATCATGTTATTAAATTTCTTAACTTAAAGTTATCCGATGTTTTTATTAGTGACTTAAAGTTCTTCTTTAGTTAAATTTTTCATTTTCTGCCTTTTAATGCTTGTAAAAATTTGGACTTATTTGATACAACATCTGCGAAACTATAACTATAAACATTTTTTTTAGTTTCTGATCCTTTTCCCTAAACTATAAAATCCGTTGAAGCTCTTTGGCGTTTTATCATTAATATATTTCCCTTCCTCCAGAATATATAGAGAAGTTTTGATATGTTTTAAATATAATAATATGTATTTATATGTATGTTATGTATATCTTCTTTGATATTCAATGCTTTAAACAGAATTATTTCCTTCGGATTACATTTCCCTATTATATTAGATTAAATTCTTTCCAGGAATGCCTTTTCTGTCTCAACTTCTGTTATTATCACATTATTTGACCACTAAGACCTGTTATATCATTAGTCACTTAATGCAAACTCTTTTTCCTCGTTTCATTGTTCATCCTTTTGATATAATTTTTCTGCTAAAAATCTTTTGATATCATCACCAAAAGTTAAATTTTGCTTGTAGTATAAGATGTAACAGTTGATAAAATATTGTAGTTCTCTGGCGTTTTTTTAAATTTAAATCTTCCTTTACTTATTTTCAAGGTTTCGGTGAATCTATTTTTTCGAACACTGAGTTATTTTGGTTGAATCTTTAAAAACCTTACCTTCTATTCCTAAATTCTCGAATAAATTTTGAAGATGTCCGTTTTTGAAAGCTTTGCAAAAGCAGAGTTTACAATTTATTCATTCAATAAAAGCACATTTATCATCCTTTATTAAGATTGCAGGACACTATCCAATATATTTACCATATTTGAATGACTATCGAAATTTAGAAGAAATAAATATTAGGTTTATTACAGTTTATTTATCATCTGATAAAGTTCCTGGTTCAAAATGTATCACAAAGTTAGGGATTCAATTATCTAACAAATTATTAGGTTTTTATTAATTACTATTCTGCCACTTTTTAAAATTTCAATATTCAAAAATTATTAACTTTTTTTGTTAAATATGTCTTTTAATATTAAAACATCTATTTATAGCAAAAAAAAATATATTACTGTTTTTGTTCTTTAAAATTAAAATTCTAAAAATATAATTTCTTGAAAAAAGGAAATATAGATAAATTAACCAATATACAATAATAGCTTAAAACAGGAAACAATATAAATTAAACATTACAAACTAAACACAAAAATAAACCAAATGAACGTCAAACATGTTTTAAATTAAACGAAAAATTTAAATCGATAAAAATAAAACTTTTAAATAGAAGAAAAATAAAAACTTTAGAAAAACAAATGAATATTAATAACCATATAAGCCGAAATTTTTATATATTTATATAATTATGTAAATCAGTTTAGTTATATCCATAATTCAGTCGATTATAAAATAGCATCTAGCACAAATATATTTATAAAGCTTTCTTAAAATTAATTTCAAAATACATGAAATCTATTAGCCTCCATTATGTTTATACTATGATATTACAAATTGTTTTATATACTGTCTTCTTAAACTTGTGTCAAGTTCTCATAAAATGATTTCTTTGAGGTCTAGAAAATGACACAAATTTCGGGGATAATAAAGAGCCAACATTTTTTAAATAAATTTTAGAAATTTAAAATATTGAATAATAATTATACTGCAAGGTTCTACATTAGGTTTTTTCAAAAACTAAATATTCATTAGGAAGATTTTCTTAACATCTTTTGGTGTCATCTACTTCATAAAATTTTCATCAGTAAAATAGCTGTTTCTTCTGAGAAGAAGAGTTTATATCAACGCCTCTGATTTCACTCATTCGCATCCTAGGTCATTTTTATCTTGTTTTTAAATCAACCTAATGATGTCACTATGAGGCGAAATGATTGTCAGAGAACAATAAAGAATTTTTAAAACCACCTACTACACAAGTCTTTTGTTTAAAAGTTAAAAGCATTATTTAATATAATTGATATTTCTGAAGCGCAACAAGAATCAATTATATTAAAGAATGCTTGTAACTTTTACCCTGGTGTAGTAAGTGGTTTCAAAAATTCCTTATTTATACTTTATACTTTGAAAATGATAAATAAAGACCACACTATGGAAGATAACAAATGTTTTTCTTCACCTAATTTGCAAGAATATTAGAAAAATTAATATTTAGTAAGCCCAAGTTCTGACTAGAAAACGTGAAGGATAATAATCTCTATGAATTTGAGTTTTTACTTCTACCAAAAATATTTATAACATCGATTCATTTCATTAATGATAACTTTTTTACATATCAGAAGAGGAATTGGATGGTTACTTAATATAGGCACTAAATTCAAAAACTTTCTAATCAAAACTTAGATTGTGTGTGTGATTTTTAAAAAGGAGAAAGATATGGTGCGAATTTTAAATAGTCAGACTATAAGTTTTGACCACAAATATGAAGGATTGTCTTATCTAAAAGTAAAAGTAACACTTACTACAATTTTGAAATTTATTTTGCCAAAATATTTGTAGGATCAACTTATTTTATCAACAAAAGCTGTGTTATTTATTAGATGAAGAGTTTTTTGACTTTTCGATTAGAGGACTGGGTTCAAAAAAAATATTATTTTTTAAAACTGATAAAAAAGTTTTCATGAAAAAAGGTTTAAAATATCATGTAACAAGTAGCATAGAGAGTAAATTTTTGATTACTCAGATTTCAAAAGTTCTGGCCTTGAAACATCAAAGATAATATTATAATAGTATTTTTATAAAATTTATTTTTGTCAAAATTATATATAGGAACTGTTCTACTTGTCAAAAGAGAAGTTTTATGTCTTTCCAATTAATTGCTAAAAATATTTATAGAATAATATTGACTTTTACTTGCGAAGCATATAAATGAGGCCGCACGGTGAAATTCGGGAAGCCTGTGTTTCCTATAGAACAGCTAAAGAGCACCCCCTGGCAGAAACTCCTGGACTTCATAGAAGACACAGGAGTACACAGAGAATAAAATATCCAGAGGCGCAAAAAAGGACCGCGGAGACCGCAGTGCAGTATTTTCTTAGAAATGTTAACAATGCACGCATGAGTAGTCTGTGCTAGAAGTATAAACTCCAAATTTCACAATTTTCAGATACTGAAGTTCTGAATGGTAATATTCTGTACGTATTTAGTTATTTACTTCTGCAATAAATATTTCTAAGATTAACTCAGTTAATAAAAAACAACTATTTTCCTTATCATATGACTGAGATTCTTGCACAACATTTACTTGGTTACATCTATCAATACTTATTTTTAGCTACACTAGTTTTTAATGTGATAGGTAAGTTTATAAACAAAATCACCAAGTTCAAAAACTTCGCAAATGTTAAAAAAGTCTGCAAGCTAGAAAGAAATAGTGCAAATATTTTGATTACTAAGACTTCAAAAATTCTGACCATAAAACATCAATGACAATATTTTGCTTGTGTTTAGTCAATAATTTTTTAGATCAGCTCATTTCAACAACAACAAATGTATTACTTCTTCGATGTATCATAAAGTTGTAAATTATTGTAGCCTAAGTCATTTTTCAGAATTTTAATGTTTTGGAATATTCGGAGACGGGAAGGAGGAGGTGTAAATTTTTATTTTAAACTAAAACCTTGGTTACATGTATACATAATTACTTTCATCTGAAATACTTTAATTTTCATATTTTTGGAATAGTGGCAATTTTTTCTACTGGCAACCTAAGTAACTTTTCAAAAGATATGGATAAATATTTAAAAAAATATTTCCATACCAATGTCAAAATGACAAAATTTTATTTCATGTTCTAATGGAGGGAAAATAAGCATATAAATGCTAATATATGAATATCAAGCGGGTGTTATATGAACACTGAAAAAGTGGAAGATCATCTACAAGTCTGAATTCCGCCCCTCAGCATGGTGTTTAAATTATATGTATGTTTTTTCTTCCTTTAATCTTGAGAATTTCGCTTTATTTTTTGTATATCAATATATATGCTTATACAATTAAGCTTGTTTGATACAGTTCAAATAATGTTAGAGAACTGGACGTATATAACTTTATGGTTACAATTTCATCGACTTTCCAGATTATTATTTTTTTATTTGTAAAAACATAGTGATTGTGTTAGTTTAGTACTTAATATTAATTTTGTTAGTTCTCGAACTTTGAATTTAATACTGTTTCAAGTTCATCATATTTATAGCAAAGTTTGCATTTTTCTAATAATCTACAACAAAACAGCATTGCTTTATACTGTTGATCAAAATCTGGTTTGCATTTTCCTAATTTTATTTATCTATTATATTCTTTGGACTTTTTCTTATAAGTACATATACAAACAAATAAATTAATTTTTTCCATATAACCTGTTTTGTTAGACAAAATGATTTTACCAACTTTCTGGAACATATGCTATGTCGAATGGCGTTATACATTTCATTACATGTATTGTTATAATTTAGATATTACATTAGAATTGTATGAATCCATATCTTAGACTAATACTTTGATATGACTATTTAAAATTTTATTATTGATATCAATACATGTAATACACCTTCAGAATAGAAGTCTAGAAATTGCAATCGATCGTATAACAGGTACATAAGTTAAAATAAATTTTATCCAGATTAGATGTTTGTCCGATGTTCACATGATAATAATTAAAAGGAAATATTTATAAACAAATTTTATGCATAATCCAAAATCATTTTGAAAACCAAGAAATTAATAAGAGTATTACCAAAGAGAAAAGTAAAAATACTTCCCAGACATACAAATCTTCTTTTAAAATATTTGTAATATTTATAATATTTATGTGTTATATAACAGAACAAGCAAGTTTATTCTAAAGGATGTATTACCATCAATAAAACAGGTTGTTTATAATCATGTATGTAGAAAACGAAGTTAAATGAGTTAAATGTCATGAGGATGGGTTTTATGGGAGGCGTTGTAAATTTTACGAGAATATTTTCGTAGTGTATCAGTGCGACCCCCAGAATGATACAAGGTTGATATTCTCGGTATTTGCCAGTCACCGCTTTAAATTTAGGGTAGATCGGTATCTAGTGGAGAGGAGAGAGAGAGAACAAGATGACCATTTTGTCGGAATATTTTATTGGACTGATTTATAACGCTTTTGGTCTGTCGGGAGTGAATTTGTATATAACATAATGGCACACACACACATCTAACCTTTTGAATGCACTATCAATCCAAGTTCAGTTATGACATTAATGTATTCATAGACATCAATCAGGTGTCAGTCGAGTGCGGTTTGTTCGGAATAAAAGGAGGAGGTGTATACTGCATAGTGTATAGTTGATTGGTTCTGGATAGTATTGGATTGATTGTCCGCATGCGGCGAGAAAAACTACACTTGCACGTCGAAAGGTGACAAATGTCTCATATCTCATATCTGAGTGTGAAGATGGGAACGAGGTGTACTCTTGCTGGACTGCACTCGCTTATTTACACATTCGCCTACGTCCCTGGTAGTCGGCAAGCCGATTGGTTATCTCTCCAACCATATAATTAAAAATGACATCATTTATGCTGATTACTTTACTGTCCTACAAAAGAAGCTTTTCTATTCCGAATTAATTACCTCTGTCTGTAGATATATACAATAACTTGGAATAGGTTACAAAAAATATATGTTTTATGCTACGAACTAATCAAATTTTATAAGCTTCGTCTTAGAGGCAATAAGCATAAATACTATATTTAATTAACTCTTCGCTAAAGATTTTAAATAATTATAGTAATAGTGTCATATATTGTGTAATAAATTGTGTAAAAGAACAATATATATGTATATGATTTTCTTTGTTGATTTAATACAGTATCCCGACAAAAAGATTTTTTTATTAACATAAATATATTTTATATTTATAAGTGTATTATATAAATAAATAATAGCATTTAATAATTATATTCTTTATGAAGAGTTGCCTTCTCTCCTACTTTAAAATAATATGCTATCTCAATGATATTTATGAGATATGAAGTCGAATAGAAATTTGTAAAAGTTGTTGGAAAATACAATAAATACGACAAAACAAATGTTATACAATCTAATGATATTCTAAACATAAGTCCTAGTTGATCTTGAACAGAATTGTATCGAATGCTTCGAGATCATTATTTTTTCTAATAAAATATCTTTTTAGCAGCATTTTGAGTTATCATTGGTATTACGTACATATTAAAAATACTTATGATATAGATGCGTCTTATAAATCTTATTAGACTGTTAAGAAGTATCAAAATTGGGCAGTTAATCTGTGACTCCCATCAATCCCACAAATTACATAATCTAGTTTTATTAAGCCCAGTCTTAACTTTTAACTTTTATAATTTTTGATAGCTTACTAATGTATTTTATTTGAGAAGCCATTTTCTCACGGATTTAGAGAATTTTAACACTAACATTAATTTTTATACAAAAAATATATTAGTGCATTGTGCTCATTCTTTTTTGCTCAACTTAGTAAAACAAAATTAGACGATAATGTAAATTAACTTGGTTTTAGGCATTGAGTATGGATTACCTCGTAGCATTACTAACTTTGTTTTACTTTTTACACGTTTATAGAACTTCCCTAACCTGTTTCGATCATACGATCGTTTTTAAAAGAGCTATTAAACCTTTTCCACGTTTAATCGGCTCTCTTATTCATCTGTTTTACACTGGCCAAAATATTATAATTAATGCTAACTTGAATTTCATATTTCCCGCTAATCAATACCTTTAATGCACCATCCCCGAAATAATGCATTTTCATGTTTATAAAGTTCAGGACTGAAGCCTAATGACCATGCACAGCGATTAGGCTTCATTGAGTAGATTATGGAACATCAACTAGTGTATGTATGTCGATTTTTCGAACCAAAACAGTTTTATTTTGATAGCTTTATAAATCGTCAACAGTATTATATTTGGTATTTAGAAAATCCACATATGATTGTTGAAAACCAAATGAATTTTCAAGGTTTAGCGCAGATTTAAGGCTGGACATTTACTGCCAAGTAGCAGATGTTACTGTTGATCAATATAACGATATGAGAAGATAAATTTTTCGGCCTATATTGAATGATTATGATGTGGACAATCTGTGGTTTTAACAAGATAATGCCACATGTCATACATCCCTATAATTGATTCCACTAATACAATGATGCATTTTTCTGTTGTTTGTTCCATGTCCACAATAGGCCTCTTGGATGAGAGGGATGGCAATTCTCTTCGCAGTTTGCATCTATAAGATTTACTTTCATCTTGATCCAAATGCTATGAAGCATTTATGGCAACTAGATTCTATTCCTATAGCCACTTATTCAATTCCCTACCGATGACTAACAAAATACATTCGCGTAAAAAGTTCCTTCTATTATTTCACTTTATATAGACTTGGATATCACCTCTCCATACCTATCAATCTGAGATATATAACACTTATATTTGTTTAATTAAAACGATAATTATATTTGAATAATCAACTTAAACATTATTTACAATATTTTTGGTATTAATAACACGAAACCAAACAGATAAATTATTAATTGATTAAAGGTTGAGGCGTTAAGTTCGTGATACGTAAACAAAAACGCTTACTTTATTGATATCACACTTTATTTTTAAGTGAATCGAGTTCAAATTTCAAACAAAGTTTGAAAATGATC
Source organism: Ontholestes murinus (assembly GCA_963969525.1). Taxonomy (NCBI): domain Eukaryota; kingdom Metazoa; phylum Arthropoda; class Insecta; order Coleoptera; family Staphylinidae; genus Ontholestes; species Ontholestes murinus. The sequence continues at coordinate 26,944,349 of OZ018398.1, forward strand.
GGTTAATGATCGAAGCTAAAGTCAATTAAAAATAAAGTGTGATATCAACAAAGTAAGCGTTTATGTTTAAGATAAATTATTTTTTATAATTGAATATTAATAAATAATAATATTTAAGTTTTCACATACATACAAATTTTCAAGCATTTTAGTAACTACAATTTTACTCTAAATAAAACTGTAATTATATTTAAATAAGTTTAAATAGGAAAATTTACCTAAAGTACGATTTTAACTCTGCCTACCATTGTATCTGCATAGTGTAGCTTATAGTACACTTGACTAGCAATCAAGAGGCCACATATTTAAATCCTTCCTTAGGTTGTGTTTACACACAAATTGCTAATATGATTTTAATGGACCATTCAATTTGAAGTTATAAAGTTTAAATTCAGATTTTTGCTGTGATTAATTGTATCAATTAAATCGATCTTTAATTAAAAAGTTTCAACGCTTCTAAACAAAACATGAAAATACAAGATGAACTTGCAAAAAGTAAGTAATTAAAATGAAAAATAGTACATTAGCGTATCTACTCAATATTACCCTACAAGATTTGCATTGTTTTATTCTTTAAGGTCTACTTTACAGTTCACTTAATAAAATCGCCTTCATAGTTCTTTCAATTTCTTCAGCCTCCACAAGTGTCTGCTGGAAGATTCATTATGAATTTCTTCTAGTACTTTTTTTATGGGCGTAATTATACCTGTCATTTTTCTGTCCCTCTTAATGTTTAAAGAAATTTTCAAACAGCCCATTGTTCAATACTCGATAAATACCGTGATCCCAGTACGATTTAATTTCTGGATATTTTGGAACCTCTTCTCCTATTGTCTTAAAATCTCTTTTGTGATCCTTAATTTATCATATTTGACCGTATTCGTTGTCAAGTACGATCTGTCATTTTTAAGTTGTGCTTACAGGTTTTTCAGGTCATGGCCTCCAAATTTAGTTTAGTTTAGTGTATTTGCTTTACAAGTCTTACTAAAAGAAATATCAAAATAAAGTACATTTACAATAACAGGGGTAAATTTTATTTGCAATAACTTTTAAATTTAATCATAAGGATTGTGGTGACCGTTAGTACGTGGTAATTCATGATAAACACTTGCGTTACTTAAGTGTTTGAAATTCAATTCACAAGATTTGAATAGGGAGTTCACAGTGTAGCGCTATTCCACTCAACTCATTATTTCTTATAGCTGTGATATTCATCGTCCGCAGGTGAAGCAATATTTTTGCAATTGCTAGCACCTTTTATGTTCTAAGCTAAAGCATCAGCGTTCCTATGAATTATCCCAACCCGGTGTTCATTGTCATAATCAAACTTTTGTCTTCCCAGACGACTCGGGACTCTAAATATTTATTTGAATTCTGAATTATTGAATAGTTGGTATCATCAAAGAGCGACATTGTCGAATCTTAAAGAAGTTTTGTACGTAGTAGTTTATAGAAATGCACGAATTTTTCTACTACAAGTAATTAGTTCTCCTCTGGTTTTGATAAGGTCTCAGTAAGTGTTGGTCTTTCTCTTTCCACTCAGGATTTGCCAGCTGTAATTTTAACATTTATGCTGTTTTAACTGAACCAGACTATCCTATATATAGGAACAAAATATAACTTTAGCACGCAAATAATGTAGGAGAATATTTTTTAATACCCTCAATACCATTAACCAGGGCAGAAATCAATCCAGGATCTCGACGTGAAGAGCGAGGGATAGAACCGTCCATATATTATATATAATATTATATATTATGTATTGTATTTATGACTTTCTTTTGAATAAACTGTTTATTTACTTTTAAAAAAATATTGTTGAAAATCAGATTTTGTTTTAATATACGTGTATGAAAATAATTTTTAAAGTCTATGGAAGTGATATTCTGATATATTAAAAGTTATTTTAAATCGTAATTTTAAGCTATATTTTCTAAAATCATCCTCAAATGTCAGTTTTTTCACCAACAATGTCTGATATCAACTTTCTACTTCAAACTATTAAATTGTCAATTATCAATCGTTAATTATTATTAATTATTCATTGTCATTTATTGACATTGTTAATTGTCAACTATAAATTATCAATTATTAATTATGCACATTTGAATTGCCAACTGAAAAATCTAAATTTTGAATTGTTCTTTATCAATTCTTGATGGTCAATGTCAATTGTTAACATTAACTATAAACGACAGACATTTTAATAAATTGTCAATTATTCATTATCAGCTGATAAATATCAATTATTTATTGTACAAGTGGCTACTATATAATACAAAGTATTAATTATGCAACTTAGCTGTCGATTGCAAATTGTAAATTATCAATTGGTATTTGACGATTTTAAGTTATCATTGTCAATGGTTAATATCGACTATAAAAGCTAGATCTATTAAGTAGTTATCAACTGCCAATTATCATATAATAATTATTACTAACTATCATTTGTCAATTGGTAATCGTCATTTTTAATTGTCAATTATTAATTAATTATTGTGCAACTGACAACATCCTATTAAAAAATGTAAATTAAACTGTCATTTATCAATTATAAATTTATATTGTCAATTATTAAGATCAACTATTGATTTTTTTTAACATATTGTCAATTAAATGTATAATTGTGAAGGCGTTTACTTTGTGGCATCTTAAATAGAATAAAGAAGGAGACACGATTACTTTGTTTATATAGTTATATAAATAGTTAGAGCCTCTGACATTTGTTAATATCAACTAGAAACAACAATTTCAACAATTTATGAACTGTAAATAATTAATTATTAATTGTGCAATTCTTATCTGTCTATTTTAAATTGCAAACTGAAATTTGTCAATTTATTATCATTGTCGATGGTTAAAATAAACTAATTTCGATTATCAAATGCCAACTATCCATTATTAATTGGGCAACAATCTTTCGTAAAGTGCAAATTACTAACTACCATTTGTAAATTTTGAATAGTCTTAATTGTGAACTATCACTATCAATTTGTACATCTGACTTCTATCGTAAAATGTAAATTATCAACTGTCATTTATTAATTATTAATTGTTATTGTCGATTATTAACATCAACTATAAACGTCTGTTTTTACATATTCTTAGTTGTTAACTGTCAACTATCGACTAATAATTATTAATCAAGCAAAATTTGTCAAATGCCAACTCCCAACTGAAAATTATTAATATTCTGCAATATATCAGCTGTTTATTATAGAATATAAATTATCAACTGTCATTTATCCATTGTTTTGTTATTGCCGACGTTGACAACAGTAACCTTTCTAAACATTCTCATTTCTCATTTGTCAAGTATCAGTTATGTAAATACATTTTGTAAAATGTAAATGACTAACTGTCATTTTTCAAATCTTTTGAAAAATTATCCATTATCAATGATCAACTATAAATAGCGTTAACAATGTATTGTATAATGTTAATTACCTATTGTCATTTATCAATTGTAATTGTTATTGTCACTTGCTAACATCAACTATAAACGTAAGCTCTTTATCAATTGTCAACTGCTAATTATCAATTGTGATAACTGTATATTGTAAAATATAAATTACGAATTGTCATTTATTAGTTTTTATTGTTATTGACATTTGTTAACTTCAATTGTTAACTTCAACTGTAAACATTAACTCTTTCAACAAATTATCAATTTTCGACTGTCATCTGACAACTGACAATTATTAATTTTGCAACTAAATTGTTTATTGTAAAATAACAATTACCTACAATTATTAAAAAAAACAATCACATCTTTTAACAAAAAGTCAATGTAAACTGTCGAACATCCATTATTATTGTGTCAACTGTTGATTGCAAAATATAAATATCAAACTGTTATTTGTAAATTGTTAAATATCATTATAAACTCTTAATATCAATTATATACGACAGGACTTTCAATAAATTGTCAAGTGTCAACTTTAAAAAATAAATTGTCAATTATTAATTGTATAACTATAAACTGTCTATTGTAAAATAGTTTACCAACTGTTATTTGTCAATTATTAATTGTTAACATCAGTTATAAACATCAGTTCAATTATTAATAAATTGTAATTTTTTAAGTGTCAACTGCTACCTATTAATGTATTTATGTATTGTGCAACTTTCTATTTTAATGTGCAAGTGATCAACTGTTCTTTGTCGATTGATGATTGTCACTGTCATTATTAACTATTAATTAATATTTAAACGACTTAAACTTGTAAAGTTTAAATTACAAATTATCAACCGACATTTATCAATTATAAATATTGTCAATTGACAATATGTTAAAAAAACACACGTTTATAGTTGATGTTAACAATTCAACTATAAGCGTGTACTTTTTTAACATATTGTCAATTATCAACTGTCGACTAGCAATTATTAATCGTGCAACTGATACATTTTAATAAACAATAGTGAAACTGTAAATTGTCTATTATGAAATGTAAATTATCTGAAATTTGTTAATTGGTAACATCAACTAAAAGCCACATCTCTTAACAATTTGTCAATTTTTGATAAGTATTAATTATTAATTGTGCAACTGTCAAGTGTTTGCTGTAAAATGTAAATTATAAATTATTAATTGTTATGGCCAATTGTTAACCTCTATTAAAAAAGTCAACAAATAGTCAACTGTCAACTGTAAATTATTAATTTAAACACTGTTTCTTATAATTACAAATTGTTTTTGCGTAAGTTGTTAATTGACATTGTTTATTGTTAACGCCAACTCTAAAGTCAGCTTTTTCATAAAATTGACAATTGTAAAGTGTCAAATATCAATTATGTTAACTATCTATTATATACAAATTACGAACTTTGTGAATTGTTAATTGCCATTATCAATTGTTAATATCAATTATAAACGTCAGCTGTTTTAACAAATTTTATCATTTTTTTGAATCATCAGTTATTAATTATGCAACTGTAAACTTTCATTTGTAAAATATATTACCAATTGCCACTTGCCAATTTTTAACATCAATTATAAACACCAGTTCTTTTAACAAAGTTTTAATTATCAATCATTTATTGTGTAACTGTTAATTATTAATTCAATCGCGTATTATAAAATTCTACCTTTTATGTATCAACTTATATTTCCATAGTTAATATTACCTAAAAACGTCTTCTCTTCTTAGAAGTGTCAACTATTGATAGACAAAATTTAACTACTAATCCAACTATCTATTTTGGAATATAAATTACCAACTTTAACTGTCATCCTAAACTATTGATGTCAACCGTAAACAATAAATTATTTGTTGTCAACTATCAATTGTTTTTTTTTGGCATATTGTATTATTCTTTTGTAAAATATATTACCAACTGCCACTTCTAAATATCTTAACAAATTTTCCATTATCAATTTTCAATCACTAATTGTGCACTATTCATTCAACTACCTATTATAAAATTTTACCTTTCATTTATCAACTTATATTTGCCATAGTTAATATTAACTGAAAACGTCGGCACTTCTTAAAAGTGTCAATTATTCATGGACAAAATTTAACTTATATAAATTACCAACTTTAACTCTCATTTCTCATCTTTTAACTATTGATGTCAACCTTTAACAAAAAATTATTTGCTGCCAAATATCATCAACTGTTAATTATCGCATTCATATGTGAACATGACAGTTAACCTTAGTTTTTATGTACAATTTAATTGCCAACTACCAGCTATAAACTGCCAATTTTAACTGTAACATACGGACATAATGAACTAGCTGCGAGATTAGTTTAAATTGTTTTCCTTCGCTGTCAATTGTAATCTTTAACTGCTGACGTCTAATACCAACTGTAAATTATCAACTGTTATCTAAAGTTGCAATTGGTATGGAATATTCTGCTGTGTTTTGTTTTATAGATTTAATTATTTCCTTTATTACTTTAAAACATATCTATTTAATAAATGTTTGGACATATTTTGTTTTTACTAGCTCTACATCCAGTCTCCATCCTACATAGTATGTTTTTTATTTATCCTTTGCTCTACCTTTAATTTTAATTTCACGTATATTTCACTATAATATTTGTGTATGTATTTTAGCTTCAACTTTCTCTATACTATATGAAATATGAGAATTTATGAGCTCGTAAATATATTTTGAAAAACTTGTTCAATGAAAATATAAGTTTTGAAATACCTAGTTACTAAAATACTGATTATATTAAAGCTTGATATTATAATTATAGGTGGACTAAATATTCCAATGTTTGCTTTAAATATGGCTGCAGACTTCAGAAAAAATATAATGTTATGAATATTGTTTGCCGGCTTCAATTTTTTTAATTTCGACTCAACTTTCATATGTTTATTAAGATACCTTTATTGTCTATACCACTTAGAAAATCTCTAAGAATACGAGATTATTTTTAGGTAATTGTTAAAATATGTACTTAAATGTTCAAATTATATACGGCACACATTCACTTAACTTTCATCAAAATTGACACTTGTGCCTTATCCGTTTAATAATTATTTTTCTATTATATTCAAATTAATTTTGTTTCCAATTATACTGAATATTTAATGGGCACCTATCATTAGTTACGTTAAGCGTGAGCTGTTGACACGTGAGAAAGTTAAATGGGCTCCTGATTTGACAATAATAAAAAGGTAAATAAACCTTGCCCGTGGTTATGTGGAGTGAAAGTGTTAATTAATTATTTGTACAGTAGAAGAAGACGATGAAGAAGAAGTGTAGACAGATTTCCCATGCGGGGAGTGAATAATAAAAATTCGATTTTATTCGGACGATTAATCACGCCGTTTAATTGCTTTTGTTATAAATTGGTTATTAGGTTTAATCGATAGGGAATATAACCGTCGCAGATATTAAAGTTATTTATCGTCGGCATAAGTTATATATTGTGTTAATAAGGTCCACGATTCCACCTGTGCCAGTTAAGTTCTCGGATGGTTCCGTATGGACATTACCGTGCGTGCACTTAGCGGGTCTATGACCCTGCATGAGCACCTGACACCCACTATACTTTGAACATACATATACTCCTCTCCTCTTGCTATTTATATCCGATAAAATAATATTTTATTGCGAATAATTGCGATATAATGCGAGAAGCACACTCTATGCAAACATCCCAAGAGAACACCACGTCCGACCCATTATAAATTATAATTATGCGGCCATTTTTTTATCTCCTGCCATCTTATCTGATAGAGTAACTGATACACATATTAGTTGTGCACATTAAAATGGAAATTCATGCTCCGCGGCTATATCTTACACGTGCATGCCGAGACTGCACATTATATGCCTTAAATATTGCACACTCACATCTTCATATCGGATTCGGATTCTCGGTCTGCATACCTCCATGCTGGAATCTTTAATTGTCTTCTTAACATATTTGCGGCCGCATTTTTTAAATGCACCTTCAAAGAAATATAAGTGACTTGTCAAAAGAAATAAATTAATAATTTCCTTGAAACCCGAAGGATATACAATAAATTCGAAATCAACATCTGAGAAAAAAGAGCTATTACAAAACCATAATAGTAATCATCTCTACACCGGAGCCCACCAGATATATGTTTTAGATGCTTTAGAAAATACATAAAGTTTTTACATTAGAAAGAAGTTTCAATTTAGTGGATTTTGTAGGAGTTTATAAAGAATCGAAAAATTAGAATGTTATAACTAGCAGAAAATATGCATTGTCGATCATCGATAATATTCATATATCTAGTTGAAATGAGGGTGGAAATAACTCACAAAAACGTTTCGGAACACTATGCGAACGTACCAATTGCTCTCTTATAGTTTGTGTAATGCCTTAAAATAGTAAAGTGTCCTAGCTGGTGTTGTTGATATTATTTTGATTTAAATCCACGAAGAAAGCTAAACATTTTATTATTATTTTACTTCGAGGAATATACAGAAAGAATTAAAATTTTTAACTTATTCCAAATAAGGAGATGAAAGTATTTATAGTAATTTAATAAGAGGAAATGTAAAAAGTTTGGTGCTAGCCTGATTTGATGCTTATTAAAGGCCAGCTAAAATAAACTTACAGTCATCTATTTTGATAATACCTTAGTTTTATGCTTACAGAAATTACTTGGTCCAAGTAAAAATAACTAAGTTTTAATTTGACTTAATTTAAGATTAAAAGATATATTTGGGTATCATCTGTATACATCTATAAAGTAAAGTAGTTTATTTAAAATGATGTGTAAAGAGAGTATATAATGGGGCCAAGTATCAAACCTTGAGGAACCTCTTGGTCCAGATAAAATAATAAGTATTTTGTTTAACTTTGACGCATTGAGATAACTGTTTATAAGCAAAGTTGCAGAAACCTGATTAGCACAATGGTAGGATATTGTTGCTTTTAATAAATGTAACTAGTTGTTCATTCAGAATTTTCTCTAATAGTTTAGAAACGGTGGGTAAATTACGTTTTGGGTGTAGATCATCAAGTTTAAACTTTTCATTTTTGGTATTGGTGTGACAACAGCTACCTTGGACAGAAAAATCAACATTCGCTAACCATCTGCTTAATAATAATCATAATTTTAATAAAAACGTACTCGAGGTGTAAAAAGGGTTTGACTTGAGGGGTTATACGCAGTTGCGTGACTCAAAAAAGACGTATTTTTATGATTTTTTGTAGAAACCGTTTTTATTTATCAATTACAAATGATGGTAATTCAAATAGAGTCTACTTTTAAGAATTCAATAGCGCGTCGATCATGTAAAAATATTGATGTTCACCGCTCCTGTAGATGATGTCCCGAACGACCTCCAAAAAAGACGCTTGGCGGTGATCTCCATTTTGGCGGTTTGGATTATCTGAAATAAAAAAATATGGTGGATTATTTTAAAGGATAGATTAATGGAGGTATTGAACGAAGGAATAATATAAAAATTGATTTTTGACAAAATGGCTCTATTTGAAAGAAAAATTCGTTTTTGACTAAAGTTTTCGTTCCAAATTGTTTAAAAAAAATATTAATAATTTTTTAAAATTTTATGTCTTCCTTTAATACCTGAGGAATATATCTAAGAAGATTTGTGACCGATCGGTTAAGCCATTTCTGAGAAATCGAGATCACCGACTTTGAAAATACCGTTTTGAGAAAAATGCGTTTAAAGTTTCAGTTTACACATAGATAAAAAAAATTCTTCAACTTACATGGTATCATCTATTCCAGGGCCATAAGAGGTACCTTCTGCAGTATCGGTAGCTTCTAATAAGTCCAGCTGGTGTTGTCGTCGAGCCATTTATCCTTCTCGCGTGCTTCCATGCGCTCTCGCGTCGGAGATCATCACCCGCTCTTCGTCAACTTTGTCGACATAAGCATGAACTGTGGTGCCTAATGAAAGTCGTAATGCACTCATAAAGTACAATAATGATTTTCTACCTTCGTTAAACATTGCAGCTACAATGTTAGCCGCCATTTCAACAACTTTAGAGCCACATGGAACAATTTTTGGAGTTATTTTCCATATTAACTGATTATAACTCTCATTATTGTTTTGTGTAAATCCACCAACACACCTTTTCAATAATTTTACGTTGCTAAGGGCTTCATAAACTGGATATATAGCTTCAGCAACATAAGCTAGTATAGTTGGATAATCATGGGCGTAAGAAGTTAATGTGTCTATTGCCAGCGCTTGCTGCCAACTACACCATGAACCTTCTCCACATGGGCATGTTTCGTGTTGAGGCTCCTCATCAGTCGAACAATAGTGATAATATGTTCCCCAAATTGCATTATACATATTATCCACATAATCACAATTTCTCCTTATCGCCAAACCATGGTAAACTGTCAACTTATCTATTAGCTTAGCCGTGAGTTTACCTTTCCCTGAAAGTACTTTTTAGCAATTTTTTTTTCGCCTTTTTCAAATGTTTTTGTTTTTTTTTACTAGCTCACGGAGTCGTGAACCCATTCTCTTCTGAGCATGCCCGATCATTCTTTTTTGACAACTTCAACTTCACCGTACGGAGCAGCTTTCAGAATCCCAGAATATGTTTTTGAATCGCCATCACTTATATAGTTTTTATAACGAATTTTGAATTTTTCTATTGAACGCTTAAACATTTCAATAACCGCATCGACTTGTGATTTGCAGAGCAAACATCTTTGTGTTCATTATACTAATAATTATACTCTTCAGTACCATTTTAAGTTTGATGTCACTCCATACAAAGAATTGAACCCTCGCTTCTTCCAGGTTTCGTCACCCGAAACTGTTAATTCTTCATTATTTTCAGCAATCGCTTCTTTTTCTTCGGTACAGGCTTTTTCAAACAGTTTTTCAGCTGCTCCTTTCATACAAGAGTGAATGTTGCCAATAGTCAAATCATAAGTGTTTTGGATTAAAAAAAGAGGCATGTCCATCAAGCCACAAAATTTAGCTGCGCCTTTTAATCTTAGGCCCAGAATTCTCATCACAAATATAAATCGTCTGTTTATTTCGTAAGAATGCTTCAAAAAAGCATGGACTTTACAACACGATTTTCACACTTATCACACACTACAACGATTTTAAAACAAAGTCCACGGTGAGAAGCAGTTTCAAATTTTATATTTCCGTCACAAGAGTTACATCTCACATACTCACTTATCCCAGCAAATACAGTAATATAATTTAAAATTGTATATTCAATGAAAGGATCACGTGAAACTAAACTCTGACATGGCCTTATAAATTCAGGTATATCTCCGAAAATATTTATCGGATTGGCTTCAAACCTTTAGAGAATACATTCTGAAAATGCAAGCAAAAAAATCGATTTTTTTAAAATTCTAATTGCGTATAACCCCTTGAGTTCCTCTCAAACTAACCTGATATATACCCTTTTGTTTGTATGTCAATTTTAAGTATAGTTTGAGAATGCCAAGCTTAACTTTGTCGAAACTATAGTCACAATTAATATAAAGTGTGTGATATTAAAAAAAAAAAATTCTCATATTTTTTATAATTTATAAATGTATCATAAAGAAGCCTCCCCATTTACTTATTTAATAATATCAATTTCATTAAATAAATAAATTACGCAACAAATAAAATCAAGTAATTTTAAGCTAAACAGAAACAGAATTTAATGATAAACTATCATTAAATTCTGTTTCACAAAGCAAAACATTCGTATTTTAAGAATTATTATTATTACAACATTGAGAAAAAAATACTGATTTATTATTATTGATGTAAGTAATTTTAGTGTTATATAGCAAAAAATAATACTCACACAGGGAATTAAGAATATTATTAAATTTTATATTTAATAAATGATTTTTATGCGATGTCACCAACAGTAGTCGCACAGTAGTTTATTTACGCGGGACATTTTTTATTTGAGTAATAAAATTTTACTATGCACATAATGCGCAGTATAATAAAATTTAAATGCTTAAAGTGATGTATATTATCACATAATTGTTTTCGCATAATTTAATAATAAATTAATCTGGCTCCATTAAGTCTTCATAAGTTTTACTTAAATTTTACTAAAATATTTTTTAATTATTAGTATAAAGTAACAGATTAATTTATCATGGAAAAGAAACAATTTAAAGTTTTAGTAGTTTAAGTTTTGTGATCGTCACCATTCTTATTGTTTAATTTTTTTTTGACAGAAAGTAATACATTTAGTGTTGCTTTCATATCTATATTATTGAATTTTTGGCCGGAGGTCTTTCTCCCTAAATTTGTCGATTTAACAGTGTCAATCATTGCTGTAGATGGCTTAAATATAGATACGAGATGGAAAATAGTAGAATGAAGTGCCTCTTCAGGTGGAGGATAAGAGAATCCTTCCCAGATATGGGTGATACTGAGGAAATCAAATACTCGGGGTGGACTATAACTAGCATAACAGCGTCTGTACCAGGGTGGGCGACTGTTCCCAGAATGGGCGGCTGAGCACAACACCAAGGAAGGCAATTGGAAACCACCTCTTTTGCTCAGGAAATCAACATAAAGATGAATCAAATGATGGCCCCCATTTCCGAATAGTTCTTTAGTGTGCAATGGATGTGAAGGATATCCCAGCTCAAAATGGTGAAATATCAATTGAGAATTAGTACATGGAATATAAGGAGTATGTATCAAACAAACTAGACAACCTATACTAGGAAATGCAAAGACTTGGCATAAATATATTAGATATTAGCGAGGTACGTTGGTCAGAATCAGGTTCTTGCCAACGCGAAAACGTCACTCTATATTATTCAGGCAAGGACCACCAACACCATCGTAAAGGTGTAGGAATTATAGTGGCGATTCATTACAACAAAGATGTTACCAACTTCATACAGATATCAAATTTAATCATACAGATAAAAAGGCAACCCCTAAATCAAAACATAATTGAAATCTATGAAGTTAACTATATTGGAAAAGAGCTGAAGTTATTGAAAAACAATCAGATTACGCTAATAATGGGAAACCTCAATAGCAAAATAGGTCACGCCAGAAGAGGGGATCTAGTTGGAAATTTTGGCTTAGGAGAATATAAAATACCGAAATTATCACCATCAACACCTAGTTTAAACTACCCAACCGTAGATTATATACATGGACATATCAGCATAATGGCGAGGATAAGAAACAAGAAATCAAGAACCAAACAGACTATTTACTAATTACTAAGAGCTTTCAAAATGCTACAAAAAGTAGTAAAACCCTCCCAGGTGTTGATATTATCTCAAACCATTATCCATTAATAAATAAAATGAAGCTGAACATCCAAATTACAAAAAAGACCCTTAACAATCAATGATGAAAACGAAGAATCTATATCAAATAATATCAAAAGTGGTATTAGTGAAACGTGACGGACGGCATAAAAGGGCAAAGGAAATTGGATGACGAAACACATTTTCAGTTCACACTTTCTCTAACACTGTTATATATCTAATGGAACAACGTATGAGAGATAAAAGTAACATCAAGGTAATGCTTGTTATGCTACATTCTTGATGGAACCGGATATATAAGTTTGGTGAAGAAAAGCACTTGTTATGTTCCATATTTTTATTTACAGTTTCCTGACACGTGTTTCAAACTTTGCAGTTCATTATCAAAGGTAATACTAAATTTAAAATGACAAATTATACAATATATATACTAGTTATTATCGTGTGAAATTCCCGCAATTATGGTGTTAACATTAATTAGCTCCTGTTGGTTATTTAGTAGTAAATCTCCTCTTTCAATCGCCCGCTTGATCTCTAATCCTTCCAGGTAATTTAGCTTGGTTCCCTTTTTACAAATCTTAATCGGTATGATCTGCCCCATGTGGTGTCCGGTGTTTATGAAATGTTCTGCTAATCCTGTTGATGGCCTCTGTTGACTAATTGTTTCTTGGTGTTCCTTATACCTGGTTTCGAAGTTACGTCCTGTTTGACCAATATACAAACCGCTGCAATTAACACATTGGATTTTATATACTCCTGATTGTTTTCGACGGTCTTTGGTTTCTATTTTGTTATTGACTATTCTTCTTGATAAATTGTTCCTGTCTTCAATAATTGTTTTAATGTTATGGGGGGTCAATTGTTTTTTAATTTTAGTGCTGACATTGCCAAGGAAGGGAATCACTGCATACGTTACGAGGGGAACATGATTACAAGATTAATTAAGAAGAAGAAAAGGAAACTAAAAACCAAATTACTATACAACGTTCCCACCGAAAACGATCAGCATACCGGATAATAAATTTAATGTCTCATATGTTAAAGATTTTCCTACGCACAGGAATAATCTCAAAGGGCTGTATCCTCTCACCACTCTTATTTAATATCTATTCCGATCGAGACTTAAAGGAGTTACGAAAAAGATTATCTAAGTGGTATATTTGGTTGAAACTTTTATTCGCTACGGAGTTATAGATGCTGAAAGTGAGTAGCATGAACCGCATCGAAACATGCGAGATATGACTGCATAGATTTTTTTAAATTTCTACAGTACATACTTCAGGAAATTTTAAATGAAAAAGATACAAAATCGTAAAATATTTAGAAAAAAAACTAGTCATTTTGACGAAAGGTTGATAGACAATAGCTAGAGGTATTAAGAAATATAACATACATATATATTATAGTGTTTGCAATTTCTCTTTTAGATTTTTAGAAATTTCTGCTGTTTCTCTTTCCAAATTTCGAAAAATTATACTATTTCTTAAGAGATTTTTTTGTAGACTCTTTTAGAATTTTAGATTTCTAGAATTTTGTATTTCTAAATTTCTAGAATTCTTGACACTAGAAAATTCTAAAATATTACAATATTTCATTTATTTTGAGAAAATTGAAAGTATTAAATAGATTCCGATAAAACAAATTACAAAATATTGGAATTTTTTTAAGAGAAATTTTCGGAAAATACTTTGAAGTAGGATTTATATAACATTGGGAACGAAGGCAATATTAAAGATCAACAAACAACAACAGAAATCAAAAGATAGATAGTAAGAAATTATTAAATTCAACTGATTTTGTCGAAGCTTTCTAGAAATTTTTCTTCAAAAATTCTAGTATTGAGGACTTTCAGAAATTACTAGTTATTTTCTTTAAAAATTTCGCTATTTCTTAAAATAACTTTCTTATAGGGTTTGAAAATTCTTCAGCAAATCATTCTCGAGATTTCTAGAAAACTATTTTCAAAAATGTTTTCTTCCAAATTCATAGAATGTCATATTTTTTATTAATTAAAAGTAGATACTGTAAAATTCTAAAAGTAGTCAATTTTATTTTATTTTAAATTCTTGGATAATTAATATAAATATAAACTTTAGGAAAATTCAGATAAAATTTAACAAAACAAAAATTTTAAAAAAATGGAGAATACTAGTGATTTGGTTAAAGGTTTATAGGAAATTGCAAGAGAAGGTAAAAGGGTGGAATAGAGAGGTCACCTGCCTACCCTACATATTTATTGGTACTTTCACCACTATTTTAGATCCCTTATACACAAACAAATTATATAGACGTTGCTAATGAATAGATTATCACTACTGAAGCTTAAATCTCATTATATATGTAGGATGGGTGGGTGGCCACTATGCCACACTCCAGTTTTCAATTATAAGCGATGTAAAATCAAATATATTAGAATCCTTCAGTTCTTTGTAGAAAATAACCTAGTAATTTAAAAATTCGAAAACATTTCGTGAATATACAAGAATGAGTCTTACAAAGACTTTTGTATCATTCAATATCTGTCGAGGTATTAGCCACAAAACTAGCTGTTTCAACACGTAATTTGTTTTGTAGTCTTAGTAAGACTAATTGTTGTAGATTCACGAAATCTTTTCGGATTTTAAAATTATTATAAGCGATGGTTCTTTAAAAACTATATATTAGTAAAAAGGAACTTCCTTATCGCAAATCTAGTATAAATATGTTTGTAATCAAATTAGAATTCAGCAAAACAATCATGTTTGATATATAGGTTGGAGAGTGAGATAAAGGCCAACCACCCACCCTACATATATAGTGATATTTTCATCACTATACTTGTTTTAGTTCCAGAAATAAAAAAGCAAAAATCATGTAGATGTTGCTTATGCTTTTATATGAACTATTGTAGCTTAAGTTACTTTAAATGTGTAGGGGGATGAGGGTCTATTATCTCACAATCCAGTTTTAAATTATAGGCAACTGTTTTTTTTAATAAAAATATATTTAATAGAGTAGTTTATATGCTAAATCTAATAAAAATCAGTTTTTAATTAAATAAGTATTCATTAAAATACTCCTGTATATCTATAGCTTGGAGAGTAGGGTGTTGACCATCCACCCACTCCTAATATATACTGGTACATTCACCCCTCTAACCAATTTGGTTCTATAAAACAAAAGCAGAAACCTGTAGATATGGTTAATTATTTTATAAACAATAATGCTTATTCTTATGATATATGTCGGGTGGGTGGATGGCCACTATCCTATCCTCCAGTTTTAAATAATAAAAGACGGGTTTCTTTAAAAAAATAATTTAACTTCTCTTGTTAAATATATTTTTTACGAATCATGGTAAATCTAATGTAGTTATATTTAAAATTAAATTAGTATCCAGCAAAATAGTCGTGTATGATTTACAGGTTGGAGGGTGGAATAAAGTCATCCACCCGCCCTACATATTTATTAATACTTTTCATATATATATATATACATCTTTATTGACAAATATGTACATTATTTAAATAATAAATACATGATGAATGAGGTGTTATTATGTTAATCTGTCAAAAGGCTATCGACCAGAGGTCTTTCTGCCTTGTTTTGTCTAGTCATATGGCGTCAGTCTATAGTGAGTAGATGCATGAAGTGATGAAATGAAATCGAAAATGGTAGAATGTGGGTTTTTAAATTTAGGGATTGTGTTAGGGTTTCTAGGAAGACAGTAGAGGGATAATATATGAAAGTTGAAAGGATTTTTGGAGAATTTTTCTTATAGGAATCGAAGGCGTTCTTGAATGGGGATAACTAAGGTTGTATTATAGAGGAGTTGGTTGGAAGGATTATGTAAAGGATTTAGAGGATGCCGAATTTTTTTTAGGGTACGGAGGGATGCTCGCTCGCTAACTTGAATATTACGGGAGGTTGGGTTGCTGGGATTGGGATAGAGGGCACAACCATAGTCCAGTAATGGGCGGCAAATCATTTTGTATATTTTAACTGCTGTTTTACTAGTGATGCCATCGTTTCTATAAGTTAAACATTTAAAATATTTTGCCCTAGTTGTTATTTTGTTTTTAATTATAGCTAGGTATTTAACGGAATTTGAGGGGGGGATAATAGTGTGGGAAATTGAGATGTTGTAGTGAGAATTATTGGTGCGGTGGTGTGGAATTAGGAGCTGTGGTTTGTGGGGATTGATTTTAATACGCCATTTTGCAAACCAGCTCTTGAAGGAATTGGAGGGCTTTTGGTAACATGGGAACATGGGTAATTAGGGCAGTATCATCAGCAAATTGCAGGAGATATTTGGAAGGATTGAAGTAGAGAGGAACAGGATTATAGATGTCGGAGCTAAAAATGTTGTATAATAGGGGTGAGAGGAGAGAGCCTTGTGGGAGGCCTTGTTCGGGAGTAAAAGAAGAAGAGAAGGAGTTGTGGATTTTTACTTTTAGGGATCTATTGGAGAGGAATTGTTTAATGATAAAAATGATATGACGAGGGATATTTAGGAGATGACATTTATACAATAAGCCTTGGTGCCAGACAGAATCGAATGCTTTCTGAACATCCAGATATAATGCTGCAGAGGCTCTACTTTCAAGGTGGGCAGTTTGAATATTAGAGGCTAGGATGGTTAGAGGAAGAGAAGTTGAATGACGGTACTTTAATCATTATTATTGTTTTAATAAAAGTTCTATAAAACAAAAACATAATTTGAGTTGATGTTATTTATAGTTTATAGTTTAGGCTTCATCGAATATGTAAAGTGGGTGGGTGAAAGCTATCGTAGCCTAAAAAAATTAAATGAGAGAAGAGTGGGAATCCTCGCTCGACACCACAGATTATTTTGATGTTATTTATGATGTTAAAAGCACATTTGTAGCTTGAGAACCATTATATATGTGATGTGGGTGGGTGGTCAATATACTACCCTTCGTTTTTTAAATTGATAGATATCTTATTCATAATAGTCGTGTCAACAATAAATATTTAGATTACATCTTTAATAATAAATGGCTTAATGATTTCTCTCTGTCGAGAAATTTTAAATCAAATAAATGGCTTAATGATTTCTCTCTGTCGAGAAATTTTAAATCAAAGATTTGGCGTATTAAACATATTTTATGTTAAACTGAAAAGGTCAGTAAAAATTCCTTAAAGTTTTGAGTAATAATGACAAACGTTGTTATAATTTACCGTACTTAATATATAGTCACAATATGTACATGTGATTATATATTGTTTCGAAATTACAATCTATATAATTTCCACAGGTAAATTATTTTCTTTCTTGATACCAATTATAGTGCATTAGAAAAAAATACTAAAACCATTTCAAAACCTTTTATGAATTCCTTTCTTAAAAGTAAATATTGAGTTTAAACTAGTTTTCAGGTAGACTAGAGCACATTGTAATTGAGTCAGTCGGATAACAAAAGGTGACATAATTCACTTACGCGAGGGTAAAAAAGGGCTAAACGGTGTCAAAGGGTGAGAGAAGTGGGCAATGAAGACGTCATAATTCATCCTTTATCCACACTTATCGTGTCCCCGAGGGTCCGATATTCGCGTTATTAATGTATTCATGGCAGTAAATCTGGATCTGGGGTACTTGTTTATGAATACACCCATTGTTGCCGGTGTCACACCAAGAGTTAATTATGCCAGTTGGGTTTATTTGGTTTGCGGGTTGTAAGTGGAAGAGGCTTTTGTGCGGCGAGAAGATACGAGCGTGTACAACCTGACCAATACAAATTTGTAGTTCACACACAATATAACCGATAAACATGGGAAGCATTACTATAAATCCTAATTAGCGTGAAAAATTACCGTTTACATAAATGCCAACCATCCAAGCCAAAGGTACGAATTTATGGTCTTCTGGAATCCATTTGCGCAACTTATAACCGAATTAACTGTGCCATCAGGCGACCGAGAGCAGATTGATGAATCAAACAGATGTAATTTCTAAGAAACTATGCAAATTAAGAATATTTGTGGTTTTATGCTTAGAAATTTCATATTTTCTCAAATATATTTCTCATTCTCACAAAGGTCGCGCGCTTTCTATTTTCCTTTGCATTATTTATCGCTTATAAATATAAAGCTAATTAATTTCGGGTAGATTACAAATCACAATTTTATTTTCAATTTATACAAGCTTAAGTGTTATAGACCAGTCGGGATCGTAACCATTATGCTATAACGAATATTCAGAGAACCACCGCTCGGGATTTCATTTCGGATTTAATGGAATGTTCTCGTTTTAATACAAATTAATTGACACACGCGCGTCCACTGAATAGCCTTCTTTTATATGGCCTGGCCACAAATTGAATTCTCCATATTTTATAATTTTAATCGACGTGTAATGAACGTGCATATGTTTTTTCGAGAATAGATGTTATTTGAGTACGGCTAATTTGAACAAATCTATTTTAGATATGAAATTAATTGAAAACATGTATTTTAGTAATTGTAATAAAAAAATAATCATTTACAGCACATGGCCATAATTAATTTAGAATATGAAATGTTAAAATTGATACAATCATTTCAAACCAGCAAGCATTAAAATTATTGTTTCAATAAATTAAATTGACAATATAGAAAATAATGTTTTTATAAATAATTTAGTAGGAAATGTTTATTTAGATAATATACTTAGGTATATTCAAAAACTATAATTTTGCTTGTTATCATAAATCATATACAAATGATATAAATAAAAATATAATTAAATCCTCTGACTCGTCGAATTTGTTGTCTATTGCAGTAATTAATACGTTTTTGTAGTATTAATGGAATACAAATTTCCATAGTTCTCTTGAATGACAAATTCAATGCAAATACAAAGTTTCAAATCTTCAAAAATATTAGTTTTATTCACAAATACATGATTTTTTCGAAGGCCCTATAAGAAAATTCAGAAGTCTGGGGATCAATCTGGCTATTTAATTGCTTCTATTCTTCCGATCCAACGTCTCTTAAAAGTTTGGTTCAAGTGCAATAGTTGCGAAACAGAAATCCATAGTGCGGAAAAGTTAAGTCTTACTGAATATGTTTTCATGATATATTCGTGGGAAGGGTTCCCTAAGCCTCGGAATAATATTATTTTAAAGTAATTGAACATATACCGCAGATGTAATATTTCCTTCTATGAATATTTCCCACTAATGCCACCACAGCTTTGTCTGGATATACAAATTACACGTCTATCAAAATTATCTTCGGATAATTCATGACCTGGATGAATCTGATTTTCTTTAACCAGAATTGTCTGCATCCCGGTCCTCTTCTTCTTGCAATCTTTCTTCTACAAGTTTAAGTGTATAAAATTATATTTACTATTAAATCATATTCTTTTCACTTCTTTATGGACCTATAGAACTCACTCTGTAAGGAAAACCACATATATATAGGAAACAGCTACGAAAACATACAGACAGACATAAACACAGACATCAAACAACTCGAAAAAGCTAAATTGACGATCAATATCAAAGGAACAGCAATAAAATAAATAAATGAAGTAAACAATAAAAATACTTAATAGTTTGTCTGTTTAACAAGATAATCTATTAAGTATTTTTTTATTGTATTGTACGAAATGAAGTAAACTACCTAGGATTAAAAATACAAGATAACCTTAAATGAGATGACCACATAGACCAACTAGCAGAAAATAACTCTACAATAGCGGCACTGACATAAATCAGAAACTTTCATTTCTAGTCGACACTGGCACGTAATCGACTTGAAATGAAAACAAAAACTAGTCTACTAAATTCAGTATCAAGATTAGAACACAAAATACGTAGAAGAAGTTACCGCAATGATATTCAGTAAAATGCTACTGGCCTTTGCATCAAAGTATCTTTCCTTGTAACTGAAATCTGGATTGCCAAATCAGATTACAATTGATATGATGCTGAATAATGTTGATATTTATATCTAAAATAGTTTAAAATTAGATACTGATATAAAATCCTTAAGGTGTCTCATGGCAGAAATAGGTATACCATATGATCTAGATCCAGGATTAGCTGGAGGAAAATGATTTTGCTGAATTAATTAAACAACAGTTGTGCGAAAAGTCATAAAATTAATTATGAAGAAATGATTCAACTTAAACAACAATGCTAAGTTAAAACTTAAAATATCTTTGATACCTATTAATATAAATAGTGTTAACAAAATTGTATCTGGCTTTAATATCGAGTGATCTATTGCTTAACAGGTCCTTACGAATCAAACTAGTTAGTTAGTTTTGAGACATTTTATATTAGCTATTCATATGTTTTTATGTTACGTTCGAATTCCTGCTAATTAACGCAACGTTTGTCTTTAAGGTATTTATTTTTAAACCCATTTCTAGTTATTTTGTAAAGTAATCAATCGTTGTCAATCTTCGGTTTTCTGCGATAATAACAGCGTCGTTAGTTTATTTCAAGTTGTAATCTATCGTTAACTTTTATGAATTCATCTGCTTCTTTTAATGCTTTTTGATATATGTTTTAAGTATTTAAGTATTAAAAAACATTTGGCTTGGTACACACACTTTCCTGACTATACTTCTACGGTTAGCGATGAAGTTTCCTTACCATTTTTTCTTATTAATGCTACTTCATGTTCATAAAGATATTGTTTGGGTTTAGTGTGATTTTTTTCTGATACCTTCAGTACAGTCTTTATGATTCAGTGAAAAGCTTTTGTATACTCTTTAAAACACAAATATATTTTCATCTATTTTTGGAAAGCCCCTCTGGTTTCTAGCTTGGTTGTCGGGGGTGACCGGTACCATTCGCCATTAATTAAAATGAATAGTGGTTAGAGTGACAGGATCGATTATATAACGTAATAAGCTTTTTTACACACACATAAATATATACAGAAAAACACGATGAAAACATAACTGTTGAATAAAGTGACTACCAGCTATCAGTAGAGTTAAAATAATTAAAAGATATTACATAACCCATTATTTGTAATTAGTTAATAAATACAAGTTTTGTAAGGGCGTTACCTACCTACTAATAAATCGATATCCTTTAATAAGATGAGGGAATATGAGTAATTAATCTCGTTGTTGTCTATTTTTTATTGAGTCTTTTCAAAAATTATCTAAATAAAATTTTTTATAATTTATTTTTAATTTTTTTAATTGTGCCTATTATTTGCAAGAATCCCTACATAGAATGTATTACTTTTTATGAGTATTTCTTGCTGTTAAGGCAAAATTATTAACAACCTATTTACTTTAATTAAATACTGTGTTTACTGTATTTTCTTCTATCTCGTTTACGATGTAAGCTTCTACTTCGTTATACATAATTAATCACAAATTAAACACAAATTTTACTTTGTTTAATTTTGTGACTATAGTTGTAATACATTACCGTATCAGTTTATCAGTTTAAAATCATAAGTAATGGCGTTAAAGATAGACCTAAAATACCTGCAAATTTGAGTATGGTTTCTTCCTTGGTTAAATTTTTGCCATTGTTCAAATCGTTGAATGCATTATTGATATCTTCACTACGACTTTGTTCTTAAAAATGTTTAATGGTAAAAGTTGGGGAATATTTTTAACCAGAAATCTGTTGACGTTTCTACTGAATGGGTTTTGAGTGTGGTTTTTTTTTGTTGGTTAATTTTTTGCCATTGTTCGAATCGTTGAATGCACTGTTAATATTTTCGCTACAAGCTTTTGTTCTTACAAATTTTAAATCTAAATGCCGAGAAATATTATTAACCTAAATTTGAAAAACCGCCATATTTAATGTCATTACACCGCGTTTATTGTAACATTTTTATTTAGGCTTTGAAAACGATACACTAACATATTGAACCTATAGTCACCAAAATAAAAATTCTTTTCTCCTATATTTAAATAAATGTTTTTCTATTTATGGTATTTTTGACTTACATATCTTTGAATCCAGCGTATTCCTGGCCTAGCACTAAGAACTGTAGAATGACGTATTATAAGTATCGTGACATTGTTATGATATTATGTCTAATAAAAGACTATCTACAATCACTTTGAAAGTATAAGGAATCAATTATCAGTAGAGCTCGTCTTTGTAACTCATATAATCTTAACCATATACCGCCAGAATTCCATATTCTAAGATGCTCAGAATGAATGCATGGTGAGCTGCTTTTAAAGCACAGACTCGCAAAGCGTTACTAAGCAGCCTCAAAAGATAAATGTATCTGAATAGTTTGTTAGAGATTTCTGTGCAATGTTTTTGCCACGTCTGGTATTCAGACACACTCCCAGAAATTTAGCACTGCTATCAAGAATATCTTGTTTTAAGGAGAATATGCCGATTTTTTTCTTCTATGAGATTACCATGAGTTCATTTGATGCAAACCATTCCATTGCTTTCGGTACTGAGCCCCTATTGTTCTGAAGTGCAATCAGCTGAACTCACTCCATAATGTATTGACATTTGCAAATAAAGTGAAAGTAACGATCATTAATATAAATTAAGAATATTAAAGGCCAGAGAATAGATACTTGAGGAACACCATGGAGTATATGTGTCTCTTTAGATCAAATCGCTAATAACGATAGCTTGTTTTGATCAGTAGGAGAATAATATACGTCATGCAAGCGGTGAGAAATTGTAATAATACAGTTTTCGTAAGATAATCACATGAGATACACAAAGCTGCTATTGAACAAGATCATCTCTCAAAGTATTAAAATATTTCTTCAATTAAGGGAGTAATCGCATCTACCGTAGATTTACCCTTAGGAGAACCGTATTGGCTGGTGGAGATCTATAAAATTAGAGATTTGTTGAGAAATTAATATTTCCAACACTTTTGAAATGATTGGTAGTAAAGATATCAGCCTGTAATTGTTTATGTCATCTGAATTTCCCTTTTTATGCAGAGAAATTACTTGCGCCCTTTTATGTGATGAATTTCGTGAAAGGGGAGATTATGACATCCATCCAGAGCTTAAACCATATATATCCCTACTCTTACTATTGTATAAACTTATTATGACTTCGCGGATCTGACAATGACTTACTTCATGAAAAAAAAGAGGTAACCATTTATGTTAATTGGGACAAAGAGCATAGTTTTATATATTTTATCGGATCCTCGCTTGAAGTAGGCAGGTTTTGTAGGAGATAGTCTGCTATGTTGGTAAAATGTTTATTGAGAGGATCAGGATTGATATTACATTTTTTATTACTTAATATATGCTGGTTTGGTTTAATTAGGGACCAGAAGAGCGCTTTGGGATTGTTACCGGAGTTATTTAGAAAATTAATTCTGACACTTTTTTTGAATGTAATAACGTCCTTTTAAGATTAACATAATTTGGTCTTAGGTAGGAATATATTATGCTTGCTTCTTTAAGGTTGCTCTTAAACCAGTGAATTTAGGTTTTACTTATATTAGCAGGGGAGAGTCTTTTTGGAAAACACACATCTAGACAGTTGCTTAGTGTAAATATATTTACATATTTCAAGGAGTTAAACCGTGGAACATTTTTAGTAGCTTTATAAATGACATCCTGTAGTATATAATTATCACAGGTTACAAACGTGTCACGAACAAAATATTTTGAAACATCGTCAATTCTTTTCATAAACCTGAATACAAAATACATTTCTATATTTTATGATGCTTATTTTGGAAAACTGTTTTTGTATTTAACGAGATAAGGTTAAAAATACGGTTTAAAGTTTATACGATATCTTGTACATCTGTTCATATTGTGAAAATGATTTAGTATAGTTTAATTTCATCAATATTAGATTTCATATAGATACTCTCAAAACATAGAAACATTTTTGATCTGCTTGATAAAAACTTGTGAAGGTATTGCCAATTTATGTAAGAAATTATATAGAAAGTTTGAGCAACATATTATTATTGTAGAGATAATCAATATTTTGATTTAAAAGATCTCTTAAATTTACCGAGATTTATTTCCCTTTTTATTGAATTAAGTGACTAACAGCTGTCACTAGAGATAGCAAAAGAGATGCAAGAAAGAACTACAAAAGCGTTGAATATGATTGACTAAAATATGATAACTAAATAACGCACTTACTTTATATTAGAAAACAAATATAAGTTTTTTAATTGATCAATCTCACTTCTAATCCACAATCCGTTGTTAACCTTCTTACAAAAATACATAGAAAAAGATAATTATTTGTTTTTTAATCTACTCTTTTATTGTTCACTCCAGATTTTCCATTATCATGCACAATTAAAAAATCTACTTTTCCTCTACAAACTCGAGAAATTCAAAAGACCTGGCGGTTAAATAAAACAGAAACGAAAATTTTAAATATTACTCTATTTACTGAAAACGGAAATTTTCATAAACAGGAATAAATTGATACATTTCTTCAGATTGTAGGCTTTAATGTTAATATTATTACGAATACTATACAATAAGTAAGTAATAGTAAGCTGTTGTTATTATAATAACTTTGTTAAAAATGATCTAATATTATTCTCGATTATTTCTGATTTAATTTTATTAACCATACATGCTACACAATCTACAATTTTTGTGTTGATATTATTATAGTATAAAAAATACATTTAAATTAAAGCATTATCAAATGAAATAATCTTTTAAACATTTCACATAAGCCACAACCGCAACGGTAACACATAAAGCACACCGAAGGCATTATCATGCACATTTTATTGCGCTCTCAAATTGCTCAATTACACAAAAGAAATTTATCGAGGTCGAGGTTTTTGATATGTGAACCGAGCGCATTTGCCTAATTAATTGCGTCGAGGTAATGAAAACCAGGGACCCCCCGAAAAGGATTATTCCCCTCGAAAGCCCTCATATTTTATAATGTCGCATAATACCCGGTGACATTTACTTCCGGCATGCAAAGGAGCATCGCCACTCCGAAGAATTCGTCACACGCACTACAGTTAAGGGGTTGGAAAATCGTTAGAAAAACGCGTGATCATTAAATGTGAAAGGATCCGTATAAAATAAACGCAAGCATAAATAATAATTATATAAAATTTTGAACATATACATTCATATAAAAATTATTTATATAAAATATGATTTTCAATAATAATTAACTTATGAATAAATTATTAGAAATTGCGATTTGAAGGAACGTTTCATTAAAGAGGCACCTGGCTGTGTTCCAGCGCATAAATCACCTCGTCCTGATGTATTTAATTTATATTAGATGCAATCCGTGTTTTATAATAATGACCATTAGCGCTCCTTTTTTGTGCGGCGCGGCATTTACAGTTTGTCTCTACTCTCTGTTGCTTTTTTCCGTTCGATTGCAATAAATAAATTAAATGCGCGCGTACGTACGTACGGGCTCGATTTATAAATCTCTCCACTCCGTATGTTAAATTAATTAAACAACTTAATTTATGATAAGAAAAATGCCAGTTTATCACCTCGCACCCACCTCGTCCATAAATTAATACGTCAACGAAAATAATAATTATACATCTTTAAGGTTATGAATTATATAGAAGATTTTCTGGTTGTTGATTTAGTGGAGGGCATCGGTTTCATAGGCGTACTTGATGATAAATCATCAATGAGTGTTTTTTTAATATAGTTTAATTGGCGGATTTGAAATCCGTAATGAATTCGAAGGATTTGATTAATTTTGATTTGGGTTTTTATTAAGCATTATAACCTTTGGCTTCTAACACTATTTTTCTGTACTATAACCTTAATCAATTGCCAATGACGTCAAACTATTTATGTGATTTTTTTTAGTTTTATATTATTATTTTTTGTTCTTAATAATCAGTTTTGCTGAATTAAAATGTTTCGTTACAAAAAATTAAATTTTACTAGTAGATAATTATTTTTCAAACCTAAAATTCGGTTTGTATAATACAGAATATTTCGCTATTAAGGTTTAAGTAAACAGAGAAGGTTAAATTAATTTAGGTAAGCTGTAATTTTCTTTCTTGGTTCTGATAAAACTTAAATTGATTGTAGAAAAATGTTGGGAAATTACTTAAATAGCTTATGCTTTTGTTAAACAGTACACTAGAAAATCTATAATGTTATTGTTATGCAGCAATTACTTGATATATCAGTACTAAGATTTTTTGAATGCCTGTCTCATTTATCATTTGGTGAAACATTTAAAACTTTTACTGATGATGGTTTAAATTAAATTACACTTACAATTACTAAGTTTTAATTAGTATTAAGTTTTAAATAGCACGACATAGTTTCAAATTTAGTACTATTAACACATTGACCATTGACCATTTTTGTTTCGATTAAATTAAACGTGACGAATATATTTTTCCACTACTTAATAGTAATAGCCATTATTGTTTTAAATAATCAGTTGTAATTCTACAAATGTGAGTGGCTAAACAAACTTATCGTGTTGCAGTATAATCTACAAACTGAAGGTATTTACAGAGTAGGGATTATAAAAATCGAAACAGAAGATGTTATAGATAAGAGCTAACAAAAGGGATCCTTGAAGACGACCTCATTCAGGATAAAATAAATATTAAAGAAATAGTTTTTTTATTTAGATTCCTACTAATAATAATATTAAATTGTTTAAGGATAAAAGTAATATATTCATAGGTGTTAAAGAAATAGCACTTATACAAACGGCATTAGAAACGGAAGAAATTAAAGCGTATTTTGAGATAAAACAGTTGTGCATCTCTTATTTCAAATTAAAAATTTAAAGTTTTCAAAATATTATTTTTTCAAATAGAATAATTAGAGAACTAAATAATATTTCTTTTTCTCATTTTGTGTGCTTAATTTTTTAAAGATTTATTTGAGAAATGCTTAATAGTTTAAAAAATTGAAAATTTGTTACAAACAGTTATAATTTTACAAAACTAAACACTAAACAGTTATAAAGAGAAGTATTTAATATTTGATTTGCTACAAAAAAGTATTGTGAACTTTGCTAAAACAATTAGAACAGGTATAGAGAAAAGCATTGAATATTTACATAAAACAAATAAAATATTAACAAAAACAATTCAAAACTTGTTGAAAACACGAATAATTTAAAAGTTTCAAGTTGTTAAAGTAGTTTTAAAAAATAATTAAAAATTTAATTTCAAAAATCTATTTGATATTAAATTAAATAAAACTATGTAAAATAACAACAAAATTATTTCAATTCAAATATAAACAATTGAACATTTTCTAACTAAAATTACTCAGTAAATTTGAAGGCAGGTTAATAGTTCAATAGTAGTTCAATAGAATGTATTTAAATAATAAATAATGAATGGTGTGATAGTGTATTCATCTGTCAACAATATAGCGACCAGAGGTCTTTCTGTCTAGTTTTATCCGGTCATATGACGTCAGCGAGTAGATGGATGAAATGATGAAATAATATCAAATATGGTAGAATATGGGTTTCTAAATTTAGGACCTTCAATATTGCGGGAGGTTGGATTGCTAGGATTGGAATAAAGGGCACATCCATAGTCCAGTATTGGGCTATAAATCATTTTATATATTTTTACTGCGGTTTTGGTAGTAATGCCATTAGTTTTATAAGTAAGGCACATAAAATACTTTTGCGTTTGGTAATGGCATTATGTTTTTTAAAATTGATTTTTAGATCTATGGTTATGCACAAGTACATAACCAAAACTGAGGGGGGATAAAAGTTTGGGAGATTAAGATATTGTAAGGTGAATTATTGGTGCAATAATAGGGAATTTGCCATTTTGCAAACCATTGTTGAAGGAAGTTAATAAGCTCTTAAAGGAATTGAAGGGCTTTTGGTAATGTGGGAGCATGGGTAATTAGGGCGGTATCATCAGCAAATTGCAGGAGATATTTGGAAGGATTAAAGTAGATCAGGGTTATAGATATTGAAGCTAAGTTATTGTTCACGGTTAAAGAGAAAGAGTTGTGGATTTTTACTTCTTGGGATCTATTAGAGAGGAATTTTTTGATGATAAAAATGATATAAGAAGGGATATTTAGAAGATGACACTTGTACAATAAGCCTTAATATCAGACAGAGTCAAAAGCTTTCTGGACATTTGGAAATAGAGCTGCAGAAGCTCTACCTTCAAGGTGGAGAGTCTGAATACTAGTAATTAGTAATTAGTAATTAAGTAATATGTAAGTTAGCATAAGTACTCACACACTTTATGTAATGATACTCTGAAATAAAGTTTATTATTATTATTATTATTAAAATATTAATATTTGGGAATAATTAAGTATGTCCCCAGATAAGATAAAATACGTTGAGACAGGTCTAGAATACACTAGATCAATTCAAGTTTAATTTAGAATAATCGATATTTTTAAGGTGTCAAGAGTTTGTTTAAAATATAGATTGTAAAATTTACATAAAAGTAGTTTAAATTGAAAAATTTAATTGAAAATTCTAAAACATTTGAAAAAGCATTTTTTTAATATTTAAAGTTATAAATTAAAATTTAAAGAGAAATAATTGAAAGCATTGGAAAAAGAAAGTTAATGATTTCTTAACAGAATAATTAAAAGTTTCAAAAAGTTGAATCAAAATAGTTTAAATTCATCGTGTCTCCTTCATTAAATTATAATTGTTTTTTTATAATAATTTTATTTCTTAATAATAGTTCTCTTTTCTCTTCTTTTGTAAAATTCCAACTGTTTTTAACTAAGTTTCAGTTATTATTTGTTTTTAAAAATAACTATTTTTGAACATGTTTTAATTTTTTTAATATTTTTTTAGTTTCAACAGTTTGAAAATTAGTTTTTATTTCAAATATTTTTATCAAAATTTGAGTATTGTTTTAATGTTTAAAAGTGTAAATTCTTTCTTTTTGAGATTATTCTGTTCAGGATCATATTTTATATAAATAATTTATTTATTAATTAATAAGATTAATATTTTTTTTGTTTATGCCTTAAAAATTATTTTGCTTTAAATTAAACTATTTTTATGTAACTTTTTGAAAATATCAATTGTTCGTTTAGCAAATTATCATTGTTTTAGAAGAATTTCACTTTATTAAATTTAATCTTTTATATTTTTGAAAATTTTGAACGCATTTTAAAAAGTTTAAATTCCAAGTATCAAATTTAATTTTTTTCTTTCTGTCTTCAATTTCAACTTTTTTATGTATACTTTTCAATCTTTTTAGAAGATTTTAATTATGTTTTCTTATGAAAGTTAATTAAAACTTTATTTTAAGTAATTAATCGTTTTTTTTAAATTCAATTTAATTTATACCTGCCTTAATCAATAATATTTTCTATAGGGCACGCATACTATTACTAAATCAATAAGTTATCATTAACCTAAATAAAAATGAATTTATTTAACGTACCCTTGCCCTCTCTTATGTATTATATCTTAAGCCAGGTTATTTTTGATAAATCTCAATTAATAATACATCTAGATAGCATACTCTTTACTTATTACAAATTTATTAAGGAATTTAGATTAGGAAATTTCTGTTTCCTTTTCCTTTATTTATTGAAACAATTTTTATGTAAATTTTTAATATTTACTTTTTAATTTTTTAACTAATTCTTTAGCAAATTAATTTTTGATGTCGAATACGGTAACAATTGTTTTGTTACACAGTGGCTTCATAAGAGTGTTGATTAATCATCGACATTAAAAAACCTTATCGAAATTGTTTGATTTCCTACATATTATTGAATTTCACCAAGTAACTCATTAATCCAAAATTTCTTCAATTTCTATTTCTTAGAAAATTACTGAACTTATTCTTGACCTGCATCAATCAATAATACATTGGGCAGGCGTAATTTTGACCTATATCAATAATTAATTGATTAACCTATATAAAATCTGAATTGATTTGGCTTAGCCTCTTGGCCTGCCTCAACGTATTCTGTCTTAGCCCAGGTTGTTCTTTACTAATCTAAATTAATATATATTATTAATAATACATTTATCTACCCTTATCGCCCATGCTCCTACCCTTCAAGTTGCCCAACATTCCCTACAAAAATCATTCAATGCCATCCAATCCTGGTGTTCCAAATGGCGTATAAAAGTCAATCCCTCTAAATCCAAACTCCTAATTCCGCATCACAAAATTACACCACACTCCCCCTCCATTTCCATAAATAATACCACAATTTACCCTACCTACTCCTGTAAATACCTAGGCATCCTGTTCGACTCCAAACTCTCCTTCAAAGCCCATGCACAAGCCATAAAGGTCAAGATCAAAACCAGAGCTCGACATTTTTGAGCACTTACCTACAAAGACAAAGGTATTTCAACTAAAACTGCAGTTAGGATATACAAATCCATATGTCGACCTCTGATAGACTACGGTGCAATCCTCTTCAACCAAATCCGTCCCTCCACTCTCCATCACTTTAATGTCGCCGAAAGATCAGCCCTAAGAACCCTCACCAAACTTAGACATCCCATTAACCCCCTCCACAATCCCTCAAATGAGCTCCTTTATGAACACACCCAGATTATTCCTATCTCCCAACGTATATATAGCCTCAGCTGTAAATTTGTTAACAATCCTTTCAATGTAACCCTTCTTAATAAATTTTGCATTCCACGAAATCCCCTTATCCCACCTAAATTTAAACACCCTTCAGTCACCCTACATCAATTCATTAGTTCGAATCACCCAGACAGTTAAGCTAGCTAGCAAAGATATTTATTTTTCACACATAACTTAGAGTCAAGACAGGGCAGAAAGACCGATGGTCGATAGCCCAAACGGACAGACTAACACATTATATATCATTTGTAAATGTTTTAATTTTGTAAATATCTATGTTCGAATAAAGATGTTATTCTCTCTACATTTATCTAGCCTACTTTTGACCTATCCTAGTGTATGACAGACTATTCACTTAAAATATATTAACTAATTTTTTTAAATAAATTTTCATTTGTTTGTATTTTAATCTTTATTTTAAATTTTTAATTAGTAAATAATTATTTGGTTATTTATATAAAATTTTAATTGTTATAAGCGAGTTTAAAAGCCTTTTTAAACGTTTCAAACGCATTAATTGATTTTTTTTAAATTTAAATAATTTTTATTGCCTTTCTTTACTGCTGCTATTAACTGTTTGTAACATAGTTTTATTGCTTTCTACCGTTTCAGCAAAATCATGTTTCTTTTTTAATTGTACCAATATTATTTGTTTTAATTTCTTCTTTAACTAACTTTTTTTTTAAGAAAATTCAAGTGAACTTATTCTTGACCTGCTCAACTAATAACGTACTTTATTTTAGCCGGGGCTGACCTTCCCAGCTTATTAGCGATATATCCAAATGAACTAAAATAATTAACTTGATTTTAAACAGTATTAAGTAATTTTGATACGGGAATTTATATTTTGTTAATTTAAATCACATATATGTAAATTTTTATTAGTTTGGTTTTTAAATTTTCAACTAGTTTTCTTGTATATTACTAACTATATTTATAATTTTCATTTCAATTTTTAATTATATATATTTTTAAAAACGATATTTTAGTTTTAAAGTATTTTTAAAATGTTTAAAACCGTTTTCCAAAATATATAAATGGTTTTCTTAAAATCATAAAATTTATTTTAACTAAATTTTAAATGCTATTTTTTATAATTATTTAGATGTTTTTTTGTATATTTTTAACTACTTTTATAGGTTTATAGCAATCATTTAATTGTTGTGTTATCGATGAACCTAAATTAAACCCGAATTGATCTAGTGTACTCGTCACCAATCATAACGTATTTTATTTTAACCCGAGCTATGACCAATCTCAATTAATAATACATTGAGCAAGCCTACTATTGACCTATCCCAATGAAGAATGGACTATTTACCTAACTTTAAATTTTCTATAATAATTTTGAAATTTTCTTTAATTAAAAAATGTAGAAATTTAATTTTTTATAGAAGCTACATTAAATTTAGCTAAAAAAATATATGTAAATGATAATAAAGTGAGGAACTAGTAAAGTTAAACAGCAAGATTTCTGAAAAAATATAGAACATTTGCATCAACATCATAATTTTACTGAAAATAATTTTATTTATCAAATGTAAAAATGACAAACTAAAATAATTGATAATTATCGCATGATTTTGTAAGTGTAGAATTATAAGAATTAATTTTGTTTCGCCTCTTGTGAGGCGATGAATTTAACGAAATTTTATAATTTTATTGTCTAGCAGAAAGCAAATATTGTTACCAAAATATAGTTAAAACCGTCTCGATTTAAACAAAAATTACTGACATAGTTCAAAAATGTTTTACCCCGAGTTTAGAGAGCAGTTAATTAAATAATGTAGTTATAATAATATAAAATTTAATAATTAAAGTTGAATACTTAAGAATTCTCAGTTAAAGGTAAATCTATTTGAAGGGAATTATGTTATGATTTTCATAAAGTGTTTAACAGTTTCTGTATGAACAGAGATTATGTAATAGTACAAAAATTAGATACCATAGTGTAGGTAATTGTATGTTTTTGTACTTAGGTATTATTGGAGGTTTTAAAATGGTGAATGGCAACCCTTTCCGATAGCTATTAATTAATTGATAATTGGTTATAGAAAAACTGAGTGGAAATTAAAAATTATTTACTTTATTAATTATTAAGAGATGGTTTAAGTTTAAACATACATTTTAAATTTTTTCCAAACATTTTTGCGATTAAATAATATATTATGCTACTAGTTCTATAAATAGCACGTTAGTCAGAAGTTTGAATAAAGGTTCGTCTAAAGTAATTTATGAAACGAATTGCATATACATTTTCAACAAACAGATATAGAAAAATATTTTTGTTAAAACGGATTTAATGGGTTTATTTTTACATCGAAGCAAATATTAGCTTTCCTGCTGATATTCTCATTTTGTAAGCAAATTGGCAATTAACTCTATTTGTTCTAGTCTATTTATAGAATGTATGTATTTATACAATACTTGATTTATATTTTAGCTCATATTTGATTCTTTACAAGATTTTAAGCTCTATGAATATCTATACGTAAAATAGCAAGTAAAACAGTTTTATGCGCTATTTAGAAATGTTTAACATTTTTTCGTATATTTGGTATGTTTAAATATGTCATCAACTGAAAAAATGTTTATAGATTTTTTTTTAAATAATCGCATTTTAGCTATATTTTTGGCTATAGTAACAATTTTAATTTTTGAATCATCTGACTTTCATATCTACCAATTATATGTATTATGATTTTATGCATTTCCCATGTCATTCTTCTATAAACTAATCAAATTCTATAATAAATCTCAAAACAAAAATAAGTCCGTCTATAAATGCATATATTACAAAAGAAGCAAGCTTCCATTACACTGTACAACCTAATTTATCGGTTTATGCGCAAGTGTAATAGCTTGACTAGAAATTTAAAAATGTTTTTGAATTTTGACAGCAAGCTCAAGAAATGTAGTGTTATTTTAATGTTGATGACCAGTGATGTCTTTATCAGAGTGTACTCTACATTATCCGTACTGAAGAGTATATTAAGCTGCAACGTAAGAAATTATACCTCACGCTCCAAGAAAATTAAGAAGTCCATGAAAACAAAAAAAATAACGAGGTCGTTAGAAAATGCCTCATAAATTCGCTTTAGATTCAAAATATTGTAAATAACAAGAGATTCCTGATAAATGTGAGATACAGGGTGATATTAAGAAAAATTAAACCTAAGAAAATCCTAAAAAAAAAAACTAAAATTCATTCATTTTCCGAGATTTGCGAACATTACAATACTGAAGGAGAAGTCCCCGAAAAAGAATGAATTAACGAGTTCTTTAAATGTAAAGAGGATGACTTACAATAACACCCCTAAAATAATGTTCATCCACAAATAAAAATGCAGACGAAAATTAGTAGACCAAAGAGATAGCTACGAAGATTGTACAAGATGAGAAACTAGAAGTTGATGAGAGTATAGACTTGATAAAACCATTATAGCATTATTAGACCACAGAGAAAATTGTAGAAGATGCGAAACCAAACTAAAAGTTGATTGGAGTTGACTTTACAAAGACATACGTTTGGAAAAATTAAAGAAGAAACAGTAAAAAAATTAATGAATCAACCCAAAAGTCTGCGGCTTACAAAACCCTGTTAGAAAAGATTATTCAAAAGAGCCAAGACGAACCGTTCATACTAAAGCTGCATAAGATCACAATTAGGTCCAAAAGGTGCTGAAGCGATAATAAGATTAATTGTGTCCTGTGAAGAAATGGAGTTTTATATTGAATAGAATGTTGAACGCCAGCAATGTCTTTATTAAGCTGAAGCTTCCTTAAAAAATAAAAAAATATCGATAACGTTGAAAAATATACAGAGGATGACTCACAAATTTCACCACCAGAGTCTATCCACAAATAAACATGCAGACAAAGAAGATTCGCAAATTATGGTTCAGTGGACCAAAGTAATATTATTGTACAATAGAGATAGCAAACACGGCAATGGAATATCAAAGATAGTATTGACATTGCGAAGACACCTGATTCCACGATAGAATATAGAGAAAATTAAACAATTCAAGAAATCTAAGATAAAAACAGGTTTAAAATGAAGTTCAGCGATCCGAAACTTACGAAATAAAAACAAAAGATTATTTGAAAAAAAAACAAAAACCTAACATCAACATCAGAATCAAAAAACACTGACCGCATAATTCTGATGTAAAGTAAGTAGCATCAAGTCCAATAAAGATATGGAGTTTAAAATTGAATTTAATGCATCACCAGTAATATTTTTATCAGAATCTACCAGGAATTATAACTACTAAGTGAAAAAGATATCAATAAATATCTTGATTGACGGTTTACCTGAAGATTTATAAATTCCAACGTAAAAAAAAACTACGTTTCCCTCTCTTCAACTGTGCTACGCTGAAAACGGTTCAAGGCTGTTGTTAATAGGGGACAATAATTTGATTGTAATAACTCTAAAACTCTAAATTTTCTGATATTTCTGAAAATTGCAAATGTGATGAAAAAAACGTAGTTTGTTATGAAGATAAAATCAAGAGGATCGTTAAATCTAATGATGATGACTTACAAATAATATAAATTAATAAATACCCACCCATAAATTAAAATGTAGACGGAAAGTTGGTAATCTGGAAAGTAGTAAACCAAAGAGTTGGTAATGATGACAGTAAAGATTTAGAAAATAGAAGTGAGTATGTAGACTTACCACTTGGCGATTATAGACCTAAGAGAAGATAACCATGATTGTAGAAGGTGACAGAATTCGAAGTCTAATATAAACCGTCACCTAATAACTCTATTATAGTATTTATTGATTTTATAATAGTTTAAGAAACGTAGGAAAAAATACTTTAAATTGATGATTAGCTTAGAAGTTCACAGCTTACAAAATTTCATAATAAACCTCAGTTTCCTTGTTCTCAACTGCGCAACTCCGATAAAATCCAAAATAGATCGAAACCGGTCTGTCGCTTTTATTGGCAATATTTTAAATTCTAATAAATCTAAAAGTTATTATGATGACTGTAACAATTCTAAAATTGTTTGATTGTTGACGCCACTGTCACATGTTTTGAAAATCTGACAATGTTGTTATCTTAATATTTAAATCTAAATTCCTCCACTGTTCTATATAAATGAAAATTGGCTTCGAAGACATGTTTTATGTATATATGTGTAAATACTTGTATTGCCCAATTATCTCGAATATTTTTAGAGCAATTTGTCACTTTAACATTATTAAATGAAAATAACACACATTTTATCCCTTACTTCACTTGTGAAGTGAAGTAGTGTTGTTTTCATTTACAAAACACTTCACGTAAACTCAAACCAACAATAGTGTTAACATTATTAATTTAAGTAATCATTTTAAATGTTCGTTTTTTTCTGTATATTTTATATGTCTTCATTTTGTAATAAAGTCGTTATTTTACACTAGCGTGCTTATTATTTCAATAAATTTTCGCAATTGAACAATTTCACAATTTAGCAAATCCGAAACAAATCAGTGTTGAATTGAAGCGTGCATATCAATCAAACGCTGGCATTACGCTCCTCACAAAGCCGGAGCGAGACGCATTTTGAAAACAAAATCCATTAAAACGAGTTCCCCGTCTGTCGAAATCGGAATCGAAATGTATCGAATTGATCGATTGATCGGCTGATAAGCGCCGACGGTGCAATCACTTTTAATTT
Organism: Ontholestes murinus; assembly: GCA_963969525.1. NCBI lineage: Eukaryota > Metazoa > Arthropoda > Insecta > Coleoptera > Staphylinidae > Ontholestes > Ontholestes murinus. Next base: position 26,981,213 of record OZ018398.1, read on the forward strand.
CTGTGCGTGACTGTCGGAGGAGAAGGAATAATATTTGCGATGCGCCAATTCCGCAGATTGATTTATTTGCAAACAAAGTAATGGTTCGGTACGTAGGGATTCACCGGCCAGGCATATTCCCATCTATTAGTAAATAAGGAAGTCTATTAACGCAGTCCTTATGTCAGTTAGACAGACGTGATTTAAACACAGAGCTGTTGATGAACTCATTATGCTTCTAATTGCTCTGCTCTTAAACTGGTCGGATAACCCGTTACCTCTCTACTCCTCTACTCTTATTATGACACTATGACAACATTTCATTAACTCGAAGGATAATGAAGGATCGCGGGAAATGCTCGAATTGGGTAATTACAGAGCGCCTCTCTATTTTCCATTCTTTTTTTTGTACAATATCGACCGAACGTGTGTAATTACCGGTTGAAGTTTGATTTGTTAATTAACAAATCTATATGTATTAATTGTCTAAATAATATAGACTTCGTTTAGGAGTTGAAGTAATTGCAACATCATTAACTCTAAACCCGGCGTCGTGTCCGTTCCTCGGTGCGCACCTCTTCAAACTGAAATATGGTGAATTGCAGGGATCCATTAATCACGCTGATTAGGTTTGTCTGAAGATGACAAGAGGAGATGCGAGAAGCGAGCACATGTCCTGCTGATTGGTTAAAACTGTTTGTATATGCCAATACGTACCCTCTGAGTGCGAGTTATTGATGGACTTACCATCCACTTTATGTAACTTCAAATCAAGTTGAACTTTAGCAAATTATTTATTGCCATTATGATAAATATTAATAGCTATATGCATGTAACGTTTAGTTAAACTTGTGTCGCTTGGAATAAATGAATATATTTACTTGTTACGCGCATAAGAATTTATTCTAATAATTCTAAAATATCAAACTAAATCGTCGTGTTATAAAATATTATTTATGGCGTCAATAAAAAGAGCAGCTGAAATAAATCCGAATGAATGAAATACGCAAGGAAACCGATGTTGACCATAGGTCAAGAGCATGGGTTGGGCAGACGACTTTTTAAAGTGAAACAGATTAACCGTGGTGAATCCGTTTGACCGCTTCGAGCACTCGGCATTATCGAGGATGAGCAGATGCCTCTTTGAATGAGCCCAATTTCCGATCGAATGATCAAAAAACATCGACATAAATAACGAGCGTAGTGAGTTAATATTGTCAGTGTCCAATATAAACACAAAGGGCGTCCGATAATCGACAATGGCATTAACAGAACATAAATCTGCGTAAGTAGATACAAAGTCAATCCACACTTTAGCGGCTCACAATGGCTTTGTAATATCGAGGATTGGATTTCTGCTTGCAAACACCGCACAATTCGAGAGAGCAAACACAAAACAAGGCCAGTGTTGCTATTGTCGAGTGTCTCAATATTTCATTTCAGGCCGACCCCTGTTACCACTGAACTAGATCTAACGGACGGGGCTCGTAAATTTACAGAAAATTCCGCATGGTACGCTTCACCTGGGATGTCTACATAGTGTATGCGGGGACACAATGCGCAACACATGATAAATTTCATTAAAGATAATCACTGATGCGCAAAGAGTCGTCCAAACAGAGGGTAGGTATATCCGATTGTGTGAAAAGATGTCCTTTAACCGCCGAACAAAGTAGGCATTTCAATCGGATTTCGTGGGACTGTCTTCTGGAATGAATGAAATTACTTGACACACTCTGTTGGCTAATTCGTAATAGATAATGAATGCAATTTAAAATTTAAATTTGCAAAATATGTCTGCTGGCCTCTTGAAAAAGCTATTCAAATGAAATATAATGCAGAAATATAGGATATGCTTAATTTAACGAGCCATTTATATAATAACCGCTTTAATCTAAAGTGTGCTTAATAGCAATAAAGCTAACATAGAGGCAATGAGAAATATAAATCCATTTTAGTAGTAAAAGAGCTAACAGAGGCTAAAGAGGAAGGAGAGCTAATAAATGCTAAATCTTAAAGGAAAAGGGTGTATATGTCCTGAAGGTTACTCAACTAACAAAAAGCTAGAGATGTTGGAGAATAAAACTAGATAAGAATTAACTGCACAAACAACTACAAGACGACGAAAAAAAAAAATAAAGAAAAGCATTAAAAAACTTATCATTCCAACACATCTTAAATAGCTAAAAACTAAATGACGTGCCGGCTGCTCTTAGATTTAAGGTTCATAAAATTATGAAGATAAAATTCAAGAGAATTAATAGAAAGGTAAGTTAAGAATTTAGGAAAAAATTCCGCCTAGCGTGGAGCTTCAGATGCAAACAACTTTTGAAGTTGGAAAAATTTGTTAAACTCTGTTGCCCAGCAAGCTATTGTTTAATATGTATGTGTATGTGGTTAATCAACTATTGATAATGGACACATAGTGTCCGAAATGTACATTTAGTGCTTAAATAAAAACAGTGAATAAAGGAATTTAACCGCGTATTTATTATTATTAATATAATCTTCACAAAACTCAAGAACACATACATATTAAACAACTTTTGAAGGATTTAACTCATCTTGTAAGACACATATAGTCAACTTCTGTTTACTTAATGATCCGCAAGCGTATTCATTGAGCTTTTATTTCGGCCAATCTACACGAGCCGATTTTTGAGCCATTGTTCCAATTCGGTCAATTTTTATGAATGCCACAAATGTTCATGCAATATTCAATATATGCTGGTGCCACTAATAACCTAGGATGCCTTAATTTCATGATATTATAAGATGATATTCTTACAATATTAGTTAACTTACACCATAAATGTTTTCTGAAACAACAACCAATTTTGCACAAACTTCGCGAACGTGCAAGATCTTAGATTTAAAATTCATAAAATCATGAAGATCACATTCAAGAGTCTAGATGCTTCCATCGAAACGCTGTTGTTAAAATTAAGTTGTGAACATTTCCGGGCGATTATTTTTATAACTTCTTCTTCTCCTCCATGCTATATAACTCCTTAAAATATTCTTTCCAACTATCCGTTATAAATACCTTTCTTGTGTTATATACGCAAGATGATCCTTCCATCATTCAATTTAGTGTGAGTAGTGATCGTCCTTTTTAAAATGCTCCCAGTAATTCTGATGATATTTTATCATTTTTACCTTGACTCTCTTTTAACATCATCATCATTATTATCTTATTTTTACTACCCATTAATATAATAGTTATCTACTCCTTTGTGCACGGGAAAAATAATTCCTTCTCTTTGCTGATCTTCTCTTCTTTGTACTTTATTTAATAGTATTAACATGTTCTGCCCTGCCTCTTCACATTGCACCACTTCTGCGTTTTTGTCTTTATCTTCAGCAGTAATTTTCCTTTCTTTAATCTTTATAAGTGCCAAACCTTTATCTTTCCTCCGATTTCATTTCTTCCACATTCTGTTCCTAGTAGCTCTCCAAATTATATATTTCTTGCATGAATCTATATTTACTCTTTTTAATTTATTGATTTTGTCTTCTAGAGTCTTCTAGCTCACTCCCGAATTATTTACTAAATATTTAAGGTTTTTTTTGCAAAACTGATTATTCAACTTCTTAATGTCTTATGATTCTAGTACTTTGTAGAATAGTTTTTGTTGGTATTTATTTCGTCATTTTCTAATTTCATACTAAATAATTTCCATGCCTTATCTTTTCCTGCTTGCAATGTGTCTTTATTAAATTTTCTTTCTTAGATGTATTTGTTTTTTACCTCTTCTATTCCCCAAACTGTTTGCTTTTTATTTTCTTCAGATACTTTAGTTACCATATCGATATTTTTGGTGTTTTTTCCAAATTTGATTTATGTTTAAGGTTTGTTAATTTAGCATATACGTTTTTAATTAATAACGTTGTTAATTATATGGATATTTGGTACTTTATTTTATATCATTTACATATTATACTTTAGCTGCAACCATTATTTCCCACAATTTTTGAAATTTGATTTATTATTTTGGAATAACTCCCCTTAGAGTAGAACTTATAGTGCCAATTAGCATAGTCGTCATTGAACTTTTCCTGATTTCCTATTCCAGGTAACACCTGTATTCTTAAGGGTATGATAAACTGTGTAAAAATTTATACTAGCACAAGAAATACATAAGTCATAATGGGACTGTCTTTCTTAAATGAAGTAAAGCTCATTAGCTGCATTTTAAATCTTTTTTTTTTTAGTATTTTCCAAACAAATTGGAATAATCTTGATACTGAGACTTTAGTACAAAAATATTTTATCACAGAAAGTATACAACTTCCATAAATATGTTAAATATAATACTTTATACTTCTTTTTTGTCTTATATCCCCTTAGTTTTTAGAGCATTTGGATTATCATTTTTCTTGAAGACATATCTACTCTTTTATGCGTTTTTTTAATAACTTAGATCTACTTCTATTTTACTAATATTTTCCATATTCTGATGGTACCAAAAGGTTTTTATTATCCATAAATTCGTTATTTTCTCCTTTCTCTCTTTTTCTATTTTGTATACCGTAATAATATTATTAAATTCTCTGTTTCTTTCCTATTATAAATATACGTATAAAAATTATCAAGAGCTCTAACATGTTTATGACTTCGCAGCTTATTAATTGTAAATAAATGTTTAACGTTGCGTTCGTCAGTGTATTACTATAATTGGTTTTGCATTTTTCACTATCAACAGTTTAATTTAGCTATTAGTAAACTAACTTTAACTTTCCAGTTATGTGGTCCTCAAGACTATTTGCACTAATTCGTGTCGTTTGCATCATAGCATGCTGCTATACTATTTTTCACTCCTGTTGATTTTTTTTTTCTTCTTGCATCTTTATTTTATCTTCTATCACTTCTTTACCTTCATATGTGTTCTTATTGTCATGACTATTTTCGTCTTGTTCTATAATAAATAACCCCTTTCTACATTATTTCCATTTTCTACTTTATTATACTCTCCTGTTATCAGCACTTCTATTTTTATATTGATATTTAATGATCTTCCTAGTTTTATTCTTAGTGAATATCTGTTGGTTATCTGTTTGGTCCTTTTATATTTTCTGGTAAAAATTTTCTCCGGCACCATTTCTTTAACAAGCTTTCTCTGCATTTTCTATACCCTAGATACCTTCCAATTCCTTAGTACCTCATTTGGTTTTTGTTCGTGTTATCCTTATTAATTAAACATACTTCTTTAGCTAATAGGTCCATATTCCTTTTAAATTGATTCCATATAATAAATTTGGTTAAAATTATAAAGTTAAACATTACGGACTTCCGTAAAAATCATATTGAAATTTTGGCAATACTCAGTACACTCACTTGAATTTATTTATGATTTAGAAAATTTTCTTAAAAATAACCAAAATAATTCAATAACATATAATGTAATTGTAGGAGACATTAATAACCAACCGTTAAGGTGATGAAAGCAATGCGTATAAGTACCTTAAATGAATTTGGATATTTATCAGCTATAACAATTAGTCATGTATTGATCACATGTTTGTCAAAAACAACTATAACACTACTGACCTTATACTGCCTTTGGTAATACAGTCTGATATAGCAGACCACTATATAATAACTATGCAAATATTCATAAACGCAATAAAAATAAAAGAAAATGAGTCTCTAAACTCAAAAAATATATTCACTACGACAAATTAAAAGAGTGTATGTCAAATATATCATGGAACGAAATTCTTATTTTGGACGGCCTTGAAAACTGCGTCAACACTTTTAACGATCTACTCAATAAACAAATAAAAAAATGCACATTCATAAAGAAGATAAAATCAAATAGAATCAAAAAGAAAGATTGGATTAATTAATAAATTCAATCAATAGCAAAAATCAGTTATTTCGACAACTTAAAAAATTTCGAAATAATATTGAACTTAAAGATGAATACAATAATTATAAAAATAGCCTACACAAAATAATCCAACAAAGAAAAAAAGATTACTATCAAAACGTAATATCATCAAATAAGAATTGTAACAAACGATTATGGGATACAGTTAAAAATATTTCCCAGCTTACCAATAAAAAAACACAATTATATTTAAAGATGACGAAGGAAATTGACTGCAGGAAAATCGCCAATATTTTTAATAATTACTACAATACTGTTGGCAAAAATCTTGCAAGTAATATAACATTGGAACATACGTATGAGAGGAATATTATGCCAAATAGTTTTTTTTTAAGATCCACAAACACACAAGAACTGACTGAAGTAATATCGAGTTTAAAAAATAATAAATCACCAGGATTAGATAATTTTATTTTTTAATTCAGAAGTAATAAAAACAATTTGCCCATATATAGTCGAACCCATTAACTTATATAATAAAATAATATCACTACTGAGTTCATCTTCACTTTCAATACTATTGCTGATCTTATTAATGGCATCGTTCATATAACTAGTTAATGAGATTTCCACGTAGCTAATAATCAAACTAGAGAAGAAGTCTACATTTTAGTTTGTCTTTGTCAGGGTGGCATAAATAATTATGTAATGACTGTAGTTGAAGAGCTTATTTTGCAAGGCAATTGCTTAGAAATTTTTCGCTCAAAAATTATTCTTTATTATATATAGGCTGGTCATAGGTGAGGATAGTTGTTAGGCTATTTTTTATACACTCTCGATAGTACTAAATGGTCTCTGCTACTCTTAGTAGAGGCGATAGCGAAAGTGAAGAAGACGGGGTATGATGAACGCTTTGTAGGTAAGGAGTTGGATGTCAGCCCAATCAGTGTTATTATTTTTATAATTTTTATTTATTGTTAAAATAGCTCGTACTATCACTACTCAGTTAATCTTCACCCTCAATACCATTGCTGGTCTTATTAATAGCATCGTTCATATTACTTTTTTCTGAACTATTTTTGTCAATCTTTTCATCTTCAGTACCATCTATAGTATTATTTATTCCGCATTTTCAAATGACTTTATAATTATCTTCTTTCACAAATTCCCATAAATTAATTCAAATGAATCCTACAAAAACGCACACGATTACAGGCTTAGACTAACACTGGTTAACGACGATCATAGACAAAGATAGGTGATTCCCCCGCTTGTCTTCAGATAACTTGCGTCATACTTACCTTCAGTGGCGTACCATATTTTTCTGACTATAAACGTACCTCAAATTTAGAGACGATTATTGAAAAAATATTTTAATGTTACTTTCGGAATATACGACCCAACATGTAGGTCCATTTTCTGTGTAAAACGCGCATCTTATCTTTTCACCATGTCCTATCTTTTTATTATATATTTCATCTAAACTCTTCCGTAATTCTTGTTAATTTATTACAAAACTTTTTCTCTTTTCATATTCTACAAGTAATTTTATTTCTGAAATATCCCATAAAAGAACTAAAATTTAGCATATCTGCCGTTACATAATTCAAGAAACTTGGAAGGTGTATCACCTGTCTGTGGAAGGACGTTTATTTGAGTGGAACTATTTGTATATTTTATATTACATATATGTATATCATGTATTTATTATAATAATTTTGTAAACAGGAAAAGCAAAGACAATAAAGACTGAATATTAATAGTCCCTTCATTATTCTATCGCCATACGCTTCCATTTTAATTTATTCTTTAATCTTTGCTTATTTATTATGCACTGTTACTGCTCTTTCTTATTTTTGTATTCTGCTGTTAATAATAACACATTCAATTTTATTTATTGTAACTGTTCATTTAAGCGAGGAATTTATCTCCTTCTCAAATCTTGAGGCAATTGCGATCATTACTAATATCGGTACCGATCTGTTAAGGATTATGTCGGTTTATTAATAAAATAAGTAAAATTATATTTACGATCTTATCTTGTATTTAATGACAGTTAGTTTGTTAACTGTTATGTCTGGTGATTTTAAAGCTCCGACTTAAATAACAGCATCATGAATAGGTAAATGCCAAATGTTTTCTCGAGTTTCTTCACAGTTTAAGGAATATAATTAAATCTGTTAGACGAAATAGTTCTACATTATATCATTCAAATTGAATCACAATACTTAGGTTCTTGATATTGTTTTCGTCTTCCACTTCTGAATATTGAGATGATGGTAGAAAATCTTACCTCACCTTTACTTATAATTTTATCGAAAGCAGACCTAAAAGCATTTAAACTGTTAACGGTGGAGGCTTCTACTTCGTTATACATAATTCTTCACAAATAAAAACACTTTTTAACTTTGTTTGTATAACACGGACTTTATTTAGTGACTATAGTTTCGACAATTTTAACTTGTCATTATCAAACTTATACTTTGATAATGGCACTAAATAAAGTCCGTGTTATACAAAGTTAAAAAGTTTTTTATTTCTTAAAGCATTTGTTGACAAGCTTTTCTCAGTCATGCTTGTAGCTCTTAATAAGTTCATAACTAATAGAATTACCTCTTAAGTCGATCTTCTAGCCACCCCTCATGTGCTTCAGTTTCTTTTGGAAAGCAAAAATAAAGATCGCATACCATAGTTGAGAGAGTACTAAAAATCGGCTCTTCCTTACGGGAAATCATTATTTAACTTTTAAATTAAGAGACAAATTGCATAAACAATGCAATAAATATTAGAAATTCCGTTTAGAATAGATAAATTAATATCTTAGCTCTGTTTTGTAGGACGCTTAATCGCAACAGTACAACATCTAGGTGATTCAAGATGCAAATCAGTGAATCTGATTCTATAAAGTACCGGCTTATCTTTAAGCTAAGTTAAAATATCGACTTCATTTCTGAAGCTTTAATTGACTCATTCAGTCGAAGGTAGATCTTTCATCTCGCCAATTTAAATGAACTAAACAATCTTAATGGATTTTAAAAACGTGTTAAACAAAAACAATATGCATGCTAAAAACAAAAATTCTTTATGACCTATGTATATAAATCGTAAACTCTGCAATGGATAAATAAATTTAGTAGTCAAAGAGAAAACAATATATTGTCTGAATTTAATGTTCGTTAAACATCGTAGAACCAAGAATTACCAAAATTATAGAGTATTTTGTACATTATTTAATTAAAGTCATGGGTTTATTTCTTTTTTTGTTGTTACTACTATGTATGTTTCAAACCTCTAGTTTCCATTATTCCCTTTTCGTTTTCTCGTCATTTCCTATTTTTTCTTGTGTTGGTCATTTTTCAGTTTATAATCCATTTGTCATTATTCGTCTTTTTTCTCATTTCCATTGTGGTTCCTTCTATTTCTTTTAGTCTCTAATGTTGCTCATCAGTTTTTGTGTAATTCTTATACCCTTTTTATTCTGTTTTATACCAAATTAAAATCTCGTAAATTCTGTCTTTTTCGTATGAAAACATTTACTTTATGTTTTTTTTTAAACCATTTCTCTTCTATGCATCTTATATCTTTTTGTATTAATTTTGCTTCCATAAGTAGGTCATTATCTGTGTAAGAACCTGTGATCTCCAAAGTACTTTTCTGTTTTATAAACCATGATTTCAGTAAAGCACATTTGATTTAATATAGGTTTTCATATTTTCACAGTTTCATATATAAACAATGTAGAGACAAAACATCTTTATTATTAGAAGTAAATATTTTTACAATTTTTGTGAAGTGAAGTGTGCAGACTTGAGATTTTTTCTAATCAGCGGCTATCGACACGCGGTCTTTCAGCCTGGATTATTCATATATTTTTATAGAAATCGTGAAAATTCCAAAAGAGTAAGATTTTTGTTGTTGTTATATTAAAGAGAAACTAAGTTGATCTCGTAATTTAACTTGTTGAAAAATCAAGATGAAATTATTGTTATTTAAATAATAATAAGTCTTTGATTTTCGAATTTTTGTTGAACTCACTACAGTTGTATCGCCACCCTGTGGTTTCTTCACACGAAGAATAAAGATTGATTTTTGTAAGTGATTCCACAATTTTTGTTTACAAAGATAAAATTTTAAGTATAAATAAAGATTCTACACTAATAGAGCTGAATTATCTATGTTTTAAAAGTTAATATAGTCCGTCACACTAATCCTAGGGTATTATGTTAATTTTTTTTGACTTCTTCATGAAATGGATAATACTATTTAATCAAAATTATTTAGGTATAAAAATATATTACAAAATTATTTATTTCGTATGGATTTAATAACCCCACCATTAATTATCAATTGTTACAAGTCTGGGAAAATAATTCTTTGGGTGCATGCGGCATCAATCAATGTGTAAACAAACTTCCTTAAACGTAACATAATATGCAAAGAGGTGGCGCAATATCACTAGAAAATAAATCGAGTGTCACCATACGAACCCTTTCAACGTATAAAAAGTGGGTATATAATGTACTGAGTGAAGAAGAGTTCATATTTCCATTCCAGATAACAAACTGAATGTGTCGCAATAAATAACAGGAAGAGTGAAATTATGAATATACCTGCAGTCCACGGGCGCACACAACGGCAATGCAAATATGACGAGCACTTGAACTGTGTCAATAAGGGACGTGGATCGAATCGATGCGACAATTTACAATAGTTTTAAACTTTTTCGGGGGTCTTGGCCCCTTTAAGAAAAAAAAGCGTGAAACGTATTCAGGGTGCACGGCCTCTCACAAAAGCCCACTGGGGTGAGCACAATCGCAGGGTTGACACATTTGAGACAGACTATTTGTCACGGAAGCTAACCGCACACAGTTACTTTAGCATGGTGATTAATTATCGCAGGTCGGGATTATGTAACGTCACTCATCCGATTCGTGAAGGGTGAGATTAAATCTCTTGCCGCCAAAAAATGAATTTCATAACAAGCCGATTATTGCATTGCAACGCACTTCCGCCTCCTTCCGTTTGCGATTTTTCACAGACATCTGCGTTCCTTCGTACAAAATTTTTTGGACAGATGCTACCTATCAGTTCGTGCCAATATCAATTTATCCCAAAATTAAACAAGCACATCATTAGAGAACACTTCTAAATAAATATATGTTCTTTCTATTTATATTCACAACTGCCTCTATCGAACCTTTTTTGATATTATTTATTACAAGATCGTAGCTTTAGATTTTAGATTTGAATCTTATAATTCATCAAGTATAGTAGATTTGACTTGTTTTTAGGAATAAATAAAATAATAATTATAATGAAAATTTTGAACAGATTAACCAATGCATTTGCTTTTATAAATTTGATTTGTAATGTTTGGAATAAGTAAGTTACGTGAAAATGTTAATAATTTGATTAAAATACTTAGAAGTCTTTCTTTACTATTTTTTGTGAAGAAAGGTTTTAATCAAGTTTTTTTCTTGTAAGCTTATATACATCTGATTTTTCTATATCTATCTTTATCTTGTGATATACAATAAATTACTTAATTTACAGTATAACGTAGATGTGTATATTAAAGTTGTAAAGAATATCTATCAACCAACCAGTATAAAGTAGAAACCATATTGTTCTTAAATTGTTGAACTATATTTTGAATATTTAAACTAGTTATTTTAAAGTAAATTAACAGTGTTTTCTACAAATAATAAGAAATCTAAAATCCACCCTGTATAGAGATACTATTAAAAATATCGAAACAAAGTACTGCTACGGAAATATATGGCTGTAATATTGATATTATTGAGTGCATATCAAATATTCAATAACTCGTCTCACCAAATTAAGTAACAACATTATAACATCATAATTTTCAGATTTCCTAAAAAATGCAAAAGTATTACCATTACATCAAAAAGGAAACATAAATGATATGAACAATTTAATCCGGTAGCTCTTTTACCAATCTAATCGAAGATAGTAGATGTTATGTTAAAGTTTCAAATAGGTGTTGACTCAATATATGTTAACTTAATTTTCTATTAACCAATTTGGATTTAGATCCAATCGTTAAACTACGGCAGCAGTGTTAGAACGCTGCGGGACTATGTATAACTAATTTTAAGATCTCAGTAATGTTTTTGATGGTTTTTTTTCATGATATACTGCTATTTAAATTGGAACAATATAACTTCAATACCAACAAACTAAAAATTTTAGAATAATATCTGTCTAATGGAAAGCAGGTTATTTATGTAAATAGCAGACTGTTTAATGAATGAGAAGTAAAAAATAAAAGTCTCGCAAGGATCTATACTAGTACAGTATTGTTACTCATTTACATTAATGACCTAACTGTTTAAATGATAACCAGGTACTACTCATTGCAGATGATACCACGGTAGTAAATGTAGGGTAGATATGGTTAAATTACAAAAATTGAATTTTCTTAAAACAACTCAAGAATGTTATGCTAAAAATGGACTAATATTGAATGGATTGAAAACTAAAATGATAGTATTTTAAATAGATCATAAGCAATGTTTTGATGTCACCACTTCATTAGGAATTCACTTCAATTTTGACTTAGTAGTCATCTTTTACTAAACTAAGCATATTAACTTTGCAATCTCGTTATATTTTGAAATGTTTATGCTATGTAAAGGCAAATTAGTTTTGTTCCACTAGTGAATTAAATAAAAATGTTTCACTACGGGTTAAATGAGAAATTAATTAATCGTAACTAAAGCAATTTAAAATTAAGACTAACAAAATTTTATACAGGAGTTAATTACCATTAAATCAATTCTTTCAATGAGCGAATAGAGAAAACTTTCAATTTCCTATTTAAATTTTCTAAAGACAAATTGAAACATTTTTCTTAAATAAACAAAGCATATTTTCCATTTGAATACTTCTTATGTTTCAAGTTATTACTTTGTTCTATCTATTTCTTTCTTAATTTTACTTTTACTTGGACAGTTTCTTTTTCTGTGAATTCAAATGACTTTAGAAATCTTTGCTTTTTGTAGAAGTAAATAAATTGAACTTGAGACTAGCAATAAAAGGCTAAACCTTTCACTTTATTTTCTTCTACAAAAACACAAGATTTGTAAAGCATTTTGAATAAGCAAAGAAGAAACCTGTTGTAAATAAAAATTACCGTAGATATGTTATCCTATGAATAGAAATTAACTTAAAAAAGATAACATTTGATAGCAAACACATTGACATTTGATTTTTTGGCTTAATTCTTTGTGTAATTAATTTCAAGTTTAAGAGCGATAGTAAGACTTTCTCACATTTTGATCCCTTTCTAGGAATAAACAATTCTTCTATTATATTTATTGACATGAATAAGAAAACTTGTTTAAATCAGTACAAAAACAAAGATACAAAGATGTTTACCTTGTAAACACCTGGCCGATTGTGTTTAGAGCTTCAAATTGGTTGATTGATCAAAATAATTTGACGAATAAAGCACTAATATCCTTTCTTCACAATTTTATTTGAATTACCAAATTGTGACGAAAGGTGCTTTATTCGTTAAATGTAGTGTTTCAATTTAACATTTTAGGAGATTCTTAAGATTCAACGGCCATTACTCATTAAAACACACATTTTTTTCTTCTAAAAATATTATATTATTATCCAGGTAGGCAAAAATTTATATTTTTGTGGAAACATTTTTATAAAAACTTTCAGGATCGTAATACAAATTCGTTCTTTATACATGAAAAGCAAAAGCTACATATAATATCAAGTTGAAATATCAAAATCTTATTCAAAATTTTAACATAGAAAATTCTATCATAATGATGGTTGCGACCGTTACTACATGGTAATTCATAATGAACACTGAATAAAACACTTACTATGATTTTAACCACTATAATTTATTATAATATATAAATATATTACAATGTGTACGACTTAAGTTTTGACTTTTTACGGTCAATATCAAGTGAAATGAAGACCGTCAAAAGTCGAAACTTAAGTCGTACACATTGTATTATATTTATATATTTTAATAAATTATAGTGGTTAAAAACACAGTCAGTGTTTTATTCAGTGTTCAAAATTCTAATAGTTTGGCATAGTAAGTGCTCATTATCGCGCTCGAAAAGTTTTGCAGGCAACACCTTGATAGATAATTTCGTTTGATGTATTTTATAAAATCTACACATAATTGTCGTCTAATATTTTTAAACAAATTATCTTACGTCATTTGAAAGTATGGAAATCTCATATAATTTTGTCTAAACTTACATAAAATCATTCCTCTGATAAATCTTGCACTGAGTAAAAGAAAATTGAGGATATCTAAAGGTATTACGAGAGTTGCTATTTATGCATTGAAAATAGAAAGAATAAACAAATAAATAACATCAAACATATTTTTAATGCATATAAAAAATAGCCTTTGAGATTTATACACTCTTGCATGCGATTGGACTCTTCATATTGCATTGTCAGGACAAACGATGGTAGCTCTAAATCATGCGTTTTGAAGACTTTTGATTTGATTTGATTTATTTATACGGATACACCTTTTACATAAAAATATAATAGAAAAATAATAATATTCCATAATAGGTTTGGCAACATAAACTTAAAATAACAAAAAACATTTAACAGAAAGTAATACATATAAAGAACATGAAAATATGAAACTTGGCTCGATATTCAGTTCTAAATAATGTCGACAGGTTCATTAGTTGAGTCATTAATTGCATGTTACTCCTACGTTGTATTAATAGTACAAGAATTAATAAAATGATATTGATAAAATTAAAATAATACAAAATAACTAAAATGTTATAAGTACACTTCAACCGCTTCTTCGGGCGATGAAAATAGTTCTCCTCGCAGTTTGTAACAACAAGGAAAAGTCATTTGGGGCCAAATGTTTTTGTGTTGGGGCATCAATTCGATCTTTTGTGTCCAAATACTCATTTGTTGTATGTGATTGAGCTCGCATTGTCGTGATTCAACATGATTCGTAGTTTTTCTAAAGAAACTAATAGTAGAAATTCGAAATTTCCCATCTAAACAGTTTAAACATAATTTGAAACATTCTTTTTTAATAAACAAAGCATATTTTTCAATTGAAGATTTTGTATGTCTCAAATTATTACTGTGTTTCATTTATTTTTATTTATTTCATGTAGTTCTTGTCTCTTTTATATAAATATAAACTATTTACTTTTAATTAAGTTAATTAAGTCTATACTTATATTCTGAATAAGTGCTGATTTTGAATTATTATAATATTTTATCTACTTAATTAACTCTGACCTGTGTAAAATTTTGTCAGTAGCATCAATAAACATTAAACATTAAATCATCTAACCTAGGTACTACTTATATTTGAGGCAGGTCTTAAAATTTATTTTAATTTAAATTTCCGACAATTCCAAATCGGACATTATTTTTTCTGCCTATTATGTTTGATTCCATTGAATTTTGTAACGATTTTATCTTGTAAACTTTTATTTTGATTCTCATCAGAAAATTATATTTTGTTCAAAATTTAAGGACCGTGATTAAAGTTCTCACTATGTTCAAATTGTATAAAATATTCCATCTGTAATAATTTGATACATTTTAATTTCATATGATTTCTACTTAAGAAATAACTTCTCGATAGATAAATATGATTCGGAAGTATTTAAACCATTATTGATGAAAGTTAGTTACATTTGGTTTGTGTGAAAAATAATAATAGTTTAAAATGTTTTACTAAGTGATAAATTAAAAACTCATTCAAGAAGTAGTCAAACCGTTATCTTTTGCTGCTAAACCTAAGCTCTTTTTAAAATCTTCTACAAAGTCAGAATATTCTAATGAATTTTGAATATGCAGAAAAAAACCTATTATTCAAATAAAAATTAACGTAGCTAAGTTTTCTGCAATTTATTAGCTTGGTACTCCTTCATTGTAGTCCATTATAGTATCTACTTCTTTTCAAGGTTATGAATATAAATTTACTTTAAAAGATTAAATTTAATAGGAAACACATTAAAATGTATGCCAAGTTGCTTTTGATTTAATTCTTTGTTAAACTAGTTTCCAATTTGAGACAAATAAAGAAAATAAGAGTTTCTAAGATGTTGATGCCTATATAAGAATAAACATTAATATTCGTGTATGATCTGTAGATTATTTTTTAAATTTTTTATTTGGTTTGTTTTCGTTTTATGGCGCCAATAAAAATAAAAACTCTTTTTATCATATATACATTAATCTAATACAGCTAAAGAATACTTGAATTTTTATAGCAAGAGATAATATTTCTTGAATAACTGCCTCATGTATCACTTGGTGGAATATTTTAAACTATTACTAATGAAGTTTTAAATTAAATTATATTTGGGTTGTTTTACAATTTTTCACCAAGTGTAATTTAATATAAAGATAATGCCTTAAAAAGCGAAACAAATCGAGTAAATCGAGAGAAATTGTGTAATTTAATTTAAACCTTCACCAGTAATAGTAAGAGATAACTTCAGTCATTTTCACTTGTCCTATCAATATCTATCAAAATTGAGTCGACTGTACTATCAGTCATCTTTTTCACTTCTTTGGTATGCCTTCGCTTTATCTTCTTATTCTGAAACCACACTTTTACCTGGATATCAAATGCGAGGGTGATAGCCATTTGTTATCTTTCTAGCTTAGTTATATACTTCTGAAGTTGGAATCTTCGATACGATCCATTACGACGCAAATTGCTGAACAAATTCCTTGGTCAGGAAAGTTTTCTTCTTCCATTCCCTTGCTGAGTACTGATTTGCCTTGAGTCGAGATAAAGGTCTAGTGGCGAAGGGTTTAATAGGCTGGATGGAATACATATTCTCTCCAAAGATACCCAACATCAGGTATGCTCGTGCTGGCCGTGAATACCAGAACTCAAGCTGCAATACTACAACATAGAATTCACAAAGTCCGAACATAGGCAAATAACTATACCCATGCGCCAGAGAATAATGCGTTTTGGAAGTTTTCACGACCCAACAATTTCAGTTAGAGATAACTATGCAATTACCCTAAATTTATTTTGTTATTTTCACCACTGCAACTATTTTAGTTCCCTAAAAATATTAAGTGTTTGAAAAATTGTTAATGTTACGCGTATGGTCAGGGACCCCAAACACACCAAATTTTATAATAACCACTCATTATCGCATTAGGGGAAGATTTGCAGACGTTTAACAGCTATATGCAATTGCGGTATAATATATTTTGACAACATATCTCATACAAAATCATTTTTCTGATAAATAGCTTCATACGTTGCCATTCTTCGTTCAATTCATAATTTGGATTTTTTAATGATATTTTAAAACCAATTTTTAGATTCAGGGATATCTGAGGAAGGTACTATTAATTCTAGTCTTCCACAAGAGTTAATTTGGGCCCATTTCGCATTTCTATTCATATAATGATATACACAAAACTATATATCATTGTTCTATTTTCTTATACTTATGAAAGTTCCTCTTAAAAAGTGGATACAATACAATAACAATGGTGTTATGGATAATATAACAGCTTCCAGATGTGGATGGAGTTTGCTGTCCTTCCAACATCGTAGAGCAAATGGGGTTTGAGTGGAAGATCATAATTTATTGTGAACTCCGCCCGTGATTCTTTCGTACAAAATTTTATGTAGGTTTTTTGTAATTTGTTTCTTGTGTGTATTTTTTTAGAAAGAATACCAAAGATATAATAAATAAATAAATAAATAAATTTTGACGGGGGAAATTCCTAACACAATAAATATATGAGTCATTATTGAGGTGGGAACCCAATAAATAGTGGGGCATTTCCGAAAGAATAAACTTAAATAGGAAGAAGATATAATCTTATGGTAGAATAATAAGTTGCTGCTTATTAAAAATATTTGTGTTTAATTTTGGTATCCGTGGTTAAGCTCAGTTTACTAAGTACATTGAGGGTATTTTGAGTTTGACTCGTTTTGGGGGTTATCACATAGCCATCGTCGCACCACCCTTTAGGACCGAGTCATTTTGGCTGAATACCAGTGCGCGGTCTAGCCACGTTACAGGGTTGACGTAGATTAGATCGCCTCGTAGAAACCTAGGTGCCTGCCGGATGCCACTTCTATATGTAAAAAGTTAATCTTTTTTGATAGAACTTCTTTGATAGGCAAGCAAATCCTCGGGAACGGTTGGCTTCTATATGTTCTCCAGATAATTGATGCTCGAACTCCATTTATACAAGGTGCTTAACGTGTTGTTATGCAGCTTTTCGTGTAAGCGTTATCAAGTTTGTCATGCGCCAAATGCAAATCAAAACAATATTTACAAAAATTAATGTGTAAATGATCAAATAGTATATTCAAATAGTTTCTTATTAAGAATGATTAATAAGAAGTGAACATATTTATAAACAAAAGTTTAGTAATCATACAAAAGATATTCTCATATGCGATCTCTTGTCACCTCTATGGTAATATTTGTTTGACGGTTTACTCAGAGAGTTAAATACTCATTATCAACTGCGCTACGCTGATGAGATCCAAAATAGATCGAAACCGATCCATGGCTGTTGTTGACAGGAAACAATAATTAAAGGTTTAATATCTTAATATCATATATTATTATTTTAAGAAATCTAAAATACAATGAAGCTGCTTCGGTTTTAGTAAATAAGGTAGAATAAAAAGATTAATATAATATTTATTTAAAACGTGATAATTTGGAAAATTAAAAGATAAAGCTAAAGTAAGAAGATTTGATATAGAAGCTTCTGATAAAAAGTGATTCCTATGCCTATTTACTAGAGGCATAATATACTTCTGTTTTCGATAAGAGCGTACCTGAATAATAAACACCAAAAACAAAATGTAATTCAGCCTCTAAAACAATTCCAGTGTTTGAACCTATTGAAGTTTGCTATAATGTCAAACATATTCTTTCCTATAATTGAGTAGTCAATTTAATTAAGTCATTAAATTTTATAAGAAAAACAATATTAATTTTGGATGTACTAAACCTTAATAACTACAATAGTTGCTACTGCGATTGACCTGAAAGCAAGAAATTTGGTTAAAGAAGTTTGAAAAAAAATTGACATAGAAGGTGTCGATCCTAGTTTGGATGGTTTAGCAGAGGTTGTCTAAGCACTGATACTAAAGAATGCATTTTATTTTAATGAATCGTATTGATGAGGCTGATACTTAGCGAAACTGTTTAGAGTTTTGCTTTATTTTGTAAATACACTACCACTATTGTTTCACCACACTGTGGCTTCATCAGGCAGACGAATAACTATTCATAATGTGGTGAAACAATTGTGTATACAGAATTCCTACAATAATATTAATGAGATGGCTGTTTTTCTTATCTGAAATTGAAAGAATAATATTATGATTTAATAGTTACTTTCAGGTCTACTATGATTGCCATAGAATAATTAGATATTTGCTAAATATGTAAGATAGAAATATTAAAATATCCTAGAAAAATAAATTCTGAAATTATGTTATTTTATATTTTGCAAACCAGTGCTTTTAGATGTTTTATTTTAGTTCTAAAAGGTACTAATTAAATTTTCAAAATTTTGATTATAAAATAAAAAACTCGGGACTAGAAAAAATCTTAATCGGCTATTACGAGCGAATGAAAAACAACAAGCTAAAAGAAGTAAAACATTCATAATTTTCTTGTATTGGATAACAGACTACTAAAACGTATCTTTCAACATTTAGAAGACCAGAAAAAATGTGTCTAGGACTAGAATATGAAAAGTGAGGAATTTAATGACGAGTCTTCTGGTAAACATTTGTGATTGTCGAAGAACTGGAACAAATTTATGAGTAAATTTACAGCAATTGTTCACAATGAGGAAAGCATCTATATAAAAAACCATATATTAAGGTAACTGTTTGCTTATGATTAAGTATTATGCATTTATATCAAGCCGATTTCTTCTGTCAGTCATGGATTATGCCCATGGACTACATAAGTGTTTCATCTGCTCCTCATCATTCGCCCGGTGAAATGTTCAATGTTTTTATTCTAGCCACTACAATATAATTTATTGTAGAAATGTAAATAACTGTTTTGACAGTAGTTGCAGCATATCTAAATCTGTTCTTAAGACATAATTCTGATGATACTAGGGATTAACGTTAATAAAATATCGTATGCTCAAAAAGCATTTGCTATTCGAGAGTGTAAATATAAAAATTAATGCTTTTGTCGTTCTCGAATTATACGTCTTTACCAGAAGAATTTCTGTTAATTACGTTATTAGCTAGTCAAAATTATATAATTATATTAGTATATTAATCAGATGTATATTTTCATCAATAATTTGTGTTATTAATAAACAAAATTTCTAAAACCTGAATTACTTAATCTAACAAATAATTATTTAAGTGAATTAAATAAAAAACCCGTTATGAATGCTAAATTTAAACTATTTTCTGATCACTATTCTTCATTTAGTGTATATAAATGATGTTAAGTATTTTAATTTATTGTCTATATCATTAGTTAATAGGTAGAAGCAAAATCAATTATCTTTATGATTAATCATATAAATGTAACTGATATATAGATTTAATTACATATTTGATATTTATAACTAGAGTATTTTAGCATAAAGGAATTTACATAACGTCATAAAACAATGTAAATTATCGGCAATTATCGATATTGAAATCAACAGCATTAACAAAAGGGTGGAGATGAAACGTGAATAATCACCGAATGTTCTAATATAGAGTGTATGACCGTAAATCATTAGCATATTCTAGATAAAGTCATAAGAGGAAGTGAAAATGTGTGAAGCAGTAAAACCGATACAAATTACAAAATCCAAATTTGTAGAGGCGATAAAACCGAACGGAACAAAGCCATTAACACTGAAATTAATTAATAAGTTTCCATTTATTAATTTATAGTGGTATTGCCTTACGCGAGCCACGCGGCTAATAAGTATAAATTAAATACAATAAAACGCAATATAATTAATAAATGTAATTAATTAATTGCTCCCCGTGTTCACAATACTTTCTCCGGACGGTTCCGATGTATGAGAAAAATCCGATTTGCATAATTGGGCATTTGAGAGACTCGTTAGCAGGAATTATTGTATCCGTTTCATTATGGTGTTATGATTGAAATCTGCCCACGCCGGTGCTGGAACATTATTATATAATTGGTGGGAAAAGTCATGTTTTGAGTGGGAAATGAATAAAGGGTACACGGTTTTGTAATCGATATGATTTATACATTCACCGAGTATCGCTTTTGGTCGGTAGGGTATCTCCCAGGTAAATTCAGTTAGTGAAGCGGATAAAGGATAAAGGACAATGTGTGAATCCTGAGACGGTTGCATCTTGTTAAATAGGATGATATGCAGAGGATGATTAATTATGATGCGGTTAGGCAAACAGATAGGTCTGTAATGGACACAGTTTCTACACATGCGACTCCTCTTCTTAACGATGCCTTCTCCCATTGTTACCGGAAGTATTAGAAAAACTACTGAATGGCCCCCGTAAAGATTATTAATGATCTAGATCGGCTTATACTCTATATAAATGCGTTTGTATAAATACTGTCAATTTATATTGTATCATCTACTGGGGGATCATTAACGGTGGCCCGATATAATCACGTATTGAATTTATTCATCTCCGGCTCCATTAAATGCTTACTATAAACGTTTCATGTTTCTATTAATTATCCTCAGCGTATCACTACAGGCGAAAGGATTACCTTTCATGAGAACTACCTTCCATGCTTCTTTATCTACAACTGTGCTTTGAAATAACCTTCATTGCATCTGATAAGAAATCGTATAACATTTAACTCCATTGATAAATATTAAAAGTTACTTTTTGTTACGTATTCGTTGAAAATTTTCAACATATGGAATAAATAATTGATTAGTAAGAAAGTGAGAATAGGACGGACGTAAAAGGCATCGCACACAATAAACACATGAGTGCGAAATGTAGAATGTCGAGCACAGAAATGGTACCTATAAATCCCGTGGCGCAAAAGAAATGCATAGTTCTACAAATGGTGCGATGTCTTCGACGAATCCATCACAAAACCCGCGATATGCTATAAAAGTAATGACCTGTTGTGTAAACTCGAATGTCCGTAACATGCTAATGTTGGTGCTGAGTATCATCCGCAGCATTCCTCGATATTCATCGAATGATTAACACCTTAAAGGAGGCGTTGGTCGTAAAGAAATTACAAGCATTCGGCTGCTGGTGGCCATTGATGAAATTCAATAATGCCGTAATCTTTACGATCTCCATGTTCTGTTATACCAATCGATCATTTTTTTTCGGAATATCTAATATTGATTTTCATAAACAAACAATAGGGTACGTGATGTCAACCGCGAAGGTGTGACAACTTATTACAGGGCAAACAAAATGTTGTTTATTTATGTTAATGCCGTACATGTGTCACCGCCGTGATATATAACAATGTTTGGTTTGAAACACGAATGCATTGTAATTTTATGCCAGACTTGAATTAAATAGTCATACTCTGCACAGGAAGTACCATTTAGGAATTTATGGTAACGATTACTATATTATTCCATATTGATAAACATTTCTAAAACATGGGGATTAAAATATGGGGTTACTAACTCAAAATATGAATGAATGTTTATATTTAAATTTCTAGTTTACATTCCTAAAATTGTATTCATTAAGCTTTATAATCTTATAGTACAATTATTTTGTGAAATATATAAACGAACAATTAGTTGTTTATATTATAGCACTACACCCAAATAATAGACCAAAGAATTTTCAAATTATTTTATTTCAAATATTCATAAGATAATATAAAAAAAATATCTTATATTATTAAAATTTAGTAAACATGATATTATGTTTTGATAACTTAATATTAAAGCATTTAACTATCATATTCTGATGAGATCCAAAATAGTTTAAAATCAGTCAAATGTAGCTGTTGTTGGCAAAAAATCAATAATTAGTTTTGTTTGAATAAAATACAATAAAAACTACTGAGTCGATGTTAGAAGCTCCAAAGAAACCAAGACTGAACCTCTCTTTTACTTAAAATATAATTCTATGTATTTATTATTTATTTAATTAAGAAATTTTACTTAAATTTTCTCCCTCAGAATATCTTCTTTTTTCTCAACAAATTCCTTTCCGAAGCCTTGGTGTAGTTGATAATATCTTTGTCATCTGTAATTATTTCATAACTTTTCTCTATTTTTATTTATTTTAATAAAGTATTAGAGGAACCGATTTCAAAATTACTTACGCCAGAAAAAACATAAAGGAACAAGCTGATATAGTTGGAAGAGACCGCCTCAGAAGAGAGCGGAAGGCTGGATAAAACAAAAGAGAAGAAGTAAAATGAGCAAAAATATTATTTACACAACGCTCATGGACAGAAGAAAAATATAAAGACAAAGAATAATATCAACATGGTATGGATAAGCGGCATACCTTGATGCTTAACACAGACAGTAAAACATGCTGGTATTTTTGCAATTGTGAAAATCTTCAATGGATTGGCCACTGTGTGTCTGTTACTCTGTCACTCTCATTATCGATGAAGTGAAGTCGTTTTCTTAGCCTGAAAGTTGATTTTTCAAACCATTTCCACTACAATTTTTCATTCATTAACTTCTTTGGTTCTATTCTTCCGCAGGGTTATTCTGGCTCTGTACATCATGCTAGAGTATTTCTCTTGAGAGGCGGTGAATCACAGACTAAATAAAGATACCTGATGATGCAAAGGTAGCAACTATAGCCATACAATTATTGTCTGCAATATACATTTCAACTTTTTTTTATATTATACAATAAATTTTAGTATGAAACATTTAAAATCATCTAATTTTTTAGTGATGCTCTATCAATTGAGGAGTGTCCACGATTGTTTAGACTCAATGGTACACATCAGTGCATTACATACTTGTTAAGTGTTACTTTATTCTCGATAGATGCTACTACTTTTGATTTTGCTAGTTATGTTGATATTGGTGATCCAGTCTGGATAATTCTTGAATTATATAGGTCCATATAGTCAGTGTAGTCTTCATCGTCTAATTTTTAATGATTTAATCCTGGAAAGTAGAATTCATTCTTACTGAATGATTTGGTCATCGTATTTTTCATCAATCCTTAGTTCTCAGATAAATATTTTTGCTTTAATGATAATGGGTATTAACTGGTCATAAATTTTGGAGATGCGCGTATTTTAAAGAGGATATATCTTGTATCGGGTACTAAATAATAAAGTCCTCTTTCTTTAAGCTCGAAATACAAGCAAATATTATACGAGAGACAACTAAGACCTTACGAAAAGATCTAGACGAAACTGGTTATAGCAAGGTACACAAGAAGAGTTGAAGAACTTATAAAGGCGTTAATGTTTAAGGCGACCAGTAAAAATAAGATATGGTCATCCTCACTCCTTGCCAAGTTGGAAGCTAGAATA
The DNA here is from genome assembly GCA_963969525.1 of Ontholestes murinus. NCBI lineage: Eukaryota > Metazoa > Arthropoda > Insecta > Coleoptera > Staphylinidae > Ontholestes > Ontholestes murinus. The sequence goes on from OZ018398.1 coordinate 27,005,511, forward strand.
ATCAAATCAAGTAGAATGGGAGAAAAAAATCAATTATTATACGCTGCGGTAGTTAAATGACAGACAATCTACATCAAAATTTATTAACTCGATCTACTATATCAACAATGTAGGTCAAGAATACCTTGGGCTAAAATGAAATACGTTAAGGCAGATGAAGAGTAAGGTGGATCCAATAACGTCTGATCTAGGTGCATATATAATTTATTAAGGTAGATAAGCAATTCACTTTGTGATACATTACAATAAGTACGATATTAACAAAGTTACTCGTATTTCTAATTTATTAAGGTAGGTCAAGAGTACGCTTGCTCAATATATTATTGATTAGAGCAGGTCAATAAAATAGGTCGGATGAAAGCTTTGTATGTACGAAGTTGAATGTTATATGTGCCACTTTACTTCACTTCTTGGGAAGCTCAGCCTACTTCTGATTTTAACAGGAGGTGGAGAAGCAGCGGAGGCAGAGCATTACGATACGGCTTAAGAAAGATTACTGGATACAAGGAGCATGTCAAGGTGCTCAAAATAAACCTTAATAGGTACTGAGCAGCCCGTGTCCTACTAGATGCCAAGAACTGAAGATAAAAAAATCGTCCTAGCAAACCTAAACCTAATGTTGCCATTTTGACCAGAGGACGAGAGGATGAGATGGCCAGTTAGTGCGGGACGTATGGGATAGGTATAGTCTTGAGGGCTCGCCAAACAGGTCCGAGAATACCCGGGCGCGCAGAAACCTCAGCAAGTGCAAGATGCGGTGGTTACTTGCCGATCCTGTAGTGGCTCTTTCTAATGCAAAGGCTAACCTTAGCAGGGCCATATAAAGGAGCAAGAGGATTAAGTTGTGGCAGCTATAGATAAGTGAAGGAGACCCTTCAGGATCGTGGCAACATTGATAGCTACAGGTTTTCTCAACGTAGGAGTAATATTGCCAGGGGATAAAGTCGGTGATTGTGGCATTATGAGGAGAAATGATAGCGCAAAAGTGGCTAGGAGAGCCAAAGCATTTCTAAAAAAAGTTACTTTGTTTATAACAATTTTATTAAACTTTACTAAAACTTCAATTTAAAAGATTTTAGGAAGAATGTGTAGTTCTAATAAACTCTAATATTTAGAAACTTTTGGTTATCAGTAATCGAAACCAGCAAGGTAATAAGTGGTAAAAAATTATATGGAAGAAAAAAAAACGAGTTATGTTATTTTTTAAGAATCTAATAGAGTGACTATGTTCAATGTATAGTTGTGGGTAACTACTATGCCATTCTTCAATCTGTAAAATATACGGATGAGTATATGAATGTATGTAAATTAAAAGATGACTTTCAATTTGTTTATTAATAGATGTTTGCCACGATACAATGTAATTAAAATAAAGAATAAAACTATTCCATATAATTAAAACTGGAGGATGTAAAAATGCTCATATTGGGTGGATAGGTATCTAACAAACTCCCGAAAAACTTTAGATAGGCGGCCTTAAGTAAAAATAAGTAAAACAGTAGATATATCATGGATGAATGTTCAAATTAAAATTATGACAAAAATAAAAAAAATCATTGAAAATAATTTATTACCTCCTCAAAATTACTACCTACATTATTTTTATTATTATGCAATTACGTTTAAATAGATTACACGTCATAATCAACAATTCCTACTCCCCTCCTTTTACTCCTGTACAAGGATCCTCTCTATATCCACTACTTTACATGTTCTACTTCGACATCTACAACCCTGATCCTCTTCACTTAAATCCCTCTAAATATCTCCTTTGCAGATGACACAGCCCTAATTTCCCAAGCACCTTTCGTACCTAAAGCTCTTCAATCCCTTCAGCAGCTTATTGACACCCTGCAAAATGGAAAATTAAAATCAATCCCCACAAATCCCAGCTTCTAATTCCCTATCACCGTAACAATAATTCTATACACAATATTCATATCTCCCACACAACTGTTTCCCCTTCTACGTCTATAAAATACTTAGGCATAGATCAAAAAGTAAACTTTAAATGTCGCGTAGCTTTAAACCAAGCAAAAATCATTACCAGGGTCAAATTATTTAGAAATTTAACTTACAATAAGAACGGAATATCCATCAAAACAACCGTTAAAATTTACAAAATGATTAGCTACTGGACTATGGTAATATACTTTTCTCTAACTCCTGCAATCCCACTATCCACAATATCCAAGTTGGCGAGCGACCCTCCCTAAAAACCAAAATTTGCCATTTTAGCAATCCTCTACACAATCCTTCTAACCAACTCCTCTGTTATTCCTATCAATACCTTCTATACCTTAGCGAAAATTTTTCCAAAAATTCCTTCAACCAACACATCGTTTCCCTTTACTTCCTAATTACCTAATCTCAAAATTCAAAATCCCTTCATTCACAACAATCGAATTAATCGCATTACATCATCCATCATTATCATTAACACCATCAGAGATAGACTGATAGATAGAGAGATGTGATACGGGTACGCCAGTTCCACCGTGACCTTTTCAGGTTTATTGTGAATCCCTACTTATCTCAGATGACCAGTTCTAGCTTTGCCTCTTTGATTAGTCTTATTAGCCCTGCCAGAGGGGCTTGGGTATAGCTCTCCGCGCTTGGGTTGGTAGTGCCCAGCTTTTGATGTCTAATCCTTGCTAGGCGCTCGGAATGACATAGGATGTGGAACGAGTCCTCTTCTTCCTCTACCCAGAATTTGCATGGTGCTTCTTCCACCAAGCCTATTTTGCTCATACATTTGTTGAGCTTGCATTGTTCTGGCATCTGATCTACTATTGTTTTGACAATTTTCCTGTCTTGGTTCAGAAGTTCGGTCGTGAATTTTGGCGATTGTTTTTTAAGAAACTGTTTTGCCTGTCTCTGTCCTGGTGATTTAGTTCACCAGGTTTGGGCCTATGTGTCCACCCATTATGGATCATTTGACTGGGGTTTTGGAGATGCCACAGGAGGGTTCCGGGCTAAATACTCCTTTGACGAGCCTTGTTTGGCCAGTTCCTGTGCTTTGTCATTCCCAGGATATCCTCCCTATCCTGGGACCCATGTGGTTGTTACTTTTTTGAGACTGTCAAGTTCATTAAGAACACATAGGTATACAGTCCCACACTAGCGAAAATTTGGGTGATATATAATGTCTTACAAATGATTTAGAACTTAGCAATTCAAATAAGAAAAGGACTCTAATATTAGAAAAAAACTACAATAAATCTGAATATGTAAAAAAACCAAAAGATGTCATAGTAAACCAATGATTTCTCAAAAATCAGTTCTTTAGATTGGCTGTTTTATATTTTTAGTGTAACATAATTATTAATATATATCATCATCTATAGTAACAAAATAACCTTAAAATATCTTTTGGTAAATATTTACTCTTAAAGTTTCTAAATTAATCAAGGTTTAATTTTATTGTAAAAAATTATAAACCCTTAAGATATATCCTTTTGTAACCAGTAATTATTGGTACCATTTTGGTGAACAAATTTGCTTCAATTTCTTCATTTTTATTTTATGGGTGATGAAGCAAAAAATATATGGAGAGAAGAAAATATGCACACTGTAGATATAGAAGAAGTGACTCTTGAAGAAGATGAACGAAAAAATATGAATGAGGGAAATAAACCATGCATTTTATATTTAAAAAATTTGTTAATGAAGGAAAGTCACCAGATAATAATGAAGATAGAGAGACTAACAAAGTTTATTGTTCAGATGAGAGCAAAAATCATCGATAAAACTCATAATGATGAATTAATAATTTATAAATTTACTATTAAAATTGATCATTTAAAATTAGCATTTAACAGTTGCTCATTTAATCTGTTTTTCTCCAATAATGTAAATGCAAAAATAACATCCCTAAACTTCTTACAAAAAAGCCGTTATCCTAATAATATGCCTTTTCTCATGGTCTTCTATACCCTATTCATAAAAAGGGAGACAAAATCGCTTGTAACAACTATGTAGGAAAATCGCTCCTTGGCACAAAATACAAGAAATATACAACGATGACAAACTTGCATAATACGCCAAAAACACCATCAGGGAAAACCAGGCAGGATTCAGCCCTAGGAGATCTACTATCGGCCAGCTACAAGTGCAGAGTACTAGTAGAAGAATTTGACTCACCCACAGGACTAAAACAGGGGGACGGATTAGCCTCAATGCTCAACCTGGCACTTAAACACGTAATGAGAACGATAGAAATTAAGCTAAACGATACCATTATGAAAACGCCCGTTCAAATAGTGGCCTATGAGGATGATCTTAACAAACTGGTCAGAACAATGGCTGTCAAAGAAGCTTTCGTAAAAATCGAAATAAAATACATGAGCTAAAGTAAAAGACAAATGGATATCATCGAAGACAATCAAGTATTTGGACACTACAGCTTTGAGAGGGTTAGGAATTTCAGCTACATAAGCTTCAACCTAAAATGATGAATCCATGGAGATGAAAGATCGAATAACAAGCGGCAACCGAGCCTTCTTCTCCCTGCCACCAATTATAAAGTCCATAGAGACAAAACCCTCATCCGAACAGTAGTTTGCCACGGAAGCGAAGTATGGATAATTACTGAGAAGTCCATGAAACTATTAGATTACTTTGAGAGAAAGGCAATGAGAATAATATATGCAGCAAAATCGATGATGCATTACAACGCATATAAGATTATTGTGGCTCAGGTAAATTAATATAATAATTAAAAATGTAAACATTAAATATTGTTCCCCGTCAACAACTGCCACGGACCGGTTTCGATCTTTTTGGATCTCATCGGCGTAGCGTTGTTCAAGTTTCTAAAGAAATCATAAACCCAATTAGCTTTTTAGATTAAGGAAAAAGTAATATTTTATTGGAAAAATTAATACAGTTGTTGATTTCTATCAAATTTTAAGGCACTTTCATTCTATAAAATCTAAGCATTTTTTTTTCGCAGCAATTGATTTTCAACTTTTACTTTTTGGTAAATTTCACGGTACATAAACAATTTTTCTAGAAATACTTGGCCTTTGATTAATTTTTGTTTCTTCAGAAATAAAAGATCTTTCTTACATAAAAATGATTATTTCACTTGTTGTAATAATTGTATTAACAACTTTGTCTAAAGATAGTAACAAATACATGTTTCTAAAAGGAATTAGGCATATGTGTGCTGAACAATTATTGCAAAGCATCTTAAACTTTTAAAACAAAGAGATAACTACGAGTATAATTGTTAAAATATGGTGATTTAAAAATGTAAAAATTAATGGCTTAGTAAATGTGTGGCAAGATCATAGAATGAAGTTTCAATATAACAATAAGATCTGAAGAACGAAAGATTAAATATGTTCATCAGTATAAATCCTTCATCATTCATTAGTTTAGAATGATTATGTGTAGGTGCTAAAAATATAACTGTCTGTTGTAGTAATTTTGAATATTTGGCATATCAGATATAGGGTAGTTGCCACAAGCACTTTTCACTCATAGTTTGCTCTGAAAGCCCACTTCCAATTGGATCGTCTTGATTGCCATTATCTGTTAAGCAGTTAAGCAGCACAATTTTTGGAAGTTAGTATTGTAATGTTAGTGTATTTACTTAAGAACAAGTATTAAACATACGTAGAACTAATTTAAAAAACTATTGTTAATACAACTGTTCTGCTTATCTACTTTTCTAATTTTAATATGTATTTGATGTATAGCTGCTCATGAGGAGCCACCCACTTACGTAGGAATATCGAAAGCACTCGAAAAGGTAAAGAACAATAAAGCACCGAGCCTCGACAGTAATTCAGAGGAAATCTTAAAATATGGCGGAAAATTTTTTTGTCCATAGTGCATAAACTAATAACTAATATCTGAAACACCAGTCTGAATCATCCTATGCATATGGTAAAAAGGGAAACAAACTCGCATGTAACCACTATAGGAGAATATCGCTACTTGGCGATAAGACATATACCACTACCATCAAAGACAATGCGCCGAAAACGTCATCGTGGAGTACCAGGCAGAATTCAGACCGTGAGCTCTAAGGTCGATTAACTTCACATCGTCATATAAATATAAGAAACATTCTGAGAGTTTAACATCTTTATTCACCAGCTATTGAAAGTGGTTTGTTGAAAATTCGTTAATTTTTTTTTTTAATGACCTCTATCGGATTCAGGTGAACATCCCTTGCTGATCTCTAACAGGTTAGACCATAATATAGGGTCCGCCAATAAGGGCGCGTGAACTTTAAAATTGAATAAAACAAGTTGTGTGTGAGGTAGAAACGAAATTTATTTTTCATTCGAAAGGGTATTCGACCCCATTAAGTATGGAAGATAACATCGTTCAAATGACCACCGCGGCTCCGTTTGGTAGCCCGGATCCGGGAGGTCCAATTTTCGATGACTCTGGGGCACATATCGGCCTCAATTTGAACGATGGCGTTGCGTATGTTGACTTTGAGGTCATCGGTGTTTAGAGGCTTGTTGGCGTAGACCAGCGACTTGAGATAGCCCCAGAGAAAGAAGTCTAAAGGCGTTAAATCGCACGATCTCGGTGGCCAGTTGATATCGCCTCCGCGCGAGATGACCATGTCCGGAAATCGCTCGTGCAGAATGTCCATTGTGGCATGGGCTGTGTGGCACGTGGCGCCGTCCTGCTAGAACCACATGTCGTCCGTGTCCATATCATCCAGTTTAGGCCAAAAGAAGTTGGTTATCATCGACCTGTAGCGCTCCCCATTGACGGTTATGGCCGCCCCAGCTTCGTTCTCGAAAAAGTACGGACAGATGATGCCGCCGGCCCAAAACAGTGACTTTCTGGGGATGCATTGCCACTTGGTGAACCTCGTGTGGGTTGTTCTCACTCCAAATGCGGCAATTTTGCTTGTTCACATACCCGTTCATCCAGAAATGAGCCTCGTCGCTGAAGATGATTTTTCGGCCAAAATGGGGGTCTGCTTCCAACTGCTCCAGAGACCAGTCAGCGAACGCCCGACGCTGTCTGTGGTCGTTTATCTTGAGCTCCTGGGTCAATTGGATTTTGTACGGGTGCAGACCCAAATCCAGATGCAAAATTCTGCGAGTTGATGTCTCCGAAAGGCCAAGTTCCTGTGCACGACAAAAAATGGACTGCCTCGGGTTCTCGCGCACACTCTCACGGACAGCAGCGATATTTTCGTTCGATCGGGCGTTTCGTCGACGTGTCAGTGTTGGCTGGTTGTTTACTGAACCAGTCGACTTAAATTTGCCCACCAATCGACGGATAGTCGACTCTACAGGACGATCATCGCGACTGTAAAATGGGCGAAGTGCGCGGAACGTTGCTCGAACTGATGACCCATTTTGGTAAAACAATATAATAATTTGCACGTGCTGCTCGACACTCAAACTTGCCATGGTGATTTGGGGTTATATACTGAACAAATGACAGCAACTTTGACAGCTCTACCTCGAACAACATGGCCGCACCCTTCCGGCAAACTTCGCGCGTCCCTATTGGCGGACCCTTTATATGTGACTCTCTACTAATGCGTGATATATTATTTTCAGCAGGACACGGTCGAGGAATTCCGATAGTAATTTAATTTGGCATAACGTATACCTTAATTTATACATATAGAATATGTTTATCCCATCTCAAATGTTCATCAATAATGACTCCTAGATAGTTTATTTTCCTACTTGATTGTATATTACGAACATCACTGCTTGATTTGACTAATAACTCTTAGAATGTAGGGAGGGTGTCTGCTTGGCAAGAGAATGATAAATATTTGTTTTTTTTCTATATTTAGTGATTAGAGGTTATTATCCAGGTAATCAAAAATTTGTCTAAAATCTTGTTCCACCTTCTCTTTCAGTCCAATCCAGCTAGAGTCTTCGTAAAAAGCAGCTGTATCGTCCGCAAAGGCAATCAGGGTTCCATTTGATCTAAGTTCAAACAGGTCATTAATATAAACCAAGAAGAGAATACGGCCCAAAACGGTTCCTTGAGGAACACCACACTGAACAATCTCTTCCTTCTAATGATCATTCGAAGAATAACTGAGTTACCTGAAAGCAATATTTTTTGAAATAACCTTATTTGATAAAATGTGTGATTAGAGGCAGTATCAAAAAATATATGGACTTGTTCTGAACAAGTTAAACTATTTACCAATATTAGTCCAAATGTTATACCACTGCGATCTATTAAAGGACTCTCGTTGCTTAAAATACGAAATTTTAAGTCTTAAAATAATTAGATTAAGTAATAAAATTAGTTCTACTATAGGTTACAAAATAAACTCATTTAAATATTTACATCATAAAATATAAACTATAATAGTTTATTACGTTTAATATTTTGTGATGGTTATTTCGAATCTGAATTGTATAATAATACTGTTTACCATTAAATTACCAAATCAGGAATATAAATAAATGATTGTACACATGACAATACATACCTCCATAAATTTAAATTTGACAACCGTCAAAGATTGATCGCCGAAATGTGGTGATAAATTCTGAATTGACGTTTGGTTATGGTAATACACACAAATGCTTGTGTTTCTGATAATGTAAACACGCGGCGCGTGATTGCGTCCAATAGATTTATGCCACAATTAAATGGCGTCTGTATATTTTTTTTGACGTTTCAAAAATGTTCCGGCTTGTGTCGGTTTGTCATCGTTTATGTGACAGAATTAATCATCGATTATCGAGCTTATTGAGGCGGACGGGCATCGGAATGTGATCGGGAATACTTACAAGTGTGGAAAATTGGGTGGCTCGAACACCTGTACTCTTTTGATCCATTAGGTGTATTATTCGAGATGATAGATTTGACCTTTACGGATTAAGACCGAAACAAGGTATAATTTCGAAAATCCAGGTAATTGACTTGGAAATAAAATCAATTTTTATGCGCCCGTAATAAATATTATCTAATGGTTAAGTGATGAAAATCGTGCAGTCAATTACTGTTTACCTCCAACACAAACAGCTAATTTAAATAATGTATCTTTTTGTTCGGCGCGTTTATTATTGATGTTATTATTGTATACCGCGAAAAGCGGCGTTTTTTCGAGCAACAATGAAACAAATGTTACAAGGTTAGATTGTGATCATCCTCAGTGCAATCCAATTTATAAAGAATCGACATTCTAAGGAACACGGCGAGATATTCTCCATGGGAAAACAAGGTTAATTATATCATGTGGATAACTCATCATATTTGTTAAATATCAACAATTGTGCATTGTTTTATGCATGATTGTTATAGAATGCCGATTACGATCGGAGTCGGTCAAGCCGACTAATACCAATAATTACAGTTTACGGATTTAACCTAATAACGATAATTAAGTAATATGTTATTATCTAACACACACACACACATATACACGATACATGTTTTTTTTTATGTGTGAACCTTTAATCTTTTGAAACTCGTTCCGTTTAATTTTAATATGGTCGTGTAAAATGAGATTTATTAAATGTTTAATAGCGCACGAGCTGCAACGGGATCAGAATTTAGTACATGAATTTGCATAGTGATACCGCATTTTACCTAGTACATGACATATAGTCGTGTGAAAAGTAAATAACACATTTAGTTCGTGTACAAAATTGCATTCTCCACATTAAGTCATCCTCTGCACAACAACTCATTTCCCCACAGGCATTATGATTTACTTTATATGTCAGAGTTTATAAACCGCACTTTTTTTTCTAAATCAATCAACATTTTGTATGCAATTAATGATTTGGAAACGTATTGAATGGGTAACGATCGTACCCAGTTCTCGGCTTTTTAATTTGTATATTACACGGATTTCAATGGGTAACGTTACGTCTGTGTATGTGTGTTATTAAAGTGGTGATTTTTATTGAGAATTCATCAAACATCTGTTGGAAGGTGAATGTATTTCCCAGTGTTTTGATGTCCATTCATGTTTCGATCCTAATCGTTTTACATGTGTATCACGCCTTGGATATTCAATAGGCGGCATTAATCTGTGACTAACGACCTATGCTACAGTTTGCTGCGCATAAATTGAATAATTTACTTATAATTGCTATTCACCGTCCAATTAATTTGCTATTACCTTATACGGCCGTACCATCACAAGGTAATTATTTATATTTATCAATATTCAATATTTTAAATTATAATTTCGTTGGATCGTCACGTTCGATCTACGGCATGCGTGTTATTATTATTTAATGAGGATTTTTAGTTTAAGCAACTACGACAACTATAGTAATTTAAAAAGGTCATTGAAATATCTTAATTAGCTAATTTATTGATTTGTATAATATAATTTATTATTTTAACCTATTAGTTATGTATAACTAATAGGTGAAATATATAACTATGTATAGAAAATTGATGACAATTGTAACAACTTATCAAAACAGATAATTCGTCGTCTTGGTAAATTTGCCACGTATGTCTTCATCACACACAGCAACCCAAAACAAATAATATCCCCCCTTCCCCGTCCATTAAAGAAGGACAGTAAGAAACTTTCCAATCCAATAAGAATTTTGTTCGGTTTCGAAATACCTCAACTAAAGCTTTCAAAAATAAAGATGTATCCCACATATACATAAAAAGTTTGTTAAGAAGGCTGTAGAGCAGTGTTTCCCAACATTTTTTGTGCCATGCCCCACGTAAGCCTTTCTAAAATTCTTATGCCCCCCTATATATATATATATACATAATTTTTAATATTAAAAAAATTGTTCACTTAAGAGATTTAAATGAAAGGTTTTAAGGAGAAATCACTAGGAAATTGTTAACATAGCAAGTAAGTTTTCAAAACTTATAATGAAAAACTGAAATTCAAATTCGAAATAATTTTAATAAAGATTTTTATATATTAATTTATTACTTTAATACTTTAATTTAGTAGATTTAGATCCTTGCGCTTGATGCTTGCTGGACAGAGATTTTATGTCAGATTCCAATTTGGTTAGATATCCAGAAGATCTCTTTCTTTACCAGTAAATTACTTACATCAATAAATCCACATTCAGGTAAATATGAAGATGGAAACGGTAACAATAGTTTTCTTGCACATTTGGTTGAATTGGGGTATTTGATTTGTTTTTCCTCATAAAGCCATGCCATTGCTCCTTTTATATTAAATAAAGTTTTAACTGACTCATCATTTTGCATTTCTACGAGTTCTTCTTGATAATGCATATTTGATGAGGTAAATCCACTAACTTTGGCTGCATCATCCATGTTGGAAAATCAATTTGTTTCAAATCAGAAAACCTTTCTTTTAAATCAGCTGGTAGAATTTTCAGATGATTGACAATAAATAACAAGTATAACATATCATTTACTTCATATTTTTGGAGCCAAAGTTTTTGTTGTTTATATATTACCCTTATTGTGTTATGCCAGCTAAATAAGGGTAATGAGACCAAATATCTTCACCTTTGCATGGACACGAGTTTTATTTGTTCCTTAAAGTTGCTTATTGAATATAATTAGTTTTTCAAAGATATCGGCTAAATAACTTACAAATGCTTTGCAATCGACTGCTAACAGATACTTCATTTCAGCTTTATCGCTTAAAAAATCACTGAGTGTATCAAACAGTTCTATAAATCTTTTCAAGCAGTTCTCTTTATAGAGCCATCCTACTTCAGTAAGTAAAAGACTCATATGGTCTGCATTTTGTTCATCACAAAATAGAGCGAAGAGACGTTCACATTTGGTATTAGATTTAATAGCATTGAAACATTTTGTTACTGAATGTAATACTTAATTTAGAACAGGCGAGATGTTTTAGCTACAAAGATTTACCTATGAATAATACAATACACAAGAATCATTTCTGGATTCTCATCTTTCATTAATTTTAAGCAGTCATTTTTCTTGCCGATCACATTAGGAGCACCATCTGCAGCACAAGATGTTATATTTTTTATTGGTATATTATTGACATCTAAGTAGTTTTTTAGCTTATTATATATATCTTTGGAGGTAGTGGTACTTACTCATCTTTTACAGAACAACATTTCTTCAGCAAAATGCCCTTTATTATATCTTACGTAAGTTATCAATACTGCCTCACTGTCTCTCAAAGTTGATTACTCGATTTGCAATGAGAATTTTCTTGTTTTCAGCTCTTCAACAAGTTTATTTTCAATATCTTTTAAAACTTTGTCATCATTTTCAAGAACCGTTTGAAGAAATGCTGTTATTAGTGGTTTTATTAAATTCTCTCCTATAATATGATTTTTTCTAGATTTAGCGATGAATAATGATAAGTAGCTTCAAGAATATGATTAAGAGCAATACATAGATATTTTATTGTTGTTCTCTTTTCAATATTTTCCTTTGTTTGAAAATAATTAAAATCTGAATTAATATGAGTACTATTTTTCGCCTTCATATGCGTCTCAAGATGACCTCGTTTTATTAATCTGTTGGTCAAGTATTGCTGGCATAAAAGAAAAAATGGAAACCGCGCATCATGGACAGCCGGTATGAACCCAAATTTTAAATATTCCTCCGAATATTTTTTTCTTGCTTGCACCACACATTTTACTGTTGGCCGAAAGAAATAAATATAAAATCGATAAAAAACTAAAACTAAAGTATGTGTGACATAAGCTGCATTCAGCAGAAAACTCAAATCCGATTTCTAATTTGTTATGATTTGTTTTCGATGCGCGTTTCTGCTGAATGCTGTTTTAACATTATGAGGGCGTCCTGAAATGGTTCCGAAATCGACAAGAAAAATACGGTATTGATGTAGTTTTTTATTTTTATTTTTGGATGTAGTCTATTCGAAGATCAATACACTATTTCAAACGGTGCTCCAGTCTCTTCAAGCCATCGAAAAAGTAGGATTTTTGGAAGACTGCAAAATAACTGTTTGTAGGGGCGATGACCTCCTCATTTGAGGCAAATCTTTTTCCTGGCAGCCATTTTTCCAGGTTTGAAAATAGGAAAAAGTCTTTGGAGGCTAGGATCCGCTGAATATGGATGATAAGACTCTAATTCGTAGCGCAATTTATTCAATTTGGATAAGACGATACCAGATGAATGAACCAGTGCATTATCGTGGTAAAAAGCTGGAAACAAAGCCATTTCTCCTTCAATAATACACGAATCGGGTCAAAAAATCGCTGTAGAGTTTCCCCGTGATCGTCCTTCCCTTCTGCAGATAGTCGATAAGGATCACACCTTGGGAATCCCAAAAAATTGTCACTATGACTTTTACGACCAATGGAATGGTCTTTACTTTTTTCGGAGCTGCTTCGTCCGGAAATGTCCACTGCTTCAACTGTTCCTTGGTCTCCGGTAATGTAGTGGTGGATCCAAGTCACATCTACAGTTACGAAACGAATGAAGAAATCCCTTGGATTGCGTTAAATCTTGACCAGGCACTCCTCCGAAACGGTCACCCGTTTTCATTCCCAAAATTTCGTGTAGGATATAGCCAATGCGCTCTTTTGAGATGCATGTTGTCTCTGCTATCTCTTTCAGCTTCAATCGGCGATCGGCTAACACTACATCTTGAATCTTATGGACCATTTCAGCGTTGGTAGCGGTTTTTGGGCGTCCACTGCGTGGTTCGTAACTTGTGCTTGTGCGGCCACGTTGGAACTCGCTCACCCAGAAGCTGATGGTCGAAAATGATGGAATATATCCGTTATGAACCTCTAATAAAATATTTAAATTTCCGTGGCCGTTTTCCCAGCCAGAAGTGTTTTATCACTGCACGAAATTTAATTTTACCCATTTTTGCGAAACTGCCTGACTTGCTGTACAAATTAATTCACGTCACCTATCGTGCGCCATCTCTTGCCGATTTCGGAAACACTTCAGGTCGCCCCCGATATGGTCACATGTGTTGACAATTTTACATCTGAGGTTAGGTTTTACCCATCGCAATCCGAATGCGATGGAAAATCGGATTTGACAGAGTTCATTTTCGAATTGCCCCCCTTAACAATCAAATTGCTCCCCTGTGGGGCGTGGGCCCCATGTTGGGAAACACCGCTGTAGAGTTTAATGCAGCTGTGAACCTTTCTCAAACAAACTTACTTTGTAGTATTGGAAACTATACTCAATACCATGTCTGGTATTATGTATATACGATAATACATTATATTTGAAAAAGTACAGATGTTTCCACAGATATATCACACATTCTAAGTTGTAGATATCAAATGAATGTTAACATTTTTTCTCATTTAAAGAACCCCATACAACCGGCATCACATTTTAACTTAAACATAACCCGTAGAACACGTTTTTGCATTATGAACAAGGCATTAATATTTGCACTACTACCCAAAATATTATCATATATCTTATATGTGAATAGAAATAAGCATAGTCGAATAATTTGCTTATGGCTATATTCGTATTCTTTCTCAAAATTCGAAGACTTAGCAAATTTACTTATTACTTGATCAATAATCAATTTAATTTAAAAATTATTTAATATTTATTATAATATTATTGTCATTTATTTAAACAAAAGCTGCAATTGTGGCTTAGCGGTAAATATGAGATAATTCAATAATTAATACAACGCATTTTTTTCTCGGCTACGGTTGTTTGAAATACTGGCATATTTTTCTTGAAACATCATTCAATATTTCCGCTTCATCTCCAGTTACATTGATTTTTGATAGGTGACAGCGTTTTACCGAAAACCAGGGCATCTACGTAGATGTCTACGTAGATCTGCCAAACCGACTCCCTAACCAAGGAAAAGTTTAAAGCCATGCTCTCAGCTGGTAAAGTCATGGCCTCGGTCTTCTGGGATTATGAAGGGATTATACTGTTCGATGACCTTCCTCATGATTAAACGATCAACTCTAAAGTGTATTTTACTCTTAAACAAATTAAAGAAACGACTTCAGCGTGTTTATAGGCACAAAAAACCAAACCAACTTGTCTTTCTCCATGACAAAGCTCGACTTGACATAAGTTTTTGTACCCTAGAGTAGCTTACAAAACGTTAGTGGACTGTTCTTCTATATTCCCCCTACAGCCCCTACATCAAATTTTTATCTTTTAGCCCATTAAGGATGCAATCCACGGGAAACACTATGCGGATGATGAAGACGTTATTGATGCAGCACGACGTTGGTTTCTACATAGATCCGTGGACTGGTACCGTGCAGGCATACAGACCCTCACGTCAAGCTGACGTGAGGGTCTGTATGCCTGCACGGCTAGCCCTAGCCCTAGCATTGAATAGAGATGACAATGATAGTGTTTTGGAGCAAAGAGGTTGGGAAATAACATAGTATACCAAATTTAGTTGCCACAAAAATGGTTAATTACTATTGATATTAATACTGAAAGTTGTTAAACATTAAAACGTTCTTGGCTTCATTTGTACTAGAAATCGATTTCATCTAAATTGTATCATAAGTCTGATAATTGTTAACGCTGAATTTTTCTGAAAACTGATGGACCAGTTTTGATTGATGTTTAATTAGTTTGGTGCAATCAAAAGTTGTTCTAAAATAAGGAAAACTTATTATTAATTAATTAATAAACTTCTATCTTGATAATTGACAAGGCTGTTGTAATTGATTTTAGATGTTAGTTACATATAAGAAATTTTAATTTTATGACATTTTAGAAAACTTACTCATCTGCTTTTGGTAAAAAATGTTATCAATTATAAATGTGATCAAAATATTTAATTCCCTAACTTTTAAGCCTGGCACCCGTATCTTTGAGAACATTAGCACAAACATTAGTATCCTTATAAAAATAGCAATCTATAGAGTAAATTAGTACAGTGATGGTTGGTGTACGTTATAGGTGTATCTACGTAAAATAAATCAGCAGATGAAAGTAAATACTGTTTTATCTTCCTTTTTCTTAGTTTTTTTTTTTTTATTGCTGCAATAAGAATAGTGAACATGTTTTATCTTCTTATTCTTACCTTATCTTCATTGTCGTTTTACTTTGTTACTTCTGCACAACAACAAAATTTCCCACCAATGCATTGTGTTGATGATTTTTCTTTATGTAGATCTTTCCTGAACATTTGTAATCGTAGTAGTGATATCCACTTATATTGTTTTTCTCACTCGCAAAGTGCAATTCACTATTTACTTTTTGTCTAATTGAACGACTCTCTATACTTGGTTTGAATATTACCAAATGCTAAAAAGTGGTTTTTAAATTTTCTAGTTTTTCTAAATTTTAATTAAGGTATATATTCTATGCAGATACTATAGATTCATGAATATCTGTTAGCTACAGAGGTTACAATTTCTAATTTTACCTACCAAAAAATTGAAAAATGAAACGTTTTGTCAAAACTTATAACGGCGTTATATTGTTTTTTCTAAAGCCTTCGGATAAAATACCAATGTTTCAATCAAAAATAGTAATAGGAAGTAAATACAACTTTTATTTAGAAATATTGTTTAACTCCAATGCTATTTTATTGGAAAGAAAAAAGTCTCGAGTAAGGAACCACTTGCAGTGAATGAATATTTACTAAAAGCCTTTCAATTTCAGTTTTTAACGATAAAACATAACATTTCACTTTAAACCGATCATTCTTTTAAGAGATACACCGCCCATCGACAGATACATAGGCTCACAAAAACACAGACACACATGCAGACACATACAATTTTTTATCCAGAAATTAATGAAATCATCTCGGGAACCTCAAAATGGATATATCAGTTAAAAGATTTTCAAAAAAAAATGGAGGAAAACTACTCTCCGTATATAGAGAAAGTAGAAAAAATTTCGAACTTAGGAAATTTGCAAATGTAATTCAATTTATTGTGCATTCAATTAAATATAAAGAGAATTTTGTCTACAAACCAAAATAGAAGGCTTAAAACTTTGAAATGAAAATATCAGAAATTCCACATTCGAAAAATAATTAAAAACATTGCTACTTACATTGATGACCCTATGATTAGTAAAAATTATGAACAAGGCAGAACACAAATAAACGCCCCAAATCTGATTGCAAGCAAATATATGAAGAAACAAAGGTACAGATTCGATAAGTCGATAATCAAAATAATAAAATCATATTTAGAAAACAGAACCCAAGTTGTTTATATTCTAGCAAAAAATCAACCAAAAACAATTTCTACTGCAAAAATGTTACTACAGCACATCTGAATATTTGAGTGATACATTTAACATTAAACATTTTTAATTGATTTATTTACTTTAAATTTTTACTAACTATATTTTTATATATTTACTGTGTGTGTTTATATTATATTTTAAATTAATTTACTTAATATACTGTCCCTATTGACACCATTTTATTTATACATAAATTTTTTTGTGTTACTATTTCAAATATTTTTATATGTTATTTTATATTTATTTAATTTATAATTTTTATATGTACCTATTAGTGTTGATTTATACTATTGATATTATATTATTATGTGTTTTGTGTATTCATATTTATATTTATCTCTTGTATTTTGCTATATATTATTGACTTGTGTAACACTAATTTCTGTGAGGAGCACCAATAAAATTATTATTATTATTATTAAGAAACAAAAAGAAAACTGTACAATGCTGTCCAAATAATTTAATATTAATGCATTAATACAAAATCTATATAAAGTTATGCAAAATCTGACCCAAGTTGGATGATTTTAATAATTATTGTTAATAACGAATATGTGATCATGTTGCCCTGTTGTAAATTTCTATGCATTGCAAAATTAACAACGCAAACTGACTTTAGACTTTTCTAGAATATTCAAATTATTATTAAACTTTCTTTTAATTTTTAAATACTTTTAATGTTTTTTTGTCTTCATGAAATGTTCACTTTTTCTTGCTCTACCTTATTAGAAATTTCCAGCATATTATCTGTTTGTTCACTAAAAATTTCCAGCGTTTCTTCTTCTAGTCTTAAAAAGTTCCTACCACTTCCTTTTTTTGAAATCATTGCGATTTTCCAGTCATTATTAGCCACAATTTTTCCAATCCTTACAAATGTAATTTCCTTCGAGGGAATAATTCCAAATTTCTCATTAAATCTTCTTAGAATTTTATAATTTTACATTAATATTACAGTAAAATTTAGGCAATTTCGGTTGTTACTTTTAAACTTTTAAAAAGATTTCATCCATTGTTTGAAAATGATATGCTTTATTACAATACTTCGTACTAATTTATCTCTCAAATTTTTAAAAATATTCAAGTTTTTTTTTATTATTATTAGTAAGAAATTATTAATGTTATATAAATTATGCAAATTTTAGCTAAAGATAAAATATCTAATGATTTACGTTATTTTTTTATCTTAGATTTTTTCTGACTTTCTCTCAAAAAAATATATCAACTATTGCTCCCTGTCAACAAAAACCACGGACCGGTTTCGATTAATTTTGGATTTGGAGAGTCTTTGTCCCTATCTCCAATTGCGCTAGGCTGATAAGAACCAAGATATCTCGAAACCAGTTCATGGCTGTTGTTATCATAATTAATGTTTACATTATAATTCTAACAATTGCCTCTTTTGACAGTTCCCATTTTTTCAGTGGTTATCCACTCAAACTTGGATCTAGTACAACAATTAGATAAAAGATGGCATTTTTATGGTATACTTTTTATAAAAATATATCCTTCAGACTTGAACTTTTTGGAGTTTTTCTTGTAAACATTTCTAAAATTTTACACGTATTTTTTATACTTGACAATATTTACTATTAATAATTTTTAGTAATTCTTCCCTCAGAATTCTACATTTTTTAGATTTCTTATTATAAATCAGTTTGTAGGTAAGAATCAAAGTATTGGCCAAATTTGATCCATAACAAGTCTGCAAAATCAAATAAATGAGAAAACACTCATTAATTGCTTATTATAACAAATATGTGATCACTTTTGACCTGTTATAGGCTATATTTATTCCAAATCTAATAACAGAATCATCATTCTTCTGCAGAAAATTTCAGCTTTATTGTTTCAGATTTCTATAAATAATATCTTCTTTTTACTACCAGTTTCTAGTAATTTTTGACCCAACTTTTGAGAAGTCTTTATTAAATTTACATTATTGGTTATCTTCAGGTTTTGGCTATTCAAAAATTAACAAATGAATCTGTATTCTACTGCAGGAATTTTCAGTACTGTTTCTTCCATATTTCTCTTATTTTCAAGAGAGATTTAAAATTTTCCATAATTGTTTTTTCAATATTTTTCTTTCCTTTATTGAAAATTATAAAATTTTGTAGTAGTTTCTTTTCTAGTGTTCCATAATGTTTTACTATATCTTGCATTATGTTATTAGAAACTAGAAAACCTGCATTTTTATAGAATTTCCAATCAATTTATCTTATAATTTCCAAAATATTCTTTCGTTTTTAAGTTAAGTTTTTAAGTTAAGAGTTAAGTTTCTTTCAAAAAATATTTGTTTTCTCCCCATTTCTGACTTGAACTTTTCAGATATCTAGTAATTTCTGATAAATATTTCCAAAATTTGGAGGAAATAATAATAAAGTTTAATGAAAGATAAAAAACTTGATGATTGATAATAAAAAATATGTGATGTCTTTTGACCTGATGCAGGCTTTGTTTATTCTAAAATTAAGAACAGATTCTTCATTTAACTGTATGAATGCCAGACATGTTTTCTTTCAGAACGTTCTAAACATACTGCAGGCTTTTTCTATTCCAAAATTATTATGCTTGATCTTATCGGAACTTTCTACCACTTATTTTTTTCTAAATTTCTAGAGAAATATAAATAAGTTCTGTTAAATAGTTGAAAATTGCAGACTTCTTACAATTATTTGCTTTATTATTAGTTACTAATAAATTTTCTCTCAGATTTTTGGAATCTTCTAGTCTTTTTCTTATAGCCTACATGGTTGATTCTAAAAAAAAATCAGCATTCAATTTTCAGTTTTCGTATTTTTAATTTCGTATATCTAATGTATTTGTTAATTTTCTACAACGACCTAAAAGACTTTAAAACACTTTATAATTAATTTTCTATTTTCTAATTTCCACTATTTCTTGCTTTGTTTCATAGGAGTGGTTTTTAGTAATTTAATCCAAATTCTAGTATTCTTCAGCAATTTCTGTTTAACATTTTCCAGAAGTTTTCCAATTTATATAACTTAGACTTTTTAAATTTTCCAGTGCTCTTTCTTAAAAATAGTGAGATCCTTCTTTAATGCAATAAAAAAGCTGTAAAATTACGATAATATAATATATCGTATACACTTATGGAATAATGGAAACAATATAACTAGAGTGTTCTAGTACCTTCGAAAGAAATTATTAGAAGTAAAAGGATACTTACATTTATTTACAAATAAAAATTAGAGCGATACTTTCTCACAACGCGTTAAACATTACATAAAATAATTGAACATTTTATTCTACAATTACTTAAAAATAAATGTTTATACTATGAACCTAATATTCAGCAGAGATAATCATATATAGTCTATATTTAGTAATATATTAATCGACATATTTTCGAAACAGAATCATAACGTTTTAAACAATTAAATGGCAATATCGAAAATTGCATTATGTAATTGGAAAAATTGTATAAGCTATCTATGGTCTTCAAAATATCTCTATAATTTATGTTTCAAGCCTGAATCTAGAACTTTAAATCAAACACCAGATTGTATTATGTTGAATTACTGAAGTCAATACAATATACGTATCGTATTCTAGTTTGTAAAAATCAGAGTAAAGTGAAGAAATATTTCTCAAAGTGAAATACGTCATATTAATTTAAATTTTACTTATTTGTATATTTAACGTTTTCACAGAGTTTTTAAAATTATTACACTTGTTGTTTTCCATGTTTTTATTGGCAGTTTCCTGACACGTGTTTTTAGTTATTACACTCATTTTCAAAGGAGTACAAACTTAATAATTTAGTGAAATACCAGTTCCATCAAGAGTGTAGCGTAGGAAGTATTAATTTCATTTAACTTTTTAATTTTAATGTAAGCAGAAGCATACTATAATATACTCGTTGAATAATAATAATCTTTTATAAAAATATGACTTCAGGTTATTTGTTTTCAAGAAGAAATTTATTGCTTTATCATTGTTATGAATATATTTGTTTATAACGTTTTAAAATGGAAATCAAAAATAAAATTTAAAAGTGAAAGCAAATGCAAAATTTATTCTTCTGACACCACTTACATTCATTAATTATCTGAATTATTAAATGGGTAAAAGTAAAATTTATGAAGATAAAGCACATTAACCAACTGTATTATTAATTACCGAACCGCAAGAAACAATCTACCGAAACGAAAAATCCCTGTCAAAACACAGTCAAAATAGTGGACGAACGCCCGACAGACAGGTCCGCTCTGATTCTAAAGAAATCAACAGGAGTTACAGATACCCACAGATCTTATCTAGACCCGTCCGCGTCTGCATAAATAATTCATGTTTCGGGTGTCGGATGATTCCCAGTTTGTTTTTCTTAATTAAAAATTAGGCATTTACATGACGGCCAGAAACCATCAACGTCACCAGACCGGTTAATGATTTTGTCATTACTTCGTTTATCATTTTTTTTTTCGCTCATACTTTATCAGCTTTTTTTTCTGTTAACACAAAGAAGTGGCCGTGGTATTAGGAGTAAATGTCAGACGGATTCTTGAAATTATTAAAGCGATTCGGTCGTAATTCATCCGATGCGATGAACATAAATTAGCATTTCGTGAAATTGAATGATCACCTGCTAATGGATGGTTTTAATAATAATTTCAGATTAAAAACGAAACGGAAACGGCTAATGCCGGAGATTTATGTGTTATAGAAATTAGAATGTCGAAAGGTGATCTTTAATCTTTTGAGATGTGTAATTAATGCTTAATTTTTAATGGAATTACGGTTGACCGTAGTTAGTTGTAAGTTAAGGATCAGAAATTATAAATCATCCTGAAATTACTGGCGATCACGAAATATCAAATAGTATTCATATTTACCGAGAGTAAATGGAATTGGCTATTTTAATTCGTGTATCATGTTTTGCAACCATTATTATCGTTATTATAATGACGGCTTGGTCAAAAAGGTTAATTTCAGAACAATTGAAACTTGTAAATTCGAAGATTTGAGCTACGCACAAAATACTCTTTACAATACTATAAATACTACCATTCATCTAGATTATTGTTACAATTTAGTGGCAAGCTTACTCATTCAAATCAATATTTCAAAACCATATCAAAGTGGCATGTCTACATAAATAAAAACCTCTCATGGTAAGAAAAACTCTACGATTAGTAGAAACATATGCTAGGAAATGAAGAAATGAATTCATCTTGGTAAACAGATTTTAGGGTTTTCTAAAGGAACATTCATCAAAATTCAGGTTATATATTTATTTTTATATAGAAACAATTTTGCGTCAAACTTCATTACACGTTTGTGGTTAAAGAAACTATAAACTTTGTTTAGGTAATGATTTAGTGCCCTGTAATTTGTATTACCTTTCACAAACAGTTAACATTTGGCAAATACGTCTACGCGTACACACATTCCTATCGTTTTCTAGACTAATATTTTTATTTTCATACACTATAAAACCTCGAGTGAGTAGTCGTGAGTAGAAATAAAATTTGTTAATATGCAATAATTACGCCTGTAAACACGGGTTTTACAATTTGCGAGTGCGTTTTACACGAGAAATGTAGGAGTTTTACGACCGTCGAAAATGACGAAACCCGAGGCGTAATTAAGGAGATGATGAATATTTTAAGTGCCGAGTGCTTCGGCCATTTTTCACGACTTTGATAAAGGCAGGTGAAATCTAACCCTCGCCGGCCATATGCTACACTTTATCTTTGCCCTTTTGTTAAGATATCACCGAGATAAATGGGCCGCGTCAATGCCGGTGCCCGGCGTCATAACTTATGTGGAATTGATACCGTAGTTACATATAACATAATGGAAGGGTTTGTGTGGTACAGTTTACCAGAGGAGTGAAGATTAATGCGCATAAAGTGTCGGTATTGTTTAAAGAAGGATTGTGGATTACACGTTTGTTTTTATGCTCATTGAGTTATTTATGTTTGTTACATAATAAGCTATTATGATAATTAAAAAAGAACAAACTAAACTTTAACATTTACAAAACCCACATACATTCTGTTTTTCTTTCAAATCGTTTCCGAAATCACCGAAAATATAAAGTAGATATTTTTAACTTACAATTAATTGAGCATTTAATCAAGTTCACAAATAAGAGAAGTTGGAATCCATACAATTGGAAGAATTATTTGAAGAAAACAAAAACAGAACATTAAGGAACACAAGGAAATAAAATTAGATGTCAAAATAAACATTGCACACAAAATAAATAAGAGGACAAAATATAAAATGATTATAGCAGAGATCGAGTGGTGGGAAAATAAGAAACAAATAATGAAAGTCAAAGGCATTCTTAAGAGACGAAAAATATATATTGACAATTTAACAAACAACGAATACAAAGAGATATAAGGAGTACAGCAGAAAAAGGAGTAAAAGAAAAAAGAAATCAGAGTCACAATATGACAATCAACGATCAAAAGTGGAAATGGAACAGAAAAGCAAATGTAATATATTTGACTAATAAGACAGCGCACGGGTATGAATATGATAAATCAATAGATGACGAGTATTGACGTGGAGCACATCAAACATAAGAAGCGGTTTAGAAGATACTCTGAGAAAAGAAGGAAAAGTACATATAGTCAGCAAAAATAATACGATGAAGTTTTAGAAAGTAAAATTAAAAAGGCAGAAAAGACTGTCTAATATAAAGAATAACTACTACTTACTAAGAATAAACGTATTGTGAAAATTATTAAATAAAAACCCAACAGTTTTGCTTTATTTGTAGATACACTGCTACAATTGTTTCACCACACTGTGGCAGTTGTAGCAGTGTATCTACAAATAAGGCAAAACTCTAAACAGTCGTATTTTTATTTAATAATTGCATAATGGAGTTTCGCCAAGTATCAGTCTTATCAATCCAGTATTGTGAAAAGATAGCCAAAGATTATACAAAAGAAGAAATGAAATTAAAGCGAAGATAAAGAGGTATAAGCCAATGGAAGCATAAACCCAATAAAAATACTAAGCTTAAAAAATGAATAAAGAAAAGAATCAAGAGACATTCTAAATTATTATACTGAAAACAGCGAAGGAGTATTGAGGAACAACAATAATATTAAATAAATGAATATAAAGAACTTAATGGTGGATAGGTGGTATAAAGGTAAAAACAGAAGACCAAAGAGTTCAATGGAAAACATATATGCAGACTTAAAAAAATAAATTAATACATAGAATACAAAGAAAAAAGAAAAGAAGAAGAAAATATATTGAACTGAAAATAAATAAAGAATGTATGATAACCATTAACGACAATTATGGAAACATAATTACAGATGAAAGCAAAATCATGGAAAAATGGCGAAATTATTTCGAAGATTTGACCGAAAAAGAAACAGAAGAGAGCAAAACAAAGGAAAGTATAATGAAGAGCTGCAAATAGAGCTCAATATAATAGCGATAGAAAAGATAAAAAATGGAGTAAAAGGAATAATTAAAAAACTAAAAAACTCAAAGGTGCCAGTAATAGATGAAATAACCGCAGATATGATGAAATATATGGAGGATAGAAGACATTTTTTTGCATTTTTTGTACGAGACTTACTCTAGGGAAATTTGCCCTAGAAGTATCCACTAAACCCTAGCTATATCTGCCATTCTTTCTTCTTTCAGGTGAAACCGCAACATGGCATTACCTGAATCCGTTTCCTCTTTATTAATTGGTAGTTAATTTCTTCATGTTTTTTTGATCCAGTTTTCAAGATTGTTCACCAGTTATTTTGACCAGTTTGAATTATTCCTTTTGGTTTTACATTTATTTGCTCATTTTTTAATGACGGTGTGTCGATCCTCTTCCTTTTTGCAGTCATATTTCTTTTTATATGCCAGTAGTCTTTGTAAAGCCTGTAGTTCTATTGCTGGAGTCCCATTAATGACTTCTAGGGTCTCATTTGAGATTGTGTGATACGCTTGTCCTACCCTTAACAGCACTCGCCTTTGAGTTAATTTTTTCCTCTATATTTCTGTATTTAGGGACTTCTCCCATATTGGAGCTATATAAAACAGGATCGAATGTATCACTGAGCTTAGTATCTTCCTAATATAGGACATTGACTATTTGGTATTTAACCCTTATCCGTGCTTTTTTAAACTTATATTCGCCATATAGGAATATGTTTTGTTTTTGGGGTGAGATTGTAAGACAAGCTGCACGATCCTAAGAATTACCCTATTTACTGCATCTAGTGCCTTTTCCAGTAATGTGGTTTTGTCTGTACATTTGACGATGATTTCCGTATCAACCACATATTCGACTAGTTAATGCCTTTTGGTAGTCATATGTTCAAAACTTCGTCATAGAGTATGTTCCACAAAACGGGATACCCTACATGTTCTCTATCTGATAGGTAGTTCTTTATAAATATGGCTTGATAGTCTTCTCTTCTGGGACATCACTGATTTGATCCCATCCAGCCGTATTAAAGGCATTTATAATGTCTATTTTAATAAGCAAACATAGATTTCTATTTCTGTATGCATTGTCTATGTTTTCCTGGCTATCTTAAAGACTTTTGAAAGTGCGTCTTTTGTACTGCTTCTTTGGCGGAAGTGTCAGGTCCTTTTTCAGAATACTGACTATGAGGTTTTCAAATAATTTCCCTGTGCTATCGATTAAGCATAATGGCCTATATGTTCTCCCATCATCAGTGTATTTACTTGGCTTCTTAATCATTATTAGTTGTGATCTTTTCTATTCCCTGGAATGCTACCATGTAAAGTATAGAATTTATAATTTTCAGGTATTGTTATGGGCAGGTTTTTAATCCTATTTTTATAATTTGCAATGGAATCTTGTCAGGCCCAGGTACCCGTTTTCTTTGAGCTTAATTAACGCCTATCCTAGTTCCTCCACAGTGAAATAGGGCGGGTTGTTAAATGATGTTTCTTTTGTCTGTGCAATCCATACGGTTGGAAGGTTGACAGACTATCTTATATCCCTGACTCTACGGTTAAGTGTCTAGATCTTTTATTAGGTTTTCGCTAAATTTTACTTTCAACATTTCCTTTTTAGGTTCTGTTTTTTCAGTACTTAGTCACCCCTTTAGGAATTCTAATTGCTGTTGTCTTGTTCCTCTGGGGACTTTGACACCATTATATCATATTTTGGGTTCTATTTTCTTTGAATTTTAATGTTTTATTATAGGCGGCGGTTATTGCTTTCAATATATGTTTTGCCTAGTGGTCTACAAAAGTTGGTTTTATACCATCATAATGTGTTATCAGGTTATGATTGGCCATCCCTTCCCTTAGTATTGTGCCTCATTGATCTTCCTCATCACCTACCCACAGTTGGGACTTGGCATTTAGGTAGCCCGCTATGATGATTTCTTTCTTTGTGACCTTCATTCAGTTGTTCAGTTAAAAATTGAGTTTGAGTGTTGCTTGGTAAAATATACTATGCTATAATTAGAAATTCGTCCAGTTCAGTTACAAGTTTGTTTTTATTGGTGCGTATTCTGCGTACTTTGGTTTATTGCTATAAACTCGTATGTAAATGTCCACATTCTTATTTGTTATCCAATTATCGTTTTTGGTTATTTTGTAGTTTGGTTCGGATATAATGGTCATATCTATGTGCTTTTTTCTAGCGTTTTGGTCTAAGAGGTATATCGCCCCTTTACAGCGATCCAAGTTGCTCTGGGTCAAAGTAATTGCTTATTTTTGTGAGCCATTATTACTTTCCCTATATACGAAGTATATATAGGGGAAGTATTGTGATCGTGATTTTTGAATTTTTTTTGCGGAAATATCCGTTTTGGGGTCTCCTGAGTACATTCCACTGATTTCTGGAAAAAAAA
The DNA here is from genome assembly GCA_963969525.1 of Ontholestes murinus. Classification (NCBI taxonomy): domain Eukaryota; kingdom Metazoa; phylum Arthropoda; class Insecta; order Coleoptera; family Staphylinidae; genus Ontholestes; species Ontholestes murinus. Next base: position 27,032,450 of record OZ018398.1, read on the forward strand.
TGTGTCTGTGTGTGTGTCTGTCTGCCGGTGGGCGATGTATCTCAAAAACGAATGATCCGATTGAAACTTTAAATTTAAGGGTTTATCGTTCAAAACTGGAACTGAAAAGCTTTTGGTAAACATTCATGAAGTGGGTTTACTAGAGGCCGTTTTTTGTTTTTTTCCGATATTTTTTTAATATGAAAAATATTACAAAATTTTCAAACAAAAGTTAAAGGAAATGAGAAACTGAACATATTTTCTTAGAATATATTTTTCATAAAATTCTTAACTAAAAAATAAAAATTTAAATTTTGGAATTTATTTGCCAATTGCTAATAAACTATTAGAGTTACTTAAAATTTATATAACAAATAATTGTAGAGAACTTAAAACTGAAACAATTATTAAGAATAGATTTTTTGCGTAAATCTCATAGTTTTCGAGTAAAATATAGGAAAAGTACTATGATGGCCATATCACCATTTTTTTTTTGAGTTGTGGCGTCTCATTTTCGACGGTGGTCTTCTAAACTTCTAGCATTTTCTAGTTCCAGCAATGTGTCCTTTTTGACACAGATGGAACAGAACCGCCACTAACTTCTTCTGTATGTGTCCCATTTGGCGACAAATATGGCATACTTTAGGTTTATTTGGCCCTTCGCAGTCTTTTGACTGGTGGTCATATTTCTAGCATTTGCAGCATCGTCGTATCACGATTCTACGTTCTATATAACACTCCAGATTCAAGATCTTGTCTATTATTTCCATTGATGCCGTCGGTGTTGCAGTATTGGTGTTTTTTTGATTAGGTAATAATTCGCTTATTTTGATATTCATGAATTTTAGAAAAAATAGAGGACAAATTAGAAGAAATAATTATTATCAGAGTGAAACTATTAAATAAAAATAATTAAAACACTTTAACTTTGTTTTACCACAAAAATGTACCACCAAGTTAACGCCGACAACATTCAAGAATTAAATAAAAATATTTTGTAGATTTAGATAAAGCATCTGACAAGATAAAAAGGGAAGATATATAGAAAAACTGGAAGGCAGGTACGAAAAAAAACATGGCTGGTGAGAAAATAATATTTTCAAGAATTAACAATGAAGAATCAAAAACATTTGAAACAAAGTAAGGAGTGAAACAAGGATGTGTGCTAATCCCACTACGATTTACTCTAGTATTAGGGTTACTACAGCTGGCGAGCTACTACTTCCAAATTATATGGCATTAATGGCAGAAACAGAAATATGAAAATATTAAATAATATATTGACTCAGATCATCAAGAAAATAAATCTTGAAAGAACGATGCCCATAAAAACCAACGAAATGATCATAAAAGGAAATAAATTAGATTAAATGAAGCACTACAGACATCTAGGAACAATAATTAAAAACAACGCAAAAATATAAATGAAATATAAGATATAATAGAAAAACCAGCAAAATTATTTAAAATGTTGTTTCTTCGGTAGAAATGAAATAACAAGAAATACGAAAACAGAAATAGTCATAAGACCCACCCTAACATTCAGTAGCGAGGTTCCTCTGAAAAATAGATTATGCAACCAAAAAAGACAGGCTAAGGAACGAGACATACAAACCAAACATACTGATAAAATCAATAAATGAAAAAATTACGAAGAAATAGGTAAGATAGTATGGGATCATATGAAGAATGAAAGAGGAAATAAACAACAAGAGAATATACGAAACACGAAAAAATTAAAGAGGACGACTAGGAAATGATTGTAATACCACAATTAGAAACAAAGCACGAAGAAAAGGGAATAAATGGCAAGAAGTAAAGAATATTGTTCATGACGGAAAGAAATTGAGGACATATATAAAACACCCTCCACTTAAAATGAAGGAGAACAATGATAAAAAAATTAAATTACACTTGGATAATTTCAAAAATATTAGAAAAAGTTAAAATTCAACAATTTAAATCACCCTTGAATATTATTTGTTATAATAAAAGTAAATATCTGCATACATAGTGAAAAGTTATGTGATAATTTTTCAGTGGTACTGCCGGTATAGCGGACGTTCACAGGTACTAATTTAATTTAATGAAGCTTTGTAAAACAAAGTAAAAAATTATATACATATATACATTTAAGTTCTAAGGTACTTTTTTATAAAAGGGAATCTGAAAAAGTTTAAGTAGATAATGATATAATATTCATAATCCGTTTTAATTTTTAATACCATGGGATTTTACAAGTTCTTTTTATATTAGAAAGCATTTGTAATATTAAAGTACAGAAAATTATTCAACATACGAATTGAAGGTAGGATCGAGGGCACTTAATCATTCAGCAACCATAGCTGAATTCAGCTATGGTTGCTACTGAGGCAATATTTAGCCATTTCTGGCTAAAATTTTATTCTTCCAACGCATTCGCTGAACAATTTTGGAGTAATTCAAAGCAAATACTTGTAGTATTAATCCTAATTCATTATATTTTCAGTTATATCCTATGATGAGAATTAAGTTATATCTATAGTTATGAATATGGTGAATACGCGTAGTTACTGTTTTGAAAGAGTGCCCATAAACGTAATAAAATCCTCTACCATCGTAGAGTAGCAAAACCAATGAGTGAAATAAATAACACCTATTTCTCTCTAAAATTTCAAATTTAGGATTGTTGAACCACTGCTTAAAAATGAGTTATTAATAACTATTCAAACTATCTTCAATTCTAGAAATTACATTCTACACTAGGTTAGTCGATTTCCTATGGAAACAAAATATATTTAGTAAGTCACAACATAGCTTTCTGAGAAACTACGTTTTCTGCCTACATATCTGCAATACTAAATAGACTAGATCAAAGCTTTCAAAGATGGGGAATATTTCTTTATATGTTAAAAGCCTTTGATATCATAGATAATGAAATGCATCTACAAAAAATGGCTTAAAATTTTCAAGGTTTAGAATAAAAGTAAGTATTGTGTTACTTGAGAAATTTAACTTTAACTCCTCAACAAGAAAAATATGGAGTTAAATGCCAATCAAATAAATTTATGTTATTGTGGGATTCCAGCATTTAGGTACCGTTACTTTTTATAACATTGATTACAGATTTAGGCAGTATCTGTGGATATAATGAACTCACCTGCTAAATGACACAAATATATTCCTTAAAGGTATAAAATTTACATAAATAGTAAAGAAAGAAACAGAAATTCATGCAAAGGTAGTTCAATGAAAATTAACTGTCCTACAAAAAAAAAAACAGTTTGAATTGAAAAGCTAGTCGAGTAAATAGAGAATAATTGTGAAACAAACAAAATGTAATTTAATTTAAAATCTTCCAATAGAAGCTTAAAATTAAATATACCAATTGGCTCAAGAAGAATATAAAGGTGAAATCTTGAATACAGAAGAATTATCAAAATAGCGATTAACCTCGAAGCAGTTCTTATCTGATATACTCATAACTTTTAAAGAGTCCACGATAAGCACGAAAACATTTCTTACATATCTTCTTTATATCCAAATTCAACGCTCTTATTTTCAAACTTTGCGTTTTAATTTTTCTAAAAACTCCTAATTCAAATCTTCAAAACTGTTTATCGTTGAAATATATAAATTTACACTCTTTTATTTTATCTTTAGTATTGTTAGTTAGTTATTTTAATTAAAACCTTTGTTTTTTAGAATTCTGATAACCACCAAAGTAGAAGATATCTACTTAGGTTTTAGGACGTCTCTAAAATTACTTTAAAACTTTTTTTAGTTCTTGGAATTTTAAGAAAATCAATGTTGAAAATTCTTTCTTCAAATCTGTTTGTCTTTAAATTTTCTATTTACTCCCAATGCAAAGCTCTTATCCTTATAATATTAAGCCTTCAGATTTTATAGTCCCAATTTAGGTCATTAGATTTTCTAATAGCTATCTAATCAAAGCTCCAATCTTCAACAATTTCCATCCAGAAACTCCCAATTTAAAGTATTTATCTTCAAAATTATTCGTCTTTGGATTTTCTAGAAACTCCGAAATCAACACTCGTCTTCAAAAATGGCTATCTTTGAAAATGTAGGTTCTAAAGTTATATTTCTAATATCCTATTAAAATCTATTGTTCTTTTAGTTTTTGGAATTATAAAAATTCCCAGTTGACTACTCTTTTCAAAACTTTCCTTCTTTAAACAATATAGTAGTTGTCGATTAAAACCTATAATCTATAAAGCTTTTTACTTCTAGACTTTTTAGAAATTCACATCCAAATTCAATGGTCTCATATTAAAAACGTTTAAAAATGAATCATCTCTAGATTTTCTACAAATGTCTAATTTAAAATTCGTCTTCAAAAATAAATATTTGAAAACTTTTTGTAGCCCTTGGAATTTTAAACATTTCCAAGTAATAACTCTCCCTTCATAACTGTTTGTCTCAATGTTATCTATACATTCCCAATTCAATCTTCAAAACGTTTCGTTTTTAGATTTTTTAAGACAACCCAATAAAAAGCTCTTACTTCCGAGACGTTCTAATTCCAGAGTTTTTTCCTGATATTTTCCAGCTACTGTTATGATGAATTTGAATTGTTTTGGCTCCATTTTAGGCTATATTTTTTACCCTTTGTTGCATTCATTCTAGAATAGTGAATTGGCCTGTATATTTTAATTCACTAAGTAGCATAAAAACTTCTTCTTTCTCATTAATCACTTAATGAAACATTATGTTAATATATAGGCGTTATAGTTAAATCCATTTGGATTGTTAATTATAAAACCTATAGATTAGAATTATGTATTGTTGCAACATGTTTTATTATTAACCGAAGCAAAGGAGTGAAAGACGTCTAGATGTTTTGACTATTGATCTTGAAAATATAGTTTGAATTCTTACCAAATACAATGCAACATCAAATTCGTCTTTGACTTTTTAGGAACGCTCGTTTTATCAATTATTTTATGAACAATGTGATTGTTGCTTGAGGTTATTACTCTGTGATACATTTTGAATAAGGCAGATTAATAAAATCCACTTTCTTATTATCACATTAATAAAAAATGTGTGTAAAAACCACAAATTGTATTTATTAATCAACTTTTTTTCTGATTTTTTAGGCTAATAATTTTCTTTACTTTCCTTGGAAAAAGTAAAATTTAGATTGTTTTAAAGTTTAAAATAACCAAAAGAAATAAACTTTATTTAAATGTTAAGGACGATAAAATCATTGCTTTTTAACAAATGAACATGTTAATTTGAATAAACTCTATATTTTATCGTTGCTTACCTTCTAATTTATTCATTTTAACATAGAAAAATTCTAGCATGTCAAAAATTTCACGTTGTGCAAGTGAAATTTAATTAACAGATATTGTGTAGGTGATCAAAATTTGTGGGAACTACGTTTTCCGACACGTAGTGGAATCAGATTTAGCATAAATAGTGTTTCACTCGAGGCGTATAAGGTAAACGCAATTGTTGGCAAGGATAATGGATAATTCCTTGTAGGTGAGAAATGCGTTGGCTTATAAAGTTGTTCAGAATGAGCGGCGCATAATAAAACATGCATGTGTGTATATCTGTGTAATCTTTCAGATCTATCAAACACACCACTAATATGTTCCAGTAATTTGTACGGTGTTCAGTAATAATTTTAAATGTCCATACGAACTAATACGTCCTAATTGACGATATAATTCAATGCATTAATATTCATATGGCGAGCATTCACTGTTGCCAACTCTGACAAATCACCCACTGGGGAGTTCTATTTAATCTTGTAAATTGTAAATAAGAATTTATATCGCCGCATTTATGCGATTTATCCGCGATCGGCTAGAATACGTGTGTTTCTGTGTGCAGAAGTGTGAATTATGCAAATCATTTAGTTACAATTGATAGTTAAGAAGAAAACAGGGAAGACTATAAAGTTATTTTTTTGAAATACATTGAATTTATTGTTATTCCTTAAAGAGAATTAATTTGATGGTTCAGTAGTTTCTCGATATCATCTATGTATAATTTAATATTTCCTTAATTGAGGTCGTAAATGCATATCAATCAATTGTGCAGACTATAAATGTGTGTAACTAAACTAATTATCGCATAATCGTATTTTCCTTCCTATTAAGTAATATTTTCATCCAATTGATTTATAGTTTCTGGTAAACTTGGTATAGATGAAGCATATTCATAATGAAACTCCAGTATACATTGAAATAAAACAACACAATTGGAAGGGTTTAACTTTTTATTGTTGATCACTCCAACAAAAAATCTAGCTGATGAATCACAACAAAAAGTAAAACGCGTCTAACTGTGTTCTTCTATTTAAAATAAAAACATCTACTTTCTACTAATTTGATATTTAAACAGAGAAGATAATTTAATCCTGAAAAGTATATTATATTAAAGGTTTAGTCAAAATTATCTGGCTCTACTACAAAAATAAATTACTAAAACTGATGTTAATTTATGATAAATATCTTAGTTTTAAATTATTAACTGCTTTTTAAATTTATTAAATAAATTGTAAACGTATGTATTTACAACAAATTTATGAATAACGATAGAGTATTGACATAAAACATATCGCAGAATTGCTTTCGGAGAAAGCTACATGATATCTACGTCAATATTTTTAATGTTAATATTATTCACTCTGTCTATGGATCGTAATTAATTCAGTATAATTGCTCCTATAACGCGCACAATAAATAATAATGGTAATTTACAAGAAGCGACGATAAAATATCTGTAATTAAATCGATATGCGGACAAGATGGAAGCGTGTGCCTGATTTAAATTTATAATTAGCCCATTATATAACGATATTAATTTTCCAACGTGTGATATTTGAAGAGGTGCGCTTTAAAAGTCACTTATCTGGTACTACTCGTTTGTTTTTGTGGTGGAGGATCAGTCGGCGTCATGTATGAAAATAGTCGTTACTCGCAGGAAGATCCTTGAGCGTTTGGGATTCCTTCACATGTATGTACGTGTCAGTTTTATCCGTTGATAAGAGGCAGAGAAATCAATCAATGTGTAATATTAGGTGTTAATTTTAGTGCTTAGCCCACACTTCCTGCATTAGGCAAATTATAACCCATTAATTCAATATGAAAGCCCCGAGTCCGTCCCTGATCAATGGCTCAGTAATCAAACTCGTATAATGTGCACGAGATGGAGTTCTACTATTTGCGATAAGGATCATTACCGCTCGCCCCGAGACACTATTTAGTGAAATCCCTGTAATTCTACACCTATTACTTAAGATAATCGCCGAGAATCCAAAAGGGCGTACACTACATAATAACTAGTGACGATCAGGAAGGATATGCTTCGTTTTATGAAACAGCATTTTTCTGCAATAATAAATATCGCTTACACTCATAATAACGAAATATTATCTCTGCACTCAGTGCTCACCCGCGCATCGTGCTTAATTATTACAAATTATTATGCGTGCACACTATGATAAATTATACCTTCGTGGTGTACAGCTAATCAAAGATGTTTTATCTTGAAAAAAATCAACAATTTTAAGTTTCCAGACATGAACAGTATTGTACCAATCGAATATTAATTAATGTCAGCAACCAGTCATGTAGTGCATATGTTGACCCATTGCTTAACTTACCTATATGATTTCGTAAATTTAAAAATCTTTAAGAAAACAAACAATTAAATACTGAATATTCTAATAAGATAAATAAAAAAATATAATTATTAAATCAGTATCAATTAAGTTTGAAAATTGATTTAAAACCTTTACGCGATGAAGTTGCGCACGTTTATCCGCAATTGCGTGTTGTTTAATTTATGCCATGGGAGAGGATGGTTTGTTGTAATTTTTATGTCAAAGGGTGTCTCCTTATAACACAGACATAAATAACGACACATGCTCACATATGCACGATTGGTTATTTATCGATATAGAAATGCGACGGACGTTAGCGCAATGCAAAATCGAATTTTGATTAATGGTCCGGGACTATGCAATAATTTACTTCGTGGAAAGTTGTCGTATGCAAAAAAAAAACTGTCTAAGGATTACACTTTCAAATTTGAATAAATAAAATATTTGGTAAGATAGAAAATAAAATACTGGAACTGTTTTTAATACTTTTCTTAATTAATTCTTTTCCAATACTACGTAATTAATGTTCCCAAAAATATTATACAAACAAACAAATTTATATGATATTATGGATAATATTAATTGGGGCCTCTACAATGTAATAATATTTATTACCTCTAAAACAATAGTAAAAGTGACAATGTATTGGAATTTCATAATTTCACAATCTATAGTTTAGATTGTTGTCAAAAAGATCATTGAGGTGATGTCTTTATAGCAGTAAAAAATAATATTAAGTCACCTAAAACTAATATTAAAGAACATATAATTGAGCAAATATTCTGTATCTTAAAATTGAGAAGAATTATTAAATGATTAGAAAGTATATCTTAACTAATTCTCACACTCATGTCTTCAATAAACATTTGAAAAAAATTGAACCTTTTTCATAAAGACGCTGGATGCATATATCTATATTAACTAATTATTTCATATGGTACCTTCTATCCTTCTGTATTAACATCTTTAATAACATATCTTCGTTAAATTCCTAAATAAACTCTACCGTAATTTACTTTTTTCAACATTAAATTTGCAATACCTTCTTAATAAAACCCAATTTGTTCCTCAGCTTTTTTCCAGCAAATCTCCAGCAGTTTCACGTTTGTTGAGTTACAAAAGCGATTCCTCTTCCTCCTTCATTTAAGGGCCCAGAGTTTTACATTTGAATTTCTATTTTTTGCTTAATTGTTGGTAGAATATCTATTTAAGAATTTAATGTTTTGAAAACATTAACAAATCCTCTCTGTGCACAGAATTGTCCTTAAAACTCTACATACTTGTAAAACTGAAGAAAGTAACGATCTATGCCTACCCTTTGAACAACAGCTTTAGCTAATTGATCATACGTCATACATAAAGAAAGCGCTATGATGAAGAGATAGTTCTTCCCTTTCTTTTTTTAAACACCTAACCTTACCTAACCTAACCTTTTTTTTTGTGGCCGGGAGGTGGAAAATCTTTTAAAGACTGAGTGTGGGAGTCCCCAGAACTATACTGGTATACCCACTAAAAACCACCTCCCCAAGTCGACCCTGACACCCCGCGGAACCGCCGTCTGGCATTACTTCACGGGGTGTAGGGTGTTGTCTGCGTCGGTGATGTGTGCTTGTGTATGATGAGTGTGTTTGTGTGTGTGTCTGTGTGCCACCTCGTGAAACCGCCATCAGGCATAACATCACGGGGTATCAGTGTCGTTGTGTGTGTGTGTGAGTGTGAGATGTGCGTCGGTGATGTGTGCTTGTGTATGATGAGTGTGTGTGTGTGTTTGTGCCACCCCGTGGAACCGCCATCAGGCATAACATCACGGGGTGTCAGTGTCGTTGTGTGTGTGTGTGTGTGAGATGTGCGTGTGTGTGCAATGAATGGCTCGGGTACGTGGGGTCGCTACTCCCAAATGGCTGTGCACGTCAACCACCCCTGCAGGAAACCTAACCTAACCTAACCTAACTTAACCTAACCTAACCTAACCTAACCTAACCTAACCTTTTTTTTTGGGTGAAGGGGGGAAAATCTGCTCGCCATCAACGCTTCAGACACAACGCCGCCAGGTTGGCGTGGTAGTGTGGGGATGGCCTGATGGTCTGGCCGACCCACTAAAAACCCCCCTTCTGCCTATTACTGTGCTACCCCGGGACCGCCTCTTGGCATTACTTCGGGGTAGGTAGGCTGCGGCATTAGGTGTGCAATGCCGCTGGTGTTGAAAGATGTCCTGGCCTCCTCTCGTCTGTCTCGTCTCAGTCTCCGGCAGACTTGACCGTAGGTGGTCTACGATCAGTGTGCTCCGTCAATCATGTCTTCGTCGTCTAAACCGCGGATCAACAGCTCCTTGCGCAGGAGGACCGTCTTTGCAAAAGATGATACTGCAATCCAATGCTCTTCCTGCTCGAGCATGCGATCAACAAGGGCTCTTGGCTCGTCCGCCCTGCCGATCGTCTCCCATATCCGCTCTCGCTCCATCGTCCACTCCGGGCACTCCATCAAGGTGTGGAAGGCCGAGTCCTTGGGATTGGGGCACCACCTGCAGTGCTCCCCGTCGGATTTTCCTATCCGGCACAGGTAATCCATAAAGCACCCGTGTCCGGATAGGAACTGTGTTAGGTGGTAATCCATTTGTCCGTGCTTCCTTCCTGCCCAAACTCCCACGTCCGGAATCAGTACGCGTGTCCAGGTGCCTTTGTCACACGCGTCCCACCTGGCCTGCCATCTGTCCATTAGCCGTGATCGGGCATCGTGTTTGGCGGTCGTGCGGCTCAGACCCTCTCTAACTGCTGAGTGAGTCTCGGCTCTCGCCCTCACTTCTAGGTCTGCTGGGGGAACTCCGGCCAGGTCGTCGGCGAATCCGATGACGTCCACCCCCTCTGGCATCGCAACCCGGAAAACATCGTCGTAAACCAGGTGCCAGAGGAGTGGACCAAGCACCGACCCCTGTGGTACGACGCCTTCCACTGGCCACCTTTCATAGCTGCCGTCCGTCTTCTCCACTAGCACGGCCCTGTCGCGGAGATAGTCTGCCACCATCCGGAGGAAATAACGTGGAGCGTCTTTCTCCTGGAGCACCCTCATAATTGCAGGCCACGGGATGGAGTTGAAGGCATTGCTTACGTCTAGCGCAATGGCTAGGCAATGCCTCCTGCTTCTTAAGGGACCGCTGTTCGCATCATCGGCCAGCCCCCTAACTTCCAGGAGGGCGTCCACCGTCGACTTCCCCTTGATAAAGCCGAATTGCCTCGGGGAGAGGCCTCCCACCGTCCAGCCAGGAGTTGAGGCGGTCCCGGACGAGTCGCTCCAGCGCCTTACCCTCCACGTCCAGCAAGCATAGCGGCCGGTACCCGCTCGGGGATGCAGGATCCTTCACCTCCTTGGGGAGGAGAACCAACGCCGTCTTGTAAGGCCGCGGGAATTTACCTTTGGTGAGGCATCTGTTGAAATGCGAGGTCACCAGACCGGGATTGTGCGCCGTGAAGGCTTTAAAAGCCTCATTGCGGATTGAGGCCGGGCCAGTCGCCTTACGGGTGGGGAGGGCCTGCGCGGCAGCCAATATTTCCTCTTCGGTAAATGGGATCAGGTCCTGGGCTGGCCCTGGTCGAGCGTTGTGTCCGATGTTGGGGGGGAACAGGGCGGGCAGGATGGTGGCCATCCCTCCAGGAACGAGCAATGCCGCATCAGGGCGTGAGGCTCCAAATCTCCTGGTCACGATTTTGTAGGACTTGAGCAAGCCTTTCGCAGCACTTGCTGCCTCCTCGAGCCTCTCCATTTCGGGGGCCGGGCATCCGCGCCCTCTGGCCCTGGTGGCTTGCCTTCTGGCGGCGTTGGCACTGTCGCGTGCGAAGCGGACTTCGTCGCACCACCAGTACATCCTCTTCTTGGCCGTCATGCTCCTCCTAGGCATCGAGGCGTCGCAGCCTGCTCGTAGCTTTGCGGAGATGTCAGCTGCCAGTTGGTCCGGGTCGTCAGATTCACCGAGGGTGGTCGAGTCCAGCGCGAGACGGAAGGCATCCCAGTCGGCGCGCCGAGCTTCCCAAAGGGGGCCTCTTTTTGGCAGAGGTGCAGGGGTTCTCACTCGCTCGAGGACATTGAAGGTGATGTGGCGATGGTCGCTGAAGCTCTCGAGCTCCGCATCTACCTGGATTCTATTATGGTAAGTTAGTTAGTTAGCGACCTCCAAGTCTAGGCCCGCTATGGCGTCCAGAAGATCCATTCCTTGCCTGTCAAGTCTGGTCTCGCCCCACTGGAGCGCCTTGGCATTGAAGTCACCTCCAACGATGACTGGAGTGACAGCGCCGCGGACAGTGGCGCAAAACCTGTCGAACAGTAGCATGCCACAAACATCAGGTGCGGCAGCTTGACCCAGGTGATGCCTGGGGCCTTCCCTGCGCCGACAACACCGATGACTAGGTCCATCACCCCGTTGATGGTGTTACGTGCGATGCCCTGGCGGAGATCCAGCTGCAATCTAACCTAACCTAACCTAACCTAACCTTTTTTTTTTGGGTGAAGGGGGAGGAAATCTGCTCGCCATCAAGGCTTCAGACACCACGCCGCCAGGTTGGCGTGGTAGTGTGGGGATGGCCTGATGGTCTGGCCGACCCACTAAAAACCCCCCTTCTGTCTATTCTTGTGCTACCCCGGGACCGCCTCTTGGCATTACTTTGGGGTAGGTAGGCTGCGGCATTAGGTGTGCAATGCCGCTGGTGTTGAAAGATGTTGTCCTGGCCTCCTCTCGTCTCAGTCTCGTCTCTGTCTCCGGCAGACTTGACCGTAGGTGGTCTACGATCATTGTGCTCCGTCAACCATGTCTTCGTCGTCTAAACCGCGAATCATCAGCTCCTTGCGCAGGAGGACCGTCTTTGCAAAAGATGTTACTGCAATCCAATGCTCTTCCTGCTCAAGCATGCGATCAACAAGGGCTCTTGGCTCGTCCGCCCTGCCAATCGCCTCCCACATCCGCTCTATTTTAATATTTCTTGATAATTAATAACTTAAAATAGTATTTCTTGATGGTTAGAAGAGAAACCCAATATGAGAAGAGAAGAGATATCTTCTCATATTGTGTTTCTTTCGTCGGTCCTTTGATGCTGATTATATTAACCACAATTGGATATATAATTGATTTGTTTGGTGACAGATAGGAGAAAAATTATTTTAAAAAATCGTGTTATTTATTCAGTACACTTAAAAGATCGTTAATTAGAATAATCTAGCTCTTGCTTCACATAAATGATAAATATTCCCTGTATCATGTTTTGTTGAATAGAAAATAAAGTATCATTTGTTTATATTTTCGATATTCTAGAGTTAATATCCGTTATCCTAAAGTTGAATATAATTAATATTCTATTTGTAAGTGTTTCTATTCCACCCTATACTCTCATATTTATAATAAAAATTGCAAAGTTGCGGAAAATCTTTATTTACTTTTCTAACCTGTGAAGGCTGAAAGGAATGTTAATTAGTAACACGTTTACATTAAATTCATATATATTTTGAATCTCGTGTTTATATCGATATTATCGAGTATTATGTCTGTTTATCTTATAAGATATAAGGTTAATCTGGTCGATAACACAGGCCTACATTTTTATTTTCATGAAAAAGTGTTTCAAGTTTAATAGGTATCCTATAGAAAATGAATTGTGCTGATCATGAATCTGTGCTTATTTTTATTTTTCAGCTCGTCAGGTTTTCAGGAAAAGAGTGTTTGAAATTTTTCATAGAAACTGCCAAAAATATTGAGAAAAAATTTCTGCAACTAACTGCTCTATTTCACTATTAAAATTTTGAGAAGACACTCCTTGACGTCCGTTTATAAATCCAGCATTCGGTAAATTATAATCACCACACACTAAATATTTCTGATCCGGGTATAGTTCCGAGATACGTTCCAGGCAAGAGCAGTCCTGTTCATATTTTTCCAATTTCGAATTGGGTGGCAAGTACACTCTACCCAAAATATAGTTTGTTGAAACGAGGGATATAAAACATTGCTCTACTTCTGCACATTCTACATCGATGAGACATACGTTTATTTGTTTTTAACTGCGTTCAGAATATCCTCGGTAAGCCACGTTTCTACTACAATAATTATATCGTAATTTGAAAAATTTACGTTTGAAGAAAAATCATGAATTTTTTAATCCCCCCGCATTATGGAAATAAATATTAAGTGGAGTTAGTTTTTTTTGTCTTAGGAATGTTATTTATATTTTCCATAATAGTTGGACTATTATTTTTATATTTAATGAATACATTCGATTCCCCATTATTTTTCCTCATCATAAATTCTTTTGAAGTAATTTCTCTGCAAGACTGTGAGGTCTCTTTTAGTTATAATGTTCGGAATTATTTCTCTAATTTCTTGTTGTTTTTTTAGCATTACGTCGACTGCACTATTTGAGTCAAAACATACTTTGAGGGGGCAAGGATTATTTGATTTTATTCCGATTCTAAATGCCGATTTAACATTGACATTATTAAATTGTGAAGTAATTTCAATAACTTTATTTAAGACTTTGTTCTTCTTATCTGTTTCATTTTTTAATTTTGATTCCGGGAGATTAAATATTACAATAAATAGAATAGACCGTTACTACGTGGTAAGTTTGTTGATTGGTCTGGCATCCTCACTCTAATATAAAAGAAATGGTATGTTACCAATCATGCTAAACGCAAGGTGACCAAGGAAGTTGGAAAAACTCCTGGATGTTTGGAACGTTGTCAGAAAGACGCTTCGAGAGGAGATAGTACGTAGCAAGGAACGCTGCTGGAGAGATTTATGCGACGAAGTGGATATTCATGCTGTTAACGTGATGGGGTTATGCGTCCTCGTGGCTGTCTTTGCTAGGATGTAGTACTGCGGTACTCTCTCGAACCAACATGCACTAGAGGCGACACAGGGGTCTCTGACGAGGCGCACCATCGAATAACAGCCGCAGGCTTCGATTAAACAATTTCACGCATGTGCTACTTATTTGAGGCTCCACGCCACGTCAAGCAATGGGTGACCGGCTAGATGAGGGAAACAAGTTATTTAAAGGGAAAACCAGATGACTGGCGAAGAGTGTCGGTGTGGGCCTGATCTTCAGTATCACGGAATTGTTGCGGTCATGTAGGCCGCGAAATTCCCGGGACAGGTAATGATCTTCGTTCACAAAAAATGGTTGCTGGCAGCTGCACATTTTGGAAAATTATCTCGTTTGATAATTAAATAATGCGAAATGTTTGCAAATTAATAGGAGCAATGGGTAGCTTATAAAATAACTTTCAAGATACTGGCCAAGAACATAAGGACCAACCAACCAGAATCACAAGTAATGATCCCTGGCGGAATTGCAGCATTTATCGGTGCACTCTTCCTCACAAGCAAGAACTGAGAGCCGAGAAGGATGTTGAAGTAATTCTATTTTCGAACGAAGAATTGTTGGAGACTGCTGCGAAATGGAAGACAGCTGGCCTACCTGGCTAGGCAATTAAAATGGTTCTGGAAGCTAACCTAGACGTAATCGAAAAGTGTATGAATAAATGCTTGCACGAGGGTGTTTTCCTCAGAGAATGGAAACGGGCCAAGTTGGTTCTTATCCCTAAGGATGGTAAACGATCTGAAAGGCCTAGAGGCCACTTTGTCTGCTAGGTATTATCATACAGCTGTTGGAGAGGATACTAACCGAGAAAGTGGTAGAGAGCAACGAGGAATCGGGCGGACTGTTCGTGAAAAAATACAGTTTCCAGAGAGGGACGCTCCATGATGGACGCAACATGAGATAGCTGCAAGAGTAAACTCCGGACGACTCAGGAAGAAAAGACACTGCGTCGTGGTAGTTAGTAGTAATTAGTGCGATGGCGGAACTAGAATGATTGAGACCTACTTCAGCGACAGTAGTCGATGTACCAAGGGGTATCCCGCGAGCAGGAAAAAGTGCGCTTGACGTTATGGAACCTGGTGTATGACGGCGTACTGCGGATAGAACTGCAACACAACACTGATTACGTTAGCTAACGATATCGCCTTGTATGCTAGTGGCACATCGTTAGTGATCCTGAAGCGAATCACCAGAGAGGCCACGGAGAGAGTGATCAAGTGGCTGGAAGGAGTCGGGCTGGTAGTGGCACCGAAGAAGGCGACGGCGGTGGCGGCATAGCCCGGAGGGCCGACATTAAGGGCAACAGCGAGGGCAACACTTAAGTACGGAGTATCGGCATGTGAGGCGAAATGCATTCGGACAAGAACGTAGAAAAGCTGCGGAAAGTTAAACGAACAGGAGCAATTTGAATCGTAGCGGGTTATCGGACGGTGTAGAAGTGTTGTCAGGAACGATACCAGCAAACCTGGCACTGCAAGAGCGCGCAAAAGTGAACGAGACGAAAAGAGCAGGTATTCTGAAGCAAGAAGCTAGAAGCAAAGCGAGAGAAACATTCATGATGAAGCAGCAGAATCGGTGGGATAATAGAGAGAAACGAGCACTTACGTGAAACCTGATACCGCATCTAAGATCATGGGTGGAAAGAAAACATGGGGACATAGAGCATACCTACATAAAATTAAGAAGGCAGATAACACCAACCGCCATGCGGTGGTAAACGACCCTAGCCATACAGTGCGTCAGCACTGCCACAGATGGTAGAAAAAAAAGTTTGCTAGGAGAGGTACTTAGCAAACACCCCAGAGAAGACACACTGGTCAGACCAATGTTCCAGATTGAACTGTGGAAAGCTGTGAAGGACTTTGCTGATAAAGGGTTGAGAAGAGATGACATGGATGACAAGGAGAGTAGAAGAAAAAGACGAGAGAACGGAGAGGCGGGCCAACGTAAAGGGCCTGGCCAAGACAATCAAAGTTGCTGAAGAAAATCGAAAAATGATACCGGTAGTATCTTGGGGAAGGGGTTTTAGTGGGTAGACAGTAGAATGCCGAAATTTCTCGCAACCTAAAATTACCGAATAGGTGTTAAGTGTTCGTAAGATGAATTTCTCCCCCTCTGAAATAAAAAAAATATCTTCAAGGGTTTAGAATATTTTAGTAATTGTTATTTTTATTGCAAAAAGTTCTTTGATTTATCTCTAATATAAAAAAAAAATAAAATGTTATTTCGCAGGATTATATACAACTTTTTCAAAATTTTCTAAATCGACTAATTTAGAGATATAGGTTAATAAAACTAAGTGAATAATACAAATTTAATTTAATTTAAAATAAATGATGATCAAATATGTATATAAAATTATTTGTATTGTACAATCAAACAAAAGTTTATAGAAATATGAGTTAATTTTACCATAATTAATAAAATATATAGTTCCTAATTTATATCACAGTATAAAAAATTATAGAAGCCGGTGTAATATTAATACTCTCATTTCAACATTTCAAATAGGAGAGGTATTACCGTCAATCCGAAGAAAGAGCGTTGAAAATTTTTAATCGTGATGGGATAAGTATGTGCCGGCCAAGTATATCAAGTTCCGCTTAAGTCGTGCACTCACATTCACAAATTAAAACATTAAAACCGCTTAAGGAAGTCTGCAATTAACATACACAGAGAAACGGCAATTCGCCTTTATAATATAACTCTATATTCAAATGATTGCGATGTACGCGAAAAACAAAAATTAACTTTTAATTAAACAATTACAATAATTTTAT